>BSBN01000012.1:16167500-16828668 GCA_027924645.1 Cunninghamia lanceolata | reverse complement strand
CACCCATAGAATCATGCCTTTAGATAACATATCTCATATTATATATGGTGATGAAATACATAAACAATGTAATGCAGTGACATTGCACTTGCACCATCATGCAAAAATTGATTTATAGTCACTCCCTTGAGCCACTAATTCTACAACCTAAGTGTGAGAAGATTCACTACTTTTGTGTACTCATGCTCGAAGATGTGTCAATACAAAAATTAGATTTATATTCCCATTGTTTGTAGCATGGGATGCAATTAATTTGCAATTTAAACTATTACAAGTGTTAGTGATAGCTTAATTTACAAATTATTTTGTGTAGTGTGAGATAGGCATAGGCCTAGCATCTTATAATACATGTTATTACACATTCAAAAATGCATCAAGCTCTCTATCTCTATAGTGAAGCTTCCTCCAATGTAGTATATTGAGGCCTTGCATAGATGCCTGTGATATGAGATTGAGGTATATGTATATACATTTCCTATGATATTAAGAGTTTAATAATTATTTTCAATGCATGTTTCAAGGATTTATTGGTTGCTAAATTAATGACAATGAGTAAATTTGGTGTGCAGATTTTTTCTTAGCCAAGCATTTTGAAAACCAGGAGGCTAATGCAAAGAATGAAAATCAAGAGAACAATGGTGGGTGGGCAGGAGGCTAATGCAGAGAATGAAAATCAAGAGAACAATGATAGGGATCCCTAATCTGTTCATGTCACTTTGGTAGCATAATTCTACTTAGTATTTTGTTTTTATAATTACTGTTATCTTATTTCGGGTGTGTACCCATAGACTTTCTGGAACTTTCTGGGCTATGCCCATATGACCATCATTTTGGGGTGTGCCTTTTTATCACCCAAACTATTTTTTGTGAAAGTGTTTTCCTTATCTTATAATTTGATAGATAATATGGCATTTTCATTAAAAAAAAAACTAAAGACAGGCAACATTTAGGAAGAGTATTTCCTTTGGATTGACCATAGAGAAATGTAGACATATTGTTATCAAGTCTAAGGGTTGAACTCAAAAAACAAACTAGGGAAGGAGAGACAAATAAATCATAAATATTATTATGTCTACAATTTTACAAAAGATAAGGAGACCAAACACAACTGAAATAATCCTCAGTTGTTCGTGCACCACCACATGTCACAATATTTGATAAATAAATGCCAATATTAGGTGAAATTAGATATACAGCTAAAAGAATTAAAATGTTGATAGAAAATTTACTTGCATAGGGGTCCAAGCTAATTGATGAAGCAATTCTACTATGTGGTATACTTTCAACAAATATCCACTTTCCCCATTGCAAAACTCAAGAGGTGAGGCAACAACAATTCTTCATATTTGAACAATAGAAAACAAAAAACACGCTCATAATGCCTTTCCAGAAGAGAAGGAATGGTAGTGTAAAACATTTTTTAATATAAAACAATATAAATATGTGTTTTTTCCTTTTATTTTTAATTTTTTAATAGAAACTTCTTCTATTCTTTAATATTCTTTAATAGAAACTTCTATTATCTTAATTTTTTTTCTAAATTTTTAGATTTTTCAAAGATATTCTAAATGCTTTTTGAGTTTTTGTTTATAGAAAATTTTACATAAACAATTGTAATTTGTGCACTTCAAACAATTGAAATTTTGCTAATAAGCTGTAAAATATTTCATATTTTTATTTTAATCTTATTTACCAATAGCCCCTGGTTTTAGACTCAAATCTTCTTTATCCAGAGTGTTTTTGATTAAAGGTCAAACAGGTTTTAAAAGGGGGCCCCAAAACCCTTCACAAAAAGAAGCTAACAAAAGATGAAAGCCAGCCAACAACCAACCGGAAGCTACAACTAAAACAAAAGCATAATAAATTAGCTACAAGATTTCATAAAAACTAAAATAAGATTTTAGTTCATCTTTTTAAGAGTTTCAGCAACTTCTATTTCTTGTTGGTAGAAAGCCTCATGCATCTTTGCGAAATCCAGAAGCTCTTTCTTCTCAGCTTCAAATTATTTCTTGTTCCTGCCTCTCGTGCAAGTTGAAGGCCCACCTATATCATCATCAACCACCTGTTTACCTATGCTGCTTTTGTTCTCATCACCCTTAACTTGATTATCCTGATCCACAGCTATCATAATATCCTCAGCGCTGAAGTCTTTAAACTAGTCCTTTTTGAGCTCTTTCAGTTTCTCTGTTAGCACCTGCATCCCATTCAGGCTGTTCTAGATAGTGAGCCTGCTGATATTGCAAAGATTTTCCAAGTTATTATTCACCTCAATAGTTTTTTCCTCAAGATATTGAATCCTTGTATTGAATTCTTTCTTCATCCTGCTAATTTCCTTGTCCATATCCTCCATTTTTGGGATAGCATCCCAGTTTTTGAAAATCATCTTATCCTGTTCAGCAGTAGAGTGGATTCCAAAACCCAAAGTTTCTTGAAGCACTTAAAATTTAATATTAATTCTTCTAATCTCCAAAAACAACCATTTGGTCATTCTATGCTGAGAACTAACTGCATTCTTCGTGACTTCACAAGCTTCCTTAATTTGATCTCTATTCTTCGCTTGGGCAAGAAAATTCTCAAAGTTTTCAGGAAGGTCAATGGAGGGGTCATTGATCTTAGGAAAATTGCCACCCATAGTAGGCTCCGGGAAAGGTTTGATAGAAGAGTCCACCTCGACATTGTTCTTCTCAATTTGCATCAACTTAATCCCCTACACCAGCTTGCTAGGCCCTATTTTTTGACTGCACTACTAGCAATTTTTCGCACTTCCTCTTCTTGGTTTTTCTCAACAATCTTAGGTTCTTTCCCTTGCTTAGGCCCCACTTTCTGAGAAGAGCCACCAACATTCTGTTCACATCCCTCCTCTTATTCCATAGGTTTTTTGTCTCTCTTCTTAGAGGCAAGGGTTTCCTTTTTGAGATTTCAATTTTTTTCTAGAAATTTCTTTAACAAAGGTGTCAGTATCATTACCCGTTTCAACCCTTCTAACCAGGAAATAGAAACCTCCCTCTTCTGAGTTTGTCTCTTCTTTTTTGAGGTTTCCTCCTCAATTTCCTCATCCTCTTCCTCCATTTTCCAATCCTTATCCTCCGAATCAGAATCCTCTTCACTAGAGACCACCTTACCTTCTTCTTGGAAGTGGGTTTATGCTTAAGAGATTTCTTAGGGGTGTTTATTTTCATATGTTCCATAATGAGAAGAATGAGACTCTCATGAAGAACATGGAGGCTAGGGTTTGTATTGTGCTCTTTCAAATTAAACTCTAATGAAGAAAACAAGTAGAAAGGAAAGGACATTGCTAATCCATGCCTAAAATGATTTAGTAAATTGAAGTGGTAGGAATAGATAGCAACATACCCTCCATCAAGGGTTACATAATGCATGATGGTTTCAACAACCTCCACCCCTATAGTTTAATGGAAAGGCATTTCTAACCTCCCATCTGGAATTTCACCAACTTCTTCCTTTTACTCCTTTGAAGAAGCAATTGAGAGCTTCCCTCACTCTGCTTTCTTTACCTAAAGAATTTCTTTCCATTGGTAGCAAGCCCTGACATCATGGCAGTTAAATCCTAGTGATAGCCATCTCCCAGCCATAATCTGTCACTTTCTTGTTCTTATACCCCTTCACAAACATGGTCATGACACTGGAATCCACACCATGAAGTTTTTCCATGTAAGGCATTAACCCTCCACCCCCAAGGATGTTCCAAACCTTGTGATTCTACCTGAAACCTTCACAGGACGAAGTTCAACCCTATTCTTGTTACCCCCCATACTTACAATGCTACACACTCTACAAGTATTCTCTCTGCAAATGATACTGAAGGGAATGAAATACACAAGAAGAGAAAATTTTATTACATTGGCACCCATAATCCATGTGGGCAGAATAGTCTGGATGGGAGGGTTCTACATTCCACTCGAGATCATGATGATCTCCTTAGAGCTTCTCGGTAGTCGTACCATTATGACTATCATTATAAATCAGGTTCTTAGCATTAGTAGGGATCGAATTCAATTCATCCCATATAAACTTAGCTTCACTTAGAACCCCTAGGTTGGCGAATACATCTTCTACCTTGTTCCCTTCATGAAAAATGTGAGAAATTAAAAAAGCCTCATAGGTATTTAATAACTTAATAGTATCAACTATCAAGGTCTCTATGGACCAGCTCAGTTTAGTGCTTCCTTGAGACAATTAATTATATTAATAGAATCACCTTCAATCTAGACTTTTCTATGATCCATAGCCTGAGCTAGAGCAATAGAATGATAGGCAGCTACAACTTTGGCATAGTGGTTTGTCTGTATACCCAGAGGGAGTGCCACTACCGATATAAACCTACCATGATTATCTCTAATCACCCCCCACTACCTGCAGCTCTGGGATTACCTTTAGCTACCCCATCGAAATTAATTTTAGTCCATCCTTCAGGAGGTAACATCCACTTCACTTCCCCTCTTAAATGTTTCATTCTTTTGAAGGAAAAAGATACATCATCTTTGATATTCCAGTTGTTAGATATACTACTCTCCAAAGGGGTAACCTCAATTATTTTGTCATGGGAGAGCATTTCTTGAACCTTGGCAGAGAAATTCTCCTTAATGTTTCTAATCACTTTGAAAAATAGGTTGTCAAAAGATAAACATGCGTCTCTGAAGATACGTCTGTTCCTCTCCTTCCATAGGCTCCAGGCTATGTGAGGAGCAGACAGGGACCAAAGGATTCTGAGAAAGGGATTAGAAACTGAGTAAATCCATTGAGAGAACAAGTCCATAGTAGAGTTGGGGAAGATCCAACTAAGATTCCAAAGGGAAAGAATCTTGTTCCATAAATCCAAGGAATAGGGACAAGAGAGGACCAAATGGAAAGAATCTTTAGCATTAGACATACATAAAGGGCATCTATTGATGATCTTGAAGCCTCTTTTGCATAGGTTGTCAAACGTTAGCACTCTGTCTTGAGTAAGCAACCAGAAGAAAATATTGATTTTAGGATAAGTTTATCATTCCATAAGCTAGCCCAAAAGGGGGGATCCTCCACCTTAGGAAAAAGTTGTCTAAACCCTGAAGCCACCAAATAATTTCCTGACGAGGTGGCCTACCAAATCAAATGGTCTTCACTCCTTCCCTGGGGAATATGAAACACATTAAGCCTATTCTGGAAGTCTATCAGGTGGCTGTCAGTCAAGTAGTTCTTCCATTTGCCCTCTGAAATAAAATCTCTCACCTTCAACCACTAGAGGATAAAATCTCTTTAAAGGGGCTTGCCCAAGCTAGTTTGATCAGAGGGATATTCCCAAACCACCTATCGTTCCAAAAATCCACTTTGCTACTGTCACCAATCTTCCACAAAGAGTCCATATGATTATTTCCTTAGACTGGGAGATATTTTTCCATATTCAGATCCTTCGGGCAGAGTTAGACATTCTAGCAATTCACTAAAATTATTGAGCCCTCTTAGGTATTTGTTATTCACAATTTCTGTCCATTCTTTCTTCTTCGTCATAAGGCGCCAAGTATTGGCAGCAAGGAGGGCTGAGTTAAATTCCTTTAGTTTTCTCAAGGCCTAGACCACCTAAGATTTTAGGTTTGCAAACTGACTTCCACACCACTAAAGGGACACATTTTTTCTCCTTAGTACCAGACCATAGAAATCTTTTCTGGATTCGCTCAATCCTTTCTCTCATTTTGGCAAGCATTTTCAACAGAGACATGGCATAAATAGGGAGATTTTGGAGAGAGGCTTTAATCAACATAATTTTACCGTCCTGGCTCAAGGTAGTACCTTTCCACCCTGCTAACTTTGAGTGAAACTTATCAACCATACTCTGCCAGAAAGAATCAGGGACACACTTCTCATAGAGAGGTAACCCTAAATAAATGGAAGGGATTCCACTTTGCATTGCAATATTTGGGCTATCTTTTTCTGTTTGGGTTCTGGAGTGTTAAAGAAAAAAATCAAACTTTTGGGTAAACTAATTTTTTGACCCAAAGCCTTTCATAATTAACCAGAATGCTTCTCATAGTTTGAGCTTCCTTGATAGTAGCATTTCCCATTATAATAGTATCATCAACGAATTATTGATGAGAACAAGAAGGTCCTAGTGAGGATGGATGAAGAGCTTTGAAACTTTCTTGAAGAATCCCCTTTTGAATGTTTCTACCCAGGACTTCCACCATGATGACAAACAAGAAAGGCAAGATAGGGTCACCTTGTCTTAGGCCTCTCAAGCTGATAAAAAAACTAGTTGGAGTTCCATTAACCAGGACTGAGAATTTTATAGTCTGAAAAAGTTGTTGGATAAGCTGAATGGATTTCTTATTAAAACCAAACTTGCAAAGAACATTGGAAAGAAATTTCCAAGCCACTCTGTCATAAGCTTTCATGAGATCAAGTTTAAGCAAGAAGCCCTCCTTCTTATTCACCCCTAGAGAGTGTATTTTTTCCTAAACTATGATGATAGAGTCAAGGATTTGTCTACCCAAAACAAACCCACTTTGTTGCACCGAAATGAGACATGGGAGGAGTTGGATTCTACAAGCAACAACATTAGAGATAATCTTGAAAAAATAATTACACAAACTAATGGGATGAAAATAAGCAAAGGTATTAGCTCCATTCTTCTTCTTCAGAATGAGCATAAGGAACGTGAAATTAAGTTCTTTCAGCAACCTCTTGCTACCAAAAATTTCTTTAGTGGCATCACAAGTATCTTTAGCTACAATATCCCAGAAAGTTTGGAAGAAGAAATGAGGGAACCCATCAGGTCCAGGGGCCTTGTTACCTTCAAAGGAGAAGACAACTCTTTTAACTTCATCCTCCGATGGGACTTTGGTCATCATCTTGTTGTCTGCATCTTCCATGACATTGGGAATAACCTGTAGCATAGAAGCTTCCGTATCCTAATCCAAGGGACCTTTAGTATTGAGAAGAGAGGAGAAGAATACCTTAGCTTCCTTTTGAATTTTAGTTTCCTTCGTTAAGATACTATCCTTCTTAGCTATACTTTTGATCCTGTTAGTAGATCTATTCTTCATAGGTGTTAAGTGGAAAAATTTGGTATTACGATCTCCACTTTTCAACCATAAAGCTCTAGATCTCTATTTCTAGAAATCTTCCTCTCTGGAAATAATCTTATGGAGAGAGTTGAGGAGGTCAATCTTAGCCTCTCTAGTTTCAGCATTCATACCACTATTTTGTATTTCAGTTTGAAGTTTATCTAGCACTCATTTCACCTTCTCTTTCTCCTTAAATATTTGACTGAAGGAAGATTTGTTCCATTTTTGCACATTACTCTTAATATTCTGCAATTTCTTAACTAATCTATACATCGACGATCTGTCAACTTGAATGTCCCACCAACTTCTAATTCTCTTTCAACTCCAGATGACACAACCACATCTTCTCAAATTTGAAGGGGAATCTCTTCCTCTTATCTTTTTTGTTAGCAGAGAGAACAATCAGAAAGCGGTCTGAACCAAGCCTAGTGAGAGCCGTTAAATTGTAGAAATAAGAGTCAAGCCATTCAAATGAAACAAGTGCTTTGTCTAACCGAACTTGGATGAGGTTCTCCCCAGTTCTTTGATTGGACCAAGTAAATCTAGCCCCCTTGAGATCCATATCTAACAGTGCTTCCTTGTCAATGAAGTCCATTAAGTCCATTCTGGAGTCTAGAGGAGTCGGCGTCCCACCCTTTTTCTCATCTTCTTTGAGCACAGAATTAAAATCTCCCATGACAAGCCATTTAGAATCAGGGCTTAAGCTTCTGCTAACACTAAGTCTATGCCATAGGACTTTCATGGCATTCTTATTGTTGGGAGCATAAATGTTAGAGATAACCCAGGCCATTTCATCTTTTCTATGGACAAACTTAGTAACAACCTGGTTAGAATCCACCAAAACAGGGTAGCCAGTGACAATTTTAGGATTCCAAAGAGTAGTTACTCCTCTAGAAGCACCCTCAGAACTGCTACCATATAGTCCACACTCGAAAAAAATCTATTCTTAATGAGGTCCAGTTTTTCAATCTACATCTTCATTTCTTGAATTAGCTAAATATCTGGCTTGATATCCCATATTAGGTTAGATAGGAAGTCATGATTATGACTGTTATTTAACCCCCTGATATTCCAGGATAGGATCTTCATAATAACCCTTGTTTTGTGCTCTTTGAGCACAGCTCCATGAGGGTCTTATGCATCCCTCCTGCTATTTCCTTCATGCTATCCCTTTCCCTAATAGCACTTGCTAATGGTCTTCCAGGTCTTCTCTTTTCTATTCCTACATCAGCTTTGTAGGAACTCTTGGTAGCTACCCCATTAAGGGGTGGTGTAGCTCCTTTTTCTTCTTTCTACCCTTGACCTCTACAAAGGGTACTTCTTCTTGACTTGAACTCTCTTCAACAGACTCTGATAATTGTTTGGGAGAGCAAACTTCCTCGTCTTCACCCTTGGGAGTAAGGGGACATTCCTTGAAAGAAATAATCTTAGCTCCCTCCAGGGAACCCAGAATCGTAATTGTATCCTCAATTAGATCTTCTACTAGAGAAATGCTCATGGTTCCCTTCAAAGAATCCAGATCTGGAGCTAAAAGCTCTTCACTCCTGGGGGCAAACAAGATCATCGCCATCTCTGCTTCTTTGGCTTGAGGTTCTTTTTGAGAAACCTCCTTTTGCTGGATATTGGATTCCTCCTTCTGGATTTCTTCTTTCTCTTTCTAAACCTTGTGATTAGGTCTACTTTTCTTAGAGGGGCAGTGTTTCGCCCAATGACCTATCTTTTTACATAAAAAACATGCAAAAGGAATAGATTCAAACTCTATAGCCTATTCCCACACACTGAGTTTAGAGTTAATCTTAATGGAATAGGGCAGGTTTGTAGATTATTTAACCAAAACACAAACCTTGGTATACACCAGTCTCTTCCTGGATACAGTGACCAGATCCACTATAAGTAGGCTTCCAAAAGCACTTGTTAAGCCCTTGAAGACCTCTTCATCCCAGAATTCCATAGGTAGTCCAGGGAATCTAACCCACATAAGGGCTACGTTGAAAGTGGTTTTCATTGCATCAAAGCTGGGCTCCCATCTGCGCAAGGCCAGAGTAGAGTTCCCAATAACCCATGGTCCACCAACCAAGGTGCTTAGTAAATCTTCTTCACAAGAGAAAGAAAATGAAAAGAAGCCTTTCTGAAAGGCAACAATATCAACTTGCCCCTTCAAGGCCCATTTCCATCAAGCCCAATACCTAACAACTTCTATATTAGGTCTGGCGCCTAAGAATTTACCCACTAAAGACAAATCCATACGAGAAATGTCGTTCTCCACCACACTATCAGGGATAGATAAAGAAAAAAATGAGAGAATTTCATAAATCAATTATCTCTCAACAGTTACCAGTGAGTCTTTTTCACACAACCATAAAAATATAATTTTTACCATTGTGTAATTTATTTTTATCCATATGCATCTATTTTTTAATGTAATTTATTTAAGAGACTTTCAGTATTATTTCTAGAATGACTTAAAATGTAAAGCATACCATTAATTAAAAAAACATTGGAAGAACCCATGGATTCTTTCATCTAAGGCCCACTTATCATCAGCCACATTGTAATATGCTAGTTAAGTACTTGAGTAGCATATGCCAATCCTTGATGGGATGCACAACATCTCGTGTTAATTTAAATGGGTCCTTTAGGCTTTCGAGTATATCATGCATCTGTAACATTTGGAATTTGGGCGCCTAGCCTCCATTTGGAAGAGATAAAATCATAAATCAAAACAATCCTTGTTGGGTAACATTCCTATTCCAGACCTACCAAAACCAAATTTTGATTGATAGAAATGTAGCTAATCAAGGAGAGGAATAATGCGTCTAACTGAGAGTTTATTTTCATCAATTGAGAGTTTTCTAAGGCCATGAAATCTAGACTCTTAGAGTGAGCAACTTATGCTTAGAACTTGATCAGATTCCTTAGAACATTTCACATCTTAGATAATGGGGGAAAAGAATCAATTAATTGCTGTAAACTTTAAATTGTCGGGAGAATGTGTAAATTTAGATGTTAAATTGTTTTATTTATGGTTATTTTTCATAAATTTAGATGAATTCAAACAAAATATCTAAATCTTTCATATTTTTAAAATATGTAGGCACTACAATTGAAAATGTCTTAGAGGAAGAAAAACCAGCCTTCTATAAAGTACTTTTTTCCATGGTCAAGTACATCCCAAGTTGTAGCACCGAATGAAGATCATAATTTTGATTTAAATGATGATTTAGATATTTTAGGGCATATCGAAGAGTGTGCTGATAAATATCAAACAACAGAAAACAACACACAAAAGAAAAGAAAACTGGAAGTAAAACGAGAATTTCGTGAAAAATGGAAAGTTAAGTTTAAGTGGTTGAGATGTACAATATATAAAGGAAAACAAGTTATGAAATGCATATATTGTGAAACACATAATGCAGCTGGACCATGGGGAATAGGTAATGGTTGTGCTAAATTGCAACATGACTCATTAGTTGTTACTCATGCCAATTCAAATATTCATAAGATCTCACTAGCTAAACAGACATGTGGGAATGAAAAGAAAACAAAACCTATTACAAAACATATAGAAAATGTTGATGACATCAACAAGGAAAGAGTCATCACAACTATAAAATTAGTTTTTTGGATGTGCAAGAGGAATTACCCCTCTCAAAATATGAATCATTTTGCTCTCTTGAAATGACATTACAGTTACCAAACATGCCAAGGAATAAAGACTACAATTCATACACAAATCAGATGGTCGCAAATAATTTTTTTTTGCTATATCTAAATACCTTGAAGAGGTACAAACTACTACAATGTTGGATAGTCTTTTTTTTCTCTTTAAAGTTGGATGAAAGTACAGATCATAGTTTAGAGAAGTGTCTTATGGTCTATGCAATGTTTTTAGATTCCAAAGGGTTGGGGAAACCAACTTCACAGTTTTTAAAGCTTATAAATGTTTGTGATGGAAAAGGGAAAATAATTTATGATGCAATCAATGTTCTAAAGGAAGAAAGGGGGCTTTCAAATAAACGATTAATAGTTGTTTCCACAGATGGTGCTTCATCCATGGTTGACAGTGAAAATGGGTTTGTTTCTTTTATGAAAAAAGATGTTCCTAATCTTGTAGGCGTTTATTGCATTGCTCATCGTGAAGCTCTAGCTGCATCAGATGCTTCTAAAAAATTTCTTGAATTGTTATTTATTGAGAAATTAGCAAATAAGGTGTATTCATGGGTGCAAAATTCTACTAAAGAAAACAAGGAACTTATATCTTTACAGGAAGTCATGCAACTTGAAACTCTTCAAGATCTTCAAATTCATGGAGTTAAATGGCTTTTGAGAGGACAAGTTATTGAAGGGCTTGTTGTATTGATGCCTTCTATATTGACTTTATGGAATAATGAAAAGAGAGAGTCATGGTATGATAAGGCAAAAATATTTTCAGTTCAATTTTGTTTACACATGTTTGTAGATATAATGCTTATGTTGAGCAAGCTAAATACAAAATTTCAAGAAGAGTATGTTGATGTTACATGTTTTTAGGGGAATCTATTGATATTACTGTAAACACTTTAAGCTGGTGGTTTATGAGAAGTGATGCATTTTCTGATGGATCGTGTTAGTTATCTAAATTCTTGGATGCCTCTAAGTATGGTTATTTAGAGATTATTGATAAAGAAAACATTGTTCATAGGCATGAATTGTGATTTGTGGCAATTTCACATGCACATGGTGATTATGTTGATTCACAAAAACAATCACTAAAACCTTGCATTAATGGTTCATTAGAGAGTTGTAAACAAATTGCAAAAGAATGTGTTCAAGCACTTATAGATTGTTTGAATGGAAGATTTCTTGATCTTGTGTTTTTCAACTCTGTAAAGTTGTTTAGTCCCTTCCATTATTTAAAGGATGCTCGTGTCAAAGAAGATAATTCAAAGTGCTGGCTTGATAATCTTTTTCAACACATGCAACATACTTTAAGTGAGGGAGAAGAAAATGAAACATTATTTAATGTTGAAGCTTGTAAACAAGAGTTGCATATATTTGTTGATACTCTTCGTCTTAGTTGTGAGGGATTATCAATGAAGGAAGCTTGGAGGGTTTTTTGTGTGACAGACTCACATACAAGTTTTCCAAATATGACAAAGCTATGGCAAACAATCCTTACTATTCCAACAAGTACATTTGGCATCTGATTTCCTACTCTTGTCAGTCCACTATCCAAACTTCAAGTACCTACACACAACCACACCAGTAGGGGATATGCACTGGTAGGTCAAGGCAGGAAATTCTACCCCTAATTGCAGGTAGAATCATCCCTACCTTGTGATTGGTTAAATCCTAATAGTTTCACCTCTAAATAGCACAAAAGCGTTCGCTACCCAAATGAGTGTCTTGGGTGATAATTGATAATATTTGGTCATATACTATTTCTAGTGGAAAGACACAATAACTGAGGGAGTCAACATCAGACTTTGCATGATTTCAAAAGGTGGAAACAATATATACTGATTTATTTCTTCTTCTATCAAAGAAAATATATTTTTGTGTTACTCAAGGGAAGAAATATGTAAATTGACAGATTTGAAACTTACTATTATGTATTAATCAAATTTGGCGAACAGCAGAATGACTATCATGGGAGGACCAAGACTGGTTTTACTAGTAGGATGGGGAACAAGATTGTAGCCCCAAGACTTCTTAAGCTAACACCTTTGGATTCACATAATGCAGGAAATAACAAGTTTCATGGTGGGCAATTATCTTGGGTTACCAAGAGTGGCAAGCAGGAGAGGCATCTTGTTTCCAGTGTTGATAATTTAACTGTCATTTGGAATTTCAGACAAGTCAAAAACAACAATCATGAATGCTATAAGAGCCAAGAGGGATTGAAAAGTTGTTCATGTAACAATATTGTTTCAAAAGATGAATTTGTTGTAAATAATATGAATATAAAATCATTTATTGATAAAGTTGTTAATGTTAATATATTGTAAAAATTAAAATTTCTTGATGGACATGATGGACCGTCAAATTTAAGCCCGGACCGTAATAATGATTGCTCAACAAATAATGTTGTTGTGGGTCCCATGGCTGATGCTATTTTGTTGGGAGATCATCGCCATCCATCATAGTATTTTGTACATTACGATGTCTTAATAGCCCCTTCCCATGATTTTTTTAGGTCAACACGCTTAAAATATCATTATATATAAATTGGAATCGCCATATTGATTTTGTTATTTCGAAACTACTCCAAGAGAGAAACAATTTGAGTCGGACGTATTGATAAAACAAATTGCCTTGAGATAATTTCGAGATTGCCTTTAAATCCAAAGTTACACAGTAGCAATATAAAACTAAAAATAATAACAATGAATAAATAAAAGAAGGCGGTACAGACTAAGCAGATTAGCTGTATGAGAGCATCTGTAGTATAAATAGCACCATCACTAAATCTTTTTTTCTCACAGAATACAAATTCATTGCGTTTGAAGATCTCTAGTTGCTTGCATGGCAAAGGGCATATATATTTGTTTGGTGTTTTTATTACTAGCACTCACACCGCCTGTGGCTTCTACTGACGGTAATAATTATATGCATTTCTCTTGTCTTTAATCAATATTTCTATTTATTCATTGAAAATTCTGAACTAGTTACTAATTTATAATATATTCATAATTACAAGACTACCACTTCCCTGGGTATTGTGGAAGTTGGAGCGGTGCATTTAAAGGGCCATGTTTTAGCAATGACAAATGCGACCACACATGCAAATACAGTGCTGATAATGCCGCTTTTGGAGTGTGCCAAATTAATGGTTGGAGTTACGTTTGTGTGTGTTTAAATCCCTGTTAGAATACCAATGCTACGAGCTTGTGTATTTCTTCTGTGATGGGAGAATGGGGATTCAGTAAAACCAGTATTTTTATAAATGTGATATTATTCTATATTTACTTAGAATAAGATAATATTTGCCAGTGATTTGGTTGGAGATTGGTTTGTGTGTTTTAATAAGTGTTAGAATAGCAATGTTACCATCCACTGAGATGGTTTGTTTCTTCTCTGATGGGAGAATACAGATTTGTTTTATTCTATTTCTCCTCTCTTGCTTTCTATTCTTTTGATGATCGATCATAGAGTGTGATCCAAAATGTTGAGTGTAAAACTATCACATAGTTTAATCCTCAAGCACTCATGTAGAATACAGATTCTGTTATTTTTATTATTAAAATAAATATTATATAAAAATGAAAACATATTAAATAAATCTTTGAACTTTAAATAGTTTTATATGAAGATAATAGTGTGATGGGAGAATACAGATCTAGTAAAATTGCTATTTTTATAAATGTAATAAATAATTTATAATGCACATTTATGCAAAATAAGGTAATGTAATAAAGATTATTTATGAAATGTAATATGCAATAATATAAATAACATAGCTTTAATATTTTTCTATGAAAATCATTTATGGAATGTAATATGTAATGTTACTTTTCATATTAATAATTGTAATGGCAAATGGACCTTCAATGAACATCTTCCCATTTAATTTCACACTTAATTTAAGGTAATGTCTTAATATATTTATATAGCTACAAATAATGTCTTAATATTTTTCCTATTGGTCTGCAAATTTATCCATTCAATTGCTCTTGCTCTCTAATAGCTTGATGATGGATCATGGAGTGTGATCCGAAACATTGAAGAAAAAAACTTGCACACAGTTAAATCCTGAAGTACTTATTTACAATACAAATAATAGATTTTTCATGTATAGTTGGGCCCACATACCTAGCTTTGCCTACACTTAGCTCTATGCTTATCACTTTTCCCTACACTTATGTGCACACAATCCCAGTCCAATTGGATTATCTAACCAAATTTTATCATTAATCCAATCCTTATCCATAATATAATCCTACCAAACGTACATCCAATCTAGTTGTCTGCCTAGATGATGTCTCTGGTTGGTTACGATGTCATCCTCTTAACCACAATCTTAATCCTTTTAAATGCAAAATTAAAATCAAAGATTGTTACACACTTAACCTATAACATGCATAGGTATATGTGTAGCTGACTTTTGGTTACCATAAACCTTGATTAAGTTATATGGTCATTTATATAGTCTCTTATAGGTAGGTTGTTTTGTGTCAGTAGCATCCATGGCATAAGTATGCTATATATTATCATTATATTGTGAATTTTGTTCTTATTAAAGACTTTGGAGGTTCACCCCCTGAAGTGGCTTATTATTATCAAGTATTTGTAGCATATTTCTTATTATATTCTTCTCTTGTGGAATTGACTTCTTTACAAGTAGTATTAGAGCTTGATCATGACACCTGGAGGGCTAGAAACAATATGTTTTTTTTTTAGTTTTGGGGGTTGTGTTGTGAAGTGCATATCTCTCTCAATTTTAGAATTTTTTAAAGAAGCTATAGGGTTGATCAAGGGTATATCGAGGTAGCTATAATCTAGTTTTGAGGTCATCTGAAGCATTTTTGAAGAAGCTATTACAAAATCCAAGTTTTTACAAAATTTGCACCTGGGGTTGCAAAACAATGAATTTCTTGGATTTTCTTAGCAATGTAAGATCTAGGCCAATGTAAATTACTATGAAAAATTCAACTTATTTAGACTGTTTTGAATAAGTTATTGCCAAAACATTTTAGAGGCATCATGATGAGGGCACACACTAGAGGCCAAGGAAATAATTCATACACACCAGGAAAAAATCCTAATAAAGAGGATGTGTAGCCAAAAATGGGAATAAAAGGATATTTTGTTCCAAGGTTTTATTTAATAGATCACAAAGTGAGCCAAGTTAAGTATAGTGTGCACAACCTCCAAGTTGATATTACCAACATCAATCATTGATTAGATGAGCTTAGTTAGAGACTCAATCAATTGTTTAACTTGTAACTAAATCAATCAAATTGACCACCAACCACTAACTTACAACCCGATGCAATCCCACATATATCATAGTCACTAATTTTGACTAGTACTGACTTAGGAACATGTAACCTAATGCCAAAAGTGGAAATACATAAGTCTAATGGAAAGGATCTATAATAAATTAACTTGAACAAGAGAAGAATGTAATAGGAAATATGTTGTAAATACTTGATAATAATTGAGAATAGCAAGCAACTTTGAGGTGGCAAACCTTCAAATATCTCCAATGAGAACACAATTCCTAATATGATGATAATAAACTTACCACTACCTCCTATATATACCTAATTATGATATGTCTACCAACCAGGTTGTCTTAGATACTTAAATATAACCCCTAGGATGACCCAACTACCTATATATTATTATAATAATGGTTCTATACTTAACTAAGAGTTAAGGTAGTCACAAGTTGACTACTCATAACCCTAACCACACTATAGGATTAAGGATGCAGCATGCCCCCCTCTTTAGAGAAGCATTGTCCTCAACACTAATTAATTGTGGATGCTTTTGCACAAAATCCTCATTTTTCAAGTACCATCTTCGACTAGAGAGTTCTTCCATTTTATCAAATACTGTGTGATTTCCCTTATCCATAGCCTCTTGGTGCATGTTTGAAGTGTTCCCTTAGGACCCAAAACTATTCTTCCCTCCTCATCAAGCTCTAGTAACTCAATCAATGCTAGAACTTTATGCCCAATAACCTTCTTCAAGCATGAAACATGGAAAACTAGATGAATTTTTGTTGACATAGGTAACTCCAATTTATATGCTACAATGTTAATCTTTTGCAACACCTTATAAGGACCATAGTACTTGGGTGCAAAATTGTTATCCTTTTGTTGTTGTTTTAGAAACATTTGCTTATATGGTTGTAATTGTACAAAGATCCAATCTCCAACTTCAAAAGTCCTTTCACTACGGTGTTGATCACCCTATTGCTTCTTTCTATTTTGTGTCATTGTGAAGTTCTCTTAGATACTAGAAAGTACCTCTTGTTGATGTTGCATGTGTTCTTCAACTGTCCAAACCTTTGGTTGTTCCCTTAATCAAGAGGTGATTGATGGAAGTTGGTACCCATATAGTGCTAAAAATAGATACATCTTGCAAGAAGTATAGAAGGAAGTGCTATACCACCATTCTTCTAGTGGTAGCCATTACACCCGTCTCTCTTGTTCATTCAAAGAAAAACATCAGAGACACCCTTCCAAGAATTTATTGACCAATTCCATATATCCATCAGATTGGGGATTTTATAATCAGATAAGAGAAATCTAACTGCCCAAACATGAAAATAAGTCAATCCAAAAATTACTTCTAAATATAGGATCATGATCACTTTCTATAACTTTTGGAGTCTAGTGTAGTTTTTGAATCATATTCATAGAGATTGTTGGTATAGTTCTTATTACCAATGGGTGTGCACCCAAAGCATGTAAAAGTGTGCATATTTGGTGAGACGATCCACAACAACAATGATGACTTTTTTCATTCAGATAAGGGCAAACCTATGATGAAATCCATAGATAACTCCTTTCACTGCTGACTTAGGATAGATAAGGGTTATGAAAGACCCAGAGTCTTAATTTTCTCCCCTTTATTCTATTGATATACCATGCATTCTATTACAATTTTTTGAACATTCCATTTTAGCCCCTCCCAAAATAAATCTTGCTTGATTCTATGATAAGTTTTCAAGGATCCAGAGTGCCCACCAATTGGAGAAGCATGAGTTCTACCATCACCTTAAACTTAAGGTTTGAATCCCTACAAAGGTACAACTTGTCCTTGTACCATAGAGCATTTACTTTCCATGCAAATTTGTTGTGTTGTTTCTTTTCTAGTTGAATATGCTTAAGAACATTAGCCAAAGTTTTAGAGTCTTCTAGCCATGCACCCTCAACATAGTTTATATGTTCTTGGAGTTTTACCTCCTCAATTGGTTCTTTCTTAACCAATATCTTGGGTAAGTTCTGGGGAATAGACTTCCTAATAGTTTTCTTGGTTCTTCTCCATGTCATTCTAGCATAAAACCAATTTCAAACATTAGCCAATCTGCTAAATGTTGACAAGTTTTCTCGTATTGAGCTCCTAGATCCATGTGTTGAAACTGGTAGCTCTGATACCATATGTAACATAACAACTCATACAACTTGGAATTACTCACAAAATTTACTAAGAAAGTAAATTAACATGTACATCTTTAACCACGAGTGAGAAAATTTTTGTTTAACAATTGCATAATCACATAGAAATAAATGTACATCTTTTCTGAATATTTTTCAGCCTTGAAAATTACAATATATTCAAAGATAAAAGTATAGTGTAATTATTTCACTTTACATTTACAAATATTTTGCACAAGGTTGTTGAATTGCACTGGACAACTGAGAAGGGGGTGAATCAGTTGTCCTACAACTTTTTACCAATTATGAACATCAACTTATCAATTTCTTATATACTGATATAAGCATGAAAGCATAAAATGAAAAGCTTAACACAATAACACAATCAACATAGGAGACACTAGATTTTTACGTGGAAAATCCTAAAAGGGAAAAACCACAGTAGGTGTTATCCCATAGAAATATATAAGTTATATCAATACTGAAAAATAAAGGCTCACTACCTACGGGGCTCACTACCCAGATTGCTCACTGCAAAGAATGGCTCACTGCCAAAATGGTGAACTAATTAAGCAGGATCTACTCCATGCTTGGGTTCAGTTTCTTTGAAGCACAATAAAACTTCTCTACTTTGCTCTTTCACACATTCACACTTATCTCCTCATATTCACACATTCCTTCATCTTTTTGCAATTCATTACAAGTCTTTATACAAGTCATCAACCTTGGAATGTACATCAAGGTTGGCAATACATTCATCAACCGTTGGAACAATATCCAAGGTCGGCATTACAAACATACATAGAATAGTTCTGGACCTAATACAAAATCAACTAAGAAAAATATGTAAAGATGTATGCAGATCACATTTCTCCTTAGCTGGGACTCAAATGCAATCTTCCACATCATGTCACACTTCTACAATCTTTAATGCTTCTCAGCAATTAATGAAATCAATCATGTCGGCTAAGACTGGTGAGAACATTAGATCTTCTAAGAGCATTCTTCAACCACGGTCCAAATTTCTCTCCGCAGACCAATCTAAAGGTAGGAACATTATCAAGAGACATTCATAAGCACATTATAATCATCAGAAACATCTGCACAATACCCAAACACTTTTACGGTCCATCAGATTCTTCAAACTGGAGCACATGAACAACACTGTCAGCCATTGTCATAAAGAATAGATAGCTTGCAGACTGCCAAATCATGAACCATTGGAGTTGAAGATACCTATCATTATCTCAGACTTATCTCTATAACTGCAGAACAAAATACTTCAATGCGGAGCATAACACTTTCTCCCTGTCATTGCCAAACATACAGAAAAATGTTGTTTTCACTCTAGTGAACATAACTCACTCAATTCTTCATACCGGAGGCTCAAACTCGGAACATAGCATCTTCAGACAAACTTCAAAATAACTTCCAATCTGCAGACAAAGATATGAATTCTAAAAAAAATGTGGAGCAATCTTCTTGACTATTTTTCTATATGCAATACATTATTCCCACTGCAACTCACTATTTTTACCGGAGAGGCTAATTTTCTCAATATCCTCAACATCAAGATTTCTTAGATAAGTAAATACAAAGCATCTTACTCATTACAAAAAGACAACAAGATAGGAGCACAGTTGACATCAATGACAACACAAATATGTTGACATCAATGACAACACCGTTTAGGCACATACTTGCAACAATCTCCCCCTTTGTCATTGATGGCAACATATGATGTGAAAAACTGAAAAGACTATCAAGATAAGATTCTCCCCCTTTCTCTTTACACATCTGCATTTATTCTCCCCCTAAGTTTTTCACATGATTTCTCTTCCCCTTTGACATCAATGGCAAAGGGCACATACTTGCATGTTGCTGCTCTGATCCACTAAACTTTCTCTATTTTCAACACTTTCTTCATTAGAAATATCTAGCTACCCCCCTAAGGGATATTCCTTAAAACATCAATCCAGATAAAAAAATGAGGCTTTGGATACCACTGGATTGATGCAATCTTATGCATCTTAGTTTAGAGTAGGAGGGGTAATGACCCCTAGCTTTTCTCTGAGACACTCAAAAGTATCTTTGGGCAAAGGTTTAGTAAAATTGTCTGTAATCTGATCCTTTGTGGATATATACTCTATCTTTACTTCATTTTCATTTACCTTTTCTCTCAAAAAGTGATACCTTATAGATATATGCTTTGTTCTTGAGTGCATCACTGGATTCTTTGAGATGTTTATAGCACATGTATTATCACAGAAGATTGCAACTGGATCTTCATACACAACTCTTATGTCCTTTAATGTCTGATTCATCCATAATACTTGAGTGTAGCAACATGCTCCTATAATATACCCTGCTTCTATTGTTGATAACGAGATTGAATTTTGCTTCTTTCTCAGCCATGAAACCAATCTATTTCCCAAAAAGAAAGCACCTCCACTAGTACTTTTTCTGTCATCAACATCTCTTGCCCAATCAACATACGTATATGCACTGAGAGTGAAATCATTATCCTTTGGATACCATAAGCCATGATCCAGAGTACCTTTTAAATACCTTAGGATTCTCTTTACTGCCATTACATGAGATTCTCTTGGATCAGCTTGAAATCTTGCAACAAGACACACTGCATGCATAATATCAGGCTTGGTTTGAGTTAGATAAAGCAATCCTGCAATCATGGATCTGTACTTTTTCTGATGAGTCTTAGGTGATTCATCAGTTTTTCTCAACTTGCAGCCAGTCACCATGGGAGTACATACTGGT
Organism: Cunninghamia lanceolata; assembly: GCA_027924645.1. Classification (NCBI taxonomy): domain Eukaryota; kingdom Viridiplantae; phylum Streptophyta; class Pinopsida; order Cupressales; family Cupressaceae; genus Cunninghamia; species Cunninghamia lanceolata. Next base: position 16,807,739 of record BSBN01000012.1, on the reverse strand, counting down.
TTAGAGTCTTCCATCCCAAATTTCTTCAAAAACTCTTTCACATACTTAGACTAAGATATGAAAATTCCTTTATCTGATTGATTAATTTGTAGATCCAAAAAGAAATTCATTTCACCAAACATGGACATTTCAAATTCACTTTTCATCTTACTGAAAAACTTTATGCACATACCTTCATTTCCTCCAAAGATAATGTCATCAACAAAGACTTCAACAATCAAGATCTAATTATCATTGATTTTGAAATATAGATTGCTATCTATAGTACCTTTACTAAATCCCAATTGCAATAAATACCTATCTAACCTTGCATACCAGGCTCTAGGGGCTTGTTTGAGCCCATACAATGCTTTCTTCAACATGCATACCATATCACCTTGATTTGACAATTGGAATCCCTCCAGTTGCTCAATATATACTTCATCTTCTAACTCACCATTCAGAAATGTAGACTTCACATCCATCTGATATACCTTAAAATATTTTTGATCTGCAAATGCCAGAAACATTCTGATTGCTTCAATCCGAGCTACTGGGGCAAAAGTTTCTTCAAAATCTATCCCTTCAATTTGAGAATATCCTTTGCACACAAGTCTTGCTTTATTCCTTACAACTTCTTTATTTTCATTCAGCTTGTTCCTAAAGACCCATTTGGTTCCAATAACATTTTTGTCAGCAGGTCTAGGAACTAGTTCCCAAGTTTCATTTTTCTCTATTTGCAATAGTTCTTCCTCCATTGCCTTTATCCAATTTTCATCATTGTAGGCTTCATTCACAGTTTTTGGTTCAACTGTGGAAAGCAAACAATAGTTTACTTGTTCTTCAACAGCTTTTCTTCTTGTCAGTACACCTTTGCTTTTATCTCCAATAATTTGATCTTCAAAGTGATTGATTCTTACATACCTAGGGGTTTTAGTAACACTTTTTGGAGCCTTTTCTTCTTCATCTTATGTTCATGAGTTGTAGCAGCAAGTTCATCTTATTCATAGCCATTTTGATCTAATGTTATTCCTCTGTCTTCATCCACCTTCACATTTACACTTTCAACAATTTTTTTCAGTCTTTTATTGTAACACCGATAAGACTTACTCTTGGTAGAGTACCCAAGAAAGATTCCTTCATCACATCTTGCATCAAATTTCCCTAGATCTTCATCTCTTCTGATATAGCATTTGCTTCCAAAGACTTTGAAATATCTTATTGTAGGAACTCTTCCATACCACAGTTCATAGGGAGTTTTAGTACCTTACCTTTCACTTGAATCCTATTATGAATGTAGACATTAGCGTGTATAGCTTCTTTCCAAAAGAATTCTGGTAGACCTCCTTCCTTCATCATTGTCCTAGCAGCCTCTTGAATTGTCATGTTCTTCCTTTCCACAACTCCATTCTGCTGGGGAGTTCTAGGTGCAAACAATTGCCTCTTAATCCATTGCTCTTCACAGAAAATGTTGAACTCATTTGAAGTGAACTCACCTCCTCTGTTAGACCTCAAACACTTGATTTTTAGTTCTAACTCATTTTCAACCATTGCCTTGAAGGATTTGAACTTTTCTAGGGCTTCATATTTGTCTCTTAAGAAAGTAACCCAAGTCATTCTAGAATATTCATCAGTAAGCAACATGAAGTACCTGTCACCTTGCAGACTTCTTACCCTTGTAAGACCACATAGGTCTGTATGCACTAGATCTAGTAGAACGGCAAAAAAATGCTCTTTTCTCTTGAAAATTGCCCTAGTCTGCTTCCCAAACTGACATTCCTTGCAGATGGTATTGATTGGTTTCACAAGCTTTGGTAGATCTCTCACAGTTTGACTTGAAATTATCTTTACCAGATTGTCAAAGTTCATATGCCACATCCTTCTGTGCCACAGCCAACTCTCATCTGCTTGAGCCAATAAATAGTAATCACTAGTTCCTCTTAATTGATAAATGTTACCTTTGGTCTTCTTACTGGTAGCAATTATAGTTTCAGAGCTTTCCATGATCATAACCTTTGTCACACATCTAACCAACACTCAAAATATTATGCTTCAAACCCTTCACATATAGGACATTATCAGTATTATGCTTACCATCAAATGAGATAGATCCTTTTCCACAAATCTTGCTAGCTGCATTGTCTCCAAATCTAACCAGTCCTCCATCATACTTTTCCAAACTCAGAAACTTACTTTTGTCACCAATCATATGATGTGAGTATCCACTATCGATAATCCATTCATCCTTATCTTTCTCAACCTAAACTTCCAAAGCATTTTCTTCCACTAGTTTCTCTTCCTTTACATAGCTAGCAAGATTAGTAGACATAGGTTCTTCTTTGATGTGAATAAACAAACATTCATTTGCACTAGTACTAGCATCATTAGATTCATCATCAGTCACACCTTCATCATCAAAATCTCTAACATAGTAGCATTTCTTTGGATCTCTAGGCCTATTCTCAAATATTTTTCTATTCCTTTCAATTCTTTCAAGACATCTAGAAGCATAATGACCTACTTTACCACAAGAAAACATTTGAAAGGTAATTTGCCTTTAAACTTACCAGAACCTCTTTGTAATATGTCAACAAAGTTAGCTTCAAGTTCATCAAAATCATCAGGTTCCACCTTATATTTCTCAGCTCTAGAGATCTTTTCTGAAGTAATGTCTTTGAAGGCAATCTCAAGTTTTGGCAATGCATCACCAAACTCTCTCATCTCAAATGCTGTAAGCTTTCCAAGTAATTGATATCTATCAATAGCTTTTATAGATATTACTTCTTCAATTGTAGCTACCTTGTGACTATAGGACTTGGGTAGTGATCTGAGAATTTTCAAAACAACATCCTTATCACTAAGAGTTCCTCCCATACCTTTTTATTCTAGTGATAAGTTCATCAACTCTTTGCATAAAGCCTGTTATGTTTTCATCTTCACTCATCTTCAAACCCTCATATTTCACTTTCAGGCTTTGTATCTTGGCTTCTCTCATAGAATCATCTCCTTCATATAGATTTTTTAGCTTCTCCCATACCTCATTTGTAGATTCAAGATCCACAACTTTTGTCAACACTGTGTCACTTAAGGAACTTAACAGGGCATCCTTAGCTTTGACATGCAACTCATATTCTTTGATATCATCTTTAGTTGTCAAACCACCTTCAGGTATGACAAATGGTGACTGTGTAGCTAGCCATACTTTATAACCAAGATAGAGGAGATGGCTTTTCATTTGTACCTTCCAAAGAGCATTATTTGTCCCATCAAATTATGGAGCTTCCCTTTTATAATACATCCTGGATCTTCTTCAAGCTGTTAGGCCTTGTTCTGAGGAACCTTGCTCTAATACCAATTGTTAAATTATGCTGGACAACTGAGAGAGGGGGTGAATCAATTGTCCTACAAATTTTTACCAATTATGAACATCAACTTATCAATTTCTTATATATTGATATAACCATGAAAGCATAAAATGAAAAGCTTAACACAATAACACAATCAACACAAGAGACACTAGATTTTTACATGCAAACCCCTAAAAGGGAGAAACCATGGTGGGTATTATCCCATAGAAATATATAAGTTATTTCAATACTAAAAAACAAAGGCTCACTACCTACGGGGCTCACTACCCAGATTGCTCACTGCAAAGAATGGATCACTGCCAAAGGGTGGCTCACTGCCAAGGGTTGGCTCACTCCCAAAATGGTGGACTGATTAAGTAGCATCTACTCCATGATTGTGTTCAGTTCCTTTGAAGCACAATAAAACTTCTCTGCTCTGCTCTTTCACACCTTCACACTTATCTCCTCATATTCGCGCATTCCTTCATCTTTTTGCAATTCATTACAAGTCTTTATACAAGTCATCAACCTTGGAATGTACATCAAGGTCAACAATACATTCATCAATCGTTGGAACAATCTCCAAGGTCGGCATTACAAACATACATAGAATAGGTCTGGACCTAATACAAAATCAACTAAGGAAAATATGTAAAGATGTATGTAGATCACATTTCTCCTTAGCTGGGACTCAAATGCAATCTTCCACATCATGTCACACCTCTACAATCTTCAATGCTTCTCCACAATTAATGAAATCAACCAAGTCGGCCAAGACTAGTGAGAACATTAGGTCTTCTAAGAGCATTCTTCAACCATGAGCCAAATTTCTCTCCATGGACCAATCCAAAGGTAGGAACACAATCAAGAGACATCCACAAGCGCATTATAATCATCAGAAAAATTTGCACAATACCCAAACACTTTTATCCATAAAATTGTTCAAACTGGAGCATAAGAACAACACTGTTAGCCATTGTCATAAATAATAGATAGCTTGCAGACTGCCAAATCATAAACAATTCATGTTGAAGGTACTTATCATTATCTTAGACTTATCTCTAGAACTATAGAATAAAATACTTCAATGCAGAGGAATGTGGAGCATAACACTTTCTCCCTGTCATTCCAAACATACAGAAAAAGATGTTTTCACTCTAGAGAACATAACTCACTCAATTCCTCATATCGTAGGATCAAACTCAGAACATAGCATCTTTAGATGGACTTCAAAATAACTTCCAATCCATAAACAAAGATACTGGTGCAGGAGCACCAAGGGCTCGGAGCCCATGTATATACTGCACATTTTTGGTGTGATGTGAAATTTTCTTATAATTGCATTTTGGTGTGATAAGCCTTGGCGGAAAGAAGTTTTTGCTTATCCAAAGTGGGTCATCGGTGTGAGCCTTGGCATCGGACTGAGGAAATAATCGTGAGTCGACAGTGTATCATCTCACTGATCGGGGTGATAAACATCGAGTTTCACCGATGTGGATTTGGCCGAAGGCATCGGCGTGAGCATAAGCATCGGGCTGAGAAATTTATCGTGGGCCGACGGTTGAAGGTCATACCGATCGGGAAGACTGTGGTGAGGTGTCGCCGACAAGAAATATCGGCGTGAAATGCACCGTCGGAGAATTTGTTAGAGGCTTCACCGATAGTACTGGGTCAAGCCGATAGAAGGAGTGCATCGGCGTAAGTGTTCCCATCGGCGAGGTTGGGAAATGTTTGACCGACAGTATTAGTCTCGCCGATAGTGCAGTTTGAAGGAGCCTTTGAGGCCATCGGAGTAAGTATGTATATCGGAGGACAACGGAGGAGTCACCCCGACAGTATAAGTCTGAGCGATGGTTTCTAACCATCGGAAAGAATAGCATATCGGTGAAAGAAATTAGGAGGTGGCCGATAAGAGAAGTGTTGCCGACGGTAATGGGAATATCTATTTCGGTGAGATATGGATGTGATCTTGCCGATAATGAAAAATGCACATGTTTAGGTGATGTATGGGCCTTGCGATGGAATTTTAAAAGATGAACTGACAATTGGAATACCAACCGGTATGGAAGTTGAACCGACCTGTAATGGACATGAGCAAATACATAAGATGTAGCATTCTTTCTGTAGAGGAGTTCAGCAGAAGGAGAATCGAAGAAGTAAATTTTGGTGTGTGAAGCATTTTGATGTAATCAGAATTTTTGAACAGAAATAAAATACAGCAGTTCGATCATTTGTACATTCTGTTCTATTTTCACTTTATCATTCTGAAGTAGATTAGTCTTTCTGTTTCTATAGTTTTGTTCTCTTTTGCAAACCATGACTCTGTATTGATGATGCCTCAAGTTCCATTGTACAGTATGGAGGCCATCTTGCAGAGCCATGATTTTTGTTTGTTTTTCTTTTGTGTGGTGGTCGGATTGCCGGCTAGAGGAAATGCATGCTTGTTCTAGGTGAGCTCAGTGAGGAGTCCAGCTAGATAGACAAGTAGGATAAATAGATTTGCAGGGGTGAAAAAGTAGAGAGAAAGAAAAGTGAGCACCAAGCAGTCCAGACCCTTGAACAGAGTGAGAAGGGTGGGCAACGGGCTCAGAAAGTTATGTGCCATTGAGGCAGTATCTGGGAAGCAGTGAGGACAATGTATGTGTCCCACACCAAGCAGAGAAGTAGAGTTTTCCATCTCTGCAAGGAATATGTCTTTTAGCACTTTGAATTGGTAGGAAGGCTAGTGTTGTCAACAGTCTTGTACACCTACAGGATGCAGAGCAGGCAGCCTAGAGTCCTCCCTATCAAATTGGTATCAGAGCGGTAAGATTTGGGTTATTCCTAGATAGGAATAGAAGAGTTGTATGTCATCACAGAGTTCAAGTGAGTCTGTTAGTTCATCCAAGAAAATGGTGACTAATGCAGAGTTAGCAAAGAAGGTTGAGGATCAAGAAGAGGAGAATAGACTCCTACAAGAAAGACTAGCAGAAATGGAGAGTAAGCTAGGCTTAATGTTGCAAAAGACTGAGGAAGTCAGCCAGAGAGTTAAATATTCTGAGGATAAGGGAAAGGGTGTGTCTATAGAAGATGAAGAGCCCACACCTGATCCTAAATTGGAAGAAGAACCATTCTTGAAAGCTTTGAAAGCAATGAGTGGTAAAACATTGGAAGGAGTACCACTTTTCAGTGGAAAAATGGACCCAGATTTGGTCATGGAGTGGATAGAAGGACTTGAAAATCACTTTGAATGTGATGGTGTAAGCGAGGCACAGAAAGTAAAGGTGGCCAAATCCAGACTCAGGGGAGCTGCCTTAACCTAGTGGAAATTTGTGTAGACTGAAAGAGCAAAAGAAGATAAGAAGCCCATAGCTACTTGGAAGGGAATGGTAGCTAAAATTAAAGAAGCATATATGCCAGAAGATTATGAAATATAGCTGCACAGGAAGAGACAGAATCTGAGACAGAAGGAATTAGATGTCAGTGCGTACATTGAAGAATTCCAAAAGCTATGCTTAAGGTCCAAAGTAATGGAGGATGAAAGCATAAAGGTAGCAAGGTACCTTAATGGTCTGAAGTGGAATATACAAGAAGAAATTAGTTTATTGTGCCCTACCACAGTGCAAAAATGCTATCAGCTAGCACTGAAGGTGGAGGAAAAGAATAAGAGGAAACAAGACTCAAATAGCAGAGGAAGAGGAAGAGGCAGAGATAACAGAGGACACAGAGGAGGTTTTGGTGGAAGGAATACTGACAATAGATCCCAAGCAGAATCCAAACTCACAGAGCAGAGTGGGGAGTCAAGTGGTAGAGTAAACCACAGAGGAAGAGGATCTAACAGAGGAAGGTCAGGAGGATCAGGCAGAGGATCCTATTTCACCAACATGAAGTGTTACAACTGTGGCAATCTAGGTCATCCAGCATATAGGTGTCCAGAAAAGGCCACATCCTCTTCTCAAGGAGGTGATAAGAGAAATCACTATGTCTAAGATAATGCATCCAGCAGCCAGTCACCTGAGGTCAATCTAAACTCAGAAGATGGAGAGAACCTGATGATAAGGAGAACATTGATCAAAGAACCAGTAAAGTCTGAACCAAGCCAGAGGAGAGCACTATTCAGAATCAAGTGCAAGATTTTGAATAAGGTATGTAAAATTATCATAGACTCAGGATCCACTGATAATATTATTTCTGATGAGGCAGTTAAGAAACTGAATTTGAAAAGAATTACTCATGCAAACCCATATAGAGTCACATGGTTGAATAAGGGTCAACATGTGGTAGTAAATGAACAAAGTTGGGTAGAGTTTAGTATAGGTGGCTACAAGGATAAGGTATTATGTGATATACTACCCATGGATGCATGCCATCTCTTATTGGGTAGACCATGGTAGTATGACCGAAAAGCAGTACATGATGGTGGGAAGAATGCCTATTCTTTTCAGAAGGATGGTGTCACCTATAAGATTCAGTCATTGGAGGAGGAAGATGCAGTTCAGACAAAGAGTCCTAATATCTTGGTTGTGAGTGGAAAAGAGTTTCTGAATACTCTTAAGGAAGATGGTATTGGTTATGCCATCATGGTGAAACCAAAAGAAGGACAGCAGGGTAAGAAGACAGAGATTCCCAAAGAAGTGCAACCTATACTGGAGAAGTATAAAGGCATAATCAGTGATGGTACACCAACCACATTGCCTCCACAAAGAGCAATAAGCCATCAGATAGACCTGATTCCAGGAGCATCTTGGCCAAACAAGGCACCTTACAAGATGACTCCAGATCAGCACAAAGAGATTTCCAGGCAAGTGCAGGAATTGCTAGATCAAGGATTGATCAGGAAGAGTATTAGTCCTTGTGCAGTGCCCACAGTGTTGGCACCCAAGAAAGGAGGATCATGGAGATTGTGTACAGATGCCAGAGCCATAAACAAGATAACTATAAGGTATAGATTCCCAATTCCCAGAATTGAAGATCTCATGGACTGTATTGGAAAAGCAAAGTATTTCACCAAGATAGACCTGAAGAGTGGTTACCACCAAATAAGAATCAAGGAAGGTGACGAGTGGAAGACAGCCTTCAAGACCACAGAAGGACTGTATGAATGGCTTGTTATGCCATTTGGTCTATCCAATGCACCCAGCACCTTTATGAGACTCATGAATGAAGTCCTAAAGGATTACATTGGTAAATTTGTGGTTGTTTTTCTAGATGATATTCTAATTTTTAGTCAGACCAAGGAAGAACATCTAGAACATGTAAATACTGTTTTGCAAAAATTACATGATGAACAACTAACCATCAATCTGGAGAAGTGTGAATTCATGAAGCAGGAATTGGTATACCTTGGTTTTGTGGTGTCCCAGGGAGAGTTGAAGATGGACAAGTCCAAAGTAGAAGCCATATTGAGCTGGCCTACTCCGAGAGCAGTCACAGAGGTAAGAAGTTTTCATGGCTTAGCCCAGTTTTATAGAAAGTTTATCAGAAATTTCAGTGGAATATGTGCACCTATGTTGGATACAATTAAGGGTGGAATGAAAGCAAAATTCAGATGGACACCAGCTGCAGATAGAAGTTTTGAAAGGTTGAAGAAAGAGGTAGCAACACAACCTATTTTGTTGTTGCCTAGTTTTGATAAGCTATTTACTATTGAATGTGATGCAAGTAATATAGCTGTGGGAGCAGTGCTAAATCAGGAAAACAGACCTGTAGCCTTTTTCAGTGAGAGGCTGAATGAAGCAAAGAGTAAGTACTCTTCATATGACTTAGAGTTGTATGCTCTAGTCCAAGCATTGAGGAAGTGGAGACATTATCTCCTACCTAAAGAATTTGTGGTCTACACAGATAACCAAGCTCTGAGTTTTTTGAACTCACAGGATAAGTTAAGCAGTAGGCATATCAAATGGATGGAGTACCTGTAGTCTTATACCTTTACAATTAAGCATAAGAAGGGGCAGCTGAACATAGTTGCAGATGCTTTGAGCAGAAGATTGCTCACAGTGTAGGAAGTGCAATTGAAGAGCATTGGGATTGAAGATTTCAAGAATCTTTACCAAGATGATGAAGATTTTGCTGAGGCATACAAGGTATGTCAAGATTTTGAGAATCACTTTCACAGTGAATTTGCAGATTTCACCTTACAGCAGGGATTGCTATTCAAAGGTGGACAATTATGTGTGCCAAGAGGATCTATGAGAGAAAATCTCATACAGGAGAAGCATAATGGCAGTTTGAGTGGACATTTTGGTCTGAACAAAACATTGGAATTAGTCCAGAGGTTCTACTATTGGCCGAGGATGCACAGAGACATCAGAAGGTATGTAGAGCAGTGTACCGTATGTCAGAAGGCCAAGGGAACCACTTCTAATGTAGGACTGTACCAACCCTTACCCATTCCTTCCAGGCCATGGGAATGTGTAAGCATGGATTTTGTAGTTGGTTTGCCTAAGACTAAGACTGGTTATGATAGCATATATGTAGTAGTGGACAGGTTTAGCAAGATGAGTCATTTCATTCCCTGCAAAGTGACTCATGATGCCAGTCATATAGCACACTTATTTTTCAGAGAAGTGATCAGGATTTATGGACTTCCAGCAAGCATTGTGTCTGACAGAGATGCTAAATTCATGGGGCATTTCTGGAAAACATTGTGGCAGAGATTGGGAACAAATTTGTCTTTCAGTTCAGCATATCACCCACAGATAGATGGTCAGATAGAGGTGGTAAACAGGACATTGGGCAACCTGTTAAGGTGTATAACCAAAGAATATGGACAGAGTTGGGATCTTGTCATTCATCAGGCAGAATTTGCCTATAATGACAGTGTGAATAGGACTACTGGTAAGAGTCCATTCGAAATAGTCTATGGAATGCATCCCAAAGGTATATGTGAGCTCAGAATTATGGGAAACATGGAGAACAGAAGTGGACATGCAGAGGATTTTGCACAATCCATGAAAGAAGTGCATGAGCAGGTGAAGAAAACCTTGACAGAGAACACACAGAAGATCAAGGACAGAGTAGATGCCCACAGAAGGGATATTCAGTTTGAGGTTGGTGATCTGGTTATGGTACACTTGAACAAAGCCAGAATGCTGAAAGGCACACCAACCAAACTGCAGATGAGGAGAATTGGTCCTTGCAGAATCCTGAACAAGTATGGTAACAATGCATACAGAATTGAATTGCCAGAAGATTTGGCAATCTCACCAGTGTTTAATGTCCAAGACCTAGTGCAATACAGGGGTCCCCAGTCAGCAGCAGATGGATCCATTTCAGAGAAGGAACAGACAACAAAAGATGTGACTTTGCCATTAAAACCCAAATTACAGGCAGAGAGAATACTGGATTCAAGAGTACAGAAGCAAACCAGACATGGTGTCTACATGGAGCATTTGATCAAATGGAAGCAGTTGCCTGAAGCAGAAGCTACCTGGGTTGCAGAGTTAGAATTTAAAAAGAGGGGCATTGATTTTGCCTCATTGTCACCGGAGGTGACTTGACTTCTTCCACACAGGGGGAGTATGGTGCAGGAGCACCAAGGGCTCAGAGCCCATGTATATACTGCACATTTTTGGTGTGATGTGAAATTTTCTTATAATTGTATTTTGGCGTGATAAGCCTTGGCGGAAAGAAGTTTTTGCCTATCCAAAGTGGGTCATCGGTGTGAGCCTTGGCATCGGACTGAGGAAATAATCGTGAGCCGACAGTGTATCATCTCACCGATCGGGGTGATAAACATCGAGTTTCACCGATGTGGATTTGGCCGAAGGCATCGGCGTGAGCATAAGCATCAGGCTGAGAAATTTATCGTGGGCCGACGGTTGAAGGTCATACCGATCGGGAAGACTGTGGTGAGGTGTCGTCGACAAGAAATATCGGCGTGAAATGCACCATTGGAGAATTTGTTAGAGGCTTCACCGATACTACTGGGTCAAGCCGATAGAAGGAGTGCATCGGCGTAAGTGTTCCCATTGGCGAGGTTGGGAAATGTTTGACCGACAGTATTAGTCTCGCCGATAGTGCAGTTTGAAGGAGCCTTTGAGGCCATTGGAGTAAGTATGTATATCGGAGGACAACGGAGGAGTCACCCCGACAGTATAAGTCTGAGCGATGGTTTCTAACCATCAGAAAGAATAGCATATCGGTGAAAGAAATTAGGAGGTGGCCAATAAGAGAAGTGTTGCCGACGGTAATGGGAATATCTATTTCGGTAAGATATGGATGTGATCTTGCCGATAATGAAAAATGCACATGTTTAGGTGATGTATGGGCCTTGCGATGGAATTTTAAAAGCTGAACTGACAATTGGAATACCAACCGGTATGGAAGTTGAACCGACCTGTAACGGACATGAGCAAATACATAAGATGTAGCATTCTTTCTGTAGAGGAGTTCAGCAGAAGGAGAATCGAAGAAGTAAATTTTGGTGTGTGAAGCATTTTGATGTAATCAGAATTTTTGAATAGAAATAAAATACAGTAGTTCGATCATTTGTACATTCTGTTCTATTTTCACTTTATCATTCTGAAGTAGATTAGTCTTTCTGTTTCTATAGTTTTGTTCTCTTTTGCAAACCATGACTCTGTATTGATGATGCCTCAAGTTCCATTGTACAGCATGGAGGCCATCTTGCAGAGCCATGATTTTTGTTTGTTTTTCTTTTGTGTGGTGGTCGGATTGCCAGCTAGAGGAAATGCATGCTTGTTCTAGGCGAGCTCAGTGAGGAGTCCGGCTAGATAGACAAGTAGGATAAATAGATTTGTAGGGGTGGAAAAGTAGAGAGAAAGAAAAGTGAGCACCAAGCAGTCCAGACCCTTGAACAGAGTGAGAAGGGTGGGCAACGGGCTCAGAAAGTTATGTGCCATTGAGGCAGTATCTGGGAAGCAGTGAGGACAATGTATGTGTCCCACACCAAGCAGAGAAGTAGAGTTTTCCATCTCTGCAAGGAGTATGTCTTTTAGCACTTTGAATTGGTAGGAAGGCTAGTGTTGTCAACAGTCTTGTACACCTACAGGATGCAGAGCAGGCAGCCTAGAGTCCTCCCTATCAGATACCCATTCTACAGAAAATGTGGAGCATTCTTTTGGACTATTTTTCTATATGCAATACAATGTTCCCACTGCAACTCACTGTTTCTACCGGAAAGGCTAATTTTCTTAATATCCTCAACATTAAGATTTCTTAGATAAGTAAATACAAAGTATCTTACTCATTACAAATAGACAACAAGATAGGAGCACAGTTGACATCAATGACAACACCATTTAGGCACATACTTGCAACAAAGGCAATATGAATAAGTTTACATAAGTTTGACAATCATAAGTCATATCATGAAGTATACTGCATCCGATATCTTGGTATCTATCACACAAGTCTCAGAAAGTCTTCTGCTACAGAGAGAGAGAATCATTTCGAGTGCTTTTCCTCCAACCACAGATCGTTGGTCCCCCGCTCATCTTCCATCTGGAAGTGGTCCTATCCTCCATGAAGAGTATAAACATAAGGAACCAATAAGTTTCCATCTGAGTTTTGTTGTGACCTATGTAACTCAATTGACCATACAACTCTAGAAAATATTCTAGTTAAGTATGATCATTATGACAAGTCATACAATCTAGACACGGCGAACCAACTAATGCATGCAAAGACAAGTGCATCACTTTGGCCAAAGTTTCTCTATAAATATATGTTTGAAATAAATGTAGTCATGTATTCACGCACCTCTAACTTGACTTGGAAACTACCTCATCCTACAGTTTGACTAGCTTGACTAGTATCTCTAGACATAATATGTCTTGACTAAACTCAAATCCTAGTCAATCTGACTTAGAATTTAATCCTTAATCTAGGATATATGCTATATGTAGGTTTAGGTAATTTTAACCTTTCAGAGAGTCTCTTGTTGCATACTTGCAAATACCAGGGTCTATGACTTCTCGTCAATCTACTCAATGACCCAAAGATTGAGCATTCTTGTGTTATAACATATTTATGACTCTAACAAGAAATCATTTATTTATCATAAGTGCTTCATAGACTCTTTCTAAATTATACTTGTCTCGATCTATGGTTTCTCAACTATTCACTATCGACCATAATAAACAATAGACTAAAACAATGTTATAACTGATTAAGAGTTTCCAAGTTTTCTTAACCCTTCTGGGTCGAGTCTAGGGATTTAACTTCTCTGTCCCAACACATTGTGAAATCAAAACTCTTTCTTTCCAAAGATAAAAATTTATAAAAATACAACATGGAACAATGACCTCTAGTCTCCTCTTGACCACTTGGGCATTGTTGGAATTCACATTTCTCATAACATGAATAAACATAGTACACAAGGTATATCCTCATTCATATAAGATATTAATGAATACTATCATTATCAAAAGTTGTTGCAAGTATGGGCCTAACTAGTGTTGTCATTGATGTCAACATACTCATGTTGCATTGATGTCAAGGATTGGATGAGCTGTGTGCTGAGAATATTGAGAAAATTAGTCCTATCAAAAATAGAGTAGAATGGTGAAGACAATGAAGCTCTATGAAGTAAAGATCCAAGCTACGATGAAGATAAGAGAATGCACATCAAAGGGTTTGTAGATATGTGTCTAAAGATGATCCAGTCAAGATTTGAGAGATCCACATGAAGATTTGGAGAAATTATGGCCATATGATTAAAACTGGTTCTGGCAGCTATTCAGAGGTGATAGAGTGACACAAATAGGTTTGGTGAGATCCAGAAATGCAATATCTTGGTCTGCAAATTTGGTGGAATGTTTAGGAAGCCAATGTGAATTGACAACTCAATTGGTTCATGGTCTGGAGGTCCGCAAGTATTTATTCTAATGTGACAGTGATGACAGACTGTGTTCTTGAGGTTCCGGATGAAGATTCAAATGATTTTAGTAAGAAGAAGTATTGTGGATGTTCTTGGTGATTTAGGAAAGCTTGTGGGGGTCCCTAGATTGTGTCCAATTCATGTTGGCAGTCTGCATTGAAGATTGAGCTCATAATTGAAGATTTACTCTTGAATGATGGTGTTCTTACTAATCATGGTTGACCAGATGATTTACACATCTTGCAGATGATCTTGAAGATGTTTTGTGAAGCATGGTGTGTTCCTCAAAGAAGTTTGAAGTCCCAGATATGTGTGGCCGACAGTGTGGTGATACGCATGAAGTTCTTATAACAAATCAAGTTGTATCTTTGTAATTGCTCTGTAATAGAATATGTTGTGCTGACTTTGATGATCATTCCAAAGTTGATGTCTTGTATAAATAAGAGTTGTGAAGTCATTTCAAAGTATTAGGGAAGATGAGAAAGTTGTAGAGAGGAGAAGAGTGAAAAGAAGAGCAGAAGTGTTGAGCTTAAATGGAACTGACTCAAGCATGGTGAAGATGCTAATCTCCAGTTCAAGTATGTAATATTTATATTATTTTGTAGACAATGTGTCTCCTGTAGGCAGTGGGCCTCTTGTGAGTAGTGTGCTCGGGCAGTGAGCCCTAATTGGCAAGTGCCATTTTGTTCTTCTTATTCTTTTAACAGAGAATACAATCTTGGGTTAGTCACCTCGAGGTTTTTCCCTTAACCAGGTTTTCCATGTTAAAATCTTGGTGTCATATGTACTAATGTGTTTTCTGCTCTTGAGTTATTGCATTGTACTTCCATGATTGAATCATTATGATATAGATTTATGAGAAGGATTTAATTGTTTAAAGAAAAGAAAGTTTTGTGACAACTGATTCACCCCCCTCTTAGTTGTCTATCTTAATTCCAACAATTGGTATCAAAGATAAGTTCCTCTAAAAGAGCTTAATCACTTGAGGAGATCCAGGATGTCTTCCTACAAGAAGGATAGTCTGAGGTTTGATGGAACTAATTACACTCTTTGGAAAAGCCACATGGAATGTCACTTGCAATGTATGGGAATGTAATATTGGACCATAACTTCAAAGAAGTATGTTCCTCCAAAGAATGGTTTGACAACTGTACATGAAATCAGAGATGCTTAAGATAATCTTCGAGCTAAAGAAGCCTTACTAAGTGCCTTATCTGATACAGAGTTGACAAATGTTATAGATTTAAAGACTGCATATGAGATTTGGGAAAAACTGGAACTTCTGCATGAAGGAGACAAATATGTTAAATGTGCCAAGCTATAGAGTTTGAAAGGAAATTTCAAAAACCAGAAGATGAATGAAGATGAGAATATCACTACATTTATGCCAAAAGTAAATGAACTTGTTTGTGGCATTAGGTGTGCTGGTGGAACCTTGGATGACACTGAGATTATTGCCAAAGTTCTCAGATCCCTACCTCCTACTTACAAACACAAGGTTTCTTCTATTGAAGAATTTAGATCTTTATCAAATATCACAAGCGATCAATTGGTTAAAAAATTAGCTGCATTTGAATTGGTTGAGTTTGGAGATGCACCTCCCAAGACTGAATCTGCATTCAAAGCTAGTGCCTTTATAAAAGGAAAACAAAAGTATGATCCAGGAGAGAACTCCTCAAAGAAACTATCATGGTATGAAAAAGCAAGAAAAGATCTAGAAGAAGATGAAGCAGAAGCTACTCAACTTGAAGCCTTTATTGGAAAAAGACTGCCAAGAGGATCTGGTAAGTATGAAGGAAAATTTCCCTTCAAATGTTTCAACTGCAAAAAAATTGGTCATTTTGCCTCAAGGTGTCCAGAAAGATTTTCAAGCACAAATCCAGATAGATCAGGATTCCAAAAGAAATATTACTATGTTCATGAAGATGATGATGATGAAGGAGTAACAAATGATGAATTAGAGACATGAAACAAATCTAGAAGTGACTAGGTGTTTATTGCCATCAAAGAAGAAGATCCAATGCCCACTGAATTTGTCAATCATAAAATGATAGAAAGAGCTCTAGCCGCCCAAGTTGAAGAAAAGGATGATTGGATCATTAACAGTGGATGCTCCCACCATATGACTGGTGAAAAAAATAAATTCATAGATCTGGAAAAATATGGAGGAGTTGTAAAATTTGGTGATAATTCTACTAGCAGAATCAGAGGTAGAGAAACTATTTCTTTTGATGGAAAAAACAAAACTAGTGATGTACTATATGTTGAAGGTCTGAAGCACAATCTTCTTAGTGTTGGGCAGTTGGTGGATAAAGGCTATGATCTCTAATTCAAAAATGGAAAATGTAAGATCTTTGAAAGTTTTGGAACAGAGGTTGCATCTAGTACTCAAACAAAAGGTAACATCTTCCACTTGGTTGGTAGTGGAAAAAGTTGTTTATTTGTTCAAATTGATTAGAGTTGGTTGTGGCATTGGAGAATGTGTCATGTAAATTTCGATAATATCATCAAGATAAGCAACACTCTGGCTATAAGAGATCTTCCAAGACTGGTGAAACCTACTAACATTTTGTACAAAGAATGTCAGTTGGGTAAGCAGAGCAGAGTCACATTCAAAAGTAAGGAACAATCTTCTACCGGATTGTTGGACTTAGTACATACTGATCTATGTGGACCGGCAAGAATCAGGAGTTTGCAAGGTGATAGATATTTCATGTTACTAATTGATGACCATTCCCGGATGATGTGGGTGACTTTCCTGAAAGAGAAATCTGAGGCTCTTGAGAAATTCAAAATATTCAAGGCTATGGTAGAGAATGAAACTGGGTTAAACATAAAATATCTTAGTTCTGGTAAAGGTGGAGAATTCACATCTGGAGAGTTCATAGAATTCTATGAGAAACATGGGATAAAAAGACAGTCATTTTCTCCAAGGACTCCACAGCAGAATGGAGTAGTGGAGAGAAAGAATCAGACCATCCAGGAAGCATCTAGAACCATGATGATGGAAGCAAATGTTCCTTAGATCTACTGGAGAGAAGTTGTAAGCACTACTGTCTATACTATTAATTGAGTACAAATCATAAGCAATACTGGTAAGACCCCTTATGAACTCTAGTTTGGCATCACTCCCACTATGAAGTATTTCAGAGTCTTTGGTAGAAAATGTTACATTAAAACAGATGAATACCTTGGCAAATTTGATACTAGAAGTGATGAAGGAATATTCTTGGGTTATTCTACTCAAAGCAAAGCATACTGGTGTTATAACAAGAGATTGATAAAGATTGTAGAGAGTACAAATGTGAAGTTTGATGAAGGCATTGAAAAACCCTCAAGGTTTTATGAATATGAAGAAGATGATTAGAATGATGTTTTGGTCCAAGAAGTTCAAGCCCCTTATGAAATTTAGATCCAGACTGATCCGGAGAATCCTGAAATACAAGAAGAAGAGATAAGCTTGAATGAATCTGTCCAAAAAATAGAAGTGCAAGAAATTCCTAAAACTCCCAAGTGTGTAAGACTGAATCATTCTGAAGACCAGATTATAGGTGATAGAAGCAAAGGTGTTCAAACAAGAAGAAAGATTGCTCAAGATTCATAAAAGTATTGTCTAATTTCAAAGATTGAACCAAAAATAGTAAATGAAGCATGCAATGATGAAAGATGAGCCAAAGCAATGGAGGAAGAGTTGATGTAGATTGAGAAAAATCACACTTGGGATCTTGTTCCTAGATCTAGAAACAAAAATGTGATTGGGACTAAATGGGTCTTCCAGAATAAACTAAATGAAGATGGTGAAGTAGTCAGAAACAAAGCCAAATTGGTCTACAAGGGTTATTCTCAAGTAGAAGGAGTTGATTTTGAAGAAACTTTTGCTTCAGTGGCAACAATTGAAGTAGTCAGATTATTTCTTGCTTTTGCTTCCTTCAAGGATTTCAAAGTATATCAGATGGATGTCAAGTCTACCTTCCTGAATGGTGACTTGGAAGAAGAAGTATACATTAAGCAACCAGATGGATTTCAATTGTTTGATCATGGTGATATGGTCTACAAGTTGAAGAAAGCACTGTATGGACTCAAACAAGCCCCAAGGGCTTGGTATGAAAGATTGGATAAACATCTTTTGAAGATTGGTTTCAACAAAGGTACTACTAACACTAACTTATACTTCAAGATTGATAATGAAAATATCTTGATTGTTGAAGTATGTGTTGATGATATCATTTTTGGAGGAAGAGATAGTATGTGCAAGACTTTTGCAAATCAAATGAAAAGTGAATTTGAGATGTCTATGTTTGGGGAAATAAATTTCTTCTTGGGTCTGCAAATCACTCAAACAAAGAAAGGAATCTTCATATCACAGACCAAATATTTGAAAGAATTGTTGAATAAATTTGGGATGGAAGATTCAAAACCAATGAATACTCCCATGGCAACCGGATGTAAACTGAGCAAAGATGATGAATCTCTTAAGGCTGATCAGAAAAAGTATAGGTCAATGATTGGAGGACTACTATATCTTACTTAAACTAGACCTGACATTATGAATGTTGTTGGTCTTGTTGCCAGATTCCAAGTTCATCCTAGAGAATCTCATGTTATGGCAATCAAGAGAATTCTTAGATATCTAAAGGGAATAGTTGAGTATGGTTTATGGTATCCTATGGATCATGATTTCTCTCTTCATGCATATATAGATGTGGATTGGGTAGGAGATGTGGATGACTGGAAGAGTACCAGTGGTGGTGCATTCTTTTTGGGGAAAAGATTGGTTTCTTGGCTGAGCAAGAAATAAGAGGAAATATCTCTATCCAATGCAGAAGCAGAATATATTGCAGCAATAGGTAGTTGCACTCAAGTATTGTGGATGAAGCAAATGCTAAGAGACATAAGAATGGAGTATGAGAAACCTATCACAATCTTCTGTGATAACTCAAGTGCAATAAATATATCAAAAAATTGGTGTTGCATTCAAAGACAAAACATATATCCATCAAGTTTCACTTTTTGAGAGAGTAGGTGAACAAGAATGAAGTCAAATTGGAGTTTGTGTCCTCAAAGGATCAGATTGCAGACATTTTTACTAAACCTCTACCTAAGGACTCTTTTGAGTATCTCAGGGAGAAGTTAGGGGTTATTACCCCTCCAGTTCTGAATTAAGGTGCACTAATGTG
This sequence comes from Cunninghamia lanceolata, assembly GCA_027924645.1. Lineage (NCBI taxonomy): Eukaryota > Viridiplantae > Streptophyta > Pinopsida > Cupressales > Cupressaceae > Cunninghamia > Cunninghamia lanceolata. The sequence continues at coordinate 16,788,414 of BSBN01000012.1, read as the reverse complement.
CATCAGTCCGATGAATCTCACAGTCATATCTTGTGGTCCAAATTGATGATAAGAAGCTACTACTTAGGGGGATTAGTCTGTATGATTCTGATTGATGCAAGTATGTGCCAGAAGACGTGAAAAACAAAAGTGGTTGCTGATCAAAGGGGGAGCAGTAAAGAAAGAGAAGACATGTGAATGATGAATGTTGATAGGGGGAGCTATGTTAGTTAGTGAGGAGAAGTTTTTGTCTTGATGGTTAAAACAATTTTTCACATCATATGTTGCCATCAATGACAAAGGGAGAGATTGTTACAAGTATGGGCCTAACCGGTGTTGTCATTGATGTCAACATACTCCTGTTGCATTGATGTCAAGGATTGGATGAGCTGTGTGCTGAGGATATTGAGAAAATTAGTCCTATTAGAAATAGAGAAGAACAGTGAAGACAGTGAAGCTCTATGAAGTAAAGATCCAAGCTAAGATGAAGATAAGAGAATGCACATCAAAGGGTTTATAGATATGTGTCTAAAGATGATCCAATCAAGATTTGAGAGATCCACATAAAGATTTGGAGAAGTTATGGCCATATGAGTACAACTAGTTCCTGCAGCTTTTCAGAGGTGAAAGAGTGACACAAATAGGTCCGGTGAGATCCAGAAATGCAATATCTTGTTTTGCAGATTTGGTGGAATGTTTAGGAAGCCAATGTGAATTGACAATTCAATTGGTTCGTGGTCTGGAGGTCCGCAAGCATTTATTCTAATGTGACAGTGATGACAGACTATGTTCTTGAGGTTTTTGATGAAGATTCAAATGATTTTAGTAAGAAGAAGTGTTGTGGATGTTCTTGGTGATTCAGGAAAGCTTGTGGGGGTCTCTAGATTGTGTCCAGTTCATGTTGGCAATCTGCATTGAAGATTGAGCTTGTAATTGAAGATTTACTCTTGAATAATGGTGTTCTTCCTAATCATGGCTGACTGGATGATTTACGCATCTTATGGATGATCTTGAAGATGTTCTGTGAAGCATGGCATGTTCCTCAAAGAAGTTTGAAGCCCTAGATATGTGTGGCCGACAGTGTGGTGATACGCATGAAGTTCTTATAACAAATCAAGTTGTATCTTTGTAATTGCTCTGTAATAGAATATGTTGTGCTGACTTTGATGATCATTCCAAAGTTGATGTCTTGTATAAATAAGAGTTGTGAAGTCATTTCAAAGTATCAAGGAAGATGAGAAAGTTGTAGAGAAGAGATGAGAGAAAAGCAGAGCAAAAGTTTTGAGCTTAAATGGAACTGACTCAAGCATGGTGAAGATGCTAATCTCCAGTTCAAGTATGTAATTTTTATATTATTTTGTAGACAATGTGTCCCCTGTAGGCAGTGGGCCTCTTGTGAGCAGTGTGCTCGGGCAGTGAGCCCTAATTGGCAAGTGCCATTTTGTTCTTCTTATTCTTTTAACAGAGAATACAATCTTGGGTTAGTCACCCAGTGGTTTTTCCCTTAACTAGGTTTTCCACGTTAAAATCTTGGTGACATATGTGCTAATGTGTTTTCTTCTCTTGATTTATTGCATTGTGCTTCCGTGATTGAATCATTATTATGCTGTAGATTTATGAGAAGGATTTAATTGTTTAAAGAAAACAAAGTTTTGTGACAACTGATTCACCCCCCCTCTCAGTTGTCTGTCTTAATTCCAACAATAGTATTCTTGACTAAGTTCAATCTTTCAACCTAAATAGGTTTTGAGTATAAAATAATATTTTTGGCCTATTGGTCTTCTTAAGTCCACCAGCTTTCGATATAGAAGGTTATAAACTTATGTATAACATCCTTTGAATATAATGATAACACTTATCATTGTTGTAGAATGCATATGTGATATTATATCACTATACTAGGTGTTGTCAATCACATATATACATATTATATATTGTATATTCTAAAATTTGTGAATATCTAATGCAAAAACATTTGATTAAAACATCAAAAATCATATATATATATTCTAAAATTTGTAAATATCTATCACAAAAACATTTGATTAAAACATCAAAACTCATACATATAATCCATTGTGAAATATGAATCTATCACTGTCTATACTTTCTTTAATCATACTCAACTTGACTCCTATCTCTTCATCTGTGGTCTCAAAAAGTTCAATCTTATAATTACATAAATATATATAAAATTGGTAGTTTAGTTGTTTGCTAATGGTTAAATATCTACACATCCCGACCTTACCGTGGCCTTCTTGCAGAGATATCAACTCACACATTGACTTGTCTCATATCAAGATTGGACATTGTTTGACTGAGCAAGAATATATACTATCGACCTTAGCTTGATTTTCTCTTACGCTTGGCATTTACACACCATCTACATGGCCTTTCAGCCTTCTATATCTTGATGCTACTTGGCCTTTCGGCCTACAAAGGTTTACTAAACTATAAACTATAGATAGAATACAAAGATCATTTGGCCTTTTAGCCTACTACAGTCTAATGCTATATGACCTTTCAGTCTACAAAGGTTTACTAAACTATAAACTGTAGATAGAATACAAAGATCACTTGGCCTTTCGGCCTACTACAGTCTAATGCTATACAACCTTTCATAGGCATAGAAGAGAATAGAGAAACAAAGTCACTGATAAGAAACATTGATATGACTTTCAATAAATACCAAGAGGATTTAGAACTAACGGGTCTTCACCAAATGCACATAATATATAGACTCTTTAGCCTTATGGAAACACAGTAGTTTGCCAAGATTATCAGCCTCAAAATAACATAACAATAGAGCTGAATTCATTTACAAGATTTTTTGTCTATTATAATATTTTTTGTTATGTTAGAAATTGTACTTCTGCATGGATTAGCATAATTTAGCATAGTATAGCTCCTCTCCTTTGGTGTCCTCTTGCCCTTTTTGTTTTTTTCTTACCTAAACCCTGATTGACCTATAACCTATTGAAGAAATGTCATATTTTGAAGCAATAACTGATAGAACCTGAGAACAAACTTTGGATTTCAGATGCTCTAGACCCCTAAAGGCAGACCTTGAGTGAAATCTAAGGTTTGGACTAGGGCACCCACACCCTAGTCTAGCACTATTTTCTAGGTTTTGAATTTCATGGTGGTGTCAGCTTGCCCTGTGTACCTCAAGATTCTAATTTCAAATTTTGGTTTTCATGTGATGTCGGTGTATTATTTCAAATATTTGAATTTCTAAGGTTAGGTATTTAAAGAGAATTGAAAATCATTTTATAACACACAATCTACATGCAAGCTTACTATGCCAAAATTCTGCCTCTACTACTATTGAAGATCTACATTTTGTTGAAGCTCTTTGAAGTCATTGATATCTGCTACCATGCAGATTTTTGGTGGAGATTAGGAATCAAGATCTTGATTCTACCTTGCTCTTCCCAGGGTTTTGTCAAGGCCTTTGTATGATCAAGAGAAGGGTTGAAGCCTCCAACTTGAGCTTGGAAGTCCTTCGCGGATACAATTACCTTGCCCTCTTGTTCTACAAGTCTTCGTTGCTATCATCCCCTTGAGGTGAAGTTGTTGTTATTTCCTTGAGTGAAACATTATGTAGATTTATCCTTGATTCTTGAGTCATTTCAGATCTTACATCTTTGCATACACATTTGATCTATGAGCACACACATCTGCAACTTTTATCATTGGCTATTGTTGAGGTAGAAATACCAAATACATGGTTTGACTAAGGTAAACTCATATATAGCCACAACCATCCTTCTCCTTCTTTTGTATGTGCAGATCGCATTCGAAAAGATCCAATGAAAAGGAGTTGAAGAAGAATAGGTATTACAAGTACAGTCATTGCAGAACTTTTAGTTTCATCATTGGGCTTCAAATCTGGGATTTGAAACCTTCAATGGAGACTCTGATATCAAGTGTAAAAAGTTTGACAGTCGAAAAACTTTCAAAACTTTGGGGTGGGCACCCTAGTCTAACATGCCTTCAATTTCTAGGTGCATGCTCTCTATAAGCTCTGATTTACATTTTTGTAGTTTTTTTATCAATTTTTGTGCCAGAAATCAGTCTATTCTTGCATACTTTACAATTGGGGTTTCATGTTATAAGGTTGCCTAAAGCTTGTAAAAAACTTAATTCAGATATCTACTCAGTTACAACAGCATATAAGGGCATAGGAATCCATAGCTTGATCCTTCATAGTGAGCAATCTCAGTTCCTATCTCCTAATGTTGCATGAGTGAAAGAGAGGCTTGATTCGGTTTAGGCAAACTATCTTTCTCTCCTTTTTTTCACAAAACATTTTGGTGAACCCATGTTTAAAGTAATTAACATCCTTTTTACATCAGATCTGAAAGTGTTTGTCATCCTAAATCAGATTTAGATTTCATACCCTCTTTTATGAAAAGTATATACATTGAATTTTGATTGATATCTTTAGTTTTTCAATAAAAGTGTATAGAATTAAAACTTTGTTACTTGCATAGTGATATCTTGTTTCATTTTTGCAAAGTTTATGCTATCTTGTTTTACATTTAAGTCTTGGGTTAATTAGAACATGTTATAATGTCATATTTATTTATTTTTACAACACTTTAATGTGTATGATGAGTCGTTTAGTTGTGATGACTTAAATATGTTAGATGAATCCCTTGAGGACTTTATCTCAATTGAATATGCCACTATGACTCCTAACCCATCGTTCTTTCAAAGAATAGTAAATGCAATCTATGTTCCTAAACCTCAGGAAGAACCTATGAAGCCAAAAATAGTCATCAACCTATGTTCAGATGTGGCTCAGATGTAATTTAAACTAGTGCTCATTGTTAAAGGTCTTTCACCTTCTTCTCAACCTCCTGATTACATCTATAACTATGCTAAACAAATAACACATTGAAGTCAACAAGATGGAATACAACAACCTAGTCATACTATGGTTTCTCACACATATAATACACAAAATAACAAACAAAGGAAGCAACAATCAAACATTCCTATATCTTTACCAACTTCTCAACCTATGCTTCCTCAACCACCTCATTTAACTCATAAAGTTGGTCAAGATTATGATCTTGTTCAGCATCTTCATGCTACTCCTGCCAAGATTTCTCTTTGGGAACTCATACAAACCTTGCTTGCATACCATGTGATGCTCCAAGAAGCTTTACAAAAGGTGATTGTATCACCCGATGTCAAGCCAAATGATGTAGCAGCTCTATTAGATTGTATGCATGTGACAAAAACAAACATTCTATTTCAACAACATGAGTTGCCTTCTATTGAAGTTTAAAATCAATATGATCCTTTAATCATCTTTATTACAATAAATAAGAAATTGATCAAGCGAGTTATGATTGATAATGGATCGGCTCTTAATGTTTGTGGTATAAACTTGTTACATAATATCAAGATTGAGACATCTTTAATTAAACCGGATAGACTTAGCATTCGTGGCTTTGATAATGTTGGAATAAAATATTTAACTACTATTACTTTACCTATACAAGTTGGGCCTGTGACATTGTCTACTCTCATTCATGTCATGCCAGCTTCATTATCATACAACATGATTCTTAGTAGACCTTGGATTCATGCCTTGGGGGTAATTCCTTCTAACCTTCATCGATCAATCAAGTTTATTTATGCAAATAAACTTCATACCATTGAAGTCAATCTTGAACCAGATAGTTGTTTACAAATTTAATTACAAAAGCAAGTTGTTCATCATAAGATTCTAAATAAATTGAAAGTCGATCCCTCAAATCCTCTTGCCACAAAAATGTTGTACAATATTCTAAACAATCAAATGCATTCCTTAGTGATGATTAAGTTTCGTTAGATTTTACTTCTAACACCATGGGAGAATATAAAATTAACAACTCTAGTCCTAAAACATCAAATGTTGCATCAATTTCATCAAAGAAATCTGTGAAGATACCTTAAGAACCTAAAATGTCTTTAGTGAAAAACATAGACAACACTCTTACTTACACTATAGACTATGAAACCTATGAGGCTCCACCTTCTTCTAGAGAGATGGCCTCTATTTATGGTCAAGGATTTTAGATTCTTTATAAGAATTGCACCTATGTAGGCAATAGTTGTGGTATTAATCGACAAGGAATTTGAGTACCTATAGAAGCTACTTTGCATAACTACTCAAATGGCATTGGATATAATCCTTTTAAGGAAACCAAAGCCCGTAGACGTACTGCTCTTAATGTGAACATAATATCAACACTCAATTTGATATATCCTGAGATGATAGACATGAATTGTCCTCCAAGAGATATTCCTTTGGATACCTTTTCAATGGATGAAGCAATAATTGAGTTCATGGGAGCTTATGACAATGTTCCCCATTATCATCATTAGCATGGATTGCCTTATAATTTAAATAGTGATAAATACTTTGGGAAGTCCACTTGTTTGGTAAATACTACTTTAAAACCTAATGAAGAATCTAAAGAATAATCACTATCACCCAACCTCCCAGACCACAGTACTTTACTTAATGGAAATATTGTTGATATATTCATGCAGGAAGATAACATTAAAAAGGTTATCCCTATAGGTGATTGTTTAAGTACAGAAGAAAAAGAAGATATGAGCAAGCTTTTGCATGAATTTTTAGAATTATTTTCTTGGAATTATTCAGATATGCCTGGCATTGATTCTAAGATTGTAACACATAATATTGTATTACAACTTGATGCTAAGTTGTTTAAACAAAAGTTTCATAAAATGAATCCTAAGGTTGCGTTATTAGTCAAGGCTGCAATAGAAAAGTTTCTACAAGATGGTTTTATCCTCCCTATTGATTACTTACCTTAGATCTTGAATATTGTGGCTATTGCTAAACCTAATAATTGTATTCAAATGTGCAATAACTTTCATGATTTAAATCTTGCTTCTTTGAAAGATGATTTGTCTCTTCCAAATATTGATATGATTATTGATTCAATAGCTAGCCATGAATTACTTTCCTTCATGGATGGTTTTTCGGGTTATAATCAAATTTTTATTAACCCTCAAGATCAGTATAAGACAACTTTCATAACACCATGGGGAGCATTCTATTGGGTAACTTCATGTCATTTCGGTTAAAGAACATTGGAGCAACTTAGCAACATGCTATGACTCTTATTTTTCATGATTACATGCATAACATCTTAGAGGACTTATGTCAATGACATTCTTGTGAAGTCTATTCATCACCAATATCACGTCACAATCCTCAGTCAAATCTTTGAGTGAATACAAAAATACAATATGTGCTTGAATCCCCGTAAATGCGTCTTTGGCATAGACAGTGGAAAACTATTGGGATTTATAGTTTCGCAGTGCGGTATTGAAGTAGACATAAAGAAAATTGATGCGACTGTTAACATGCCATCACCTAAGAACATATCTCAACTTCATAGTTTACAAGGGAAGATACAAGCCATTCACTGATTTGTCTCACAACTCGTAGATAGGACTCGCCCTTTTACTCAACTACTGAAAAAGGATTCAAAATTTTAGTGGAATTCTGATTGTCAAAAATCTTTTGAAGACTTAAAAAACTATTTAGCCAATCCTCCCATTTTATAGCCTACCACTGCTAATAAACCTTTTCTTCTTTACACCTCAACATCTAATAATGCTCTCACAACTTTATTAGCACATGATATTGAAGAAAAAGAATGCATTGTATATTACATAAGTCAAACTTTGCTCGATTATGAAGTGCGATCTACTGTTATTGAGATGCAATGCCTAGCTCTTATCTTTGCAACACAAAAGCTTAGGCATTATCTTTTAAATGTTGAAGTTCATGTCATGATAAAATTTGATCCTTTGAAACATCTCTTTGCTAAAACAAATCTTTCTAGTTGCCTAGCTAAATGGGTTATGTTGTTAACAAAATTTGATCTCAAATTTATTTATCAAAAAGTGACAAAAGGACAAGCTTTAACCAACCATTTAGTAGAAGCACCTTCACCTTTCTCTATCCAAAATCAGGAAGCATTTTCTAATGATGAAATTCTAACTCTAAGTTCAAACGATAAATGGGAGTTGTATTTTGATGGTTCATGATGTAGAACTAGCTTTGGTGCTAGTATCATACGAGTACCTTCATCTGGTAAGTTGATTCTTCTGTCTTACCATCTAAATTTCTCATGTACAAACAACATTGCCAAGTATGAAGCTCTCATTGCAGGACTTCATGCCGCTTTGGCTCTCAACATTAAACACATCACCATCTATGGTGATTCACAATTAATTGTGAGACAAATCACATGATCATATCAAGCTCAACAATATAAACTATCTCAATATCATGATCTTGCCTTATCATTATTAAAACAATTCACATCATTTTTAATCAACACTATTCCAAGGAAAGACAATCGACATGCCAATGTAATATCACATCCAAGATCACTTCTCTACACCTTATTATCCTTAATCAAATGGCCAAGCAGAAGCTTCAAATAAGGTTATTGGACAAATTCTATGGAAAACTATTAATAAACATCAAAAAGATTGGCATACTCAACTCTCCTACTTATTATGGGCTTATAGAACAAGTGTCTATATGGCTACGGGAACTACACCGTATAAACTTGTCTATGGTGCAGATGCAATAATGCCTTTAGAGGTAGAAATTCCTTCATTGCAGGTTTCCCTAAAGGACATTCTTGATGATGACATGGAACAAGAGAAGAGATTACAAGAGCTTGAGATTCTTGATGAATAATGTATCAACACTCTTGATCACCTTAAGGCATATCAGAAAAACATCCAATGATCATACAATGAATGTGTCATACATTGTTCATTCGACGTTGGATTTGGTACTATATGAGAATCAACGTAATGTGAATGTATTACCTAGAGAAAAAGGAAAATTCAGCCCTAATTGGCTCAGACCATATGTTATTACTGAAGCTTATGGATTAGGAGTGTATAAATTAGCTAATGAATAAGGTACACCACTTAAAGAACCTATCTATGCTATGCATTTAAGAAAATTCTATGGTTAGGATTCTATGTTAAAGTTACTTCATAAAGCAAATTTAGTTTATCTTAAATTTTGACAAGATAGAATATTTTATCTTAATTCCTTTGACATACAATCCTTTTTCAATTAATCATTGTTGCATCTAGTTAAAACATGTTTTATTAAGATCACATTTGCATTAATTTAAAGTAGCATTATTTTCCCTCGTGTAAAATTATTTAATCATTATTGTATTTACTAAACATTCTGCAAAGATTGGTTAGACTAAATCACAATGGCATTAGATACACTTTTCACATGATCATCAAAACTATCACTTGTTGCATTTCATAAATCATGTGATACATCAATAACATCATAGCATTCATAGAAAAGTAATATATGCATATACAAGAGTTTAAATGTATACATAAAAATTGACTATCATGTACATCAAAATGAGATGTCATAATATAGTACATAAGATATATCACATAACTGAACCTCGGTCACCAGACCCCTCAGGACCTGGTTTATGGAGGCTACCCACAAATGGCCATGGACCGTAAATGACTCCTAGAGACACTTCATGACCGCATCCCCCTAAGCTCACCTCTAAGCCCTATCACCTCACCCTGTGACTCCATGTACAACTGGTGGAACCGGTCTCTCTCTGACTATACTCTTTATGTCTAATAGTGCTCTATCTCTCTCTAACTGAGCCCTATCCCTATCATCTCTCACCTAATCCAACTCAGAGCATAGGATCTGAGTCACGACAAGACCCATCTCAGATGGAGATAGTTCTTCAACCTACTCTCATTGTGCCTAGAGCTAAACCTCTATGCACTCAGATCTCTAGATCACCTAATCCCCCTCCTCTCTAGAACAATCTAAAGTGGCCTCCATAGCCATTCTATATCTCATAAATGGCATAAACAACTTTGTATGCCACCCTATTGAATGTTGTGGTGAATAACCTGTTTGCACTCACTGCTCGGTCACATCAGTAGGAACTATGTCTGCTATAATGCGACTCACAAGGTCGCACCATGCATTTGTACCAATTGCAAAAAGAAAGACAAAGACATCATCAATATCTCATCATATATATAACATTATAAGTAATCATAAAGCAATATATCAACATAATAATGTCTCACCTAGATCGCCATCCCACCAGGATAGATCCCAAATCGCTGCTGGTATAACAAACTCTATAGTCTTCTCTGCAACTGGGGCATATGACTACTTGTCTCCCCTCACTCAAAGAAACTCAATCTCCTAACGTGAGTAGGGGATGGACCACGAGCCCTTGACCTAGGTCTCTCCTTGGTCTCCTCTTCATCATCCACCTCCTGCTGATCTTGCCATGGTCTCGCTCTGAAGATGTACTGTATCGGGATATCCTCCTCATCATCATCCTCATCATCATCAAGATCATAATAACTAGTGAAATCACTAACATCATCCTCTACTCCTATGTCACTATCATGACCCACCCATGGTCACAGATCACCTGTGGGGTGACCAGCGGGGAAGATAGGAGAAGGTCGTGCTCTCTCCCACCGGGTTAGGTACGCTTGGGTAGAATCAACGTTGTATACATCTAATAGTGGCTCTGCATCTGCCACACCATCATCATCACTCTTAACTACCTTAGCTATCATCGGTCGTGGGGTGACATTCACCCTGACAGTGCTGCGCACTAAGCCTGCATAGCTTGGATGCATCCTAGGAACATCCTACCTGCATCCAAACTATCATGTTACTATATCAAAATAAAACTAGATAATGATGTGATCAAGGCAACCAACCATCAGCTGATCCTACTGCATCCTTGTTAGCTATCTGCGTCACTCCATCCATGGCCTCTAGCTGCGAGATGGTCTCCAGTTAATATCACCGTGCTGTAGTCTATCAAACACCACTCTCCAATACAGTAAATCACCATGTAATGAGTTAATGGGATCTTTGTTATCCCATCAATCCAAATTAAATAGGAACAATAATTTTTCTCTGGAGAATGCATTCAAATCATAGGTTTCATTTGATAGAGGAATAGGAAGGTCAAGGTATAGAGGCAAAGATAGAAATAATAATCAAAGAGATGGAAAGAATAGTCTAGATCAAGATTGAAGAACAAATCAAAATTTCAACATCTAATGAGTGGATATGCATGTGCACATCGATGTGTCCACATCATTTCTATGGGAAATCTTGTGGGCCACGTGCACCTAATGTGCTTGAACATCCATACCTATAATAATGTGCACACTATCAAGCTCTATGCCTCATAATGGACATATCGTCCCAAGTCACAGTAGAGGTGCGCAAGCATACTGCGCCCCCACGTGTAAACCATCCTATGCTCCTCCATCGAACTAATAGTATGTACGAGGCCCCCGTGGAGGTGAGTGCCCCATCCATCCTATACAACCGCTAAGGTGATGATCATGATCATGATGCGACATACTAAGTGTATGCATGCACAACCCTACTCTAACCCCTAAAGTGTGATATGTCCACATTCTAATGGAGTGACAACATGACCCAAACAATACAAATGACTCTCTAGAGTGTACTCCTCTGAATGATGATCCACAATATGCACTATCTCTCATCGGACTAGTAGTCATAGAATATGGTACACATCCTCTAAAGTCACAATCATCTCCCCTATGGGCAAATAGAATGTTGAGGTATCCGCATCTCTCCATCAATGCCATAAACATACTATAGTGGAATCTCATCATGGACATGATGAACACCCACCATAGGCCCACTGCCTGCAAAAATCCCTAATACACATAAAAGATACTACTAATGTGGCCCTATAATAGTGTCATGAGATGACCACCTGTGTGCTCCTACATCTTGGGGACATCTTGCACATCAAAACATTCAAATTTTAATTAGTTTACATTATCAAGTCATCAATCAATATCTATCAAAACTTTCTATGCCTTGTCCCTGGGGCCCGTGTCCTCTCTGGACTTGGGTGCCCTAAGAAGACCTTGGCACCTCAGGAGGACCTGGGTGACCAGAGAGGACTTGGACACCCTAGTTGGAATTGGGCACCCTAGTTGGGAACCTTTGTCCAGATCAGTCTACATGGCATGAAAAATGATAAAATTCAAAAATGCAGGAAAGAAGATGACAGAACTAAAGTTTAGAGCCCTACCTCTAGCTCGATTCACTTGTCTGCGACTCGAGAATGGAGTACCTCTAGTATTAGAAGTTGGTATGGGCATCGAGTTGACATGGTTGATCTCTCTCTCATTCTCCTCTTCTCCTCTACAACATGAAAACAAGACTGAATAGTGAAAAAGTGAAAACACCCTTTACTTATAGTAAATGGATGAGAATTTCTATCACTATTTAGGTGCAAAACTCTATAGTTTTATTCATATGCATCTATCTTGGACTGTTAGACTCAGACTTTCATGTTGTTTGTTGTGTTGGAATCCCAGTTCCACCCTCAATCTAACCCAATGCCTTCTGCCTCGGTGTTGTTTGCAAAAACCTTATGAAGCATTCTTCATCACTTTCCCCTGAAATCTGTGTGTGAAGATTACTGCCTTGTTTCTCATTTTCAGACTAAGAGAGAAGAAACAAGGGGGGACATTTATCTCCCTTGATTCCCACCCTCATCAAGTCTCATTACTCAATCCCCTTAGCATTTATGACTGACCTATTTTTTTGTTGTTTGCAGGATGATTTGATTTCAATTATCTAACAAGTGTTCCTTTGTAGGATGCAGTCCCTAACTTTGTGATCTTACAGGATTATAGACTGGGGCTCCTTCCTCTTGCATGACAACACTTTGGCTTCCTCTATAGTATCCTTTTGGGTATCTTTTCATGATTGAAGTATTACTTTCCTTTAGTTGCATATGCATGTAGTATCATATGGCCACTAAAGTGGGGGCTAAATGTTATGTTAGAAATTGTACTCCTACATGGATTAGAACATTTTCAAATAGTTTATCTCCTCTCCTTTGGTGTCCTCTTGCCCTTTTTGTTTCTAGCTTACCTAAACCTTGATTGACCTATACCCTATCGAAGAAATGTCATATTTTGAAGCAATAACTAAAAGAACCTGAGAACAAACTTTGGAATCTAGATTCTCTAGACCCCCTAAAGGTAGACCTTAAGTGAAATCTAGGGTTTGGACTAGGGTGCCTGGCCCTAGTCTAGCCCTATTTTTCTAGGTTTTAAATTTTGGGGTGGTGTCAGCTTGCCCCATGCACCTCAAGATTTTAATTTCAAATTTTGGTATTCGTGCAATGTCGACGTATTATATCAAATACTTGAATTTCTAAGGTTAGGTATTTAAAGAGAATCAAAAATCATTTTATCACACACAATCTACATGCAAGCTTACTATACCAAAATCTACCACTACTACTATTGAAGATCTACATTTTGTTGAAGCTCTTTGAAGTCATTGATATCTACTATCATGGAGATATTTGGTGGAAATTAAGAATCAAGGTCTTGAGTCTATCTTGCTCTTTCTAGGGTTTTTTCAAGCCCTTTGTATGATCAGAAGGGTTGAAGCCTCCATCTTGAGCTTGGAAGTCCTCCGCAGATACAACTGCCTCACCTTCTTGTTCTACAAGTCTTCATTGTTATCATCCCTTGAGGTGAATTTGTTGTTGTTTCCTTGAGTGAAACATTGTGTAGATCTATCCTTGATGCATGAGTCATTTGGGATCTTACATGTCTGCATACACATTTGGTCAATGAGCGTACACATCTACAAACTTTTATCATTAGCTATTATTGAGGTAGAAATACCAAAGATGGGGTTTGACTGAGGCAAACTCCTATATAGCCACAACCATCCTTCTCCTTCTTTTATATGTGCAGATCGCATTCAAAAAAATTTAGCAAAAAGGAGTGGAAGAAGAATAGGTATTATAGCTATAGTCGTCGTAAAAATTTTAGTCTGGGCTTCAAATCTAGGATCTAGAACCTTTAATGGAGACTCTGGTATCAGGTGTAGAAAGTTTGATAGTCAGAAAACTTTTGAGACTCCAGGGTGGGCACCCTAGTCTAAAAGGCCTTCAATTTCTAAATGCATGCTCTTTGTAACCTCTGATTTACATTTCTATAGTTTGTTTATCATTTTCTGTGCTAGAAATTAGTCTATTCTTGCATACTTTACAATTAGGATTTCATGCTATAAGGTTTCCTAAAGCTTGTAAAAAACCTAATTGAGATATCTACTCAGTTACAACATCATATAAGGGCATAGGAATCAGTATCTTGATCCTTCATAGTGAGCAAGCTCGATTACTATCTCCTAATATTGTGTGAGTGAAAGAGAGGCTTGATTTGGTTTAGGAAAACTATCTTTCTCCCTCTTTTTTCCACAACATTTTCTAGAAATAGAATTGAACCTATTTTGAGTTCGAAGGAGTAAACAAAGGTTTATGGTCCTTCAACAATCCTCTTCTATTGATGTTCCCTCATACAAGAAGATTAATGCTATTATTTTTTGTGTCTACTTAGAGCTCTTCTTCCTCTCCTCTAGTTTGCCTCTCCAGCAGTGATCTCTCTAGCCTTCTCTCCATAACTACCAACATTCTTCCTACATCAATGCTTAATAATACTCCATAGGGGCATGCAGAGTTAATGGAGATAATGGTCATAAATACCACTCCCAAAAACTATTTTAGACTCCACCTTTCACTCCATGTTCAACATGGAGGAAGGGAGTCGAGTGTCCCCTTAAAAATATGAAGTGGTTTTACTTAAATTGCCACAACACACATTCCCTAAAAATGCTCATTGGCAACATACCAAGGGTTTAACTAATAGTTCATAGAAAAATAGATATTAACAACATAATATCATTGTATACAATGTATACTTACATTGTCTCTAACACACAAAATTATTTGAGAATGGGGTTGAGGTATTCTCTCCCTCTCAAAATCGTTTAACGTCCAAAAAGATAAAAAACATAATAGAATTCCAATCGGGAATTTTTGATAATAAAATAGTTTATCTATTAGCATTTATTTGCTCTTGTAATATAATCTATATTACTTTACACAAAGAAATAACAACTATCGACCATTTCCTTGTCGACGGTCATACTATCCTGACTTTATTTTCGACAAAACCTAAGCTTAATGGATCTAGTTGACAATTGACAATTTGTTGAGTCAAAACCAAACTTAGACCAATTGGTCAAACACAACTTACCAAACTCAATGAAAGTTCACTAAACTGTGAAAGCACGAGACTTAGATGGCAAAGAAATATGTTCTTATCCATAAGTCTATTCTCTTCTCTACGATGATGCTCTCCCTCTCTTTCTCAAAGGGTGTAAAACTTGTTTCCTGGTTATAAATTGCATTCACCAAATTGGGATTAGTGCATGGTTAGTGAATTCATAAACCTTATAAATAAATAATCATAACATCTTATAATCACATGTCTAATTTCTAATCTTATAAACATAAACTCAAGATATCATTGATTTATCTTAACATTTTCACATAACATCAAATCATTAATTCATGCATAATTAACTACTAATTACGTGCAAGTAAAGTAAATCATAGTCACAATTTGGGGTGTGACATATCTCCCCCATAAGATTCATAGTCCTCGATGATCCAATGTATCCAAAATAATAATAAGATAAATTTTTTGTTTAACTTTCAAAAGCATAAAACGAATGAGGGAGTCTTTGATAAAAATCATGGTAATCTTCCTATGTGGCACTATCCTCTACATACTAGTCCCACTAGACCTTGCACTGAGTAACCTCTCTATTATGCAAGTGGGGCTTACAAACTTTGAGCACCTTGAGAGGCTTGATTATGACCACTCCTAGGTCCTATACCTGTAAAGCCTTCAAATCAAGAACATGATTATCACATGTTATCTACTTTTTCAAATATGAAACATGAAAAACATTATGCATCCTAGCAAGATCTGGTGGTAGAGTGCTTTTGTAGGCAACCAGATTGATCACTTCGAGGAATTTGAAGGGTCCTACATATCAAGGAGCTAGTTTGGAAGACTTTCTGAACTTTATGGAACACTTTTGAGGTTTGACTCTCAAAAGAATTTTTTCTCCAATTGAGAATTTCCTTGGTGTATGCTTGACATCAGCATAACTTTTCTAACTATCATTTGCTTCTGCCAATCTATCTCTGATCAACTTTATCTATTCTTCCATTTCTAATAACATTTTTGGACCAATGCCAATCCTATCCTCTAGCTTATCCCATCTTACAGGAGTTTGACATCCTCTTCCATATAATGCTTCAGATGGATCCATCTTGATAGCAAAATTATAGGAGTTTTTATAAGAAAACTCCATAAGAAGTAGATATTCTTCCCACTTGTATTGCTAATCCATGCAATACATTCACAACAAATATTCTGGAACTTAATTTACCCTCTCATTCTGACCATTTGGCTTAAAGGTGATAAGTCAAGCTTATATTGAGTTGTGTTCCTAGTTCTGAGAATAAAGTTTTCCAAAATCTTGACATCAAGAGTGCATCTCTGACCAAGATAATTTTCTCAAGAACTCCAAGTAATCTAAATACTTCTTGCACAAACTTGCAACCTAAAATTGGTGCTCCATCTGTCAGATTCCTAGGTATAAAATGAGCTATCTTGGTGAGCTTGTCCACCACCACTAAAATAGCATCATGTCTATTTTGAGACATTGGGAGACCTTGCATAAAGTCCATACTAATGACTTGCCACTTCCACTCTAGAATATCGTGCTCCATACAGAAGTCCCACTAGATGTTGATGCTCAGCCTTTACTCAATAGCACTCTAATAAACTTGCTAAAAATCTTGCAACATCATTCTTCATTCCTTTCTAGAAATAAAGATGCTTCACCTTGGCTAGGAGTTTGGTTACTCTAGGGTGACCTAAATATGGTGTGGAATGAACTTCCTTCCACACAAGGTTTCTTAATTCTGTAGAGTTTAGAACATACATCCTTACTCTATATCTTAAAATCCCATTTGGTTCAAAATAGAACCCATCATACCTCCAGTCTTGAGGATTTACTATGAGATCCTTCTTAACTTGCTCATAGAACTCATCTCTTGTAGAATTTTATAACACTAAATCCTTGAAGTTTGATTGGATAGAGACAATTGAAGAAATATGCCTCTGCTAACTCAGAGCATCTACTACTTGATTCTATTTTCCTTTGATATAAATTATCTCAAATTCATAGTTGGATATCAATTCCAACCATCTTCTTTTTTGAGCATTCAGATGAGGTTGGGAAAATATATACTTAAGACCTTGATGGTCTGACTTTAGTTCAAAAGGATTTCCTAGAAAACAATATCGCCACACTTGCAAAGCATGCACCATTGCTTCTAACTCTAATTCATGAGGAGCATAATTTTTCTCATATGCTCTTAGCTTTCTAGATTCATAGGCTACCACTTGCCCATTTTTCATAAGAACTCCTCCTAAACCTTCTCTTGAGGTATCAATGATTACAATAAATTAACTTTCCAAGTCAAGAACTTTCAATATTGGTGCAATTGTCAACCTCTCTTTTAACTAATTAAATGCCTCCTAACATTTTTCTGACTAGTAAAAATGATTTCCTTTTCTTTGAAGTGAAGCGATGGGGTTTACAATCTTAGAAAAGTTCAAAACAAACTTCCTCTAATATCTAGCTAACCCCATGAAACTACGCACTTCATGCACATTCTTTGGCATAGGCCATTCAAGTATAGCTTTGATCTTTGTAGGATCTACTAAAATTCCTTCAACTGATATTATATGTCCTAGATATTATATCTCTTTCTAAAATAAAGTACACTTAGAAAGTTTCCCATATAACTTATGTTCCCTCAGCCACTATAGAACTAACAGCAAATGCTACAAATGCTCTTCCTCATTCTTTGAATATATAAGAATGTCATCTAGAAACACTAGAACAAATTTATCCAAGCAATCTCAGGAAACATTGTTCATCAAATTCATGAATGTTGCAGGGGCATTCGTAAGTCCAAATGGTAAAATTGTGAACTCATAATGTCCATACCTTGTTCTAAAAGTTTTTTATGAATGTCTTCATCTTTTATTCTAAGCTAATGGTATCCAGATCATAGATCAATCTTAGGGAGCATTGTTGCACCACACATCTGATCAAACAAATCATCAATAAATAGTAGAGGATCTACTTATTCTTTATCATTGCTTTGTTGAGCATATGATAATCTATACACAGATGCAAGGTTCCATCCTTATTTTTGACAAAGATCATAGGTGTTCCCCAAGAAGAAACACTAGGTCTAATCAAACCTTTATCCAACAGCTCCTAAAGCTGGGCTTTTAATTCATCAACTCTGTAGTAATCACACGGTATTGCATCTTTGAAATTGGCCCAAATCTAGGTATTATATCAATAAAGAAATCAAAATCTCTCTTTGGAGGTAATCATGGAAGTTCATCTAGAAAAACATCTCAAAAATCTCTAAGGAAAGGATAGTTCTCCAAGGGTACCTTTTGTTTACTAGGATCCTCATCTACTTGTTCCATTTTTACTACAAAAAGTTGACATCCTTTTTACCTAGCCCTCTTCAATTGCATAGCAGAGATTGGTCACTTTTCACTTCTTATTCACATCCTGTTTACCATTCCTTTTCTTGAAAGGTTGAGAAGCTAGTGACTTATTAAGCCTCTTGTGATTCTTCTCGCGATATGTAGAAATTAACTTCAATTTTTGCTCTTGTTTGATTGCCTTCTCAAAAACTTGGTCCATAGTGATAGCATCATGCACATCCACTTCTCCACCTATTTAGGCATTCAGACCCATGATGAATTTTCTAATTCAGAACCTTTCATCCTTTTGGTATTGTGGCACAGACTTTAGGAGACATGTGAACTTTTCCCAATATTCAACCACTGACATCTCTCCTTGTCGTGGATTATGAAAATCTATTAACTTTTGGTCAAAGAAAAGTTGTGGTAACCACCTCTTTCAAAATATGACCACAAATTGATCCCAAGTTAAGCTCATTCAACTTAGCCCCTATTCCATTTTCTTGTTCATCCACCAAGTGGATGCCTCACCTACCAACTGATAGGCACCCCATACAAGTCCTTGGCTATCTCAGTGTAGTTTCTGATCTCAAAATATTTTTCCATCTCTGTCAACCAAGCTTCTACACCATTACCAATTATTGTTTCATCAAATCTGGGTGGCATCACTTTCTTCATATCCCTTGATATCTCTAAGCAAAGCCTATTTCTCCTTTCTTCTTGAGACTTAGTCTTATCAACATCCTCCCTTCATTCACTATGAGAATTGGGATCATTTACATAATCATCATCCCCTTGATGCAAGTCCTCTTTTTCTCCTTCAATTCTACCTTGACCCCTAACTTCATGTTCCAGGTTTCCAAGCCTCTCCTTGGTTTCATTTAGCATGGTCAATATCTAATCTATCTTAGTCATTAGGTTTTAGCAAGGATTCAACTCTCCTTGACTATCTTCAAGATTTGTTCGAGTTCAAACCATGATGATACTCTATATCACGCTTGATATTCATATCAAGTTATAGATTAGAATTCTAAAAAAATACATCTCATTAATTCAAAATTCATCACTAAATCTATTCACAAAACTCATATTTTTGCAAAATAATCTCATCTTTATTATAGTTTATTCTACGTATAAATATGTCCTTATTTAAATAGATAACACAACAAGACTACATGTCACTGTCAGTTAAAGGATATTCCTTAGGTTCCTCTTCCCTATCAAAATCTAGTAAAACAAACTTAGAGGGTGGATGTACATGCAGGTACTCCTCCAACACCTCTTTTCCTAAGTAGGGGCATCATGACCACACCCAAATGCCATGTCGTGACTAGGAGATGGTTTAGTCGGTTTAACTATACAAGTGGGAACAATGGGTTTCTTAGCCAGTTTGGTGCATTGTTTCTTTTCTAGTCGAATACGCTTAAGAGTGTGTGACATGCCATCTCATATTACTTGGATTTACATTCCCAATTTACTAACAAGTAAATAATCATGATCATCATAAACATTTGTTTAATTAACACATTAATCATTTGCATAATCATTACATAAAAAGTATATCTTTTCTGAATATTTTCAAACTAAAAATTTGTAACATATTTAAAGATAACATGTTAATGAAATCCTTCACTTTATAATCACAATGTCTTGCTCATGGAAATAAAGATAAATTTACATAAAATTTGACTGTCAAGTCATATAAATGAATATACTGGGTTTAGAGTTTTGATATTTGTCTTCATAAGTCTTGGCTTGTCATCTACTTGGGAAGGACAACATCACCCAAGTGCTTTTCCTCCAACCACAAACTGGCATTCCCCAGAACACCTTCCTTCTTGGAAGTGGCCCTACCCTTCATAGAGGGAATAGATATAAAGAATCAATAGGTTTTGCCATCTGAGTTTCTATTGTTGTGTCCTACATAACCCACCACAGTCATACAACTATAGATCCCCTCTAACTAAATATGACACTATTGGATGGATATGCAATCTATAGCACAGTGAACTGACTAATGCATGTAGAGATGGATGCATTACTTTGGCCAAAGATTTAATATAAATAGACGTTTCACAATGAACATAGTCGATTGTTCATACATTTCTACTTGACTTAGAAGCTATCTCATCCTACAGTGATTTTAATTTGACTTATTCTAGTCATGGAATGAATTAATTAAACTTCCCACTTAGTCAATTTGACTTGGACTTCTAACTCAGGGTTCTGGAGTACATTCCAAAGGCTTCTTGTTGCATCGGCAACACAGAATCTATGACTTCATGTCACTCTATTCCTCATTTCAAAAGTTTGTACTTTCTTGGTTTTCAATATCAAGACTAGTTTTAGTCTATAACTTCATGAGATTAGTTAAGATGTTTAACTTGGTTCAAGGATTTTCATCTAATCCTTGTCGACTATAAACATATCTTGTTTAAGTTGATAATATAAAGTAAAAGAATTTTACATTTACTCAACACGATCGAGATACACTTAGAGACCTATCTTCTCTAATCCTGTAGTACAAATAATAGCATTTATTTATTTATTTATATCAAGATAAGAAGAATACCATCTTCCATTATAGTAAGACTCTTAATCTACTTGAGATTTAAAAGGTTCTAACCCTTTTTATTTCATCAATTAAAGAATTAATAACATCATTAGAAAGAATTTAATCATAAATGATAACATAGTTGTTGATCTATCAAGCTCACTCATTTTCTATTCATGAATAACTTTAAGTTATACTTGTTTACACTTTTCCTTGTGTTCAAGGCACAAACATGCACTTGTGTAGTAATGATAATACCATTATCTTGGTTTTACTTATGTAAACTAAAGAAGATTGCAACTCCATTGAAATGTTACATAGCCAAATGGCATATAATGAAAAAAATTTCAAGTCAAATCCTTTATATTCCACTTTTCATTTTCAACTGACTTACTGTATAGTTGACCAACACTGACAGACTGGTTCAAGCTATTTTTTTACTCAATAACTTATGGGTTGTATTTATAATGTCACCCATATCAGTGAGTAAATCTTTATCAGTATAATAATTCTATACAAAGTAGTTTCTATTTAAAATAGTTTGGTTCTTAAGATAACACAGCTCTCAGCCAGTATTGAACCTTAATAACAATATTCTCATTAATAGAGAAGTTGAATAATGACTACCCATGGTCATAATGCACAAATAGGTGCCTTTTGTACATTGGAATAATAACAGAGACATCGGCTAATGCCACGGTCTCGTGCTTGATAACTCACTGTTATAGAGACTTCTTTATGGCATCAGCCTTAATACATAGGCCTGGGGTTTATAATTCATAGTAACATTCATATGAAAAATAATATCGACTTCAAACCTTTAATAGAGTTACTATGGCATCTTATTACTGTCAGTCGTATACAGAGACCAATCAAAATATTTAAAAACATACCAATGCTAATAGAAGGTAAGCAATAAGTATGATACATAGTTGATTGTATTATAACAATTTCAACATATCTGAAATAGTTGAGTCACTGACTCTGAATATAGATTTCTATGTGAAGTTCCTCGTCATTTCCTATAGTTTCTCTATTATTCTGAAGATTGTCTATTTTTTTCCCTCCGTCACCTTTGAGCTCCTCCTCAGAGTTACTTCCTTTCTCTCTCAATCCATGCATAAACATATCCTCCTTCTTGTCTCCCTATTCACAGGGATAACTGCTAAACTAACTCTATTGAATCTCCAACAGATAGGGTGCCTGTTCAATCATGGAGCATTTAGATAGAAAGGCTCACTTCCATCATAATTTGCACTTCTGCAGTCTCTCCATAATTCATGGAGGATGGAGTCATGCCTATTCACATGAAAGAAATGCTTTCAACAAAAGATGCTTATCACAACATGATGAGGATTTAAAACTATATCACACAATTATTACTTATACATCATATACGTAGTAATATGCAAATAATAAGTTAAGCTATTTTAACACCATGAAAGCATTACCTCAAGTATGGTGCTAGCATTATCATGTGATAGAATGCAAGTATGGGGTTGAGGATTTCTCCCCCACCCCTCGTAATCTTATACTGACATTAGAAAAATTAAGTCGATACTTACGAAAATAATATATATAAATATCAAGAATTTTGGACAAAAAAAAATGATTAGACTTTAATCATTAATATTATTCCTTAAACATTTCTCAATCAGATCCAATCTAGATGATGTCGGAAAACCCTTAACGACAAATCGACAATGGTTGAATTGAGATTGACTAAACAAGGGAAATTAACTAATACATACCTCGTCTCATGAAGGTTCACGTAATGTACTTGGAACTCAAATGAAAAACTTGACTTTTCCAAAACATCTATTGCCTTCTCTCCAGTGATACTCTCCTTCCATTCTTGGAGGTGGAAATCTTTTCCTAATTACACTCACAATCATACAAACTATGATCAATGTATCATCCATAAATCATTATACATCATGCCTAAATAATCTCAATATCATGTGATCTCATGTCTAATTTTATGCATTAATCATTATTCATACAATCAATGATTTATCCTAACATCTTCCTAAACTTGAAATCATTAATCGATGATTAGTTATCCACTTAATCACATGAAAGTAAAAGTAAAACATAGTCAAGGTTTGGGGATGTAACATATCTCTCCCCATAAGAATCATCATCCCCAATGATTTAATGTATCCAAATTTTATAACATAAAAAGATTTTTGTTCATCATAGTAAAAAGCTTTAAATAGATTAGGGAATCTTTGATAAATATCATCACAATTCTCCCAGGTGGCATTCTCTTCTGCATACTGGTCCCACTGGACCTTGCATTGAGTAATTTCTTTATTACGTAGGTGTAACTTACGTATTTCAAGAACTTTAATGGGCTCAATCATTACCACCCTTGGGTCCTTCACTTGTATGGCATTCTAAGAAAGAATAAGAATGTGATTATCTCCTACAATGTATTTTTTCAAATAAGAAACATGGAAAACATTATGCATCATGGAAAGAGTTGACAGTAGAGCAATCCTGTATGCAACTGGGTTGACCTCCTCAAGAACTTCAAAGGGACCCAAATATCTAGGAGCTAGCTTGGATGACTTTCCAGACTTAATGTCCAACTCGTTTGTGGTTTGACTCTTAACAAGACTTTCTCTTCTACTGAGAAATGTCTTGTGATGTGCTTAGCATCTGCATATCTTTTTGGTCTATCATTTGCTTCCGCTAACCTTTTCTTAATTAGATGGAGCTATTCTTCCATTTCTGATAGCATTTCTGGACCAAGGCTAATCCTATCTTCTATCTTATCCCAGCTTATAGGAGTTCGACACTTTCTTCGATATAATGCTTCAAATGGAGCCATCTTGATAGCAGAATGATAGGAACTATTGTAAGAAAATTCCATAAGAAGAAGATAATCTTCCAACTCATATTACTGGTCCATGCAATACATTCTCAGTAGATCTTCCAAAACTTAGTTTACTATTTGTATTTGGCCATCCATCTTGGGATGATAAGTTGAGCTTATGTTTAACTAAGTTCCAAGTGAGGAAAATAAGGTTTGCCAAAACCTTGATATCATGTGGGTATCCCTATCTAAGATAATATTCTCAGGACTACTATGCAATATAAATACTTCTTGCAATAATTTGAGGGCTATGACTAGTGCTCCATCTGTCAAATTCCCAGGCATGAAATGTGCTACCTTAGAGAGTCTATCTACCACTACCAGAATAGCATTGTGCCTATTTCTAGACATAGGAAGTCCTTATACAAAATCCATGCTAATGATCTGCCATTTCCATTCTGGAATCTCATGAGGGTATAGAAGTCCTACCAGGTGATGGTGTTATGCTTTCACCCTATAGAATTCTAAACATCTAGTTACAAACATTGCAGCATCCCTCTTCATTCCTTTCTAGAAATATAATGGTTTTACATCAGCTAGTAGTTTCGTCACTCCAAGATGTCCTAAATCAGGATGTCCTAAATAGAATGCAGAATGAACTTCCTTCCAGATGATATTCCTTAACTCCTCAGAGTTCAGAACATACATTCTTCATTTAAACCTTATTAGTCCAACTAGTTCAAAGTGGAATCCATCATACCTAGAATAATGAGGATTGTCTGCGAGAGCTTGTTTTTCCTGCTCATAGTATTCATCTCCCTTGGAATTTTGTAAAACCTAATTTTTAAAATCTAAATGTATGGAGATCATCAAGGAGATATTTCTTCTCCTACTTAGGGCATCAACCACTCTATTTTCTTTGCCCTGAATGTATTTAATCTCAAAATTGTAATCAGATATTAGCTCTAACCACCTTCTCTGGTGAGCATTAAGATGTGGTTGAGTAAACAAATATTTGAGTCCTTGATGGTCTATTTTTAATTCAAAAGGTTTCCCAAGTAAATATTGTCTCCACATTTGTAGTGCATGAACAACTGCTGCCAACTCAAGATTGTGAGGAGCATAATTCTACTCATATGGTTTCAACTTTCTAGACTCATAAGCAATAACTTTCCCATTATGGACAAGTACACCACCTAATCCTTCTCTTGAGTCATCAATGATGACTACAAAATGACCTTCCAGGTCTGGTACCTTTAAAATTAGTGTTGCAGTCAACTTTTCTTTTAGTTGATCAAATGCCTCATGGCATTTCTCTAACCAATCAAATATTTTGCCTTTCCTTTGTAGAGAAGTAATGGGATAGACAATTTTTGAAAAGTTAGCCACAATTTTTCTGTAATATCTTGCTAGGCCCATAAAACTATAGACTTCATGCACATTTTTCGATGCAAGCCACTCTAGAATGGCTTTGATCTTTGTTGGATCCACTACAATTCCCTTAGCTAAAATTACATGACCCACTTGTATTGTACGTCTTTTTGAAATACAATACACTTTGAGAGCTTTCCATAAAGTTTATGCTCACTTAATCGTTGAAGAACAATTCTTAGATGTTGGAGGTGGTCTTCTTCATTTTTGGAATAAATCAAAATATCATCAAGGAAGACAAGGACAAACTTATCCAAAAAATCTCTTAACACACTATTCATTAAGTTCATGAATTTTGCAGGTGTATTCATTAATCCAAAGGGTAGGACAGTGAACTCATAGTGCCCGTACCTCATTCTAAAGGATGTCTTATGAATATCTTCATCTTTTAGCCTCAATTGATGATATCCTGATTGAAGATTAATCTTTGAAAATATAGCTGCCCCTCGCATTTGATCAAAGAGATCATCAGTATGGGGCAATAGATACTTGTTCTTTATCGTTGCCTTATTTAGCATACAATAATCTATACATAGGCGTAGTGTGTCATCTTTCTTCTTAATAAAAATCACAAGTGCTCTGCAAGGTGAAACATTGGGTCATATTAATCCTTTTTAGATAGCAATTCCTATGGCTGAGCCTTTAACTCCATTAACTTTGTTGTGGTCATCCGATAAGGAGATTTAGATATAGGTTTTGATCCTGGAATTAGATCTAATGAAAAGTCAAAATCTCTCTTAAGAGGTGATCCAAGTAATTCATCTAGAAATACATCCTCAAAATCTTGAAGAAAGGGATACTTATCCATATCTGATCTCTCTTGGTCTATGGATTCTCTTTCTTCAACTCCTTGGAGTTTTTGAGATTCATAATACATCAAATCATCTTGGAAAATAGATTCTTTGTGATTCTTACCAGATTTTCACTATAGCTCAATCAGGTGGATTTGTTGGATTTAAAATGAAGAAGTGAGGTACATTTTATTTACTTTCCTTCATTACATTCAGTTGTATAAACGAAAAAAATCAAGAAAAGATTACAAGGTAATTGTAACAAATTATTGTATTTATACAAGTGCATGTAATAGAGAAAAGATTTACACAAATCTTTCAAGTAATCTTTATTGAATGTAAGAATGTTCATTATCTCACACATGCCATGAGATTGACTATTATTTATTCAAATGTAAACTGAGGAAAACATTACATGAATAAGTAAAAATGAGAAAATGAATGTGTATAGAAGGAAAGGTAACCAGTCATTGCCTGAATGACTGGTTCACAGTGTTGGTTGGGGATGTTGTAGGTTGATATAGCTCTGAGCCACTGTCTTCTCCTAGCTCCTATTCCCTGCAAAAGATTAAGTAATGGTATTAGAGAAATGCTCTAAGCAATGGCTAATTACTAACATTGTACACACATTCACCCTATGCATGCATATATTGGTCTCAATGTGCATTAAATGAGAAATGTATGTTTTGGAGGTCCTAGAAAATAGCCAGTCATCAAACACATCCAAAGTATGTATTTATTTTTCTAACAAGTTTGCTTCATGTGCAGATACAGGTGAAATTATGTTTATGTGTGATTCATCAGATTATATTATGAGTGGAGGAAATGTGGCTCCCATAAGGGTTGAGCCCAACTCATAGTCATTACAGAATACATCTCAGAAGACTTGTTGGTTTTTTCCCAGACTGGATGCTTATTCCCAGATTTCCCTACAAGGTAGCCATCAGTGATCAACAGGATCTCTGGGCCAGGGGCCAACAGTGTAGGAGATAGACTCTATATTTTATCTCCTCTTCTTCTTCAGGCTCTGCAAGACCTAGGGGGGTATTCCCTACTCAACATCCGTGAGGATATGCATACAAGGCTGGGATGCTGACAGAAAGCAGATAAGTCCTCCTGTAAGTAGACCAAAACTGAAAGATAAGAGCAAAGGGGCTAGCTTTGGGCCTATTTGCAGTTGTAGACAGAGGACTGAGGATCCTAAAACTAATTCTAATGTCCTAAAGATTGTTTTAGATTTAGATTTTGATTTTAAATTTGGATGCAAAGCTGGACCTGGTTGTAACTCAAACACAAAGCAAGATTGGTGCCTATCCAGGGCCTGGAGTCAGTAGACATACACCTGTGAATGGTCAGCATGAACAACTAAAACTGGATTTCAGGGGGATATACGTGATACCTGCCTTACAGATATCTCCCAATAAAGAGTGTTAAGTTACCTCTACTTATGGCATCCCTACTGCAGTATACCCTTCCCAATATTCAACCTGAAAACAGTTTAATCTACCCCTTGAGCAGAAGTTAAAAGATCAGACATTCAACATAGGAATTCTATGCTCTAGAATCTAAACATTACCCAGATATCCAGATTCAGAAGAAGAATACATGCAATACTGGAGACAGAATTAACAAAACACATGCTAAGATAGCATTTCTCATATAAGATTAATCATGAAATCAGTGGGTTCATGCCAAGACATACAACAAGAGATACATAGACTCACAGGTTAAGCTGTACAGAGCAACCAGATCAGCTTGTTTTGAATTACAGAGCCAAAATCTTCAACTTTCAACAACCTTCAAATGAGTATCACTTCCTGCTTATAACAGCCAGGTAGTGTACCATAGCAATTAATTACATGGTTGACCAAAAATCCCGCCAGATACACAGTATCAGAAAAATGGCGCTCAAACATTCAATGCAGCAGGGGGAGAGGAGAAAAGAAAAGGTCTCGAGCCCTGCGCCGCCACCTAGGGATCCAGATCTTCAATCGGTTACTAAATTCGTCCACGCCATCGCCCATACCTCTGCAACAATCGCCATTAATGGCGCACCAACCCGCGGCCTTGGGAAGAACATCTGACAGTCGATCGCAACCACTTCCTGCCAAGATACATCGTCATGATATTTGAAAATATGCAGGATATCAATTATCCCACATGCACCCCGCGGTGACCTTTTCATCACCTTATATACTAGGTCGCGAGCATATATGATGTCGGCACTTTTGCTCCCGACGACACTAGTATAAACCTTCATCATCATCCTCCAGCAGCATGATATCCTGTTGCTTGAAAAATCACCCTGACGTCAGCATCATCATCTCAATATCACCTGCATGATAATCGCCTTCATCGGCACAACCTGATCCATCGGAGGAAGATCCTCCTGCTTAGCCGATACCAAAAGTCTGGCCGACAAACATCCTGATGACGTCATCGTCATACCCTGCTGACATCATCAGCATATCTGCCTACTGCGCACCTCCTCATATCCGGATGACATCATCATCATATCGACATCAGGATGATATTTGGAAGATAACCGGATATTTGGAAATATCATCCTGATGCGCAAATATCATGCTGCACTGTAGCTCCATTGTAAGATCAGGGTGATAGATGAATATGCCAGATATTTGGAAAGATCACCCCCCACTAGATAATGCACGAAGCCGACAGGCGGCTACCCCCTTGATACCATCATCATCAGGATAATAAAACAACGAACATGAAGTGATACAACATCATTAGGATGATATTGACTAAGATCATCCTGACGTTCAAATATGATGACCCTGGTGAATATCGGGTCATACTTAGAACTCTTCAACAACATCATCAGGATGATCATAACCAAGATCACCCGATGATAAAAATATCACCCCAGCGAAAGATCATGCAGGCAGAAAATATGATGACCCTCGCAAGCAACATGGTGATAACCGGAAATATGATGATGATGATGACGACCCTTAGAAAAATAGGTCAGGTCAAACAACTCAGAAAATAACCCCTTCGGAAGATCGGGGCAACATCATCATCATAAAAGGGCAGGGTGATAATTGGAAGATCACCGGATACTTGAAAGATCACCCTCCGCAAGAAAACTAAGGCACATTGTAGCTCATCAGCAGGATCGGGATGATATCAAAACATCACCCGATATTGAAATATGATGATCCTGATGAAAGACAAGTCGACAGAAAACATGATGATGCGGACCATCATCGAAGACAATATGATGATGATGATCTCCTCCTCAGGAAAATATGATGCTGCAGCTGAAAAATGCCGAGGAGGTTCAACACTTAGGAAAATGGGCAAGAAGATATAGGGTTCAAATGAAGAAACCCCCTAAACATGAAAGATTAGCCTCCAGGTCAAAATGAGTGCCAACACTGGCTCCGAATGGGGACGTGCAGGCGAAAGACTGCAGCGAGAACCAGATCTCCGGGCAGACCAGGCAAAAACCAAAAAGCACGAACTGCACAAAGCATTTACACTATATACATGTTTTTTACAAATGTGCACAGCGACAAGTCATTTATGCAAAATAGAACTTAAGGAATTGGCCATGCACAGGCAATTCCAGAACTTCACCATCTAGGGCCTGGAGGAAATAAGAATCCTCCCCATGAGCACTGCAAATCTGATATGGGCCCATCCATAAGGGTTCAAATTTACCATGTTTACCCTTTTCTTGACCTTTTGCATTCCAAATGAGCACCAGATCATTGACTTGAAACTTCCTTTTTATAGTTCTCCTGTCAAACTGATATTTCATATCTTGTTGTCTCTTGAGATTAATCTGGTGGGCTTTCCTTCTGTTTTCATCCAGTGCAACCAGCTGGTTCACTCTTTCTGTCATGGAAACTTCAATCTCCTGATCATTTTCTTGGATGAATCTATAAACTGGTAGGAGATTGTTTATGGGCAATCTGGCTGATGCACCATATACTAGCTCAAAAGGTGACATTCCAATAGCCCTTTTTACTGTCACTCTGTCAGCCCATATAGCTAACTTTAATTTTGAGTCCCAAGCTCTCTTGTTCTTGTCCAGTATTCTCTTGATAATTTTCATGATGCTTTTATTGCTTGATTCTGCTTGACCATTCCCTTGTGGGTGATATGGTGATGTATATGATAGATTTATCCCATACCTGTTGCAAAAATCAACAAATTCACCTGATCTGAAGCACATAGCATTATCAATGACTATCTTAAATGGTACTCCAAACCTGATGATAATATTTTCTAGCATGAAATCTATCACCACCTTACTTGTAGCTCTCTTAGTTGGAATGGCCTCAATCCATTTGGTAAAGTAATCAGTTGCCACCAAAATCCAACTGTGTCCCCCACTTGATTTGTCTGCAATTTCCCCTATGAAGTCAATTCCCCATTGCTGAAATGGAGCATCCACAGTTACAGTTCTGAGGGGTAAAGCACCATCATATTTCAGCTTTCCTGAAAATCTTTGGCAAGGGTCACACTTCCTTACTAACTTTTGTGCATCTGAAAAGAGAGTGGGCCACCAATATCCTGCCTTGAGAATTTTATGAGCTGTTGTTTGGGCAGTATAATGTCCTCCACACAATCCTTTATGCATATCAATCAAAACATTGTTAGCCATATCCTCATCCACACATCTCAGCAGCACACCATCAGGGTTTTTCCAATATAGCTCACCTTGAACAATAACATACCTGATTGCATGTAACTTTAAAGTCCTCTTTTGACTGTCACTGAAATGGGAAGGACAATTCAGATTTTGCAAGTAGTAGATAATATCCTTGTACCATTCAGATCCTGATACATTTACACTCTCACTTTGGACTACATTAACTTGGCATGCTTCCAAGTTTGATTGTGCCATCATCTTGGCTAATCCTTGTCCTCTTATCAACTTGGTAACTTGTATGTCTATGTTAAACTCTTGCAGTTTGTTTATCCACCTGCACCTTCTTCCAGTCACCTCCTGCTGAGTGAATATGTCTTTGACTGCTGCATGGGGTACATATGCAATTATATGTGATCCTACCAAGTAAGGTCTGAAACTTTTGATGGCTTTGACTAGTGCATATGCCTGTTTTTCCATAATATCATACTTCAACTCAGAGGCCTGCAAGGACATACTGAAGAAAGCGATGGGCTGTTCAAAACCATCTTCATTTTTCTGTAGCAAACATGCAGCAACAGTATGAAAGGAAGAAAATGAAAATACTTGGAATGGCCTAGAAAAATTAGGAGATTTAAGAACAGGGGCCATCTTGATTGCCTCTTTGATACTTTGAAATGATTCTATTGCTTCACTTTCCCAGTGGACAGTTGCATCCTTCTTCATCATCTTGGAAATGTTCCTTGTGGTTTCTGCAAAGTTGGGAACAAATCTCCTAACAAAATTTATCTGTCCAAAGAAGGACTGAACTCCTTTTACAGTTTTTGGCATTTGAATTCTGTCAATAGCAGCCACTCTTTCTGGATCTATCCTGACTCCATCCTTGGAAACAATATGTCCCAGGAGCTTTCCTTCAACTACCCCAAAGGCACACTTCTTTGGATTTAAAGAAATACCATACTTTAGTGCTCTTATGAAAATCTGCTCCAGGTGCAAACAATGCTGCTCTTCTTTCTTTGAGTAAGCAGTCAAGTCATCCTGATATACAGCCAGAATTGAATCAATCAACCCTGCAAAAGCAACATCCATTGCTCTTTGAAATGTGGCACCTGCATTGGTTAGTCCGAAGGGCATCCTAACATACATAAGTTCCCCATGGAGTGGTGAAGGCGGTCTTATACTGTTCTGATTCCTTTACCTTCACCTGATTATAACCTGAAAATCCATCCATCATGGATAAGAGTTCACAACCAGTCACTCTCTGCAACATAGCTTCCATATTAGGCAATGGATAGTTATCCTTTAAAGAGGATACATTCAAGTTCCTGAAGTCAACACAAAGCCTACTATCACCATTCTTTTTTCTGACTGGGACAAGGTTAGACACCCAAGTTGAATGCCTGATTGACACAATTATTCCAGCTTCCCTGAGCCTTTTGAGTTCTTCTTGCATCTTGGGAGCTAAGGTAGGATTAATAGGTCTTTGCTTTTGTCTAAATGGCTTAGCTCCAGGCTTCAATGGGATCTCATGCTGGAATAAATCTTCCCTATAGGCTTTTAGGTCCTCATATGACCAAGCAAAAACATGTTTATACCTTTTCAGTAATGCAATCAGCATACTCCTAATGTGTGGTTTGAGCTGTTTACCAATGTATACCTTCTGAGGGGCCTGAGATGTCCCCAAATTTATTTCTTCTAAATCTTCCTTATTTGTAGGAGATGTCCTTGTGACCAATTTGTCTCTACTCTCAAAGGCTCTTTCCAAAGCTCCTAACCCTCTAGGGATTTTATTAGTCTTCAACTGAATTATCTCTTTTCCCACAAGAGTTTCTTCTCCATCTATAGTCTCTACAAAAGCTTGGAAATCAATTTCTTGATTCTCATATTCATCTATGCAGTGCAAAAATTTCAACAAATCCCTATCATCATTAAACACTTGCCAGCTGCATATATTTTCTGGCACTACAGGCCTAATTTTAACTTCTACATTTGTAACATCTGACAGAGTGATGTCATCTGGCCTTATTGCAACATTGGCTAAGAAATCAGCCATAACATTCTTTGATCTTTCTACCCAGCCTATTGAAAATGCATCAAATAGTTCAATGGTATCCCAAACAGCATGCTTGTATTGTTTCAATCTCTTGTTTTTTGAAGCATACTTATCTCTAATTTGGGATACAATCAGCTCAGAATCCCCAAATACTCTTAACATTTTAATTCCATGTTTGAGAGCAATATTTAGGCCTAAAAGTAAAGCCTCATATTCTGCAATGTTGTTTGTGCAATCAAACCTCAGCAAGAAAGAGAATTTGAGGAGCTTACCAGTTGGAGACAGGAAAACAACTCCAGCCCCAGAGCCTTCTTTTGCACAAGCTCCATCAAAAAACATGGTCCACAGACCTTGTTGATCCAATTCTTCAATACAGGCATTTTTCTTTTTATCTTCTATATCATCTGAGATAACCTTGAAGTTATCACAGTCAGTGTCTACAAAGCATACCTGTTCCTCTGCTTCTTGGTCTTCCACTGTCTCTGATGATCTTTGTTCTCTGATTAGTTTAACATCCCTGCCATTCATTGGAATCATGGCATATGACAGGTCCAGCTGCATACTCCCACCAATTAGTGCTGCCCATCTTCTTGACAACAACATACCATACTGTGGCTTGATGTCAACCACTGTTATATTCATCTTATATCTCTTTTCAGGAAATGCTGCCAGTTTGAAATCTACATCCTTCATGATTCCAATAACTGGTACCTCTCTGGCATCCATAGCATAACATTTTCCACATGCTTTGTCAATTTTCAATCCAGCTTGTTGCATGATGGCCAAAGGCATGACGTTTGTAGATGCTCCAGAGTCAAGCATACAATTTCTAATTATTTTTCCATTTATAACCAGGGAAACATAAAATGGTTCCACTTGTGAAGGACATTTCGTCATAGTCATTCCTAAATAGACTTCAGGAGCCTCATCTTCTTCATTACACATGACATGTTTCTCTCCCTGGGTCTGAACATTTTGTTTAGCTTGAAAAGGTACCCCTGAGATTAGGGATATTGTCCTCTTCTTGATTTCTTCGACCTTCATCAGTTCCATAAGTGGAATAGAGACTTTTACCTGAGAGAGGACTTGAGCTATATCAAATGGAGCATAATTTTGTGTAACAGCTGTAGCTTGCTCCACAATCTTGTTTTTATCCTGAACTGATTTAGCTCCTACTCTCATAGTTCCCTGGTCATCATTCTTGTCTTGGGAACCTTTACTTTGATCTTCAGCCTGAGGGATCTTGTTTTCTGGTCCTTGGGATTCATGACCTGTTCTGTATCTAAAATTCTGTTTATTATTTACCCACTGCCTTTTTTGTGGTTCAATTCCTTTATGACCATGCACTAGCTGACCTGCAGAAATACCTTCTGGCTGATGTGGGCTGCCTACTTGATGTTTACCTCTGAGATTGTAGTTGCTTTTGACTTGAGCAACTGCTGCAGCTGTGAAGGCTCTAATTTCCTCATCAGAAGGTCGTTGTAAGTTACTCAGAAAATTGTGTGAGCTCTGAGCATACACATAGTTATCTTCATTATCTTCATCATATGGGGATTGTTGGCAGGCCTGAGTTTGATGATCTGTATTCTCATCAGCACCATAAAGAGTGTATCCATTGCCTATGGACATCATATTAACATCATCATCTTGCACATGATGTGGCTCATTGCATTCATTACAAGATGTAGCATTATCATACAAGGATTGAGCAATCATACACTGTAATTGTGAATGTGGCATCTGACAGATTATACACCATGGAGCATCATCAACAATATTTATAGCTTTCTTTAGAGGATCAGGAGTTTCTTTGACATGTTGGGCCCTCTGATTTGTGTGGTTACGTGGGAAAATAGGCTTACCATCATGCCAATTGGTATTATAAGGCATATCATGCAATGATGGCCTTTTTTCCTGCCTTTGATAGACTTGCCTATCAGGACCCATCCCTTTTTCACTTCTAGCTAATCTATAGCTTAGGTCCTTAACAACATTTGCCAATTTGTCTATCTTATCTTCAGGAGCAGATGTACTACCTTGAGTGTTCTGAGGCTTGTTTGGATTCTGCAGAATTTTTGTATCATCCCTTCTATTTGTCTTGCCAGATGCTTTCCTGTTGTTTTCAATATTTACTGCAATTCTGAAAGCATCCCTGAGAGTAGCAGGACCTTTATCTCTTAATCCATATGCAGTTTTTGCATCAAAGGCATTGATATACAAAATTATGCACATTGGTTCATTAGGCCTCATGTGATGTGGCAATTTGTTTAACACTTTAGTAAATCTTGCATTAAAATCTGCAACCTACTCATTTGACCCTTTAGTGATACTGGTGAATTCATTTACAAAAAAGCTAGGGTCAGTTTTGTCACCATATTGCTCCTTGAACATCCTTTTAAAATCATCCCATGATGAAATACTCCGGTCAGGCAGACTCTTGTACCATTCTCTTGCCTCATCTATTAAGGATTGCATGAATGACTTCATGAAAACATCCTCATGTTCAACCTCAAAGTTATCCATGACATTTTGAAAGGCTTTTAGATGATCTTCTCCTGACACTGTGTTATTTCCTAAAAATTTAGGCACTTACAGCCTCAGATGCTTGTCAATGGGGTTAGGATACCCAGGAATACCATCAAACACCAGCTGCCTGAATCTATCTAACTGCATTGGCTGTCTATTTAACTGATTAACATTAACATTTCTGTTTACATTCTGGTTTCTTACATTGTTCAGTGGTATCCTAGCATCATTCACATTTTGTCTCTCATCATTATGCTGATGTTGCACTTCATTTCTTTGCTGATGTCTCTGCACATTTGCATTCTCTAGGGTAGGAACTAAATCATTTTGGGCAGTTCTTAAAGCTTGCACTTTCTGCTTCATATCATCTCTGATTTTCATGGCCTGTAGATATTCTAGTTCTGCTCTTAGATTTCTGATTTCTTCAGCTAACTGTTCATCCTTAGGCATGGAGGTAGATGGTCTCATACCATTCTGGTCATCATCTTCATCATCCCTCAGAGACTCTGCCTCTTCAAACCTTTCACTTGGGTCCAGAAATGGGCGTTCCTGGAACACCTCTGACCTCATTCTCATGTTACCACCCTGTTGCCTCTCATATGCACCTTGAATATCAGCTTCTGCATTTGAAAAGTAAGGCACATGCCGTCCTGATGGGCTAGGGTTATCTTGCATATCATCACCTTTTCTGGGGGAACCCTCATGACTAACTGAGACAGCTCCCTTTCTTCTATACATCATTCTTCTATTTACTGGTAACTCTTTAAATAAAGGATTTTGTTGGGATCTTCTCCCCTGCATATAAAATTTACTTTGACCAGTTGGGAGATTACTTCGGAGTCGCCACCTATTACTAGGAACTGTTTTCCTTTTGAAAACTAGGGTTCTTTCACAAATAACAATTTTCAAATCACCATTCCCCAGCAAAAGATCAATTTCTGTTGCTGACTCGGATGGGTCACATATATATTACTGGAGATGATTAGATAGTACTTTTACTTCTCAATCCCCAGCGGAGTCGCCAATTTCTGTTGGTTTTTTCCCAGACTGGATGCTTATTCCCAGATTTCCCTACAAGGTAGCCATCAGTGATCAACAGGATCTCTGGGCCAGGGGCCAACAGTGTAGGAGATAGACTCTATATTTTATCTCCTCTTCTTCTTCAGGCTCTGCAAGACCTAGGGGGGTATTCCCTACTCAACATCCGTGAGGATATGCATACAAGGCTGGGATGCTGACAGAAAGCAGATAAGTCCTCCTGTAAGTAGACCAAAACTGAAAGATAAGAGCAAAGGGGCTAGCTTTGGGCCTATTTGCAGTTGTAGACAGAGGACTGAGGATCCTAAAACTAATTCTAATGTCCTAAAGATTGTTTTAGATTTAGATTTTGATTTTAAATTTGGATGCAAAGCTGGACCTGGTTGTAACTCAAACACAAAGCAAGATTGGTGCCTATCCAGGGCCTGGAGTCAGTAGACATACACCTGTGAATGGTCAGCATGAACAACTAAAACTGGATTTCAGGGGGATATACGTGATACCTGCCTTACAGATATCTCCCAATAAAGAGTGTTAAGTTACCTCTACTTATGGCATCCCTACTGCAGTATACCCTTCCCAATATTCAACCTGAAAATAGTTTAATCTACCCCTTGAGCAGAAGTTAAAAGATCAGACATTCAACATAGGAAGTCTATGCTCTAGAATCTAAACATTACCCAGATATCCAGATTTAGAAGAAGAATACATGCAATACTGGAGACAGAATTAACAAAACACATGCTAAGATAGCATTTCTCATATAAGATTAATCATGAAATCAGTGGGTTCATGCCAAGACATACAATAAGAGATACATAGACTCACAGGTTAAGCTGTACAGAGCAACCAGATCAGCTTGTTTTGAATTACAGAGCCAAAATCTTCAACTTTCAACAACCTTCAAATGAGTATCACTTCCTGCTTATAACAGCCAGGTAGTGTACCATAGCAATTAATTACATGGTTGACCAAAAATCCTGCCAGATACACAGTATCAGAAAAATGGCGCTCAAACATTCAATGCAGCAGGGGGAGAGGAGACAGGAAAAGGTCTCGAGCCCTGCGCCGCCACCTAGGGATCCAGATCTTCAATCGGGTACTAAATTCGTCCACGCCATCGCCCATACCTCTGCAACAATCGCCATTAATGGCGCACCAACCCGCGGCCTTGGGAGGAACATCTGACAGTCGATCGCAACCACTTCCCGCCAAGATACATCGTCATGATATTTGAAAATATGCAGGATATCAATTATCCCACATGCACCCCGCGGTGACCTTTTCATCACCTTATATACTAGGTCGCAAGCATATATGATGTCGGCGCTTTTGCTCCCGACGACACTAGTATAAACCTTCATCATCATCCTCCAGCAGCATGATATCCTGTTGCTTGAAAAATCACCCTGACGTCAGCATCATCATCTCAATATCACCTGCATGATAATCGCCTTCATCGGCACAACCTGATCCATCGGAGGAAGATCCTCCTGCTTAGCCGATACCAAAAGTCTGGCCGATGAACATCCTGATGACGTCATCGTCATACCCTGCTGACATCATCAGCATATCTGCCTACTGCGCACCTCCTCATATCCGGATGACGTCATCATCATATCGACATCAGGATGATATTCGGAAGATAACCGGATATTTGGAAATATCATCCTGATGCGCAAATATCATGCTGCACTGTAGCTCCATTGTAAGATCGGGGTGATAGATGAATATGCCAGATATTTGGAAAGATCACCCCCCACTAGATAATGCATGAAGCTGACAGGCGGCTACCCCCTTGATACCATCATCATCAGGATAATAAAACAACGAACATGAAGTGATACAACATCATCAGGATGATATTGACTAAGATCATCCTGACGTTCAAATATGATGACCCTGGTGAATATCGGGTCATACTTAGAACTCTTCAACAACATCATTAGGATGATCATAACCAAGATCACCCGATGATAAAAATATCACCCCAGCGAAAGATCATGCAGGCAGAAAATATGATGACCCTCGCAAGCAACATGGTGATAACCGGAAATATGATGATGATGATGACGACCCTTAGAAAAATAGGTCAGGTCGAACAACTCAGAAAATAACCCCTTCGGAAGATCGGGGCAACATCATCATCATAAAAGGGCAGGGTGATAATTGGAAGATCACCGAATACTTGAAAGATCACCCTCCGCAAGAAAACTAAGGCACATTGTAGCTCATCAGCAGGATCGGGATGATATCAAAACATCACCCGATATTGAAATATGATGATCCTGATGAAAGACAAGTCGACAGAAAACATGATGATGCGGACCATCATCGAAGACAATATGATGATAATGATCTCCTCCTCAGGAAAATATGATGCTGCAGCTGAAAAATGCCGAGGAGGTTCAACACTTAGGAAAATGGGCAAGAAGATATAGGGTTCAAATGAAGAAACCCCCTAAACATGAAAGATCAGCCTCCAGGTCAAAATGAGTGCCAACAAGACTCTCAATAAGTTTTCCAAAAGAGTCTATACAAGGAATAGTCTCACAGTATCATTGAGAATCTGTCACAATAATAAGAACAGTCGTGCAAGGAATATCAAATGAAAAGGACAACCAAAGGAGCAGTCATGATGTGTAATCACAGTTATTAAGGACAGTCAGCTCACAAAGTTAAGGACTATCATTAATGATTGTCACATGAGAGAGGAAACAACATGCATATGACCATTAGAGTGCAGCAAAGTATGAAGGAATAGCCACAATGTTTGTCACAAGAGTAACTATGTTAGAGGTTGTTTTGTCATCATGCAGATGGAGTTTTCATAAACCAAAGAGCAGTCCACAAAGGGTAGAACAAAATAGTTTTTGGGACAGTCATAAGAATAGAGCATCATTCGTGAAAAGACCAATAGCAGCCAAGAAGCCAGTGAGTACAGTAAAAGGTAGCCCAAGAAAGAACAAAGATCTGGAAAGCAAATGGAATAGTCTTGTAGCAGTCAAGGGATGACTGTCATGTTGTAGAGATGTTCTGTTCATTTAATCAAGATCATGAAAGTAGGAGCTGCCACAGTGATCTCATACTCTCTCGAAAGGTTGAGATGATCAAAGCTATATAGATGAGCAAAGTGAATACATGTGTGAAGATGCAGAGATCCTTATAATGTTTTGTAAAATTTTGTTTCATTATCTCAAACCTATGAAGATGTTGAATATGAAGCAATCATGATGCTAGAGAGAAACATGAACAGTGTGCCAAAGATGATAAATGACTGCATAGTGGTATAAGTCTGAATCATTATTACAAGCTCATGAACAATTAAGAAGTATTCAGCACCATAAGAGTCAGCACTATTATTAGAGCAGTCCTAGCAAGAGATTCATCAGAATATTTTGACAGAGATGGGGAACAACAATATGCATGATGTTTACAATGAATGGGATCTTGGCAAATGTCTACAGTTAATGCAAGGAGGTTTTCAAGTTTTCAAAGATCTTATGTTTTATAAAGTTCTTATAACCTTTCAAGCATCACTGGTAATATCCCTATCCTTACTAAGACAAGAAGTATTCCTCTCAGTAATAGAATAGCTAAAGAATGATGATGACACTACACAGAAAAGGAAAATGCTTGCAATATTGTATGCATGTATCTAGATTTTGATAGTCATGAAGAATATCATCAGTAGTCTATAACAGTCAAGTGAAGGTACAGTCATAAGAGTTACAGTTAGAGCACTGAGTAAGGAACCTATAGCCAGAGCAGTCATAAAAATATGAGAAGGCTGTTACAGGAATCACAAAGGCTGGCACATAAGAAAAGATAGAATTTGTAAACTTTGCAACATTCCCAAGTCTGAGGTGGCTGTCTCTTCAAGCCATACTACAAGAAAGAGGTTATCCATTTTGAAGTAGTGAAGGCAGTCCACAATGACCAGCAAGAAGCCTGCATTGAAGCAATGTCAATTGGTTTTGTAACAATAATCATCATTTGGTCAGGGTGTATTGATATTAAGAAGGTATTTGAGAAAGGGAGAGTGCTGCCAGGGCAATCTACATTGTCTTTGGTCTTGTGAATCCATTCCAAGACATAGTTTAGGTCTTAAAATGGTAAGCATTTCACTATCACCATGCTATACATAGTGTAGATATAGAGAAAGAGACACAACAGTTTTGAAGATCCTATCATAGCTATTAAAATCATGATGAACAGTGAAAACCATCATAGGATTAGCTGAAATTAGTAATGGTTTAAAAAGTGAAGCATGAGAAAGGGCTATTGAAGCTGCAAATATGGAGAGTTGGTGAATACAAAAAAGTTTCATGAAGGTAGTGACAAGAATACAGAGCTAGAGGACAGAGTGACTGTCATAGAATGGCAAAGGGTAGCCTGCAATCATGCATTTTGACAGTGTAGAGGCCAATCAGAATACTATGAACAACCTATAGGGGCATACTTAGGGAGTACATGCAAATAGTCATGCTGCCAGTAAAGAACAGTTCAATAGTCAACTGGATCCTCATAATTATCACAGTCTTGTATAAGACAGAGTACATTAAACAAGATTGTATGTTGGAAGAAATGTAAAGTATGATAACTTGTTGTGAAGATGCTACAAAAATTTTGTTATGTGAAGTTACAATGAACATATACCAGAATATGTCAAGGAGTGTTAGTGTGCATCTTAAGACTATCAAGACGAAACCCAAGCAACAGATAGCATAAAGAATTCAAGTACTCAATTGGCTATCAAGAGACCCAGTATACAAAATATGGAGAGAGACATTTCCACAGTTGTGAAGAAAACCTACAAATACAAGAAAATAATCAGCAGTGCGTCCTTATCTATCAATGTCAAGCCATGTTTAAGAGTTGCAGAGATCTGGAGTATTCAAAATTCACAAAGAGGGTTTGTATTTGCAAAACTCTAAGTTATAAATGCTACAAAAGAAACATTTTCTTCACTGATAGAAAGGAAAGCAAAGAAATCAGTAAGAACTTCACAATTGCTAATTATTTTCTCATAGTTGTTTTCAAAAGAACTACAATCAATACCCTAAGTAAAAGCCAGAGGATAAAGAAGTTGTTACAGAAGTGCCTTTTTCATCATGGCCTTGACAGAAATATGCAGAGATTCATCAGATATAGTGAGTGAATAACTACAAAAAATCATGAAAGTTGCATTTTTAATTCCAGAAAGATGAAATACTCATGTTTACCTCAGCATGAATGTAGAAAAATGGTAAAATCCATAGTGGAATGCCTTCAAAACAGCTACAGGAAGCTCAACATGAAAACCTCATGGCGTCACCTCATGAACAGGAAGCAAGATTTCAAGATTTGCAAAAATGCAAAAAATGAGGGCAAAACTTGTCTTTTTCGTGCCCTAGGGTTTCATAACCCTAAAAGCCTGATGGGCTTTATTTTCTCTTTTGCATTTTTTA
Source organism: Cunninghamia lanceolata (assembly GCA_027924645.1). Taxonomy (NCBI): domain Eukaryota; kingdom Viridiplantae; phylum Streptophyta; class Pinopsida; order Cupressales; family Cupressaceae; genus Cunninghamia; species Cunninghamia lanceolata. The sequence continues at coordinate 16,746,598 of BSBN01000012.1, read as the reverse complement.
TTTTTACATAACATTTAAAATGACCCATGGTAAAGACTTACAACAAGTGATACCTCGGAGAGTGCCACGGGGTGGCCATAATACATCAAGACTTTTTTTTAAACTCTTTATTTCCTTTTCATGAGGGTAGGCACTTCGGTGCTAATTATCATTTTTTTTTGTATTTATTTTCCTTGCACAAGATATAATGTAAAACAATAAATTTTGAATGATGACATTATGAATCATTTGAAACTTATTGTTGTTTTTTTTTTGCAAAGGAGGATAATATGAGAGTGACTATGAGACTTTATTGACTTTGAGGGAATATAGCTTGGGTTGTGAAGAGTTGGCAGACATATGCCTAGAGTCTAGCTTCTTGTTTTGCCTTGGTGGAGTGAAGGGTTTGACTAAGTATGTTGGCAGTTAGTAGTTGTCTTGATTACTTTGAGAGCTTTTAGGAGGATTTTATTACCTTTTAGAGTCTTGTAGGATTGGTTTTCATGACTCTTCATGTTTGACTAAGTCCTAATGGAATTTTTCTTGTATTTTGGGCACTTTTGGAGAGGATATAGGCCCTAGATTTTAAGTTTTTTTTGGGCATCCGACCCAAATCAGTTTGGTTTTCCTTCTTTTGTGAAACCACTTGGATGGTTATAGTCACTTTTGTGACTCTATTGTACTCAGTTCTTATTATGCAAAATATTTTCTGGAGATTGTGACTGAGACAGTCCTTTGTTACAGTATTGAGCATCTTTTGTAACTCATCATTTTTGGAGTATGGAATATAGATTTTACCTTGGAGAGTATTGAAGAATCTTGTTACCTTCTTGTTCTTGCAAGAATTGTGCATTACCAGGTGATTGACTGAGCTATTTGTGAGATTACTTTTTCTCCTTTAGTTTTGTCTCATTTTATGCCTTTTTTGCAAAAGTAGGAATTTGCAAGTCATAAACTGTCTTAGTATTGCATAGAAACCTCTAGTTTGTGAAAGTTTTTTTGTCTTTCCTTCTTGAAAGTATATGCAGGACAGACCTATTTATGAAAAATTTATGCAGAAACTTACAGTAACATGTGTATTTTTAGTGTTCATCATAAATAACCAAGTGTATGTTAGTCTTAGTATCTCATAGCTCTTATTAGTTTGGTGTATCACCCATTTTCACTTCATTTTCACCGCTTTTTGTTTAAAATAAGCATATTCTTACCTTTTTCCTCATTAAGGTAGTAGTTTAAGTGATATCCATAGGAAGTCAGCCTTCTCCGGAGGTTGACCTCTACTCATAGAGTAACCCACAACTTTAGAGGTCCTCCCATGTTTCATTAAATAGACTAATTTCTGCACATTAGTCTGGGTGCATATTTAGGTGATAACAGTGATTATCTATTCTCTCCATTTTAATAGAAAAGAGTTGACACCCTTTACTCTTGGCTCTCTTCATTTGTAGGGTAGATATTTGCCTCAGTTTGACCTCTCTAGTAGTTCCTTGTAGAAAAATTATATTCCCAAGGTCATCTAAGAATTCTACTATTTTTGCAAAACAATCCACCTTAGCCCTATGCCTCCATAACCAATTTATTCCAAGGATTACATTATATGAGCCTAATGGGACTACATAAAGGTTCACTTCATTGGAAAAACTTGGGAGTTCAACCTTGGCTTCGAAAAAACATTGCTCTACCTAAGCTCTTGTCTGGTTAGCATATTCTACTGACCATGAATTTGCAGTGTAACTGACTTTTCTAGATATCTTATTTCAAACTTTTGGAGAAATAAAACATTATGTAGCACCAGTATAAATTAAAACTAAAATTGGAATACCAAACAAAATACCTATGGTTTCAATTGGAGTAATCTAATACTTTGCCTGTCAGTTATCCAAAGCTGCATGTATTCACTATTGGAAGGTTGCCTATTGCGAGGGTAAAGGATTTCCTTGTGGTTGAGTCCCTTGTGTCTTATTGGGACATTTATTGGCATAATGGTCATCACCACATGCAAAAAACCCTCTTGTGGGTCCTCACCTTTCATAAGGTTTTCCTGAATTATCTCCATTTTTCTTGGAGTTATTATTATTTTTTCTTATCACACCTGGATTCATTCTAGTTATCCCTGAATCTTTTATCACCTTTCCTTTTAGAATTTTGTTTATTGCCCTTTTTCTTGAATGATTGGGAGGATTGTGACCAATTAAACTTTTTATGGTTCTTTTCCCAGTATGTAGATATGGATTTCAATTTTTGTTCCTATTTAATAGCTTTCTGATAAACTTGGTCCATTGTAGTGGGACCATGCACATCTGCTTCACCTCCAATTTAGGCATTCAAGCCCATGATGAACTTTTAGATGTGAAACCTCTCATCCTGCTAGTATTGAGGAACATATTTAAGGAGATTAGTGAACTTCTCCTAGTACTCATTCACAGATGAGTCACCTTGTCTCAGTTTTTGGAAGTCTATGAGATTTTGATCAAAATACAATTGTGGAAACCATATTTTCTTGAAGAGTAACCTTTCCCAAGTTAAACTCAAGGAGCTCAATCCTAGCACCATTTTCTTGTTCATCCACTAGGTGGATGCTCCACTAGCCAATTGGTATGCTCCCCATACCACTTTGGTTATTTCAAAATAGTTTCTTATTTCAAAATATTTCTCCATTTCTATGAGCCATGCCTCCATGGCATCTCTGCTCATAGTCCCATCAAATTTGGAAGGTGTAACCTTTTTCATATATCTGGATAGTTTGAGGGTCAAGTGTCTCTTCTTATCCTCATCTTGTCTCAATTCTGATTTATTATCTCCACGTCCACTCTGGGTGGTATGTTCATGATGTCTCTCATCTTCACCCTTGTGGAAGGCTTCATGTCCTAGTCTACTCTGACCCTTGACCTCTTGCTCTAAATTTCCAATTCTTACCCTTGTTTCATGGAGCATAGCAAGAATCTAGTCAAGTTTGAAAATTGCCCTTCCTCTTGGCTACCCCCAAGGCTAGTTCATGTCCGAACCATGCTACAATCTACTTCTCCTAAAGTTTGCATGTTAAGAATTCAATTATTTTTTCATACTATTGAATCCATCCATAAACATAAATCCATTCTCATTTATGTAATCTTAAATAAAAAAGGAAAAACTTTGCCAAATTTTCAAAGTTGTATTATAGTATCTATGGATCACATAATATCCATCATTTATTACATATTTTTACATCTTTCAACTACAAGTCATTATTAGAAAGGGAGATTTTCCTAGGTTCATCGTCATCCTTGAGGTTTACCAAATCAGACTTGGGAGGTGGATGTGTAAGGAAAGCACAGGTGCAGAATACAGCTTCCCTAATGTCAATTCAACGGGGATAATGCAAACATGTAACATTTAATTTAAATAAACAGATGAACACACCAGAAAAATAGAATAAACATTCAAGATAATAGAGAACAACACTAGATGTACGTGGGAAAACCCTTTCAAGTAAAAAACCCACCACCACAAGAGAGACAATCTTTATTTACAGTAAGCTTAGAAAGATTACAATAAAGATCCCAGCCTTCTCGCTCATGTATCGATTCTCAAAATCATACAAATAGTTCACTTTGACTGTACATCTACAAAATGAATAATATGATTGAATCTCTTCATCAACTCACAATGAAATCACTAGATCTATATATATTTACAGTCTTCAAGAGCAAAACCATTTTTAACTTCTGCCCTAACTATTCATTTCAACTGACCCAGCGTCACTGCCTTCCAACCGTCGCAACTGTTCATATTCATGTGAGACCTTTAGTCCCACATTCACCAGGTTGTGTTTGACATCCAAGCTTATATTCCTAAACACACTATATGACTATCATTGGCAATTTTGTTGCCGACAATGCTAGTCTAAGCTTCATCGGGATAGCAAACAACCATCAGAGAGATACTTTGAAACTGCATCAACAGTTATAGTCTCACCGATCAAGCCTTCATTAGAAAGACATAAGACTATCAGAGTGTCTTCTCAAGGCTGGGTTGATAGTGGTTCTCACGCTGATGCCAATGCTTCACCAACACTTCATCAAAGTGACAATAACTATCAGAGCGACATTGCAAACCATGCCAACAATGATTGTCATGCCGATAGCTGACTACCATTTGTGAGACCAAAGTGATCGGTGTAGCACTAACCAAGTCTGTCGATGCTCCAGTGTGGCTGATAACCAAACAACGATCGGAGAGACATTGTCCATCGGTAGAAGAAGTTAAGAGTTCACCGACAGTTCAAGTCTTGTCAATGAATGACTGAGGTTCCAAGCAATAACTTGAGACACTGGGTCTCTTCAATCTCTGACTTGTCGAAGAGATTACTGCTACCTCTTAATCCTCATATGATTATTAAGAATTATGGGCCCGAAGACCCATTTCATCTGAACACCATTTGAACTTGGTTGTGCTCACTGGTTTAGTCAAGGCATCTGCAATATTTTCCAAAGTATCAACTTTTCCAGCTTTACCTTTTTGTCTTCCACCATATCATGAACAAAGTGATATTAGACATCAATATTGTTTGTCCTAGCGTGAAAAGTAGGATTTTTTGCCACACAGATAGCACTTTGACTGTCACAATGAATTTGTATCAGCCCTGCATCAAAACTGACATCAGAACACAACCTCTTCAACCAAATAGCTTCTTGGCATGCACGAGTAGCTTCCATGTAGTCTACCTCTGTTGTGGATAAAGCGACTATAGCCTACTGCTTGCTCATCCAACTGATAGCACCACCATTTAACGTGAATACATATCCACTAGTGGATCTTCTACTATTAATGTCCCTTGCCCAATCAGAATCAACATATCCCTGAATGCTAATAGATTTTTGAGATCCAACTAAGTTTCCATGATAGCAAATAGCATAGTCAAAAGTTCCCTTCAAATACCTCATAACTCTCTTCACGGCATCCCAATGTGATTTCCCTAGATTTGCCATAAATTGGCTCAAAACTCCCACTACCTGGGCAATGTCTGGTTTGGTACAGACCATTGCGTACATTAAACTGCCAACAGCACTTGCATAAGGCACTTTTTTCATGTCGTCAATTTCATTCAAAGATTCTGGACAATCTTCAATAGATAGTTTCGTTCCCTGCAAAACTGGAACAACTAACTATTTGCAATCAGACATATTAAATTTATCAAGAACATTGGTAATATACTTGCTCTGGCTGAGCCAAAGCTTTCTCTTAGATTTGTCCCTCTTGATTTCCATTCCTAGAATGTACTTCACTGCCCCCAAATTTTTCATTTCAAATTTCAAGGACAACTAAGATTTTAAATCTGAGATCATCCCCTTACCATTGCCAATGAATAACATGTCATCCACATACAGTGCAATTATAAGAATCTGATCACCATCAGTTTTATAATAGACACAATGATCAGATTTAGATCTCACATATCCCAAAGACAAAACATACGTATCAAATTTCTAATACCACATTCTAGGAGATTGCTTCAAGCCATAAAGAGACTTTTTAAGTTTACATACCAGATGTTCTTTACCTTTTTCCACAAAATGCTCTGGCTGGGACATATAAATTTCTTCTTCAAGGTCCCCATGAAGAAATGTTGTTGTCACATCTATCTACTCAATTTCAAAGTCATATGCTACTGCAAATGACAATAGAAATCTAATGGATGTCAGCTTAGCTACAGGAGAAAAGATTTCTCCATAATCTATACCTTCCTTTTGAGAATACCCTTTAGCAACTAGTCTTGCCTTGTACTTTTCAATACTACCATCTAGACCATATTTCTTTTTAAATACCCATAGGTTTTCTGCCTTTAGGCAAGGGCACCAGATCCCAGGTTCCATTTTTCTCTAACGATGACATTTCATTATCCATGGCTTCCAACCAAGAAATTGAATCGGGTAAACTAATAGTGTCTTTCATAGTCCTAGGTTCACCAATATCAATAAGCAAAGCATAGGCACAACTTGAATCAAGTACTGAAAATCCATACCTATCTGGTTGTCTTCTTTCACGTGTAGACTGCCTCAATGGCTGAGGTGCTAGTTTAGATTCTTGCTTTGGATTTAAATCTTCGGAGCTACTCAAACTCACTTTTGAACCATCTACACTTGGTGCATGTTGTTCCTCTTTTACAGGGGTCAGAGGAATATTAACAACACTCTTTTCTTTCTTTTCTTCTGTCTTCTCTGGCTGAGGATCAATAGCCAAAGGTTTCAGCTCTCTGAAAATTACATTCCTACTGTAAATTACTTTCTCAGTTTCAGAATTCCAAAGCTTGTACCCTTTAACACCGACTCCATAGCCAATAAAGAGACATTTGACTGCCTTGCAATCTATCTTAGATCTTTTTACCTCAGGAATATGAGCATATGCCTCACAGCCAAAGACACGAATATATCTTAGAGAGGGCTTCTTTCCAGACCATGCTTCCATAGGCGTCTTATCAACCAATGCCGAAGTAGGAGAACGATTCAGCAAGTAACAAGTTGTAGTAATTGCCTCAGCCTAGAACCTTTGTTCAAGACCAGCATAACTCAACATACTTCTCGCTTTCTCCATCAATGATCGATTCAACCTTTCTGCAACTCCATTTTGCTGTGGAGTATAAGGTGTAGTCTTATGCCTTTTTATTCCATGATCAAGACCAAATTTATCAAAATTTGCATTGTAGTATTCACCACTTTTATCCATTCTCAAACATTTTATTTTTCTACCAGTCTGATTTTCCACAAGATTTTTAAAATCTTTAAACTGACTGAACACTTCTGATTTATTTTCCAAAAAATATATAAATGTCGTCCTTGAATAATCATCAATAAACGATATGTAGTATCTTGATTTAGACAGAGAAGAAACATCAACTAGACCAAAAACATCAGAATGTACATAGTATAGAACACTAGAAGATTTATGAGAACTAGAGTAAAAAGAAACACAGTTCTATTTTCCATATATGCAATGTTCACAGAAATTGAACTCCAGATTACAATCAATCAGCCCATGTACTAGGTTTTTTTTTCAAGGTTTTTAAACCTTTTTCACCTATGTGACCAAGTCTATGATGCCAGAGCATTGTTTTCTCTGCAAGAAGTTTAACTTCCATAGAGTTTGCATCATGTGTTACAATAGTAGCTTTTTCAGATTTTACAAAGACATTATTATAGCACACTGGTTTAGCATCTAACCTATACAAAGTTCCAATGCATTCACCCTTTGCCAATACAATAGAACCTCTAGTCATCTTATAGGCACCATTCACATAAGTAACTTGCACTCCAACATCATTAAGTTTACTAACAAAAAGTAAATTTTGACCCAGACCTGGTATGTGTAGTACTCCATTCATTCCCTTTATTCTGCCATCTAGGAACTTGATTCTGACTCTTCCTCAGCCAACAATTTCTAGTGTCGAATCACTTGCCAGGAACACCTTCCCACCAGCATACGATTCATACTTAGTGAACCATTCTCTATGAGATGTCATATGAAAAGATGCTCCTAAATCCACCAACCATACATCTTCAGATGCAAGCATTTCCAAGGCAGTAATGAAGGCATCAGCATCACTCTGAGAAGAATCGGTGTCAGAGAAGTTCTTCTTCTTCTTCTTTTTCTCCTCTTTGCAGTCTTTTATGATGTGTCCTTTCTGCCCACAATTCTAGCACTTCACCTTGGACTTTTTGCCAGGAGATTTTGATCTCCCCTCTGATTTGGACTTAGACTTCTTGTCCTTCTTCTTGCCTCTTTCCTTTGATCTACCTCAAATGGATAGGGCCTCTTTGGCCATCTCAGAAGATTTCCTCTACATCTCTTCAGATAACAGCGAGGAAACAATAGCTTTAGTTGTAAATGTGGTTGTTGTACTTCCAATAGCCATCACAAGATGATCCCATGAGTCAAGTAAGGAACACAACAGAAGCATATAGTGGTCCTCCTCTTCTATTTTTACACCTACAAACGTCAGCTGTGCAACAATCATATTAAATGAGTTTATATGGTCTGCTACAGATGCTCCTTCATCCATCTTCAGAGAGTACAACTTCTTTCTGAGGAAAAGTTTATTCACCAAGGACTTAACCCTGATAAATATCTCCCAATTTCTTCCACAAAGCATTTGCAGTTGTCTCCTCATGGATGTTCAATAGAACAGAATCCGCTAAACTTAATCTTATCAATCCTCTAGCTTTCCTATCTGCCAGGTCCCAATCTTCTTGCTTCATGCCTATTGGTTTAGTTCTAGACACGGCAACCCAAAGATCTCTATCAACTAGCATATCTTCAACCTTAAGCTTCCACAACTCAAAGTTTGTGCCATTGAACTTTTCAATGTCTATTTTTCCTGATGTACTTGCCATCTTATTTAACAAAACAGACTTCTACAGAACTCCCACTCACAGAATGACACAAAAAACCCAACCTACCAACAAGGATAACACAACTGGCCAAGCTCTGATACCACTTGTAAGGAAAGCACATGTGCGGAATACAGCTTCCCTAATGTCAATTCAACGGGGATAATGCAGACAGGTAACATTTAATTCAAATACACAGATGAACACACCAGAAAAATAGAATAAACATTCAAGATAACAGAGAACAACACCAGATGTACGTGGGAAAACCCTTTCAGGTAAAAAACCCACCACCACAAGAGAGACAATCTTTATTTACAGTAAGCTTAGAAAGATTACAATAAAGATCCCAGCCTTCTTGCTCATGTATTGATTCTCAGAATCATACAAATAGTTCACTTTGACTGTACATCTACAAAATGAACAATATGATTGAATCTCTTCATCAACTCATAATGACATCACCAGATTTGTATATATTTACAGTCTTCAAGAGCAAAACCATTTTAACTTCTACTCTAACTGTTCGTTTCAACTGACCCAGCGTCACTGCCTTCCAACCGTCACAACTGTTCATATTCATGTGAGACCTTTAGTCCCACATTCACCAGGTCATGTTTGACATCCAAGTTTATATTCCCAAACACACTATATGACTATCGTCGGCAATTTTGTTGCCGACGATGCTAGTCTAAGATTCATCGGGATAGTAGACAACCGTCGAAGAGATACTTTGAAACTGCATCGATAGTTATAGTCTCACCGATCAAGTCTTCATCGGAAAGACACAAGGCTATTAGAGTGTCTTCTCAAGGCTGAGCCGATAGTGGTTCTCACGCCGATGCCAATGCTTTACCAACCCTTCATTGAGGTGACAATAACTGTCGGAGCGACATTTGCAAACCATGCTGACAATGATTGTCATGCTGATAGCTGACTACCATTTGTGAGACCAAAGTGATCGGTGTAGCACTAACCAAGTTTGTTGATGCTCCAGTGTGGCCAATAACCAAACAATGATCAGAGAGACATTGTCCATTGGTAGAAGAAGTTAAGAGTTCACCGACAGTTCAAGTCTTGTCGATGAACGGCTGAGGTTCCAAGCAGTAACTTGAGACACTAGGTCTCTTCAGGATGTACTCATAGGTAGTCATCCATGACTTCCCAACTGATAATAGGAATATTAGGACCACATCCAAATGGTAAGTCCTTATGCATAGAGGGTTTAACTGATTCACTCTCAAAGATAGGAATAATAGCCTTAACTACTTTGTCTATCTGTTCCTTCTCCTGCTTGATACACTTAATAGCATCAGTGAAGGTCTCAGTGTAGGTAGTTATCCATGACTTCCTGACTGATAATAGGGGTATTAGGACCACATCCAAATGGTAAGTCCTTATGCGCAGAGGGTTTAACCGGTTCACTCTCAAATATAGGAACAATAGCCTTAACTGCTTTGTCTATCTTTTCCTTCTCTTGCTTGATACACTTAATAGCATCAGCAAAGGTCTCAGTGTCAATTAACCATGTGCCTTCCAAGTAACCAGTTTGACCTAGGCTTTTCATTCTTGAGGCTCGATCCCTCATGTCATTTAGGTAACATCCATTTCTTGTTACCTTCTTCCTTGGGATTATTGTTGTTATTCTAACAAAAGAACATCCAAACATTAGCAACTGTTAATGTCTGAGGAAGATTTCATGCAGTGAGCTCATGGATCCATGTATTGAAACTGGTAGCTCTGATACCATATGTAACATGTCATCTCATATTACCTAGATTTACATTCCCAATTTACTAACAAGTAAATAATCATGATCATCATAAACATTTGTTTAATTAACACATTAATCATTTGCATAATCATTACATAAAAAGCATTTCTTTTCTGAATATTTTCAAACTGAAATTTTGCAACATATTCAAAGATAGCATGTTAGTGAAATCCTTCACTTTACAATCACAATGTCTTTCCCATGGAAATATAGATAAATTTACATAAAATTTGACTGTCGAGTCATATAAATGAATATACTATTTTTAGAGTTTTGATATTTATCTTCATAAGTTTTGGCTTGTCATCTGCTTGGGAAGGAGAGCATCACCCAAATGCTTTTCCTCCAACGACAGACCGATAGTCCCCTGCACACCTTCCTTCCTAGAAGTGGCCCTACCCTTCACAAAGGGAATAGATATAAAGAACCAACAAGTTTTGTCATATGAGTTTCTAGTTTTGTGTCCTACATAACCCATCATGGTCATACAACCATAGATCCCCTCTAACTAAGTATGACACTACTGAATGGTTATGCAATATGGAGCATAGTGAACCAACTAATGCATGCAGAGATGGATGCATTACTTTTGCCAAAGATTTATTGTAAATAGATGTTTCACAATGAACATAGTCGATTATTCACACACTTCTACTCAACTTAGAAGCTATCACATCCAACAGTGATTTTAATTTGATCTATTCTAGTCATGGAATGAATTAATTAAACTTCCCAGTTAGTCCATTTGACTTGGACTTCTAACTCTAATTTTTGGAGTACATTCCAAAGGTTTCTTATTGCATCTGCAACACAAAATCTATGACTCACTGTCACTCTATTCATCATTTCAAAACTTTGTACATTCTTGGTTTTCAATATCAAGACTGGTTCTAGTCTATAACTTCATGAGATCAGTTAAGATGTTTAACTTGGTTCAAGGATTTTCTTCTAATCCTTGTCAACTATAAACATATCCCGTTTAAGTCGATAATATAAAGTAAAAGAATTTTACATTTACTCAACATGATTGGGATACACTTAGAGACCTATCTTCTCTCATCCCATAGTATAAATAATAACATATATTTATTTATTTATCTCAAGATAAGAAGAATACCATCTCTCATTATAGTAAGACTCTTAGTCTACTTGAGACTTAAAAGGTTCTAACCCTTTCTATTTCATCAATTAAAGAATTAATAACATCATTAGATAGAAGTTAATCATAAATGATAACATAGTAATTGAGTTATATCGAGCTCACTCATTTTCTATTCATGAATAACTTTAAGTTATACTTGTTTACACTTTTCTTTGTGCTCAAGGCACAAACATGCACTCATAGTGTAGTAATGATAATACCATCATCTCGGTTTTACTTATACAAAATAAAGAATCTTACAACTCCATTGAAATGTTACATAGCCAAATGGCATATAATGAAAATAATTTCAAGTCAAAAACTTTATATTCCACTTCTCATTTTCAAATGACTTACTATCATAGTCAATCGGTACTAATAGGCTAGTTTGAGTTGCTATTTTTACATAGTAACTTATGGGTCATAATATAATGGCACCCATCTCAGTGAGTAAATCTTTATCAGTATAATAATTCTATACAAAGTAGTTTCTATTTAAAATAGCTCGGTTATCAAGATAACACAACTCTCATCTAGTATCGAACCTTAATAACAATATTTTCATTAACAAGGAAGTATGAATAACGACTACCCATGGTCATATTGCACAAATAGGTACCTTTTGGGCATAGGAATAATAAAAGAGATGTCAGTTAACACTACAGTCTTATGCTCGATAACTCATTGTTAAAGAAACTTCTTTATGGCATCATCCTTAATACATAGGCCTGGGGTTTATAGTTCATAGTAACATTCATATGAAAAAGAATATCAGCTTGAAACCTTTAACAAAGTTACTATGGCATCTTATTACTATTGGTGGTATACAACCAACAAAAATATTTCAAAACATATTGTAATTAGAGAAAATCAGATTTAGTGTCAAACTAACTAAACCCTAATATGCACCATAAAGCACAAACTAGCATGAAAATGAAAACAAAAATGTAAAGCAAAGTGATCTTCAAGCTAGGTTTGATTTATCTCCATGGCTCTTCTCGATCTCGCATAAGAATGCAAGATGTTGAAGGATTGTTAATTGCTCACTATTGTAGCATAACAGAGCTCAAGTGTTGCATGATTGTATGAAAATGACTTGTGTGAGTGAGTGAGTGAGTCCATGAGTGAGTTGAGTGAGTGAGAGAATCAGTGAGGGTTTAGAAATTGAAATAAGAGTTTCAATTTATAGATAAAGAGGAAATCAAATGGATGGCTAGGATTGAAAGCCAATTGTGTGATTTGGATGGCTAGGATTAAAAGGCAATTTTAGTGCTTATGACGCACATTAAATGGGTATGACAGGAGGCCAAAATTAGGAGAATAGTGGGAATAAATGGGATTTTAAATTTATTTTGGAGAGGAAGTGCTTATGATGCACAATGAATGAGGATAAAAATAGGGATGTGAGTGGGAATAAGTAATTTAAATAATAAAATTATTTAAATCATGAGAGAGAAGTGGCATTTAAATAAATATTTAATTTATTTAAATTGGATGATGGAGGAAAATGAGCTTAAATAAATAAGATTTATTTAATTTGATAAAAGAGAAGGATAAATGGATAAGAGGAATTAGTTAAATAAATATAATTTATTTAACTAATGAGAGTGATGGAAGGGGTCATGAAGGGGACTTAGAAGAAAATATGTCGAAATGTAATGTCATAAGATATAGACAAATTTAGGTGTCTACACATACCGATGCCAACAGAAGGTAAGCGATAAGCATCAATATATAGCTGATTGTATTATAACAATTTTAACATACCCAAAATAGTTGAGTCACTGACTCTGAATATAGATTTCTATGTGAAGTTCCTCTTTGTTTCCTATAGTTTCTCTACTATTCTGAAGACTATATGTTTTGTTTTCCCTTCGTCACCTTTGAGCTCTTCCTCAAAGTTACTTCATTTCTCTCTCGAGCCATGCAAAAACATATCCTCCTTCCTATCTCCCTACTCATGGGGATAACTGCTAAACTAACTCCACTGAATCTCTAACAGATAGGGTGCATGTTCGATCGTGGAGCGTTTAGATAGCAAGGCTCACTTCCATCATAATCTGAACTTCTCCACTCTCTTCATAAGTCATGGAGGGTGGAGTCATGCCTATTCACATGAAAGAAATGCTTTAGACAAAATATGCTTATCACAACATGACTAGGATTTAAAACTATATCACACAATTATTACGTATTCATCATATATGTAATAATATGCAACTAATAAGTTAAGCTATTTTAACACCATGAAAGCATTACCACAAGTATGGTGCTAGCATTATCATGTGATAGAATGCAAGTTTTGGGTTGAGGCTTTGTCCCCCACCCTTTGTTGATCTTATACTGATGTTAGAAAAATTAAGTCGATACTTACAATTTAATTATATATATATATATATATATAAAGAATTTTTGACAAAAGAAAATGATTAAAATCTAATCATTAATAATGTTCCTTGAACATTTATCTATCAAATCCAATGTAGATGATGTCAAAAAACCCTTAATGACAAATCGACAATGGTTGAATTGAGATCGACTAAACAACGTAAATTAACTAATACATACCCTATCTCATGAAGGTTCACATAATGTACAACTTAGAACTCAAATGGCAAACCTAAATTTTCCAAAACATCTATTCCCTTCTCTCTAGTGATAATCTCCTTCCATTCTTGGAGGTGAAAATCTTTTCCTAGTTACACTCACAATCATACAAACTATGATTAGTGTATCATCAATAAATCACTATACATCATGCTTAAATAATCTCAATAACATGTAATCTCATGTCTAATTTTATGCATTTATCATAATTCATAAAATCAATGATTTATAGTGGCATTTTCCTAAATGTCAAATCATTAATCTATGATTAGTTATCCACTTAATCACATAAAAGTAAAATTAAAACATAGTCAAGGCTTGGGGATGTAATAGAGCATCAACCAAAGTTTTAGAGTCTTCTAGCCATGCACCTTCAACATAGTTTATATGTTCTTGGAGTTTTACATCCTTAGTTGGTTCTTTCTTAACCACTATCTTAGGTGAGTTCTGGGGAATTGACTTCCTGGTAGTTTTCTTGGTTCTTTTCCATGCCATTCTAGCATAAAACAAGTTTGAAACATTAGCCAATCTACTAAATGTTTACAAGTTTTCTCATAGTAAGCTCCTAGGTCCATGTGTTGAACCTGGTAGCTTTGATACCATATGTAACATACCAACCCATAAAACTTGGAATTACTCACAAAATTTACTAAGAAAGTAAATTAACATGTACATCTTTAACTGAGAGAATTTTTTTAACAATTACAGAATCGCATAGAAATAAATGTGCATCTTTTTGGAATATTTTTCAACCTTAAAAATTACAATATATTCAAAGATAAAAACATAGTGAAATCATTTAACTTTATATTTACAAATAATTTGCACAGGGAAATATGAATAATTTTACATAAGTTTGACAATCATATGTCATATCATGAAGTATACTTCATTTGGAATCTTGGTATCTGTCACACAAGTCTCGACGAGTCTTCTACTACAGAGGGAGAGCATCATCTAAGTTCTTTTCCTTCAACCACAGACCGGAGGTCCCCCGCTCATCTTCCATCTAGAAGTGGCCCTACCCTTCATGAAGAGTATAGACATAAGGAACCAACAGGTCGCCATATGTGTTCTAGTGTTGTGTCCTATGTAACTCAATCGACCATACAACTCTAGACAATCTTCTAGCTAAGTATGATCATTTTGACAAGTCATGCAATCTAGACACAATGAATTGACTAATACATACAGAGAAAAATGCATCGCTTTGGCCAAAATTTATCTATAAATAGATGTTTGAAATAAATGTAGTCATGTGTTCACACACCTCTAACTCGACTTGGAAACTACCTCATCCTACAATTTGACTAGCTTGACTAGTATCTCTAGACATAATTTGTCTTGACTAAACTCAAATCCTAGTCAATCTGACATAGAATTTAATCCTTAATCTATGATATATGCTATATGTAGGTTTAGGTGATTTTAACCTTTCAAAGATTCCCTTGTTGGATACTTGCAAATACCAGGGTCTATGACTTCTTTTCAAGCTATTCAATGACCCAAAGATTAATCATTCTTGTGTTATAACATGTTTTTGACTCTAATAAGAAATCATTTATTTATAATAAGTTCTTCATAGACTCTTTCTAAATTATACGTGTCTAGATCTATGGTTTCTAGACTATTCACTATCAACCATAATAAACAATAGACTAAAACAATGTTATAACCGATTAAGAGTTTTCAATTTTTCTTAACCCTTCTAGGTCGAGTCTAGGGATTTAACTTTTCTATCCCAACACATTGTAAAATCAAAACTCTTGCTTTCCAAAATAAAAATTTATTAAAATATAACATGGAACAATGACCTCTAGTCTTCTCTTGATCACTTGGGTATTGTTGGAATTCACATTTCTCATAACATGAATAAACATAGTACACAAGGTATATCCTCATTCATATAAGATCTTAATGAATACAATCAATATCAAAAGTATTCTTGACTAAGTTCAATCTTTCAACCTGAATATAGGTTTTGAGTCTAAAATAATATTTTTGACCTCTTGGTCTTCTTAAGTCCACTGACTTTTGATGTAGAAAGGTTATGAAATTATGTATAATATCCTTTCAATATAATGATAACACCTATCATTGTTGTAGAATGCATATGTGATATTATATTACTATACTAGGTGTTAAATTCAATGATATCAATATCATTATATATATATAACTGGCGGTTGATCTATTTGCTAATGGTTAAATATCTACACATCTTAGCCATACCACAACCTTCTTGCAGAGATATCAACTCACACACCGTCTTGGCTCATATCAAGATTGGATATTATTTGACTGAGTAAGAATATATACTATTGGCCTTAGCTCGATTTGCTCTAACTATGCTTGGCATTTACACACCAAATACATGGCCTCTCGGCCTTCTCTATCTTAATGCTACCCGGCCTTTCGGCCTACAAAGTTTTACTAAACTATAAACTATAGATAGAATACAAAGATCACTTGGCCTTTTGGCCTACTATAGTCTAATTCTATACAACCTTTCGATCTGCAAAGGTTTACTATTAAACTATAAATTGTAGATAAAATACAGAGATCACTTGGCCTTTTGGCCTCCTACAGTCTAATGCTATACTGTTGCAAATATGTGCCTAATCGGTGTTGTCATTGATGTCAATGTATCCTTGTTGTCATTGGTGTCAACTATATCCCATTCTAGAAGACTTGTATGTTGAGGATATTGAGAAAATTAGCCTCTCCAAAAGAAACAAGTGAGTTACATATCTCTTTGTAAGAGACAGTGAAGATAGTGCAGTTTAGTGAAGTAGATTGTTGTGCATTCCCAATGAGATGCAGATCAGAATCTGTGGATTAAAGGGTTTGTAGAGGATTGTCTAAAGTTGCTCTAGTCAAGATTTGAGAGGTCTGCATGGAGAATTTGTGAAGTTATGGCCATCTGAGTAGAATAATGTTTTGCAGTTGTTCAGAGGTAACAGAGTGATAGAAAATTGGTTCGGATTGATCCGCATTGGAAACTTATGATCTATAGATCTAGAGGTGTGTTTGGGATGTCGGTGTGTATCCTCAACTCAAGTGGTTCATGGTTTGGAGGTTCACAAGCAATCTTTCTAATATGACAGTCATGATAGTTGGTGTTCTTGAGTTCCCGAATGAAGGTGCAAGTGCTTCTAGTGATCTGAGGTGGTGCGGTTGTTCCTAATGATGGTGGTCTCTGGATTGTGTTCTTGTTGTGTTGGTGATCTGCATTGAGGTTTGAGCTTGTGATTGAAGATTTCTCTTTGGATGTTGTTGTTCTTTCCAGTCTTGGCCAACTGGATGCTTTGTGTATGTTGCAGATGATCTAAGAGAGGTTCTATGAAGCGTGGCTTGTTGTTTGAGGAAGATTCAGGTCCCAGCTAGGATTGGCCAACAATATAGTGATTTACATTAAGTCAAGCCGACCTTAATGTCCATTCCAAAGTCAATGAAGCGTATAAATACTTGTGGATGAGTTGTGGAAAGTTGTCCGTGAGAGAAAATGATAAGATCCTAAGAAAGGAAGAAATGTAGAGTAGAGAAGAGAAAGAATAGAAGAAGAAGAGTAGTAAAGGATGAGGAGATAGTGAAGAAGTGTTTAGGGGCAGAGTAGAAATATTGTGAGCTTCAATGGAACTGAACCTTGGCATGAAGAAGAAGATGTTGTTTCTCAGTTCAATCTTTTTGTGTTAATCATATAAACATTTTGTAGAAAGTGAGTCTCTTTGAGTAGTGAGCTCTAGGTAGTGCACCCGAAGGCAAGTGCCTTCCCATTTTTCTATTCTTTTAATAGAGAATTAACCTTGTGGGTTAACCACCACCATGGTTTTTCCCTTAACCGGGTTTCCACGTAAAAATCCTAGTGTTATGTGTGTTGATTTTGTTTCTGCTCATGTGTTGTTGATTCATGCTTTCATGGTTATATCATTCATCTGTTAATAAGTGGTAAAGAAGTTTAATGGCATCAAAGGATAAAAGTTTTTGTGACAACTGATTCACCCCCCCTCTCAGTTGTTTGCTCTAATTTCAACAATTGGTATTAGAGCCTATTCCTCTAAAAGAAACTTGACCGTTTATGGAGATCCAGGATGTCGACTTACAAGAAGGATAGTCCAAGATTTGATGGAACAAATTACTCTCTTTGGAAGAGTCACATGGAGTTCCATTTACAATGCATGGGTGATTCTTATTGGTTGATAACTAAGGATGAGTATAAGCCTCCAGAAAAAGGTCCCTCAACTCCAGATCAACTCAAAGATGCTAAAAATAACATTTGAGCTAAAGAAGCTTTGCTGAGTGCCCTGACTGATACGGAAATGACAAATGCCCTGGAATTGAAAATTGCTCATGAAATCTGGAAGAAGTTGGAAACTCTATATGAGGGTGATGCATATGTCAAATGTACTAAGTTACAGAGCTTGAAGGGTAGCTACAAAAATTTGAGGATGAGTGAAGATGAAAACATCACTTCCTACATGCAAACAGTGAATGAACTTGTGTGTAGTATCAGGTGTACTGGTGGAACACTGGAAGAATCAGAGATTGTTGACAAAGTACTTAGATCTGTACCTACTTCATACAAGCATAGAGTTGCTACTATTGAGGAAATTGGGACTGTGACAACTATTACAAGGGATCAGTTGGTTGGCAAGCTCTCAACATTTGAAATGAATGAGTTTGGTGATTCTCTTCCTAAATATGAATCTGTATTTAAGGCCAGTGTTTTTGGAAAGCAAAGATTTGATCCAAGTGAAATCTCTTCAAGAAGACTAACCAGATTTGAGAAGACAAGGAAGGATCTTGAAGAAGATGAATCAGAGCTTAAAGAACTTGAAGAAGATGAATCAGAGCTTAAAGAACTTGAAGCCTTTTTTTCCAAAAGACTAACAAGAGGATCCGGTAAGTATGAAGGAAAATTTCCTTTCAAATGTTTTTCTTGCAATAAGACTGGTCATTTTGCCTCAGGATGTCTAGAGAGGGTTTCAAATCCAAACCCTAACAGACCTAGGATTCAGAAAAAATGCTACTATGTCCAAGAAGCTGCTGAAGAAGGAGTCACTGATTATGAACCTAATAAGGGAAGTACCTCAGGAAATGAATGGGTGTTCATTTCTGTCAAAGAAGAAGATCCGGTGCCTACTGAATCTACTAATTGTGTGAATGTGGAAAGAGCCTTGGCTGCTCAGGTTGAAGAAAAGGATGAATAGGTAATTGACAGTGGATGCTCTCATCATATGACAGGTGATAAGAGTAAGTTTGTAAGTATGGCAAGGTATGAAGGTGGAATTTTGAATTTTGGGACAATTCAGCTGGTAGAATCCATGGCAGAGGATCCATCTCTCTTGATGGTAAGAATAACACTAATGATCTTTTGTATGTAGAAGGGTTGAAGCATAATCTTCTCAGCGCTAGATAGTTGATTGACAAGGGATATGATCTCCGATTCAAGGATGGAAAATGTAGAATCTTGGAAAGCTCCAGAACTGAGATTGCATCTGGTACATAGACTAGAGGTAACATCTTTCATCTAAGTGGTACTGGTAAAAGTTGTTTGATTGCTCAAATTGATCAGAGTTAGCTATGGCATAGGAGAATGTGTCATGTAAACTTTGATAACATTATCAAGATGAGTGCTACTCAGGTTGTAAGAGATCTTCCAAAGCTTGTGAAACCTACCAATAGCATGTGTAAGGAATGTCAATTGGGAAAATAGAATAGAGCTACATTCAAGAGTAAAGAATAATCTTCAAGTGGATTGTTGGAACTTGTGCACACTGATTTGTGTGGTCCCACTAGGGTTAGGAGTTTGCAAGGAGATAGATACTTTATGTTGTTGATTGATGATCACTCCCAGATGATGTGGGTCACTTTCTTGAGAGAGAAATTAGAGGCTCTTGACAAATTCAAAGTGTTTAAGGCTAGGGTGGAGAATGAGATTGGTGTGAAGATAAAATGTCTGAGATCTGACAGAGGTGGAGAGTTTACCTCTGGTGAGTTTAATGCATTTTGTGAAAAGCATGGAATAAGAAGACAGTTGTCTACTCCTAGGACTCCTCAATAGAATGGAGTTGTGGAAAGGAAGACCTGGACTATTCAAGAGGCTGCTAGAACCATGATGATGGAGGGAAATGTTCCACATGTCTATTGGAGAGAGGCTGTGAGTATTATTGTCTACACTCTTAACTGGGTGCAGATCAAATGTAATTCTGGTAAAACATCTTATGAATTGCGGTTTGGTAATGCTCCTTCTATGAAATATTTTAGATTTTTTGGTAGTAAATGCTATATCAAAAGAGATGAAAATCTAGGCAAGTTTGATGCAAGATGTGATGAAGGAATATTTCTTGGTTATTCTGATCAAAGCAAAGCATACCAATGCTTTAACAAGAGATTGAAAAAGATTGTTGAAAGTGCTAATGTCAAGGTTGATGAAAGCAAGGAGAAACCTTCAAGGTTTTGTGGATATGAATCAGATGATCAAAATGAAAATGAAGGAAATCAAGTTTTGTTTACTCTGGATAATTCAGTGACTCAAGAAGTTAATGCAAATGTTGAGGAACAAGTTTAAGAATCAGAAGTTGAAGAAAATCCTAAAACTCTCAGGTATGTAAGATTGAATCATTCTAAAAATTAGATCATAGGAGATAAAAATAAAGGTGTTCAAACTAGAAGAAGAATTGCTGAAGAACAAGAGGAGTATTGTCTGATTTCAAAGATTGAACCAAAATCAGTGATTGAAGCTTGTAATGATGAAAGTTGGGTAAAAGCAATGGAAGAAGAATTAATACAAATTGAAAAGAATCATACTTGGGGTCTTGTTCCTAGACCTGAAAACAAAAATGTAATTGGAACTAAATGGGTCTTCTAGAATAAATTGAATGAAGATGGTGAAGTTGTGAGAAATAAAGCAAGATTGGTGTGCAAAGGATATTCTCAGGTAGAGGGAATTGATTTTGAAGAAACTTTTGCTCCAGTGGCAAGAATTGAAGCAGTTAGATTATTTCTTGCCTTTGTTGCTTACAAAGATTTCAAAGTATGCCAAATGGATGTCAAGTCAGTATTTCTGAATGGAGAGTTGGAATAAGAAGTCTGCATTGAGCAACCAGAAGGAGTCTAGTTGTCTGATCAAGAAAATAAGGTCTACAAATTGAAGAAAGCATTGTATGGACTTAAACAAGCCCCAAGAGCTTGGTATGCAAGATTAGATAAAGTATCTGCTAAAGTTAGGCTTTAGCAAAGGCACTACTGACAATAATCTTTATTTCAAAATTGATCATGAACACATCTTGATTATTGATGTATTTGTTGATGATATCATCTTTAGTGGAAATGAGAGCATGTGTAAAAATTTTGCTAATCAGATGCAAAGTAAATTTGAAATGTCCATGCTTGGTGAAATGAACTTTTTCTTAGGTCTACAAATCATTCAGTTAGAAAAAGGCATCTTCATATCTCAATCTAAGTATGTGAAAGAGTTGTTGAAAAAGTTTGGAATGGAGGATTCAAAACCAGTGAGTACTCCTATGATAATCGGATGCAAGTTGAGTAAAGATGATGATTCCCCTAAGGCAGATTAGAAAAGGTATAGATCAATGATTGGAGGACTGCTTTATCTGACTCATACCAGACCTGATATTATGAATGCAGTTGGCCGTGTTGCTAGATTTCAAGCTGATCCTAGAGAATCTCATGTTGTAGCAGTCAAAAAAAAATTTAGATATCTGAAGGAAACATATGATTATGGCTTATGGTATCCTAAGGGCAATGTTTTCACTCTTCATGCATATACAGATGTTGATTGGGCAGGCGATGTGGACGACAGGAAGAGTACTAGTGGAGGTGCATTTTTCTTGGGAAAGAGATTAGTTTCTTGGTTGAGCAAAAAGTAGGAGGCAATATCTCTGTCTACTACAGAGGTAGAGTATATAGCAGTAGCAAGTAATTGTACTCACATTTTGTGGATGAAGTAAATGTTGAAGGATATCAGAGTTATGTTTGAAGAGCCTGTTACAATCTTCTATGATAATTCAAGTGCAATAAATATTTCAAAGAATCTAGTGTTGCATTCAAAGACAAAACACATATCCATCAAGTTTCACTTTTTGAGAGAGAAGGTAAATGAGAATGAAGTCAGATTGGGGTTTTTTTCTTCAAAGGATTAAATTGCAGATATCTTCACTAAGCCTCTACCTAAGGATACTTTTGAGTATCTCAGAGTGATGCTAGGGGTTATTACCCCTCCTATTTAGAACTAAGGTGCACTAATGTGCATTAGTCCGATGGAAGTCACAATCATATCTTGTGATCTGGATTGGTGTTAAGGAGTTGCTACTCAGGGGGTAGTCAGTATGTTGATTCTAGATTAAGAAACAAAAAGAGGAAGAGATGATTGCAAATATGTGCCCTTTTCCATTTATGTCAAAGGGGGAGAGAATTTATGTGAAAAACTTGGAAGTAAGAAGTTGACGGTGAAAGGGGGATCAGTAAAGAAAATGGTTGCAGGTGTGATAAGAAAAAGGGGGAGAAGTTCTTGTCTTGATGGTTAAAACAGTTTTTCACATCATATGTTGCCATCAATGACAAAGGGGGAGATTATTAAAAATATGTGCCTAATCGGTGTTGTCATTGATGCCAACATATCCTTGTTGTCATTGGTGTCAATTGTATCCCATTCTAGAAGACTTGTATGTTGAGGATATTAAGAAAATTAGCCTCTCTGAAAGAAACAAGTGAGTTACATATCTCTCTGTAAGAGACAGTGAAGATAGTGTAGTTCAGTGAAGTAGATTGCTCTGTATTCCCAGTGAGATGAAGATCAGAGTTTGTGGATTCAAGGGTTTGTAGAGGATTGTCTGAAGTTGCTCCAGTCAAGATTTGAGAGGTCCACATGGAGAATTTGTGAAGTTATGGCCATCTGAGTAGAACAACATTTTGCAGTTGTTCAGAGGTAACAGAGTGACAGAAAATTGGTCCGGATTGATCTGCATTGGAAACTTATGATCTGCGGATCTAGAGGTGTGTTTGGGATGTCAGTGTGTATCCTCAACTCAAGTGGTTCATACTTTGGAGGTTTGTAAGCAATCTTTCTAGTATGACAGTCATGACAGTCGGTGTTCTTAAGTTCCTGGATGAAGGTGCAAGTGCTTCTGGTGATCTGAGGTGGTGCGGTTGTTCCTGTTGATTTCATTGTGCTTGTGGTGGTCTCTGGATTGTGTGCTTATTGTGTTGGTGATCTTAATTGAGGTTT
Source organism: Cunninghamia lanceolata (assembly GCA_027924645.1). Taxonomy (NCBI): domain Eukaryota; kingdom Viridiplantae; phylum Streptophyta; class Pinopsida; order Cupressales; family Cupressaceae; genus Cunninghamia; species Cunninghamia lanceolata. The sequence goes on along the minus strand of BSBN01000012.1, from coordinate 16,723,484 downwards.
GAGCTCGTGATTGAAGATTTCTCTTTGGATGTTGTTGTTTTTTCTAGTCTTGGCCAACCGGATGCTTTGTGTATGTTGTAGATGATCTAAGAGAGGTTCTATGAAGCGTGGCATGTTGTTTGAGGAAGATTTGAATCCCAGCTAGGATTGGTTGATAGTATAGTGATTTGCATTAAGTCAAGCCAACCTTGATGTCCATTCCAAAGTTGATGAAGTGTATAAATACTTGTGTATGAGTTGTGGAAAGTTGTCCATGAGAAAAAATGATAAGATCCTAAGAAAGGAAGAAAGGTAGAGCAGAGAAGAAGAAGAATAGAAGAAGAGAAATAAAGGATGAGGAGATAGTGAAGAAGTGTTTGGGGGTAGAGCAGAAATATTGTTAGCTTCAATGGAACTAAACCTTGGCATGAAGAAGATGATGTTTCTCAGTTCAATCTTTCTATGTTAATCATATAAACATTTTGTAGATAGTGAGTCTCTTTGAGCGGTGAGCTCTGGGAAGTGCACCCGAAGGCAAGTGCCTTCCCATTTTTCTATTCTTTTAACAAAGAATAAATCTTGTGGGTTAACCCCCACCGTGGTTTTTTCCTTAACCAGGTTTCCCCATAAAAATCCTGGTGTTAAGTGTGTTGATTTTGTTTATGCTTATGTGTTGTTGATTCATGCTTTCATGGTTATATCATTCATCTGTTAATAATTGGTAAAGAAGTTTAATGGCAGCAAAGGATAAAAGTTTTTGTGACAACTGATTCACCCCCCTCTTAGTTGTCTACTCTAATTTCAACATATACAACATTAGATAGGCGTAGAACAGAATAGAGAAACAAAGTCACTAATATGAAATAGTGATACAACTTTCAATAAATACCAAGAGGATTTAGAACTAACCGGTCTTCACCAAATGCATAGAATATATAGACTATTCACCCTTATGGCAACGTAGTAGTTTACCAAGCTTATCGATGTCAAAATAACATAACAATAGAGCCAAATTCATTTACAAGATTTTCAATCTATTATAATATTTTTCTAGAAATAGAATTGAACATGTTTTGAGTTTGAAGGAGTAAACAAAGGCTGATGGTCCTTTAGCAGTCCCCTTCCTTCTTTCCACAATCAGCTACAATCTTATTTCTTTGTTGATGTTCCCTCATAGAAGAAGCTTAATTCTATTCTTTTGTGTTTCTATGCATCTCTCTTCTTCGTCCCCTCTCATGTTCCTCTCCGGCAGTGATTAATAGAGTCTTTTCTCCATAACCACGAACTTTCCTCATGCATCAATGCCTAATAATACTCCATGGGGGCATGCAGAGTTAATGGAGATAATGGTCATAAATACCACTTCCAAAAACTATACAAGACTCCACCTTTGACTCCATGTTCAACGTGGAGGAAGGGAGCCAAGTGTCCCCTTAAAAACATGAAGTGGTTTTACTTAAATTGCCACAACACACATTCCCTTAAATGCTCATCGACAACATACCAAGGGTTTAACTATTAGTTCATAACAAAAATAGATATTAACAACATAATATTATTATATACATTGTATACTTACATTGTCTCTAACACACAAAATGATTTGAGAATGGGGTCAAGCTATTCTCCCCCTCTCAAAATCGCTTAACGTCCAAAAAGATAAAAAAAAACATAATAGAATTCCAATCGGGAACTTTTGATAATAAAATAGTTTATCTATTAGCATTTATTTTCTCTTGTAATATAATCTCTATTACTTTACACAAAGAAATAACAAATATCAACCATTTCCTTGTTGATGGTCATACTATCCTGACTTTGTTTTCAACAAAACCTAAGCTTAATGGATCTAGTTGACAATCGACGATTTGTTGAGTCAAAACCAAACTTAGACCAATTGGTCAAACACAACTTATCAAAATCAATGAAGGTTCACTAAACTGTTTTCAAGAATGAGACTTGGATGGCAAAACAATATGTTCTTATCCATATGTCTATTCTCTTCTCTCCGATGATGCTCTCCCTCTTTTTCTCAGAGGGTGGAAAACATGTTTCTTGGTTCCAACTTACATTCACCAAACTGGGATTAGTGCATCGTTAGTGAATTCATAAACCTTATGAATAAATAATCATAACATCTTATAATCACATGTCTAATTTCTAATCATATAAACATAAACTCAAGATATCATCGATTTATCTTGACATTTTCGCAAAACGTCAAATCATTAATTCATGCATAATTAAGTACTAGTTACGTGTAAATAAAAAGTAAATCATAGTCAAAATTTAGGGTGTGACAATCATTTGTTCTTCATAGTTGATTGTTCTTACATTCAATTAGTTATTTTCATCTGTCTCATCACTTCTAATTGCTCTCATATCTAGGTTTCATGTTACCCTTTATCTTTATTGGAAATTTGTTTTGGGTTTCTTATGTTCACAAGTAGATTTCTCCTCCTTCCTTCTATTTTTCCCTTTTTTTCATTTTGTACTTTCTGGTTAAAAGTACTTAAAAATCCTAAATTTAATCTTAAGAGGGAGCTGCCCCTTTCAAAAGTAGAGGAAGATCACCAATGCACTAGTGATTTCTCCAATTGTTGTATTCAGTTTTGTCATAATCTCTTTGGGTAAATAATAGATTTTTATAATATTCAAAGTGACAAAATTGTTTACCAAAAAATATACAATGCTATTTTTCATATTAATAATTGTAATGGTAACTGGATCTTCAATGCATCTTTCTATTTAATTTCATATTTAATTTAGGGTAATATCTTAATATATTTATATAGCTACAAATAATGGATTTTTATTTATAGTTGGACCCATATACCTAGCTCTGTCTACACTTAGCTCTATGCTTATCACTTTTCCCTATACTTATGCACACACATTCCCAGTTTACACAATCTTAGTCTACACAATCCTAGTCTAATAAGACTATCTAACAATTTTTATCATTAATCCAATCCTTACCCATAATATAATTGTATGATCTAAATAGATCTAATTGTGGAAAAATCGTAATCTTAAGTAGCTACCGAATTGAATACAAACCATTAGTGATCCCTTTTGGATTCATTTTCTCCCTATCACCCTGACACGAACTACCACAGTTAATGTTGATTGGTAAGAAACTTAATGCTGGTAGTTAAGTTTGAATTGGGCAAAAAGATTCTTCAGATGAAAAAAATAAAATGGAAGATTGAACCATTGAGATGAGTCTAAGTATGTAGCAACAACAACAGAGAAGAAGAATTAGATATAGCAGTAGCAGGGGAATTTTGCAGGTATATAGTGCAAAGCTTTGGATAGTGAAGATAACACAAACAACTCCAAAAATGGAGAAGTGCAAGCAACTCCAGAAGTTTACAAGCAACTCAAGAACATTACAGGGAGCTCCAGAAAGGTAGATAAGATTTGTGAAAGAATATTTAGAGCAACAACTCTATAATTGAAATTTTAGGGATGTAAAATATTTTAAAAAAAATTGAAATACAAATCTTTGTTTTTTTTGCTCCTTCCTAAACTTCTTTGCCCATATTTGGTTGTTTTTTGTCCATCAGACTAGCATCAGATCCCTAGATTCCTTGGGCATTTAGAGGCAGATACCCAACTTTCTGGGTATTAAGGAATGGATCCCTATTTTATTGGATTTTAATAGTCTCCTCAATTTATAAGAATGGTAGGTGGAGAAAACAAGAGTTAGTAGCATCCACCGACATTTCAAGGGTAAAACTATAATGTTAGGGTAAAGAAGATGAAAACCATAATGGTTGCAAATGACTTATGGGAGCTTATAGTCAATGGTTTCACATATGTGATTGACCAAGGAGCCTATGCAACATTGACAAATACCCAAAAGAACTAGTTGAAGGAAACCACAATGACAGATGCAAAAGTCCTTAGTCTAGTTGAGGTAGCTTTGCACCATTCCTCATTTCTTTCAACTAGTTCTTCTAGGCATTGGATAGAGTTGTATAAGATCTTTGGTTTGTAACATCCGTGAAGCCAATGATGACCAACTCCCATAGATCATCTGCAACTAATAAACTAATATTGTTTTCATTTTCTTTTCCCAAACGTCATAGTATTTTCCATCAAATGTGGGTGGTTGCTACCAACTCTTACTCTCACCTCCAGCCATTTTTCCAAATCAGGGGAGATTGTTAATATCTAGGAAAAACTAGGGTATCTACTAAATACCTAGAAACAAAAAAGTCTTACCTTGGATCTAATACCACTTGTTGGAAGCGTTGTGCACTGATACCACTAAGAAGGAGAGAAGAAGAAAGAACAAACAAGAGAGAGAAAGAGAGAGACAGAGGTAGAAGAGGGATCAAATGAAATACATAAATTTCTATTTATATTCAAAATATAATTTATATCCAAAATTACAAACACAAAAGCTACAACTTTGTTTCTTCTTTCTCTATGAATACTACCCTCTTTAGAGCTTACTAGACATTGCTATTGTCCCCCATTGTTTGGAGCTATTCGTTGCTCTGTACCATCGAAGTTATTCATTGTGTGTGTCTGGAGCTACTGCTTTGTCTGGAGCTACTTGGAATCTAGAGCTTCTATTCTCTACACTCTCTTTGATATATTCTTCCTATTGCTATTGCAACCTTTCTCTCTCTATTCTACTTTGCTACTACATACAAAACTCTCTTCTAACTATCATGCATTCTCCTTCCTTCTTTCTTTTCTTGTCCTCAAAAATCTGCCACTCAAACTTATATTCAAATTCACCTACCTGCATTAAAGAATATTGACCAGCATGTCAAGACAACCAAACAACAATAAATATTTAGGCAGGATGACAAGAAGGAGATCTCAAATAAATCTTTGACGGAGTAGGTGGAGTTAATACGGATGGCTTGGACTAAAATTTCCAATATGGCCTTGCATAGATGTTTGTGTTATGAGATTGAGGTATATGCATATACATTTCTTATGATATTAGGAGTTTAATAATTATTTTAAGTGCATTGTTTTTGTCATCAATGTATAATCAGTGCATTATTTTTGTTATCAATGTATAATCATTGTATTGTTTCAAGGGTTTTTTTTTGGGTTCAATTTCAACATGACAATGAGTAAATTTGGTGTGCAAATTTTTGCTTAGCCAAAGATTTTGAAAAGCTAAAGATGGGAAACATTTGGAAGGATATGTTTATAGGTAAGGGAGAGGGCCTGATCGTGGGCATAAAACTTATGGTTGGTATAGTATGTGATAGCCTGGGGCCCACTTTTGGGTAATAAGAATGCTAACGAAAATTCCAAATGTGCTTTTTAATATGATAGGACAGGTTCATATAAAATTCAAAATATGTCCTATCATAGGTAGACTATTTTTTTACCACCTTCTCAATATTAGGTGAATACAACTTGACATTTATTTGCTACCATCCCAATATTAAGTGAATGCAAGTGGATAATCTTATTTCCACAATATAAATAATCTTTGCCATCTTCCCAATAAAAGGTTATTGCAAATGGTATTTTTTTAATCCAAAATATATGTCTTATTGCATTATTGTGAGTTGACATGTACAAAAGTCATTGTCAACTGACCAAGATGTAAATATATTTTAACAAAATACATTAAAATATGTTCCATTTCTTAGCTCTTTTTACAAACTACTAGTTCCACCATGTCCATAATCACCAATCTTTTTGTGAATTTACCTGCAAAAATGAAAAAAAAAACTCTCAAGCTCACTATGCATTGTAATTTTTCAATAAAACACGTAATTATTATACTATAATTTCCAAATGAACATAAAATTAAAATAATAAAAACAAAATATTAAACTGGTTAGAAATACAAATTTTTTAATATCATTTCAAATTCTTCCTCTGCATTGAACCAACTCAGTGAGCAATGAACCAACTCAGTGATTAGTAAACAACATACAATTGTAACTCTTACAATTAAAAGAATGATACAAACTAAAACAACAAATTCATACATGTAAGAGTGAGTGTAATTGAAGACACATTTTAGTGATTTTTTTGGTAGTTTTTGAAAAATGCACCGTAAACATTGATAAATGTGCTTAAAAATGCCAGGAAAAAATAGGGGGGTGCCAGCTCGACTATTAACAATGAAACAAGCAATGATCAAGGTTATGTGTGCAATGATACAAGAAATGCATGGTATACTATCATATCCCCAATTCTACCTTTTATAAACACTTGGGTGATCATGTTAAACCCTTCCTCAAATAGCATAATGATACAAATATATATATATATATATATATATATATATATATATATATATATATATATATAAACTTGAAATAGCAGTATGATACAGATAAATCTTAAAACAACAATATGAAATAACTTGAAAGAGCAGAATGATACAGATAAATATTAAAACAACAATATGAAATATCTTGAAAGACCAGTATGGTACAGATAAATCTTAAAACAACAATATGAAATTGTTGATATGTGCTAGACAACTGAGAGGGGGGGTGAATTAGTTGTCACAAAAACTTAAACACTTTATGCAATTTAAACATTCATCACTTATCCACAATTATTATGATTTAACAATGAGAGCATGAAATCAGAAACTTAACCACAGAAGCAACATCAAACACAAAAGACACCAAATTTACGTGGAAAACCCCAAGGTGGGAAAAAACCATGGAGAAGATTAGCTCTCAATATATATTGCAATCTTGAAATAGTGATGTTCAGGCTTGGTCACCCCATGGGCCTAAACATATTGGCTTAATGCCATGAAGAACAACTAGGTCTAGCAGGCTCACTACCTCAACCCTAAACCTAGCAAGATTACAATGAGGCTTGTTAAACCCTACTGGTGGCTTACTGCCAGATTCATTGTCACGATCAAACACCTTTCTTTATTGTGAATAAACAATTCCTCAGCTCTAGTCTTCTTTTACTCTGCTCTTCCTTTGCTCTGCTCTTCCTCTTCTTTCCTCTACCCCCTTCTCTGCTCTGTCTTTGGACCTTTCTTAATATATTCTTATTTTTGCTCAAGGACACCTTTTCCATGACTTAGCTACAAGTATTTATACACTACATCAACCTTGGAATGATCAAGGTTGGCATCAACCATTGGAACAATCTCCAAGGTTGGTATTACAAACATTTACAAAATAGGTCCTGACCTATTGCAAGATCATGCAAAGGGACTGAAATGCAGATCACACCATGCCTTAGCTGGGGCTCAAACATGATCTTCCACACCACAACATGCTTCCACAATCTTCTAGAGATCTCTGCAATCACTGGGATCAACCAGGTCGACCAAGACTAGTTACATGTTACATTAACTGGGAACAATCTTCACACACCATCACAATTTCTTAACATGGACCAAAGTCTAGATAGGAACATGATTAGGAGACATCCACAAGCATGTTATAATCATCGGGAGCAACCGCACGAACCTTAACCACTTTATCCATAGGAATCTTCTCACCAGAGTACATGAACTTTACTGTCTTCAACTGTCATAAAAGAAAGATAACTTGCAGACCACCAAACCATGAACCATTGCAATTGGAGGCACTTATCATCATTCCAGACTTCCCTCTAGAACCGCAAAGCAAAATACTTTATTGCGGAGGAATGTGGAGCCAAATACTGTCTTCCTGTCTCAACTGAACTTACAGAAAAAAGTAGGCTTCACTCTAGTGAACACACCTCACTCAAATCTTCATGCGGATGGCTTAGACACAAAATGTAGAATCCCTAGACATACTTCTAACATACTTCCAATCTGCAGACCACTATCTTCAAGCAGGAATAAATGTGGAGAAGTTTACCGGACTATTCTTTAGCATACAACTCACTATCTGTACTAGACTTCTCTGTAACTTACTTGTTTCTTCCGGAGAGGCTAATTTTCTCAATATCCTCAACATACAAGTCTTCTAAACAAGTAATAGAATAAGATACAGTTGACACCAATGATAACAAGAATATGTTGACATCAATGACAACATTGATTAGGCACATACTTGCAACAATCTCCCCCTTTGTCATTGATGGCAACATATGATGTGAAAAACTGCAACAACCATCAGGACAAGATTCTCCCCCTTTCTCTATACACACCTGCACTCTTTCTTTCTCCAAAACTCTCCCCCTTTCTCTTACACATCTGCACTCTAAGTTTTTCACATGACTTCTCTCCCCCTTTGACATCAATGGCAAAGGGCACATACTTGCACTCATCTTTTCTGATCTAATCTCTCTTCTAAACTCTCTTGACTATTCCCCCTAAGAAGTAGCCCTAAAAAGAATCAATCCAGACCTCTGAGCATCTCTAGACTGATGCACTATTGTGCATCTTAGTTTAGAGCAGGTGGGGTGATAACCCCTAACTTTTCTTTGAGATACCCAAAAGTATCCTTAGGTAGAGGCTTGGTAAAAATGTTTGCAATCTGAGCCTTGGTAGAAACGTACTCTAACTTCACTTCATTCTTTGTCACTTTTTCTCTCAAAAAATGATACCTAATGGATATGTGCTTTGTCCTTGAATGTATCACTAGATTCTTTGATATGTTGATGGCACTTGTATTGTCACAAAAGATTGTAATTGGATCTTCATACACAACTCTGATGTCCTTCAAAGTCTGCTTCATCCACAACACTTGAGTACAATTACATGCTGCTACAATGTATTCTACTTCTGTAGTAGACAGGGATATTGAATCATGTTTCTTGCTCAACCAAGATACTAATCTTTTTCCTAAAAAGAATACACCTCCACTTGTGCTTTTTCTGTCATCCACATCTCTAGCCCAATCTGCATTAGTATATGCACTGAGAACAAATTCACTGTCCCTGGAGTACCACAAACCATAATCTATTGTTCCTTTTAAATATCTTAGAATTCTCTTGATTGCCATCACATGTGATTCCTTGGGTTCTGCCTAAAATCTTGCCACAAGACACACTGCATCCATTATGTCAGGTCTGGTTTGAGTCAGATAAAGTAATCCTCCAATCATAGATCTATACTTTTTCTAGTTTGCCATGGGTGAGTTATAATCTTTGCTCAACTTACAACCAGTTATCATAGGTGTGCATACTGGTTTAGAGTCTTCCATCCCAAATTTCTTTAACAACTCTTTCATATACTTAGACTGAGAAATGAAGATACCCTTATCTGATTGACTTATTTGCAAACCTAAAAAGAAATTCATCTCCCCAAACATAGACATTTCAAACTCACTTTGCATTTCTCTAGCAAAAACTGAGTACATACCTTCATTGCCTCCAAAAATAATCTCATCAACAAAAACTGCAACAATCAGGCTTTGTTCATCATTGATCTTGAAGTAGAGATTACTGTCTGTCGTACCTTTACTGAACCCTATCTGTATCAGGTACCTATCCAACTGTGCATACCATGCCCTAGGAGCTTTCTTCAATCCATACAATGGTTTCTTCAATCTGCATACCATGTCCACTTGTTCTGATGACTGAAATCCTTTTGGTTGTTCAATATAGACTTCCTCTTCTAACTCTCCATTTAAGAAGGTAGACTTCACATCCATTTGATAAACCTTGAAATCTTTGTATACTGCAAAAGCCAAAAACATCCTTATTGCTTCAATCCTTGCTATTGGAGCAAAAGTTTCTTCAAAGTCTATTCCTTCAACCTGAGCGTATTCTTTGCATACCAATCTTGCTTTGTTTCTTACCACTTCACCATTCTCATTCATTTTGTTTCTGAAGACCCACTTTGTACCAATTACATTCTTGTTTGCTGGTCTAGGAACAAGATCCCAAGTTTGATTCTTCTCTATCTACATCAATTCTTCTTCCATGGTCTTTATCTCATCTTTGTAAGCCTCATCCATAGTTTTAGGTTCAATCTTAGAGATTAGGCAGAAATTTACTTGTTCTTCTACAACTTTCCTCCTGGTTAAGATCCCTTTGCTCTTATCTTCTATGATTTGATTTTTCAGAATGACTGATTCTTACATATCTTGGAGTTTTGGTAGCACTTACCGGAGCTTGTTCTTCTTCATCTGTGTTGTCTTCATGTTGCACCACTTCTGAAACATATGGATCATCTGACTTATATCCACTTGATTCTGAAGACCTTTCCTTACATTCATCAACTTTAACATTTGCACTTTCAATGATTTTATTCAACCTCTTATTATAGCACCGGTAGGCCTTGCTCTTGGTGGAGTAACCAAGGAAAATTCCTTCATCACATCTAGCATCAAACTTGCCTAAATCTTCTTCTCTTTTGATATAACATCTACTACCAAAAACATTGAAATATTTCACAGTAGGAACTCTACCTATTGGTATGTGGTGACTGATCATGCAAGTACTGTACATTAGTTATGTATCCTTGTCAGGGTTTAGGGTCAAGTCGGGCCTCGAGCGGGGGTTCGGGGGCAACATCCCCCGAGAAGCGGGGGTTCGAGGGTGGCAACCCCCGAGAAGCAGGGGTTCAGGGGTGGCAGCCCCCAAGAAGCAGGGGTTTGGGGGTGCAGCCCCTGAAAAAAAATTTCCCCTCTTTTTGCACGATTAGAGTTGGTTGTTAATTGTTGTTAAATGATAAAAGAAAAATGAAATTGCAAAACCCTAATTCTAGAAACTTCCAAAAGCTTGTTATAAGCGGCTAGGATGTATGTTACAGCAATATATTCGCAAGATTGTAATATGTTTTGCACTGGATAATAAAATCATTGGATGGCTAAGTTTCTATGGATGTAGAACATATTGGGTGAACCACATTAAATTTCTGTGTTGATCTCTTTTGTGTTATTCCTCATTGTTATATTTGGGTTATTTAATATAATTGTTACTATTTATTGCTTTGATATTCCCTAACCCTAACAACTAGTATCAAAGCGGGTTGTGTTTGTTTATCATCTGCAGGAAGGTCTCACGATTAAGTGGGAGCAATGGCGGACGAGGGTAAATTAAAGGTAGATAAATTCAATGGGCAGAACTATCAATTATGGAAGATGTAGATGGAGGATTATCTCTATCAGAAGGATTGATGGAGGCCATTGGAAGGAGTAGCCAAGAAACTGGCAGCAATGACTGATGAGGATTGGGAACTTCTGGATAGAAAGGCATTGGGAACCATTTGGCTATGCCTGACACCATTTGTTGCATTCAATATAACAAAAGTGAAGACAACAAGTGAACTGAGGAAAGCTTTGGCCAAATTGTATGAAAAACCCTCAGCCTCTAATAAGGTATTTCTCATGAAGCATTTGTTTAATCTAAAAATGATTGAAGGTGGATCTGTGTCAAATCATTTAAATGAGTTTAATACGATTACCAGTCAATTAACTTCTATAAAAGTGAAATTTGATGAAGAGGTGAGGGCTCTCTTAGTTTTATGTTCTTTGCCAGAAAGCTAGAATAGCTTGGTAATGGTTGTAAGTATCTCTATCTCTGATTCAAATACTTTGAAATTTGATGATGTTGTTGGTGGTATCCTTAGTGAGGAAATGCGACAAAAAAGCACAGGTGAGACTTCAACATCTGGTAATGCTTTGACTGTAGAGAACAAGGGAAGAACAAAGGAAAGAGGAAAAAGCCCTACAAATTGTGGGAAGTCACAAGGAAAGTCGAAGAAAGACATATCTAAATCCAAAGGAAGAATGGATTGCTGGCACTGTGGAAAGCCAGGACACTTGAAGAAGGATTGCTGGTCTTGAAAGGGAAAACAAAGAGACGGACAACATGATGACAGTAAGGAAGCTAATGTTTCAAGTAATAAATTACAGGATGCTTTAATTCTATGTTTAGATAATGCTAATAATTCCTAAGTAATAGATTCAAGAGCTTCATTTCATGCCACACCCCATAGGAAATATTTTGTAGATTATGTTCAAGGTGATTTTGGACAGGTATATTTAGGTGATGATGAACCCTATCAGATTGTTGGAAAAGGAAAGATAAAAATCAAGTTGTAGAATGGAAATGAATGGTTGCTACAGGAGGCGAGGCATGTTCCAAATTTGAAAAGGAATTTAATCTCTGCAAGACAACTGGGTAGTGAAGGTTCAATAGTTACCTTTTTAGACAAAGTCTGGAAGGTCACTAAAGGTGCATTAGTAGTAGCTAAAGGTGAAAAGGTAGGCACATTGTATTTGTGTACTAGTAATACTTATTGTACCTTAGCTGCTACAGAAACAGTTGCTACTGAGACAATTATAAAACTTGCTGCAGGGACAGAAATAGAATTGTGGCAACATAGACTTGGGCACATGACTGAGAAAGGGATGAAGATTCTTCACTCCAGAAAGTTGCTACTAGGTCTAAAGAAGATTGAATTGGAGTTCTGTGAAAATTATGTTTATGGAAAATAGAAAAGAGTCCAATTTCTCAAAGTTGGGAAAGAGAAGAAGAGTGAGAAATTAGACCTTGTGTATTCAAATGTATGGGAACTAGCTCAGGTATCTTCTCTTGGAGGCTCTTGCTATTATGTTACTTTTATTGATGATGCAACTAGGAAAACATGGGTGTATTTCCCAAAACAAAAATCAGAAGTATTTGAAACTTTTAAAAAGTGGAAACCTTTGGTTGAGAATGAGATAGGAAAAAAGTTGAAGTGTCTTAGATCTGATAATGGAGGTGAGTATTGCAGCAGAGAATTTGAGAATTACTATTCATATAATAGAATCCATAAGCAGAAAATAGTTCCTGGAACCCCACAAGAAAATGGTGTGTCTAAGAGGATGAATAGGACCATTATGGAGCGTGCAAGGAGCATGAGATTGCATGTTGGACTACCCTTACACTTTTGGGTAGATGCTGTACATATTGCTATTTATTTAATAAATAGGGGACCTTCAAATCCTTTGGATGGTGGCATTCCAGAGGAGGCATGGATGGGCAAAAAGGTAAGCTATTCATTTCTGAAAACCTTTGGTTGTGAAGCTTTTGTCCATGTTGATATTGAAAATAAAACCAAGCTTGAGGCTAAGTCTAAAAAATGTACCTTCGTTGGATATGGAGTAGATGAATTTGGTTATTGGTTATGCAATTATGAAAATCATAAAATCATTAGGAGCAGAGATGTTATATTCAATGAGAAGGTCATGTATAAGGATCAGCTACAGGAAAAGAAGCATGAACAGGCTAAAAAGGAATATGTGGTGCTAGATGAGATTCCAGAAAATAAAATACCAGTAGTACCTGATGCTTAGCAACAACAAGTTATCCCACAGACTCCTGCAAGTGTTATACGTTCTACAAGGATAACTAGACCTCCTGAAAGATTTTCTCCATCATTATACTCTATATTATTAACCGATTTTGGTGAACTTGAAGGTTATGAAGAAGCAATGTAGGTAGATACCAAGAAGTAGTGGGAGCTAGGTATGAAAAAAGAAATAGATTCCTTGCTACAGAATCAGACTTGGGACTCAGTTCAATTGCCTATAGATAAAAGAGCATTGCCAAATAAATAGGTTTATAGGTTGAAGGAAGAAGATGGAGGCAAGAAAAGATATAAGGCCAGACTCGTGATAAAAGGTTTTGCATAGAAAAAAAGTATAGATTTTGATGAAATATTTTCTCCAGTTATAAAGATGACTTCTATTAGAACAATTCTAAGTCTTGTGGTTGCAAAAGACTTGCATCTTGAACAGCTAGATGTGAAAACAACTTTTTTGCATGGGGATGTGGAAGAGGAAATATACATGCAACAACCACAGGGATATGAGGTCAAGGGTAAGGAGGATTTTGTGTGCAGGTTAAAGAAGAGTTTGTATGGCCTGAAGAAAGCACCTCGGCAATGGTATTTGAAATTCGATAGTTTTATGGCTGAACAAGGTTACAAAAGATGTCATTCTGATTTTTATGTTTATTTCAAGAAATTAGGTAATGGCAGCTATATTATCCTATTGCTTTATGTTGATGACATGCTTGTTGTTGGGTGTAACATGTAGCATATTAATGAACTTAAACATAAATTAGCAAATTTATTTGCTATGAAGGATTTGGGTATAGCAAAACAAATACTTGGTATGAGGATCACACGGGACAGAACAAACAAAAAAATTTTTTTGTCCCAAAGTGAGTATGTAGAGAAGGTGTTGAAAAGGTTTAACATGCAAAATGCAAAAGTAGTTAGTACACCTTTGCCTAGTCATTTTAAGTTGACTAAGGAGATGTGTTCAAAGACAAAATGTCTAAGATACCATATGCATCAGCAGTTGGCAGCTTGATGTTTGCAATGGTATGTACAAGGCTAGATATTGCACATGCAATGGGAGTTGTGAGCAAGTATATGAGCAATCCAGGAATGGAACACTGGAATGCTATAAAATGGGTTCTCCAATATTTGAGAGGTACTACTTCAAAGAAACTGTGTTTTGGAGGAACAAATTCTACTCTAAAAGGATATGTTGACTCAGATCTGGAAGGTGATATTGATAGCAGGAGGAGTACTATAGGGTATGTTTTTACTATAGGAGGTACTGTAGTTAGTTGGATTTCAAGGCTACAAAAGGTTGTTGTGCTTTCAACCACTGAAGCCAAGTATGTTGCTGGTACGGAAGCTAGCAAGGAGATGATTTGGTTACAACATTTTCTGGAGCAATTGGGGCAACAACAAGATGATAGCCCTTTATACACTTATAGCCAGAGTGCCATTCATCTTTCTGAGAATTTAGCTTTGCATTCAAAAACTAAGCACATACAGCTTAGATACCACTTCATTCGGTTAATTTTGGAGAATGGGTAGTTGAAGCTAGAGAAAATTCACACAAGTGAGAATCCTGTAGATATGTTCGCAAAGGCAGTTACACGGGAGAAACTAATTTCCTCATCAATTTCTATTGGCCTTCACAACTGATAATGGTGGATATAAGAAACCAGCCAGGCCTGTAATCCAGTGGGAGCTGCAAGCGTAGCGATGTCATCCAGGATCAGTCTCCAAGTAGGAGATTGTTTGGTGTGGAGCCTGATCAGTCTCCAAGTGGGAGATTGTTGGTATGCGGTGACTGATCATGCAAGTACTATACACTAGTTATGTATCCTTGTTGGGGTTTAGGGTTGGGCTAGGCCCTGAGGGGGGGTTTGGAGGCGGCAGCCCCTAAGAAGCAAGGGTTTAGGGGCACAGGCCCTGAAAAAAAATTTCCCCTCTTTTTGCACAATCAAAGTTGGTTGTTAATTTTTGTTAATTGACAAAAGAAAAATGACATTGCAAAACCCTAATTCTAGAAGCTTCCAAAAGCTTGTTATAAGCAGCTGGGATGTATGTTATGGTGATGTATTTGCGAGATTGTAATTTGTTTGGCACTGGATAATAAAATCATTGGATGGCTAAGTTTTTGTAGATGTAGCCCATATTGGGTGAACCACGTTAAATTTTTGTGTTGATCTCTTTTGTGTTATTCCTCATTGTTATATTTGGGTTATTTAATCTGCATATAATTGTTAGTGTTTATTGCTTTGATCTGCCCTAACCCTAACACTACCATGCCACAATTCATAGGGAGTTTTTGAACTATTACCTTTTACTTGAACTCTGTTTAGGATATATACTACAGTGTGAATTACTTCTCACCAATATGCTTCCGGAAGATGAGCTTCCTTCATCATGGTTCTAGCATCTTCTTGAACTATTCTATTTTTCCTTTCAACAACTCCATTTTGTTGTGGAGTTCTGGGCGCAGATAGCTGTCACTTTATTCCATGCTCTTCACAAAAGAAACTGAATTCATTTGACGTGAACTCTCCTCCTCTATCAGAACTCAAACATTTGATTTTCAAATCCATCTCATTTTCAACCATTGCTTTAAATGCCTTGAATTTATCTAGAGCTTCAGCTTTCTCTTTCAAAAAGGTGACCCAAGTCATTCTATAATAATCACCAACGAGCAGCATGAAATACCTGTCTCCTTGTAGACTTCTTACTCTAGTAGGTCCACACAAGTCTGTATGTACTAGCTCAAGTAGTCCTCCCACTAATTGATCCTTGCTTTTGAAACTTGTTCTTATTTATTTCCCAAATTGACACTCTTTGCAAACTAGATTAGGAGGCTTCACAAGCTCAGACAAATCTCTAACAATCTGTGTAGTACTTATCTTCATAATAGTATCAATACTTATGTGACACAACCTTCTATGCCATAACCAACTCTCATCAATCTAAGTCAACAAGCAATAGTTCTCGGTTCCTTTCAAGTGATAGATATTAACTCTAGTCTTCTTACTAGTCACAACGACTGTTCTGGAGCTTTTCGTGATCTTGCATCCATTGTCCTTGAAGCTTAAGTCGTAGCCCTTGTCACACATCTGACCCACACTCAGAAGATTTTGATTTAATCCTTTCACATACAGGACATCTTCAGTATTATGCTTGCCATCAAAAGAAATAGATCCTTTTCCACAAATCCTACCAGCTGTATTATCTCCAAACCTAACCAGTCCACCATCATATCTTTACAAACTTACACAACTACTTTTTTCACCAGTCGTGTGGTGAGAGCAACCACCATCAATAACCCATTCATCTTTGTCCTTAATGACCTAAGCAGCTAAAGCACTTTCCACTAGTTTTTCTTCCTTCATATAGCTAGAAGAATTAGTAGACACAAGAGCTTCCTTAATAGCAATGAACAAGCATTCATTTATAGAGGGATTAGCATTATCTGGTTCACCATTATCTAATACTCCTTCATCATCATCAAAATCTTCAACATAATAACACTTCTTTTGGTCCTAGGCCTGTTCTCATATCTTCTTCTATTTCTTTCAATTCTTTCAAGACATTTGGAAGCAAAATGACCTACTTTACCATAGGAAAAACATTTGAAAGGTAATTTGCCTTTATACTTACTGGATCCTCTTTGCATCTTGTCCACAAAGTTGGCTTCAACTTCATCTATCTCATCATCGGATTCTACCTTATACTTTTCTAATCTGGAAGTACTTTCAAGAGTACTGGCTTTGAAGGTAGTCTCAACTTTTGGCAGAGCATCATCTAACTCCCTTATTTCAAAAGTAGTAAGCTTACCAAACAACTGATCCTTGTTGATTGTTTTTACTTGCATGAATTCTTCAATCACGGCCACCTTGTGACAGTAAGACTTGGGCAGAGATCTGAGTATTTTCATAACAATTTCCTTTTCTTCGAGAGTTTTGCCTATGGATTTTATCCCTGTAACAAGTTCATCAACTCTTTGTATAAAAGATGATATGTTTTCATCATTGTTCATCTTCAAGCTTTCATATTTCACTTTCAGACTTTGTAACTTGGCTTCTTTCATAGAATCATCTCCTTCATACAGATTTTTCAACTTTTCCCATACCTTATTTGCAATTTCAAGATCCACCACTTTTGTCAGTATTGAGTCGGTTAATGAGCTTTGCAGAGCATCCCTTACCTTGATATCTATCTCATATTCTTTGATTTCATCTTCAGTTGTCAGACTATTTTGAGGAATGGTGTATTCTGATTCCACAGCTTTCCAAACTTTGACACCAAGAGAAAGAAGATGGCTTTTCATCCGAGCCTTCCAGAGAACATAATTAGTTCCATCAAAATGTGGCACTTCCTTCTTGTAAGATATTTTGGATCTTCATCAAGCTGTTAAACTTTCTTCAGAGAAACCTCGCTCTGATACCAATTGTTGATATGCACTGGACAACTGAGAGGGGGGTGAATAAGTTGTCATAAAAACTTAAATACTTTCTACAATTTAAACATTCATCACTTATCCACACTTATTATGATTTAACAATGAGAGCATGAAATCAGAAACTTAACCATAGAAGCAACATCAAACACAAAAGACAATGGATTTATGTGGAAAACCCCAAGGTGGGGAAAAACCATGGAGAGGATTAACTCTCAATATATATTGCAATCTTGAATAGTGATGTTCAGGCTTGGTCACCCCATTAGCTTAAACATACTGGCTTACTTCCATGAAGAACAACCAGGTCTAGCAGGCTCACTACCTCAACCCTAAACCTAGTAAGATTACAATAAGGGTTGTTAAACCCTACCAGTGGCTTACTGCTAGATTCACTGTCACTATTAAACACCTTTCTTTATTGTGAATAAACAATTTCTCAGCTCTGCTCTTCCTCTACTCTGCTCTTCCTCTTCTTTCCTCTGCCCCCTTCTCTGCTCTGTCTTTGGACCTTTCTTAATATATTCTCATTTTCACTCAAGGACACCTTTTCCATGACTCAACTACAAGTATTTATACACTACATCAACCTTGGAATGATCATCAAAGTCGGCATCAACCATTGGAACAATCTCCAAGGTCGATATTACAAACCCTTACAAAATAGGTCCTGACCTATTGCAACATCATACAAAGGGAATGAAATGTGGATCACGCCATGCCTTAGCTAGGACTCAAACACAATCTTCCACACCACAACATGTTTCCACAATCTTCTAGAGATCTCCACAATCACTGGGATCAACCGGGTCGGCCAAGACTGGTTACACGCTACATTAACTGGAACAATCTTCACACGCCATCACAATTTCTTAATGCAGAACAAAGTCTAGATAGGAACATGATTAGGAGACATCCACAAGCGCGCTATAATCATCAAGAGCAACCACACGAACCTTAACCACTTTATCCATATGAATCTTCTCACTGGAGTACATGAACTTTACTGTCTTCAACTGTCATAAAAGAAAGATAGCTTGCGGACCACCAAACCATGAACCATTGTAACTGTAGGAACTTATCATCATCCCAGACTTCCCTCTAGAACCATAGACCAAAATACTTTATTGCGGAGGAATGCAAAGCCAAATACTGTCTTCCTATTTCAACTGAACTTATAGAAAAAAATAGCCTTCACTTTGGTGAACACAACTCACTTAGATCTTCATGCGAATGGCTCAGACCTGAAATGTAGCATCCCCAGACATACTTCTAACATACTTCCAATCCGTAGACCACTATCTTCAAGAAGGAATAAATGTGGAGCATTTTACCAGACTATTCTTTAGCATACAACTCATTATCTATACTACACTTCTCTGTGACTTACTTGTTTCTTCTAGAGAGGCTAATTTTCTCAATATCCTCAACATACAAGTCAAGTCTTCTAAACAAGTAATAGAATAAGATACAGTTGACACTAATGATAAAAAGAATATGTTGATATCAATGACAACACTGATTAGGCACATACTTACAACAGAAATAACTTGAAAGAGCAGTATGATACAGGAAAGGGTTTGAAATATTTCTATCATACTACTATTTCAAGTTATGTAAATGTTTCATAATGTTGTTTTAGAAATGGTTACCATACATGTTACAGTGATTGAAGAACAAACAAAGCATAATATTGTTGTTTCAAGTTATATATGTTGTTTAAAAAATGGTTATAACATAAGTAGGAGTTAGCCACTATCACAGTTGGTTGTAAGCGAGAGGGGTTGATATTTATAGTCACTTTAATTGAAGAACAAACAAAGAATACATCTAATTAAGTTCAATGTAAATACTATACAAGGACTGGGCCTCTTTAGTATGTGACATATGACATATGGTGGGTATAGTGTGATAGCCTGGTATAGGAAACTATATGTAGATAGGAAACTTATGTAAGAGAGAGGGAGCAGTGGTGGGTAGGGAGATGTTCAGTGAGGGGTCCACGTCAGTAGCGGCTGAGTCAGAATTTTTTTTGCCACGTCCCTTGACAGTCAAGCTGGCACGCCCCCATTTATATATATATTTGACTTGGCTATATGAAAACCTCATCTATATCTATCTATATATCTGACTCAGCTATATCTATATATCTGACTATATCTATATATCAAATTATCTATCTATCTATATATCTGACTTAGCTATATATATATATCTATATTTTCTAAGATTTTACATTCATACTATTATAGGAAAGGGTTTGAATTATTACTATCATACTGTTATTTCAAGTTATGTAAATGTTTCATAATGTTGTTTCAGAAATGGTTACCATATATGTTATAATAATTGAAGAACAAACAAACAATACATCTAATTAAGTTGAAATTAAATGAAGAAGGGTATAGTAAACTTATGTATCTATATATCTCTGCAATATATATAGATTGAAAGGAGTCTTAATTTAATAGAAATGAGCCCTTCTTTTGTAATAAGAGTGCGAGTAATTGAAGAACAAACTAACCATGCATCTAATTGAGTTGATTGCAAATGATCAAGGGTGTGTGTGCAATGAAACAAAAAAAACATGGTATACTATCACATCCCCAATTCTAACTCTTACAATTCAAAGAATGATACAAACTCAAATAGAAAATTAATAATGTAAGAGTGATTGTAATTGAAGAACAAACTAACCATGCATCTTATTGAGTTGTTTGCAAATGATCAAGGGTGTGTGTGCAATGAAACAAAAAAATGCATGTTATACTATCATATGCCCAATTCTAACTCTTACAAAAAAAAGAATGATACAAACTAAAACAACAAATTCATACACGTAAGAGTGAGTAATCGAAGAACCAATTGATACAGCATTATGATACTCATATAATTGTTCTCATGATTGGAGTTTTCATGAAGCTAAAGCAAGACTAAGAGAATGGTGTGCATGCCAAGGTGATAGGCACTAAGACTAACGGCACGAGAAATTAAAACTCATGCTCTTCTCCCTTGTACACACCAATAACTGATTACCTGGTTCTTAACCGAACCCAGGCAAGAATATAAGAATCACACATTAACAGTCATAATAAATAGCTTATACTTAAACTCAATTAGGTGACAGGAACTTAAAGTTCAAAATAATTCTTTAATGGCAAGAATGACAGTAAATTCAATCTCAGCTCTAATATGCTATAGGAATCTGCAATCATGGCGACAGGAACCTATTAAATCAGATAACAAACATGAACAGCTAAAAGGCACAAATAACATACAATCTGGGTTGTATTCATAACATATAGATGTTTACATTGTTAATAACTATTTCTAGATTCAAGCTCTGATCTACCTACACATATTCTATCTTCCTCTATCTACTCCCACCTGCGCGGGGTCTTTTTCTCAGCATAATAATTTATTTTCTTCTCATAGCTAACTCGTTCTCTTCTCTCTCTGATCTATCTTCTTTCGTAATCTACCTATCACCCAAAATCATCCTCCTGCTTTTATCACCTCTAATTGGATATTCTACTAAACACTATTCTTCTCTACTTGGCCTCAATTCTTGTGCCTTCAGCCTCTAATATCTGTCGTGCCTATTCTTTACTTAATCGACCAGTTTCCTTGATTGACCTCCCTTCTTCTATGTGGCCTCACCAACTGGCCTTCTTTCTAATTAGCCTCTATTTGAGATAGGCCTACAACTCTTCGACACCCTCTTTTTGCCCTCCTATTGCTCCCTCCTCTCTCTATGTGACATCCTTAAAAATAACCTCCTTTCTCCATTCATCTATCATTATTTTCCAACCTAACTCGACTGTTCGAATTCCTAGAACTATTCACCTTCCACTGTCCAACTATTGACCTCTTCAATTGATTCATGTAACCGTTTCTCTCACCTAACCTTTCAACTTCTTTAAACATTCCATCTGTTAGGGTGCAGAATAATTGACGACAGTTTAAATTCCCTTCTGTATTTAGTTATGTCATCTGATGATAGGAATTTATGTGACTGCTCATGACTCAACCATTTCAAGAAATCCCTCTAATTACCTTCCAGCTGTCCTGCAAATTTTCTTTACTTCCGACCTTTCATTTGCCTTCAAAACTCTAATTGATAAAACTAACTCTTGACAGTTTCTACAATAGGAACTAGTCTTTGCATTATAAGTGACAGGAGATAAAATGCATTGCGACAAGAAATTACATTTGTAAACACTTAAACCACCAAAACACTACAGAAAAATCCCAAAACTGAACAAAATTCAAAAACCAAAATTTAAAGGTGAGCGATGCCCCTGCATCAGACTCCCCAGGGGACTAAAAGAATGTGCTCCTGTACATATGTTGCTTCTACAAACTTACTATCCCTTCTTCCTCTTTTTCCATAATCGTTCACGCACTACTAACAGACTCCTCAAACATTGTTGTTCTCTTCTCCGCTCTACCTTCATGAGGTCATAGCTATTGTTTACCATCTTCCTCCAATCTCGTCTTGTCCTTTCTTCCACACACAAATCAAAACCAACAATTTGATGAAAACTACCTAGTTCCCCAAACTCATTTATATTGTCAATGTCATCAACATATGTGACAATTGCATAGAAGTCAACACCACCTATTACTTTTCTAGATCCTCGATTTTCATCCAACAACCTTTCCATCCACTCTTCCTTAATAGCCAACTATTGTAACAATAGATCATTTTCAATTTCTTCATCCATATCACAACTCTCAACAACATTCCCAACATTTGTCTTCATTGCTGCAATAAGTTCTTTGTCATCACCTGCAAGCCTTCTTTCTGCATCCTGAACTATCCTATTGGTCCACATGCTCTCAACCTTTGCTATCCATTGTTGCCCTATTGCTGCAAAATATGCCCACAAATCATCCTTGTTGTAATTATTTGTTGCCTCTTCATTCAAATTTGCATGCTTACTTTCCTCTTCTTTTCCAGACCCTTTGTCAATCACACAATTTTCACTATTCCAAGGACTTTCATTCCTCACTTTCCTAACCTTTGTGTTGGCTTCCATCTCATTCTTTATCTTTTCCTTATTCTCATCTTTCCATACTACTAATGTTATCTTGTTTTGCTTGGTATCACTCCTAGCCCACTTGAGTTTATTTCCTAGTTTCTTGTTATATTTTCTTCTCCTTCTATCTTTCTCATCTACAAGACTCCATAACTTCATCTCATAGTCATAAATTCCATCTTCACTATTCACTTCTACATTCTTTCCATTTTCTTCAATCAAACTCTTATCTTCAACCACTTCATCTATAAATTTAAAATCTTCATTATTAGATTCACCAAAAGCAATTTGCTTACCTTTTATCTTGCATGTATCCTCCTCTAACTTCCTTGAAGCTGCTCCATGCTCCTGCTTCATTGGTATGACACTAATCAATGCTTTTGCATTATCTTCCTTCTATTGTTCTGATTTCCTTGCATCATCATTTTGCTTTCTAGCTTCACTTTTCTCGAGTTCTTGTTTACAAGTTTCATCTTGTTGTATGTGACAATCCTACTACAATCTTAACTCTTCCATCTTAATCTCCTTCTTGTCTTCATATCTCTTATTCTCTAGAGAGGTTTTCTTCTCCCTATACTTTGCTGCACCAACTACATTGGCTGTTGTCCTAGCTTTCATCATCCACACTTTATTTCCCGTAGCACTAGGTTGTTGGTCTTTTATTGCTTCACTCATCTTCCATGGTCTATTATCAGATTGTTGCCTTAGGATCTCTGCTGTACCCTTCCTTTCTTGCCAACTTGTCCCCTCTTCTTGTCTCTTCTTGTATTCAATCATGCCCTTCATGCTTGGCATTTGTTTCCTATTACAAACCACATCATAATCATCTTCTAATTTACACTTCCCATGTTGCCCCTTAAGCCAACATGGTACTATATAACCATGTTCTTTCTTTTCTCTATCAACTTGAATAACCACATTATTAATTTTACTTTTATGACCAAAATCAACATTTGTACTCACAGGTACCTCTTCTTGGTCCGGTTGTCCAGATTTGCTACCATCCTTGTCTTCATTGCTTAACAATTCATCTTCCTGATAGGCTTCCTCCATTTCCTCTACAACATCTTCTAGGTCATTTTGAAATTCATCATCATCATCATCTCTTTTTAACTCTTTTTCAAACTCAGTATTTTGTTTCTTCATGTTTTCCCTCTTTTGGTCTCGCTTCTCGAGACTTGCATGCTTCTGCATCTTTCTTTCTTTCACCTTCCTCTGCTATTGTTAAGTTGCCTCACTTCGACGATCTACTTAGCACTCAGAATGAACATTGCACTCTGATACCAATCTGATGGCATTAGAAATTAAAACTCATGCTCTTCTCCCTTATACACACCAATAACTGATTACCTGGTTCTTAACCGAACCCAGATAGAAATATAAGAATCACACATTAACAATCATAATAAATAGCTTATACTTAAACTTAGTTAGGCGACAGGAACTTAAAGTTCAAAACAATTCTTTAATGGCAAGAATGATAGTAAATTCAATCTTAGCTCTAATCTGCAATCGTGGTGACAAGAATCTATTAAATTAGATAACAAACATTAATAGCTAAAAGGCACAAATAACATACAATCTGAGTTGTATTCATAACATATAGATGTTTACATTGTTAATAACTATTTCAAATTGCAAGCTCTGATCTACCTACACATATTCTATCTTCCTCTATTGGTGCAGGAGCACCTTCATAAATTGATGCTTCTATAGGAGTTTGATTAAATTTTAAATGTTTCAATAGTGTAATGAGGTCAATCAAGTCATTTTTATGTGTTTAGGTCATTAGGAGTTTTAAAAATGCAAAATATTGCAAATCATGTAAAGGTTGTCAATGTAAAATTAGAAAAAAGATGTAAAGTTGGAAGGTGAAGAGTCATTTGGCTCTTGGTTTGCTCCAAATCAGTTATGAACTAAAGAGATATGTTTTAATGCCTTTAAAAGGCCTTGTAACCATGAAGAATTCGTGGGTGGTTGAAGATTTGAGCATGGAATGAGAAAAAACAATGTTTTCCTGTATTTTCCTTCAGAAATTTGTTGTCTTTTGCTATTGTATAGCCCTATATGGAATTGAATGGATGTATAATGGATTTAAAATGTTATATCCTTCAACCACCTTCCATTTTCTTCTTGTCCCATGCATTTTTATTTAGTTTTGTGAAAGATATGAGTGTTTTATGGACTGTAATTTTCTGATTTTTCCTGCAACAGTCCCATTGCAGCGTTTGGTACGATTTTGTACGGACATATATAGGATCAAGCCATATATGGTTGGAAATAGTATTGAGTCTACTTTCCATTTCTTTTTGTTGCATCAAATTTTATTAATATTTGAATAAGTTATGGCATTTTTGGTGAGGGCAGGTCTGAACACTGCCTAGGGTTTGTAGTTTTGGGAAAAGAGTCATAACTTGCTCTCCTACCATTGGATCTTCATGAAAATTGGATGAAAAGTCTGTATTAATGTTCTATTCAATCTGACAAAAGCAATTGGATTAGTTCTTTGATTTTTTAATGTTATTGAGGATAGTTTTGGTCCTCCTACCTCTGCATCATTTTGGTATCAGAGCTGGCAAAAGATTTGGGTGGTGTGTATTTTTCTCCTGTCACTGAGAAGGCAGGTGAAGAGCGAGAAGATCTTGATTGTGTAGATAGATTTCCGAGGGAGGCAATCTGCACCTTTTGGATTTTGTGTTGCTCATTTGTTTGGTTGCAGGTGCTTGTTCCATCTAGCTGCAAAAAGGATGTTTTCTTGAGATTGTGTGTGGGCAGACAAGATGAGGTCTGTCATGACCATTCTCCAATAGAGATTTGGCTGGAGAAGGATGCATAGAGAAACCACCGAGGAGAGAGTGGTAGGTGCATCACCAGGATCTGCTATTGGGTGAGATGAATAGTTTGTTGTGAAGCAGTGAGAGAGATGGATACCTGAAGAAGCACTTGATGTTGCAGCCTGAAGAATACTCCACTAATGGGAGTAGAAGGAGCCTGAGAATGCTCTGTGAATATGGTAGTTTGTTTTGTTGGTTGGTTGGTCACCTTTCTATTGGTAGGAATATTTGAAGATTGAAGCTGAGAATATTGAAGATAAAGCCAGAGGAGATGCAGGATAAGAGAGTTTTGCTTTGCAGATACATTTCCAAGGGACTTAGAAATTTTTGTTGGTTGGTTGTATGGTGCAGGAGCACCTTCATAAATTGATGCTTCTATAGGGGTTTGATTAAATTTTAAATGTTTCAATAGTGTAATAAGGTCAATCAAGTCATTTTTATGTGTTTAGGTCATTAGGAGTTTTAAAAATGCAAAATATTGCAAATCATGTAAAGGTTGTCAATGTAAAATTAGAAAAAAGATGCAAAGTTGGAAGGTGAAGAGTCATTTGGCTCTTGGTTTGCTCCAAATCAGTTATGAACTAAAGAGATATGTTTTAATGCCTTTAAAAGGCCTTGTAACCATGAAGAATTCGTGGGTGGTTGAAGATTTGAGCATGGAATGAGAAAAGACAATGTTTTCCTGTATTTTCCTTCAGAAATTTGTTGTCTTTTGCTATTGTATAGCCCTATATGGAATTGAATGGATGTATAATGGATTTAAAATGTTATATCCTTCAACCACCTTCCATTTTCTTCTTGTCCCATGCATTTTTATTTAGTTTTGTGAAAGATATGAGTGTTTTATGGACTGTAATTTTCTGATTTTTCCTGCAACAGTCCCATTGCAGCGTTTGGTACGGTTTTGTACTGACATATATAGGAGCAAGCCATATATGGTTGGAAATATTATTGAGTCTACTTTCCATTTCTTTTTGTTGCATCAAATTTTATTAAGATTTGAATAAGTTATGGCATTTTTGGTGAGGGCAGGTCTAAACACTGCCTAGGGTTTGTAGTTTTGGGAAAAGAGTCATAACTTGCTCTCCTACCATTGGATCTTCATAAAAATTGGATGAAAAGTCTATATTAATGTTCTCTTCAATCTGACAAAAGCAATTGGATTAGTTCTTTGATTTGTTAATGTTATTGAGGATAGTTTTGGTCCTCCTACCTCTGCATCATCTATCTACTCCCACCTGCGCGGGGTCTTTTTCTCAGCATAACAATTTATTTTCTTCCCACAACTAACTCGTTCTCTCTTCAGTCTGTCTTCTTTTGTAATCTTCCTCTCACCCAAAATTGGCCTCCTCCTTTTATTGCCTATAACTGGACCTCTCTCTGTGTGACACCCTTCTTAAAAACAACTTCCTTTGTCCATTCATCTATCATTATTTTCCAACCTAACTCAACCATTTGAATTCCCAGAACTATTCACCTTCCACTGTCTAACTATTGACCTCTTCAACTGATTCATGCAACTGTTTCTCTCACCTGACCTTTCAACTTCTCTAAACATTCCATCTATCAGAGTGCAGAATAATTGACAGCGGTTTAAATTCCCTTCCGTATTTGGTTCTGTCATCCGGTGATAGGAATTTCTGCGATTGCCCGTGACTCAACTGTTTCAAGAAGTCCCTCTAATTACCTTTTGTCTATCCTACAAATTTTCTTTACTTCCGACCTTTCATTTGCCTTCAAAATTGTAACTGATAAAACTAACTCTTGATAGTTTCTGTGATAGGAACTAGTCTTTGCATTATAAGTGACGGGAGATAAAATGCATTGCGACAGGAAGTTACATCTGCAAACAGTCAAACCACCAAAACACTACAGAAAACTCCCAAAACTGAACAAAATTCAAAAACCAAAATTTAAAGGTGAGCGATGCCCCTGCATCAAAGACCCACTGCAATAGAATGTTGGGAAGTTAATGTGCATTAACCAGTAGTAAACAGAGCTAGTACTAGCATAGCGCCAACCCATAAGGATAATACACATGTCCACTATCAGTCGATGACACATTTTACTACTTTCTTGGTGGCTTTTGAAAAATGGACCAAAAACTCAAATGTCAAGAGGTAGATATACATTGCAAAGATAGATAAATGAGTAAGTTTAATGAAAATGAACAAGGATATAGGAAACATATGTATCTATGTATCTCTCTATGCAATATATATAAGGGTTGGAAATATTTGTACCATACTGCAGTTTGAAGGTATATAAACATAACACAGTTAGCTTTAAGGGAGAGTGGCTGATATTGGGTTGGGGTTGTCTCAGAGGTATAGAATGTGATAGCATAAACATGGGCTAGGAAACAACAAATTAGATTCATTTAAATGTAAATGGACAAGGCATTTGAAAATAACAAAATCATACATAAATGCATAAGAAATATTGAAGGCAGGTTTGAGTCTTACCATAAAAGCTAAAGGAGGAGACTACATCGCTTTGGAGGAGCTCATTGTCGATCAATTATATCGAGCACAGAGTTAGAAATTTGAATTTGTGAATAAATAGCTTTCATTGCACAATTGAGCATTGCTTGTATAAATAAATAGGTTGATAGAATTTGAATTGGTAGCAAGTGGAGAATTTTGAATATACATAATTTTGAATTATGTCTATACATATGTATATGTATATACATATGCATATGCATATGCATTATGATATTAATATGCATTTATGCATATATATAATGCATATGCATATGCATATACATATACATATGTATATACATAATTCAAAATTTTCCACTTGCTACCAATTCAAATTCTATAATGCAATATGCATATGCATATGCTGCATAAAAATATGCATAATGCATATGCTGCATAAAAATATGCATAATGCATTTGCATATGCATTATGATATATGCATGAAAAACAGTGATATACATTGAAAGGAGTCTTAAGTTAATAGGAATGAGCCTTTCTTTTGTAATAAGAGTGAGAGTAATTGAAGAACAAAGTAACCATGCATCTAATTGAGTTGATTGCAAATGATCAAGAGTGTGTGTGCAATGAAACAAAAAATGTATGGTATACTATAACATCCCCAATTCTAACTCTTACAAATCAAAGAATGATATAAACTGAAACAACAAATTCATACATGTAAGAGTGAGTGTAATTGAAGAACATACTAACCATGCATTTAATTGAGTTGATTGCAAAAGATCAAGGGTGTGGGTGCAATGAAACAGAAATGGCATGTTATTCTATCACATCCCCAATTCTAATTCTTACAAATCAAAGAATGATACAAACTGAAACAACAAATTCAGACATCTAAGATTGAGAGTAGTTGGATAGTAATATTTGGAGCCATTTTTTAATACAACATCATGATTTTTAAGAATGACTCGAAACAACCAACTGATACAACATTATGATACTCATATATAACTTCAACTAGCATTATGATACTCATATATAACTTAAAACAACATTATGATTATGCAAGTTCCATATTTATATTGACAATATTGGAACATTATCATACACTCCATAGTTGAGGGTGCCATGCACCTATCTTTTGGTCAAATGTATGTATGTATGTGTGATTGGTTTCCATACATACATACATACATCATAGTAAAATAATGTATGTATGTTACATATGAATGCCATATGTATGGGTGCCTGTATGACCTACGTACATACATACATATGAACTGCCATATGTATGTATGTATCCATAATATGTATGTATGTGTGTATACTATACATACATACATACATACATATGGCAATTCATACAAATGTATGTATATGTATATGAACTCCCATATGTATATGAACTCCCATATGTATGTATAGTAGACACACATGCATGCATACATACATACATATTAAATTATGTATGTATGTGTGTATGTGTGTGTATACGATACATACAGAATATTATAATGTTTATTAATATATTAATTTGTTAAATATTATATTAATATGTTATTAATAATATTAAAATGTTATGTCAATTAAATAACTAAAATGATTACAAAATTGACCATAAAAATCCTACATATACATATGAACTATTCACAAGAATTTGACCATTCCAGCTGAGGCGATTCTTCTATGGACAGGGCTGAGAGGATGATGGGGGGCGAGAATTGTTGAGTGAGGGGTTCATAGCAGCGGTTGAAACAATTGGCAAAACTATAGGTGCATGAAACCCTTAACAATTGAGCTGTTAAAACCCTTCAATGGTATGTATATGTATACCCACAGTTGGCCAAAGGATAGGTATAAGAAACCCTTAACAGATAATGCAATATGGAAAAAGTGTTTAATAACTTTGAATACTGCCACTATACATATACAGAAATGAAAACAAAGGGCTATATTATGGCCGACTATGTGTATATGTGTGTAAACACAAATATATATGCATATATATTTGTGTATACACACATATACACACAGTTGACCATAAATATGCATATATATATATATATATATTTGTATACTCACATATACATATAGTCGGCCAAAATATAGGTGCAATATTGCTGCAAAATAACATTTGTTTGTCGTTTGTGTGTGTGTGTGTGTGTGTGTGTAGCTATGAAAAAGCTGCAATAAAGCTTCATAAAATGAGCATATCATTACTTGTACACTGAAGCTATTTACACAAAAAAGATTGCATGAAAATATGAAAAAAATCTTGCAATGCATAGTTACTGCTTGTGTGAGGTTGGAACACAACCTCCCCTGCGTAACTAGAAGCTAATTGGCTTCCTTATGCCAAATGTGGTGTTGATAAACACAGAAAGTTTGAGAAATGTATCACCAGTGTTCGCCCATGGCCTCACCACCGTCGGCATCCATCCAAACCGAGACTAGTCCTCAATGCAACTGCTCCAAATGCAAAATGTTCTCATGAATGGAGTATTCATGAAGCTAAAGCAAGACTAAGAGAATGGTGTGCATGCCAAGGTGTTAGGCATTAAGACCATTGGCGGTAGGATGTTGGGAAGTTAATGCACATTAACTGGTAGTAAAATGAACCAGTACTGGCGTAGCGCCAACCCACGAAGGGACCCTACACATGTCCAATATCGGTCGATGACACCTTTTTTCAATTTTTTGGCAGTTTCTAAAAAACATACCATAAACATTGATAAACGTGCTTAAAAAATGCCAGGAAAAAAATGGGGGGGTGCCAGCTCAATTGTCAAGGGACGTGGCACGTGGCAAAAAAAATAATCTGACTCAGATGCTATTGGTGTGGACCTCTCACTCAACATCGCCCTACCCACCATCGGTCTGTCTCCCTTATAGGAAGAGTATTTCATTTGAATTGACCGTAGAGAAATGTAGACATATTGTTCTCATGTTTCAAGGGTTGAACTCAAAAACCAAACTAGAGAAGGAGAGACAAAATATGCCTTTCTCTACGTGAATGGTGACCGTAATAATGATTGCTCAGTGAATTTAAAAAGATTGAACTAGACGACAAAATAGATTTAAAGCAGACAAAGTACGTTAGGTTAGAGGAAAAGGTTGTTGTGGGTTTCATCCAGAGGCTATTTTCTTGCCATCGGTGGTATTTTTTGGCCAATAGACCATTCTATATGTACACACATCTTGTAAGTACCAAAATTTTGGTAGTACCAAAAATTTTGTCGTCAAAAAATTGATAGTCCTCCTCATGCGGTTCTTCTCACATGGCTGACGCCCAGAAAAATTGGCGTTAGAAAATGTCTTATGTCCTTTAAATGTACCCCGCGGGGAACTCTGTGTTTTCTATTTTATATTTTTTTGAAGTAAAGGAAGAACGGTTGAAAGCACATAACTGAGGCGAGCATATCAAATTGCAATATTTGAGGCGAGCTAAAAGCAGAGTGCGAACAGAAAACAAAAGAATCGCCTTCCGACGAATCGATCCAAGGTCGTGGAGGAAATCTTTTCTTTTTTAAAAAATGTATTTGCATCAGTGAAATACAAACTAGGAAGAAGAACAATAATTTCAAGCAGGTTTTTTAATTTTTTGTGGTATGACAAGGGTTTGAAGACTCCGATCTAGTCACAGATAAGTAGCAGTGGTTTGTTTGTGTGTACATTTAGTCTAGGTTTGAGGGTACCCTTTTTTCAAGGAAGCCATGGAGAATCCTGTGCAAACCAAGGCTTCGGGGTTTTATGCGCCATTGTTTGAACGACCGGCAATTTTTCTGCTTCTTTGGCCCTCCGGCCCTGCTTTTGAAGGCCATTTACATGTCTGATCTAGATATTATGAATATTAGTGTTTTAGCTGGATGATCTAGGAGAAAATGGCATATTCCTCCCATAGCCATAATATCTTGCAGCAACTCCCTTGTGAATATCGAGGAAGGCTAGTGTTCTTACATGGGCCGAAGCAGCTTGAGGTGAAGGATCTTCTTCACGCCTCTATGGAGATGTTGGACAAAAGTAGCTTTTGGAGTGCTTACAAAGCTGCTCTTCAGTATTTCTTTGTTGTTGTGGTTAAGAGAGATAAGGATGCTCTTGCAAGTAGCAGAAATGATTTTGAGAAGCATATGCAACTGCTAGGGAGCTTGAAGCATGCCTATGTGGTAAGCTTGAGGGCTTATTATTATGCCAAAGGTGAGAAGCTTCTTGTTTATGACTCTTCCCAATAGCAACCTTTGTACTCTGAGATTGCATAGTCCCCTGTTTGATTAATACTACGAGTGTAAGTATTCATAGGGTTTGAATTGAAATCTTTGATGGTGCTTTAGAAAATGTTTTGTAAAGGCTTTTCCTATAAGTTTTATTATTTATAAACTAACCAAATACATATACACTTGATATAATACTGATAGAGCTTCTCTCATACAATTAGGACAACTTACCCTACATCCCCATTTATAGATCCTTTTTCAACCATTCATTATGGAATTCCCTCCCTTTCCCATTTTTCCTTTAGTCTTTCCAGCATTTATCATTATGTAACTAACTCAATGGAATGAAAATGGTCATTAAAAAATTTAATGGGATGAAAATGGCCATTAAAAAATTAAATTTTAAATAGAAATTGTAGAGCGAGCAACTTAAAAAAATGATTGTGACCAGTGTTTTCTATATTTTAATATGTAATAGAGGTCAAAATAGAACAACCCTGGACTGGACTAAGTGACTAAAGTTAGCATTGGATGTGGCTTTGGGGCTGGCATATCTTCACCGTTCAGGCATGTCACATGGAAATGTGAAATCCCCTAAAATTTTACTTGACAAAAAATAGAAATGCATGCATAGCAGACTTTTGTCTTAAGAGGCTTGTTAATCCCTCCATACCTGCTACTAGGTCTGAAGGGTATAGGGTGCCAGAGCATATTGACAAAAAAAATATTCCCAAAAGGCAAACATCTACAGCTTTGGAAGGTGGAAGGTGTTGAGTTGATCTCCTACACTTAAAAATAATAATAATTTAAGCTTGGGCTATAAATATGTGGTGTTCTTGTGGGGACTATTGGGCTTTGAACTTCTGCATTATTTATTATCTTTCAGAATTTCTGTACTATGCATTCCCTATTTTTACAGGGCAAACTTTCACGGTATGCTTATTCTTCCTTGGAATCTTCATTCAACAGGTAAAAGATCTCTATAATGAAGCAAGTATTAAAGGATTTTTGAAAAGTGTGGTTCCCACTCTTATCATGGTTAGTGTTTGCAATTTAATTAAGAAATCATCTGAATCTGTCAGGATGCATCTGGAATAACTGAGTTAAACTTACTTGGAATGAGTGTCAATTTGAGCAATAATGGATTGGGATGGCCTTCAACCCATGGTAGTGGTATGAAGATGGAGGTGAGTTTGCACTCAATTCAACTAATTTGACAATTGGGTTAGGGCCCTCGACCTGGGCAAGATTCTTTGTCAGTGCTGATGACTAGGCCAAGTGGGTGTCGGCATAAGGTAGCAGTGAAGAGGATCAAGGTCGGGATGGATTTGGTTTGGGTTCAGAGCAAGCTCAAGAACTTGTGCATGGCATCCTTGTGGTGTCAGAATGTCTGCACCTTCTATGGGGCATGTGAAAAAGAAGGCAAATTTTGTATGGTCAAAGTTCATACACATTTTACACAAATAAAGTGAACGCTAAAGTTCATCCACATAAACATGTGCACATAGTGAATTCTAAAGCTAACTTTCAAACTATCAAAAGATACTGGGCTATGCATGAAATCTATCCTATTAAGAGTTGTTGCCCATGTATTGATTTAGGCCTGTTAATAAGGTTTAGTTCTGATCAATTTTTCTATGAATGTAAACTGGCAGCATGGTAAGTTCTGACTTTCAGTTTGTTGCAAATCATGAATATTAAACTTGTGTATCATACATTGATCATTTTATGTTGATTAATCATGCAACAGACATTCTAGTATCAAATTAGCTATCTATTTGACATGAAAAGAAAAACCTCATGATGGTGTTAAACATGTTATTTAGTTGACATTGATAATTTCCTCAACTGACTCTAAGGCACTTTGCATGAATGGTTAAGAATAAAGGCAGACTAATATGTGGAGATATTGTTGGGCTTAAGATTTGGAGTTCATCTTCTCCCAATAAACATATTTGTATGAATATCCAATGAAGGCACATTCTCTTTGAGTTGGAGTAAGGGTTTTGATTTGCTATGAAAAGGAAGAATATGTAACACATGGAAGGATATTGTTTTGTGTTCTATGCATGTGTTACTATTCATATATTTCAATTTCTAAAACATGATTGAAAAAACTTTAAAGCCTTGCTATATTTGCCTAATTATAGGATTAAATACAAAAATAGACTTAATGCAAAGTTTTGAATAAGTATATAATGTGATGTAATCTGACAAAACAAAAGATGAAACCACATTGGTCCAAATTTAAAATTGCAGACCGAATGAATCCCTTGGAAGAAAGTGGCTATGGTCTAGGTGAGGATATGTTGTTTGGTCCCTTGACCTTTCCATTCAGCTACTCCATTTTGGTTTTGGGCTCCTTGACCTACAAATCCAGTTAATCTATTTTGGTATCAAGCTTTAGCTAAGCCTGACACAATATAACATGCCAATTATCATTGCAATAATCAACCTTTTAAAGTTAAGTGTGGTTCATGGCAAATTGTTTCCTTGAGTTTTCTTGTGGCAGTTTGTATGGGAAAACCTATGTAGTTGTTGCCCTCACCATAAGGTTTAGAAACTTAAAAAACTTTCTTCTGTAATGGAAAATCAAGTTTTCCATGGATTCTTAAACTTTGCTATCATTTGCATGTTCTTTTTATAGGTAAATTCTTACCCTCACCCTATTGTTAACTAGATATGGGGAAAGTTTTGAATTTGGTTGCCATTTGTAGTTTGCCTTGTTACCTTTAGTGTCAAAAGTGCACATAAGGGCGCATGGGCTTGGGTCATCATAACAAGTGCTTAGCTATCCATTAAGTTGTATGCTCACCCAATTGTTAACTAGGCATGGGGATGGGGAAAGCTTTGAATTTGGTTGGCATTTGCACTTAGCCTTGTCACCTTTCATGCAATAGGCCTATAAATATTTGTGCCTATTGGCCATTTGATAGCACCCTTGGTGTTTTTACTAGTTATGATGTCTTAGGCATTCATTGTGTTGGGACAATAGCCCCTTCCCATGATTTTTTAGGTGTTTCGCGGTATTGATTTTGTTATATCGAAACTAGTCAAAAGAACCAATTTCAGTCAGAGGTATTGATAAATCAAATTGCCTTGAGATAATTTTGAGATTGCCTTTGAATCTAAAATTACACAGCAACAATATAAAACTAAAAATAATAACAATGAATAAATAAAATTAGTTGTAGTATAAATAGCACCATCTCTAAATCTTTTTCTCGCAGAAGAAGAATAAAAACTCATTGCTTTTGAATTGTAGTTGCTTGCATGGCGAATGACATATATGTTTGTTTGGCATTTTTATTGCTCACACTTGTTAGAATAATGGAACAGTGAAAGTAAAAGAATAGTAGAATAGTAAACAATCACACAACACAACTTAGTTTAACATGGTTCACCATATGTATGGCTACGTCCACAAAGCAGAGGAAAACTCTATTATTATGTGTTCTTAGATATATATTTACAGAAGCATGTACATATGCTTATATAGAATACAATATAGGTAAGATACAAAGAGCCAAGATAATGAAGAGTCACCGAGAGAGGACAAGAGGTGACCGTTGGGTTTCATATCCAACAATCTCCCACTTGAAACCCAACAAGTGCTGCAAACTTTCAGAGCTATTCCCCTACTTTAGGCCCATATAGGCCCAATGTCATATCTTGATATCAGCCCAAAACAAAGATTTTAGCTTCGCCAAATTCTGTTCAAGAACACATTGGATTAATCTTCTCCAAAACACATCGGATTTAATAACCTCCATGGATATTCAAATCCTATCAAATTTGTCCATCTGATGTAAGAGCTCCATCAAAATTTTCTGAATTTCCCTATCAACCCCAGTTTCTGAATCATATTTTACTCTTTGTGATAACCGATATAGCCCCAAAACTATGAGACTCGGAGCCCCAAAAACTTCTACATTATCACAAACACCATTCACATTCACAACTGGATCTTTAAAACCTTTGGAAAGTGTCTTATGAACCTCATCCAGCACAAACATCTTGATGTATTCAGCACCAAAAACTATTGAAATAAAATTATGAAAAGGAAGAATGCTTGTGAGAGTAACATGGCTTGGCTTCACTCCTGCCTCCTGCATTTTACTGAATAGTTTCAAAGCCAATTCACTATATCCAAGCTGCACATACCCAACAATTAGTGTATTCCACGAGACCTCATTTCAGTCTAGCATTTCATCAAAAACATTCAAAGCATCTTCTATACTTATGCACTTGGCATACATGTCAATAAGGGCACTTCCAGCAAAAGCATCCAAAGCATCTAGGTTCCTTTCAAGATAAGAACCACCCATATTATCCAATATTACATCAACACCTTTTCCTCCAGTTTCCTCCTCCATACGGGACACAAAATTTTCTATCTTGTAATTTATAGCAACATCAGCTCCAAGCTCCTTACAACATTTTTCCTTGCTTCCTCCTGTAACAAAAAAAATTTATCCAATGTGCTTGGCTATCTGAATAGTAAATGTTCCAATCCCACTAGAACCTCTGTGTACTAGAAAATTCTCGCCTGAAGATAGATGACTTGTCATAAAAACTATTGACCAAACAGTGCAGGCCACTTCAGGAGGAGCTGCAGCTTCTTGTAATGAAACACCTTTGGGAATAGGCAGGACATGCTCAGAGTGAACTGCCACCTTTTCTACATAACCTCCTCCCCCGAGAAGAGCACACACCTCATTGCTCACTTCAGTAAAACTGTTATTTTTATTATTATTAAAATAAATATTATATGAAGATGAAAGCATATTAAATAAATCTTTAATCTTTAAATAGTTTTATATGAAGATGATAGTGTGATGGGAGGATACAGATCCACTAAAATTTCTATTGTTATAAATGTAATAAATAAGTGATAATGTATACTTACCCAAAATAAGGTAATGCAATAAAAATTATTTATGAAATGTAATATACAATAATATAAATAACATAGTTTTAATATTTTTCTATGAAAATCATTTATGGAATGTAATATGCAATGTTATTTTTCATATTAATAATTGTAATGGTAAATGGATCTTCAATGCATCTTCTCATTTAATTTCACACTTAATTTAGGGTAATGTCTTAATATATTTATATAGTTACAAATAATGGATTTTTGTGTATAGTTGGGCCCACATACCTAGCTTTACCTACACTTAGCTCTATGCTTATCATTTTTTCCTACACTTATATGCACACAATCCTAGTCCAATTGGATTATCTAACCAACTTCTATCATTAATCCAATCCTTATCCATAATATAATCCTACCAAATGTACATCCAATCTAGTTGTCTAACCTAGATGTTGTCTATGGTTGCGAGGTCGTCCTCTTAATCACAATCTTAATCCTTTTAAATGAAAAGTCAAAATCAAAGATTGTTACACCCTTAACCTATAACATGCATAGGGATATGTGTAGCTGACTTGTGGTTACCATTTAAACCTTGATTAAGTTATATGGTCATTTATATATAGTCTCTTATAGGTAGGTAGTTTTGTGTCCGTGGCATCCATGGCATAAGTATGCTATATATATTATCATTATATTGTGAATTTTGTTAGATTATTAAATACTTTGGAGGTTCACCCCCTTGAAGTGGCTTATTATTATCAAGTATTTGTAGTATATTTCCTATTATGTTCTTCTCTTGTGGAATCAATTTCTTTACAAGTAGTATTAGAGCTTGATCATGACACCTAGAGAGCTAGAAACAATATGATTTTTTTTAATTTTGGGGGTTGTGTTGTGAAGTGCATATCTCTCTCAGTTTTAGATTTTTTTAAAGAATCTATAGGTTGATAAAGGGTATATCGAGGTAGCTATAATATAGATTTGAGGTCATTTGAAGCATTTTTGAAGAAGCTAAATTAGAAAATCCACGTTTTCACAAAATCTGCACCTAGTGTTGCAAAACAATGAATTTCTTGGATTTTTTTAGCAATGTAAGATCTAGGCCCATGTAAGTTACAATGAAAAATTTAACTTATTTAGATTGTTTTGAATAAGTTATTGCCAAAATATTTTAGAGGCATCATGACAAGGGCACACACTAGAGGTCAAGGAAAGAATTCATACACACTAGGAAAACATCCTAATAAAGAGGATGTGTAGCCAAAAATGGGAATCAAAGGATATTTTGTTCCAAGGTTTTATTTAATAGATCACAAAGTGAGCCAAGTTGAGTATAGTGTGCACAACCTCCAAGTTGATATTACCAACATCAATCATTGATTAGATGAGCTTAGTTAGAGACTCAATCAATTGTTGAACTTGTAACTAAATCAACCAAATTGACCACCAGCCACTAATATACAACCCAATGCAATCCAACATATATCATAGTCACTACTTTTGACTAGTATGGATTCATGAATGTGTAACCTAATGCAAAAAGTGGAAATACATAAGTCTAATAGAAAGGATCTATAATTTAAATTAACTTGCACAAGAGAAGAATATAATAGGAAATGCATTGTAAATACTTGATAATAATTGAGAATAACAAGCCACTTCGAGGGGGCAAACCTACAAATATCTCCAATGAGCACAATTCACAATATGATGATAATAAGTTTACCACTACCTCCTATATATACCTAATTATGACATGGCTACCACCCAGGCTGTCTTAGATACTTAAATATAACGCCTAGGACAACCCAACTACCTAGATATATGATTATAATAATGATTCTATATTTAACTAAGAGTTAAGGTAGCCACAAGTTGACTACTCATAACCCTAAGCACACTATAGGATTAAGGGTGCAACATGCCCCCCTCTTTAAAGAAGCATTGTCATCAACACTAATTAATGGTGGATGCTTTTGCACAAAATCCTTATTTTTCATGTACCATCTTTCACTAGAGAGTTCTTCCATTTTATTAAATACTATGTGATTTCCCTTATATGTAGCCTCTTGGTGCATGTTAGAAGAATTCCCTTAGGACCCAAAATTGTTCTTCCCTCCTCATCAAGCTTTGGTAAATCAATCAATGCTACAACTTTATGCCTAATAACCTTCTTCAAGCATGAAACATGGAAAACTAGATGAATTTTTGTTGGCATAGCCTGTAACTCCAATTTATATGCTATAATGTCAATTTTTTGTGACACCTTATAAGGACCATAGTACTTGGGTGCAAGATTGTTATCCTTTTGTTGTTGTTTTAGAGACATTTGCTTATATGGTTGTAATTGCACAAAGACCCAATCTCCCACTTCAAAGTCCTTTCACTATAGAATTGATCAGTGTATTGCTTCATTCTATTTTGTGCCATTGTCAAGCTCTCTTAGAGACTATAAATTACCTCTTGTTGATATTGCATGTGTTCTAACAACTATTCTAGCCTTTGGTTGTTCCCTTAATGAAGAGGTGATTGATGGCAGTTGGTACCCATATAGTACTAAAAATAGATACATATTGAAAGAAGTATCGAAGGAAGTGCTGTACCACCATTCTTCTAGTGGTAGCCATTATACCTGTCTCTCTTGTTTATCCGAAGAAAACATCAGAGGCACCCTTCCAAGAATTTGTTGACCACTTCCATCTATCCACTAGATTGGGGATTTTATGATGAGCTAAGAGCAATCTAAGTGCCCAAACATGAAAATAAGTCAATCCAAAAATTACTTGTAAATATAGGATCATGATCACTTTCTATAACTTTTGGAGTCTAGTGTAGTTTCTAAATAGTATTCAAAGAGATTGTTGCTATAGTGCTTACTACCAATGAGTGTGCCAAAGCACAAAAGTGTGCATATTTGGTGAGATGATACACAACAACAATGATGATTTATTTCATTCAGATATGAGCAAACCTATGATCAAATCCATAGATACCTCCTCCCACCACTAACTTGGGATAGATAAGGGCTATGGAAGACCCAGAGTCTTAATTGTCTCCCCTTCATTTTATTCATATACCATGCATTTTGTTACAAATTTTTGAGCATCCCATTTTAGCCCCTCCCAAA
The DNA here is from genome assembly GCA_027924645.1 of Cunninghamia lanceolata. Classification (NCBI taxonomy): domain Eukaryota; kingdom Viridiplantae; phylum Streptophyta; class Pinopsida; order Cupressales; family Cupressaceae; genus Cunninghamia; species Cunninghamia lanceolata. The sequence goes on along the minus strand of BSBN01000012.1, from coordinate 16,683,334 downwards.
ATAAATCATGCTTGATTCTATGATATGTTTTCAAGAATCCAGAGTGCCCACCAATTGGAGAAGCATGAGTTCTACCAACACCTTAAACTTAAGGGTTGAATTCCTACAAAGGTACAACTTGTCCTTGTACCATAGAGCATTTACTTTCCATGTGAATTTGTTTGACACACTTTGATCCTGTTGGAGTTTCTCAATGAGAGTTAGAGTTTTTGAGTCCTTCTCCCACTCCTCTCTTGCTTCATTTACCCAATCTTCTAATATGGAAATGACATACAATAGTGACTCAGTGGGTTCATCCTTCCTCAATAGAGCATTGGCCACAACATTCTCCTTTTCTTTCTTATATATGATCTCAAAGTCATATCCCAACATCTTTGTGACCTATTTTTGTTATTCGTCAAATGACAACCTATGTTCCAAGAAATATTTGAGACTGTCATGATATGTATTTACTTTAAAGTGTCTTCCCAATAGATAAGGTCTCAATTGTTTGACTACATGCAAGATAACTAACATTTCCTTCTCATAAACTAGCTTCAACAAATTCTTACCTTTGAGTTAGCAGCTCTCAAATGCTATGGGTCTTCCTTTTTTCATGAGTACTTCTCCTATTTCATGACTTGAAGTGTCACATTCCACAATGAGTGTTTGATAAAAATATGGGGTAGCTAGGACTTGAGTTGTGCCCATGGATTCATTCAGCTATTCAAATACCCTTATAGCTACCTCATTCCACTAGAATAAATATTTCTTCAATAAAGTTGTGAGAGGTGATACTATGCTACCATAAGTTGTTACAAATCAAAGATAATAACCTATAAGCCCTAAGAAACCTCATAGGTTCTTGAAGGTCCTAGGAAATTTCCACTCTACAATAGCCCTAATCTTATGAGGGTCCACCTTGACTCCCTCATGAGACATAATATGATCCTAGGCACTCCACTTCTTTGACTCCTTATTACCTAATATTTTGTCTTGGTATTTCATTTTCCAAAATTTGGGTTAATATGAACTAAGTATTTGTCTTTCTCTTCACTTGCATGTCCTTGGTCCCATTTTTCACTAAGATAGCACTCAATTTGTTCTTTTTCGGCGAGTTTGATCTTTCACAAACCTAGTCAATGGGTTCACTAGTTTGCAAACCTACCAACTTGGTGATTAGAACTTAACACTTTACCTTTATAGTTTCATGTCAGCATGTTTGTCTTCCCCAAACTATACCTACCTTTCCCTTTTCTTTGCCAATCACTTCTTTGGTTTACAAACTCTTGGTTTCACCAACAACTTTGTATTGTGAGTCATAGTTTGTAGGTTAGTGTTACTATTGATAAGGAAGATGTTAAAGTTAAAGGCATGTTAGTGGCCTATTTTTTTAGAACTCTGAACTTCACTGATAAGCAAAGCTGTCGACAAGGTTTCAGATTTTCAAAGTCAAATCTTTCAAAGTGAAACTTGTTGAAGTGTTTGGTTTGCGAACTAGATAGTTCATCAACAAGATAGTTCACCGACAAGGTCTTTCACCGATAAGGACATTCACTAATAAAGAGAACTTAAGCTTAAGTCTTTCACTATTGTTCTTGGTTTGTGAACTCACAGGTTCACCACCAATGGTTTGCAAAAGATCATTTCTACTAATAAGAGGAAAAGGAAAAAGAGTTGTGCATTTTCAAAGTTCACAAAGTCAAGTTTTCACCATTAGAGAAGTTTTATTAGCTGAGTGCTTTGTTGATCCTCCAAATTACTCATCTCCTCAGATTTATTTCATCGGCTCATTAAGAGGGCGAACTTATTTTCCCTAGTTCTCAAATATAAAGGAACTTTTTCAATTTATTATCACACTTTTCATTTGGGGCCCAAGTTTTTTGCTGAGAACAACAATTCACTTCCATGCATAGCTGATGTTTTATGTCAGCTCAAGTTCATTCTCTACCTCCTTTAGTGATTAGAGGTCAGTTTTGTACAAGTATTTCTTTGTTTATTCCTGTTTCGAGAATATAGTTAATTTTCTATTGGGGGTTTCATGAATTCTATTTATCCTGCACACCAAAGATTCCTGGAAAACCTATGTTTGCCTATAATACACCAATTTATGTTAAGAATTGTGTACTACTCCATTTGGTGGTTAGTAAGGCTTACCAAAATGAAATACAAGTACCAAGGTTTTAATGTATCCTTCATCATAGAAAATAGTCTATCAAGAATCAAAGACATTGATTTGGTGCATATTAACCTGAAAGATTTTTGGACAAGGATGAATGGAAACCCTAGGTCTTCGATGGCAGATAAAACATTCGCTATCAGACTTTCCCATGAAGGGGGGTTTCCACCAACTACTCATTGTCCTGATTTAATTCTTGTTTGTGTGAAGAATTATCATGGTGAGTAATGACAAATAAGGGTATTTAATGGTTCTATGGTAGCATGACTGGATGTTGAATCATTAAGCAACACCTTCAAGTTACTCATGAGGGATGAATTCACAGACATGCCTATGGATACTAGATGGTCTTACTACTTGGACAAGAAAGATTGGTGTAAGACAAGCATTTCTAGATATTGGATTTTAAAACAGAAAAAGGGAGAATCTCAGCTCCCTACAAACCTACAAAGATCTCACTTTGAGGAAGATATTTTAGATATGATCTCTACTTCACATAGTAGTTGGAAGTGATGATTCCAGCATGTTTGTTGAGTGGATGTGTTAGTTTATCTTGGTTATATGCAGCGAGAGAAAACATGTTTATTGGGCTAAACTAATTAGTGATCATTTAGATGCCAGCTTGTGAATTTTCATAAAAAGCATCAATTTCACATGTGCTCATACTTTTTCTATGCCATAACAAGTACATAGGTGGTGTGTCCTAGGTTGAGAACCTTTGGAATTTTTACCCATGATACTCAAGTATATGATTACTAGCCTCAGTTGCAAGAGGAGAATGGGAACAAGGATTTTAGGTGGGTGCATGATGCCTTTTTTGGTAATCCTAGGATAAGAATATCTCATGAGGTAGCACAATTTGTCATGCAATTTGGTAGTTTCTTTATATAGTTTGATAGATTCACTTATATAAGAATTGGTGGCTTTGAAAGTGCCCCTTATAAGCTACCTAGATATGTCAATGATTATATCATATTTTTGGAAGTCTGCAGGCAAATGGATTAGGTGAGAAAAAGTATCATGGCCATAAGAAAACATGATATGACTTGCCTATGAGTTTGACCTATTATACATTCAAAACTCATGAAGATGCCATGAATATAGATAGGATTCTTTCAAAATTCAATTTTCATTTATTTACTACAAGGCCATTCTACAATAGTAAGAAATATGTGAAAGATAACTTTCATGGTGGACAATCATATGAACATCAGCCTCATCTTGAGGATTACTAGAAAAATTGTATCGATGAGAATGAAGTCTGAAGGAGAGATTGGATGAGGCTCACCATTGATCAAATAAAGGCCTTCAAGCTGGGATGGAACATTCTTGACATGGTTGATGATAATTAAAATATGATTGATGAGGGTTATAATGTTCATATGTCAAAACCATTTGGCAAAAAGAAGATGGTCTGAAAAAGAAATTATTGATGTATTTGTGAGATCATCATTTGTTATTGATAAAACTAAAAGATTTATGAATGCTAAGGTTACTAGGCATGATGGATCCAAATCCCCACATGGGGAACAGACTGCCAAAGGGCAAAAATAAACTACTGAGACTGACACTCAAGAGACTTCTACTAATGTGTACACCACCAAATCAAAAACTACTTCAAAGAGAGGAAATGATGAAGATGATCTTGAAGAAATTTAAAGGGGTATGTGAAGGTTATAATGAGAAAATAAGGAAGAATTTGGAGGTGAAGAGAGCTCCTAGAATTGATTCTACAGAGGAGCCTGCACAAGAACAACAACAAGAAAATCAAGACACTCCTCTTTCTCCACCACTTTAGGCCAATGTACCTCTTCCTCCTCCACAAACAAATCAAGGTACCACGCAATCTTCCACACCGATGACATCTAATGTTGGTTCTTCTCCACCTCCTCTGCAACAAGTTGTGCATAATGTTTCTCCAGATTTTGTTCTTGATAACATTGTGCCACCTATAGCCCCTGATAGCCAATATATCTTACCATCACCAAATTGGCTTAAAATAGTTGTTGGAAAGAAGAGAAGATATAAGCAAATGACTGATCCTAGTTTTGACATAGTGGCCAGATTACTTCAAACTCATATTTAGCCTAAAAAGGCTAAGAGGATGTCTAGGATGGTGGTCAAACATCTTTTGGTCATCAGTTCATACAAATTGTAGAACATATGACTAATAAAAGTAAAGAAGATGTTACTGAGGCTGACTTCAATGTTAGTAAGATTGATCTAGGACCTCCTACCGTAGAGGGGGATATTCATCATGCAAAGTTGTTTGTTAATGTTTTAGCTAAAAGACTAAAGGAGGAGAGGAAAGAAAAAGAAATGTTGGTGTAGGAGCACCAAGATATCTATGTTTTGGTTGATCTTCAAGTTGTTTTGTTTTGGTTCAATAAGGTCCTTGAGACCCTCTCCATGATGTAATAAAGCTTGGATGCCATAAATGTAAAGGACTATGTCCAAATATCCAAAAACAACTGTCATGTTGTATTGGACAACCTTGTGAAGGACAGTCCTATAAGTTTTCTTGTTTATGAGCATTGTCAAGGCATGACAAGCAGCTTCAAGCACTGTCAAGGAGTTTAGAAAGTCGTCAAGAGGTCTAGTGCCTTATTCAAGGCCTAATTATCTTGTAATCTTGTTTGAAGACATCATTATGCAAACACATTCACTGCTGCTCAAGAGGAACAGTTGTCAAAGGTAGTTTGGTGGTTCCACACCTTCCATCAATGCCAACTACCTTGCAACCAATTCAAACTGTTAGGAGGACTTCTTAATACCTCAAGCATGAAGAATGTAAGACCAATGAAGAAGTTTGAAGCAATAAACATATAGTTCTCTGCCTTTTCTGTGTATTTCTTGAATTTTTTGTGCATTCAAACCTGTACTGCTGTGTAGTATGGTTCTGTTGTGGAGTGTTGGATGTTTGGAAGTGGAGAATGATGGATTGACTGCCCATTGAGATAAGTTTAGACTCTTGATATTGAAGGGAAGGCATACTATGACTGTGAAATATCAAACTGCCCTTTAAAACTGTTGTCTTCTACAAAATTTTGTTGTTTTCCTACTCAATCCGTACCTGTACGGTCTGGAGGTGGTTGGTGCTTATGTTGGATGGTTAGTGTGGTGAGTTGTCTACCCTTTGCAAGTTGTTTGAATCCTTGACACTCATTTGTATCACTGTACTTTCCTTTTTTTTGAAAGTGGTCTGCTAACCCTGAACTAGGGTTCTGACAGCAAATCCATGATGTTTCCCTCATTCCACTAAACTACCAAACCTTGTAATCAGTGGATTGAGTCCTGTAGAGTTTGTTTCAATGCCTTGTAAGGTTATTTTGAGCAGGGGACTGTGGTTGTTGGGTTTTTGTTGAATTCACTTAGCAAGACCATGTGCTAAGTGACTGTTAGTGGTTACCACAGTGGGTTATTTTGGAACATTCAGTCAAAACAACAAAGGGAGGGTGAATCTCATGGATTTAGGGTTCCATTGACATGTTCAAATGGTTAGGAGGGTTTCAAACCAACATCTGAGGGCACTTGCTTCACAGAATAGGCCTATTTAGGGGTAAAAGACACTAGGAGGGTTATTGGTTAGGGCAAACTTTCTAAAACAACCTATACCCATCCTGGAGTATGCTGTAGGGAGGCATAATGGGTATCTTTTGCATGCATTAGATTTATATTTGAAGGTCTATGTAAGGAGATAAGAGGACTGTTCCCTGTTTCTAGGGCTACAAGTCATTTTGAGGGTTTATGAAGCAAGTGTGTGTTCCGAGAGCAATCTACCTTAACCAATGAGTGGGATGAGTCTTTTGGCACCCTAATCCAACCTTTCCATGAACAAACAAAGATTCCCTTCTGCTGTTCCCACTTTTCCATGAAGAACTTGTTTTTGGACTTACTAGTTTGATTGAACCTTGTTAAAATTTGTCCTTCTTGTATCCCAATTGCCTCTACATCATAGTGGTATCAGAGCCATAAAAAGGTTCTATTGTTGGCTTGGTATATGTTAGCAGAGGATAGTGAAGGAGAGGCTAGCAATATGCCTCCAAAGGGGATGACCATCGAAGTGGTCAAGAAGTTCAAGGAGATGGAAGAGAAGATAAAAAGTGGAGTCAAGGAAGCACTCCAAGCAGAGTTGAAGGCATTGAGGATAGGGAAGAGGATAGATGAAGGTTTAGATGAGGAGGAAGAGAAAGAGGAAGAAGAAGAAGAGCAAGAAGAGGCAGAAGTACCGGCTGATCAAAGACATTTCCTTGAAGCCATCAAGGCAATTGGAAATGATTCTTCGGAGGCTAAGATGGAGATTCCCATGTTTAGTGGGAAAATGAATGCTGATGAATTCATGGAGTGGATTGAGGCTCTAAACAACTATTTTGAGTATAAGGAAGTTCCTAAAAGTAAGAGGGTTAAGTTTGCAAAAACTAAACTCAAAGGTGCTTCCCTTACATGGTGGAATTACACCCAAGGAGAGAGGGTAAAGAATGGGAAAAGCATGATCTCTTCATGGAGCAGAATGTTGGAGAGGATCAAGTCCCAATTCCTTCCATTAGACTATGAAGTGTAGATCTACAAGAGGATGCAAAACCTCAAACAAAGAGATTTGGATGTGGCTACTTACACCAAGGAGTTTCACAAATACACTCTTCGTTGTGGGTACATGAAGGATGAAAAAGCCAAGGTGGCAAGGTATTTGAATGGTTTGAGGTTCAACATCCAAGATGAAATTAGTTTGTTGACCCCTAAAACTGTGGAGAAGTGCTTTCAAGTGGCACTAAGGGCTGAAGAGAAGTTGAGGAGGAAAGGTGAGCAGCAAAATAGAGGAAGAGGTGGCAGAAATTTCAGAGGTAGGGGCAGTTTTGGGGGCAGAAATCAGTCCCAAAGAAGCCAAGGGGAATCTAATTCCCAAGAGCAAAGTGGAGAATCCGGTTCTAGAGGAGGCTTTAGAGGAAGAAGGCCTAATGGGAGAGGTAGATTTGGTGGACTAGGAAGAGGTCCTAATGTCTTCACAGGAAGGTGCTACAATTGCAACCAAGGGGGACATACAACCTTCAAATGTCCTGAAAAGCAAGCCTCAAGCTCTCATGGATGAGAAGAAGGAACCAATTGATCCAAGAGGAAGATTGCCAAAGTGTCAACTCTCCAATTGGAAGTGCAGCCCTGGTCCATGAAGGAGAAAGTTTGATGATGAGAAGAACCATGTTGAAGGTGCCTCAAACTCAAGAACCCCCTCAAAGGAAGACACTGTTCAGGACAACATGCAAGGCCTATGGTAAGATTCGCAAGGTAATTGTTGATTCAGGCTCAACTAAAAATTTGGTTTCCATTGAAATGGTAGACAAACTAAAATTGAAAAGGCTTCCTCATGTTAGTCCTTATAAAGTATCATGGTTGAATAAGGGACAACAAGTTTTGGTAGATGAACAATCATGGGTTGAATTTGAGATAGAAGAATATAAAGACAAAATTTTATGTGATGTGATTCCTATGGATGCTTGTCATTTGTTGTTAGGACATCCATGGCAATATGATGTTCAATCACAACATGATGGTAAAACTAATTCTTTCATCATAACTAAGAATGGTAAAAAGTATAGAATGGATCCATTACTTGATGAACATGTAGAAAAGAATGTTGGTTCAAGTTTTATGATTGTGAGTGGGAAATAATTTCTAGATGCCCTTAAGGAGGAAAGAACCCAAGGATATGCTTTGATTTTGAAGCCAAAGAATAGTCCTAGTTTACATGATCCTAGTAAGGAAGATGTTCCCTATGAGGTTCAACAATTGCTAGAGAAGTATAAGGGGATTATGGTAGAAGAAATGCCTAATGAGTTGCCACCTATTAGGGACATAAGCCATCAAATTGACTTCATACCAGGATCTTCTTTTCCAAACAAAGCAGCCTACAAGATGACACCTTCACAAAATGAAGAGATTGCTAAGCAAGTACAAGAATTGTTGGATAAGGGATTGGTGAGAAAGAGTCTTAGCCCATGTGCTATCCCAACAGTCCTAGCACCTAAAAAGGATGGTAAGTGGAGGTTGTGCATGGATTCTAGAGCCATTAACAAGATTACCATAAGATATAGGTTCCCTATGCCAAGGATTGAGGACCTAATGGACTGTTTGGGTGGGGCTAGATACTTTTCCAAGATAGACCTTAAGAATGGGTATCATCAAATTAGAATCAAACAAGGGGATGAATGGAAGACATCATTCAAAACAAATGAGGGTCTTTATGAGTGGTTGGTGATGCCATTTGGTCTATCTAATGCTCCAAGTACTTTTATGTGTCTCATGAATGAAGTGTTGAAGGATTTCATTGGCAACTATGTTGTGGTATATTTGGATGACATTCTTGTTTTTCAGCAGGACTAAGGAGGAACATTTGCAACATTTGGATTAGGTTTTGAGGAAGTTGCATGATGAACAATTGATTATCAACATGGAAAAGAGTGTCTTCATGAAGGAAGAACTCACCTATCTTGGTTTTGTGATTTCACAGGGTAGTTTGAAGATGGATCCAACAAAGGTAGAAGCCATTTTGTCATGGCCAACTCCAAAAACAGCAGGTGATGTGAAAAGTTTCCATGGTTTGGCAACATTTTATAGGAAATTTATAAGGGGTTTTAGTCATATTTGTGCACCTATTTTGGATACCATCAAAGGGGGGCAGAAATGTAAGTTTTTGTGGACACAGGAAGCCAATGATTCTTTTGAAATTCTGAAACAAAAGGTAGCACAACAGCCCATACTTGTTTTGCTGGATTTTAATAAGTTGTTTGTGGTAGAATGTGATGCTAGCAATCTTGCTATAGGGGCTGTCCTAAGTCAAGAGGGCAGGCCTGTTGTTTTCTTTAGTGAAAAATTGAATGATGCTAAGAGAAAGTACTCTACTTATGATTTGGAATTGTATGCAATGGTGCAAGCTTTGAAAAAATGGAGGCACTATCTTTTGCCAAAAGAATTTATTGTTTATACTGACAACCATGCACTTAGTTTTCTAAATTCTCAAGAGAAACTCAATCATAGGCATATCAAGTGGGTTGAGCAACTCCAAGCCTATACCTTTTCAATCAAACATAAGAAGGGGCAGGCTAACAAAGTGGCAAATGCATTGAGCAGAAGGGTGTGTATGGTTCAATAAATTCAGTTGCAAAGTGTAGGAGTTGATGCTCTAAAGCATATGTATCAGGATGATGAAGATTTCAAGGAGATATATGAAGTTTGCTCACAATTTTTAGACTCTTATCATTCTGATTTTTCTAAGTTTTTGTTGCAGCAGGGGTTGTTGTTCAAAGGCATCCAACTATGTGTTCCTAAATGTTCCATGAGGGAGAACATTATAAAGGAAAAACATTGTGGTGGACTAGGAGGTCATTTTGGATTGGATAAAACACTAGATCAGGTGAAGAGGTTTTATTTTTGGCCTAAAATACAATCAGATATCAGAAAATTTGTTGAATGTTGTAGTATTTTTCAAAGGGAAAAGGGTACTTCATCTAATGCTGGTCTATATCAGCCACTTCCTATTTCTAATAGGCCATGGGAAAGTATTAGCATGGATTTTATGTTGGGTCTTCCTAGAACTCAAAGAGGCTTTGATAGTATATTTGTTGTGGTGGATAGATTCAGTAAGATGGCTCATTTCTTGCCATGTAAATGCACTAATGATGCTTCTCACATTGCTGGTTTGTTCTTCAAAGAAATTGTTAGAATCCATGGTTTGCCTCTTAACATTATGATTGACAGGGATCCAAAGTTTGTAGGCCATCTTTGGCGCACTTTGTGGAAGAAGTTGGGCACTCAATTGTCCTTTACTTTAGCCTATCACCCTTAGACTGATGGCCAAACTAAGGTGGTGAATAGGTCCTTGGGAAACCTTCTCAGGTGTCTTACCAAGTAGCATGGAGAGGCATGGGATATGATCATCCCTCAAGCAGAGTTTGCCTATAATGATTCCACCAATAGAAGCACAGGAAGAAGTCCATTTGAGGTTGTTTATGGTCTTCATCCAAGAGGTGTCCTTGAGTTGAGAGATCTCCATGGATTGGAAAGAAAAAGTGCTCAAGGTGAAGACTTTGCATTGGCCATGAAGGACATTCATGATAATGTGAAAGAAACTCTTGAAAAGAACAATGCCAAGTACAAGGAGAAAGCAAATGAAAGAAGGAGAGATGTGCAATACAAGGTTGGAGATTTGGTCATGGCTCATTTGAAGAAGGAAAGACTTCCTAAGGGGTAGCCAACCAAACTCCTCATGAAGAAGATAGGACCATGCCGGATTGTGCACAAGTTTGGGTCCAATGCCTATGAGATTGAACTTCCTCATGGCTTGGCCATATCTCCCATCTTCAATGTTTTATATTTGTTCCCTTTCAAAGGTGATTCTCATGCTGATCTAGAGGCAGATATGACAGCAGCAGCAGATGAAGATTGGATCAAAGGTCTTCCACCCAATCAGCCCTTGAAGTTGGAATGCATTCTTGACACCAAGGTCTTGAAGAAGACAAGGAAAAAGACCTACAAGCAATTTCTTGTCAAGTGGAGTGGCTTGCCTATTGAAGATGCCACTTGGATGACTGAGGACATCTTGAAACATGGTTTCACCATTGCTAATTTGCTCCCTCAAGAGACTTGAGTTCTTTTTTCCACCCAGAGAGTATGGTGCATGAGCACCAAGATATCTATGTTTTGATTGATCTTCAAGTTGTTTTGTTTTGGTTCAATAAGGTCCTTGAGACCCTCTCCATAATGTAATAAGGCTTGGATGGCATAAATGTAAAGGACTATGTCCAAATATCTAAAAACTACAATCATGTTGTATTGGGCAACCTTGTGAAGGACAGTCCTATAAGTTTTCTTGTTTGTGAGCATTGTCAAGGCATGACAAGCAGCTTCAAGCACTGTCAATGAGTTTAGAAAGTTGTCAAGAGGTCTAGTGCCTTATTCAAGGCCTAATTATCTTGTAATCTTGTTTGAAGACATCATTATGCAAACACATTTGTTGTTGCTCAAGAGGAACAGTTGTCAAAGGTAGTTTGGTGGTTCCACACCTTCCATCGACCCCAACTACCTTGCAACCAATTCAAACTATTAGGAGGACTTCTTAATACCTCAAGCATGAGGAATGCAAGACTGGTGAAGAAGTTTGAAGCAATAAACATATAGTTCTCTACCTTTTCTGTGTATTTCTTGAATTTTCTATGCATTCAAACCTGTACTGCTGTGTAGTACGGTTCTGTTGTGGAGTGTTGGATGTTTGGAAGTGGAGAATGATGGATTGACTGCCCATTGAGTAAGTTTAGACTCTTGATATTAAAGGGAAGGCATACTATGACTGTGAAATATCAAACTGCCCTTTAAAACTACTGTCTTTTATAGAATTTTGCTATTTTCCTACTCAATCCGTACTTGTACGGTCTGGAGGTGGTTGGTGCTTATGTTGGATGGTTAGTGTGGTGAGTTGTCTGCCCTTTGCAAGTTGTTTGAAGCCTTGACACTCATTTGTATCACTATATTTTCCTTTTTTCTGAAAGTGGTCTGCTAACCCTGAACTAGGGTTCTGACAGCAAATCCATGATGTTTCCCTCATTCCACTAAACTACCAAACCTTGTAATCAGTGGAATGAGTCTTGTAGAGTCTGTTTCAATGTCTTGTAAGGTTATTTTGAGCAGGTGACTGTGGTTGTTGGGTTTTTGTTGAATTCACTTAGCAAGACCATTTGCTAAGTGACTGTCAGAGGTTACCACAGTGGGTTTTTTTGGAACAGTCAGTCAAAACAACAAAGGGAGGGTGAATCTCATGGTTTTAGGGTGCCATTAACATGTTGAAATGGTCAAGAGGGTTTCAAACCAACATCTGAGGGCACTTGCTTCATAGAATAGGCCTATTTAGGGGTAAAAGACACTAGGAGGGTTATTGGTTAGGGCAAACTTTCTAAAACAACCTATACCCATCCTGGAGTATGCTGTAGGGAGGCATAATGGGTATCTTTTGCATGCCTTAGATTTATATTTGAAGGTCTATACAAGGAGATAAGAGGATTGTTCCCTGTTTCTAGGGCTACAAGCCATTTTGAGGGTTTATGAAGCAAGTGTGTGTTCCGAGAGCAATCTGCCTTTACCAATGGGTGGGTTGAGTCTTTTGGCACCCCAATCCAACCTTTCCATGAACAAAAAAAGATTCCCTTCTGATGTTCCCACTTTTCCATGAAGAACTTGTTTTTGGACTTACTAGTTTGATTGAACCTTGTTAAAATTTGTCCTTCTTCTTGTATCCCAATTACCTCTACATCAAATGTTGCAAGAACAAGTTGAGATTCATACTTCTTATATTTAGTCTATTGTTGACACTACTTCCCAACCTCTTGATGCCTCATTGGATACCCATATGAAGACTCCTCCCAAAGGAGTGAGCCCAGATGTGATGGATCAAATTAGAAAATTCAAGCCTTTGTGAAAGCAATTGAATCTTGGACTAAAAAGATGATTGTTAGTAGGATACATGGCATGGAGTAGAGTCAACTAGAAACTGGCACATACATTATGTGGAGGTTGGAGTTGACCTATTATGCTAGAAGACACATCCCTAGACGTAATAGATATGTATAGTATATATATAGGATATGATAGGAGATACTATATGGAGATCTATTGGTACCAGATAATTATGTGTTGTCTTATTTTTGTGATCTATATGTGAGACTCTGCCCATGGTATTCTTTGTGTTTTTCTATCAATATCTAAGTACTTGATCGGGGTATAAAATGAATACAAAGACTTGGATGAAGACTGGGTCTCTAGACCAGTATCCCTCCCCATTTCTTGCCAAAATTTAGTTCTATTGTTGGGAGCATGGAAGAGAATAGTTAAAGATTGAAGGGGAAAACATTCAAAGGAGTAGCATCAAGTACTAGAAAGTAGAGAAGGCTAGATTGGCGAAGAAATTTTTTAAATTGCAGAGAAATTTGAGTCTCCTTAAGTTCCTACCTCTGTGAGAGGGGGGCAGACACTTAAGGGGATGGCAAGTCGAAAGGGGACAGGATCTGCAAGGATCTTTCAAATGATGTGACTCTTCAAACAAGGCTACCATGCCCGATATAAAAGGACTAATGGAACACCAAATCAAGGAAACCCATGGTGAAAGGGGAGAAGCAGAAGAAAAGAGAGATCGACAAAGACATAAGAACCAAAATGGGGATAAGTAGGGAAGAAAGATTGAAGCAAATTCAAGAATGGCAAGAATGTTACTTCTGAAGGATGGAAAGGGCACAAGAAATAAGAAAAGAGATGATAACAGAAGTTGTGGAAGGAAAGGAAGAACAATTTGTTGAGCATGTCAAGGAGGATGCTGCTGGAAGGGAAGAAGAAGACAAGTACATCATGGAGGATGTTGTTGAGTGCACTAATATGGGTGCTACCATAGAAAGGAGATTAGAAGGAGAAGAAATAGAGCACATCATGAAGGATGTTTCCAAGCATGCCAATGTGGGTGTTGCTGGAGAGAAAGTGAACAAGAAAAGGAAGAAAGAGGCGAAATAGGGTTTTTGATATAGATTGCTGGAAATTCTAAATCAACACTAAAAATTTTGAATTTAGGTGAGAAATATATAGAGGAGATAATTTTTTGAAGCATAAAGGAGATAAGAGGAGGAGGAGAAGATGCGATAAACATTGAGAGGAGTTCAGAGGGTTTTAGAAGGTTATTTCAATCATCACTTGATACAAACATTATGTCATTCACAAATAGAAGAGTATCCCATAATTTGAAGAGACACACTCCTAGACCATGAGTCACCCTGAGTGCCATATAAAGTAAAGAAAATTTTAGTTGAGAAGGAAAATATTCAAGAAAACAATAAAGCAGATAGAATAGAAGAGATCTAGAGTAATTTTGCAAAAGTTTTAGGAGAGTACTTTGATATCCAACTACATAGAGACAAGGAAAGATAAAGAACAACCCAAGTTGATAGAAGATAGCCTAATAAGAAGAGAAAACTAGAAGAAACCTACCACAAAGTATCGAAGACATTAACAAGACCAATTATGGATACTCCTATCAAGTTACTAGTATTTGAAAAGGACACTACTGAAGCAACAGAGCACAATTTTGTCTTGGAGTCTATTTGGAGCCGGAATAGGATAACAAGAGATGAAATCAAGTTGTTTGACTTCATAGGGACCTTGCGGAATGAAGAATTGAAGTGGTATAGAAAGACATGTCCAAATAGTTATAAGGAATGGGATGAAATCAAGAAACTATTCTTGGAGAATTTTGGAATTTTGGATATTCCTACATAAGGGATTATTAAGATGAGATATTTGATGCAATTGGACAGAGAGTCAATAAAGGATTTTGATAAAAGATTCAAGGAGACAACTAGGAAGTTAGAGGAACCATTGACTGAGGAGCAAAAGATAGAATGGTTCATTTCTGGAATAAGCCCTAAAATAAGATCAACCCTAGATGGAAGAACATTTGAAACATATACAAAAGTAGTGACACTAGCCTATTGGATATAGACTCAATCCTAGTGTAGACAAGACAAGATGAAGGAAAACCTAGAAGTGGAGAAGTTGAAATTGGAATTAGAACAATTAAAGCTAAGATAAGAGATTTTGGCCAAGTAGGAGGAGAATACATAGAAGCAAAGGCTTAATATTTGGAGCTCATACTGTACAAAGGAAGGTCACTTGAGAAATGAATGCCCTAGAATGAAAGGTGAAAGGCAAGTTGTTGCAATGAAGGAAAACATCAAAACAAAAAAAGGAATAAATTCAGTATACTATGGATTGTGCACAGAATGATGTGGCCATGAAACACCAGATTGTCCTTCACAAAATTTTTAGAGGAAAAGAGATATTGATGATGAAGAAGATGAAACATGGTACAATAACACAAACTTGGTAGAGAGCAACAACATGTCTTATGTGAAGGGCATAGCAGAAAGAAACTCATATGATCAAGGCTACAAGCAACCAAATTGGAGAAACCAGAGGAATGTCAATGCAAAACAAAATTCAAACTCTAGCAGTCCATCATATGGGAATATCTATAATAATGATGATAGAGAGTAGTTTGGAGGCTATAAAGGAGGCTCGAGGCCATGGAAGAGGTCAAAGAAGGAGAGAGGATGCTACATGTTTTAAATGCGGTACGCTAGGACACTTTACTAATGAATGTTGGGGCGAAAGGAAAACATAGCACTAATTTTGCAGCAGTATAGAGCATGACCTATTTTCTTATGATAGAGCACAATAGTACTTTTGAAATGCACCACCACAATCTAAGAGTGATGAGTTACAGAACCTGAATACACAAAAAGGGGCTAGGATCATAAGAAGGAAACCTAAGGGTCATGGAGCAAGAACTTGCTAGAACAACAGCAGGGATGAAACAAACACGTCTTCAACAGAATCTACAAAAGAGGAAGAATACTACCAGAGAAGCAAGTCAAAATATATCTGAAAAGATAGAAGAAGAATGAAGAAGAAATTTGTAGTACTTACAAGACAAGAAACAACTATTGGAAGACATTATACCATTGAGATAAAAGAGGAAGACAGTGAGGAGGAAGAAGAATTTGTTCCTACTAAGAAACAACATGAGGAGGTTGTGAAGGAAGTAAAACAAACAATAAGGAAGGAGAAAGAAAAGGAGAAACAATACAATCAATTTTTCACCGAAGAAGAAGTAGAAGCTCTCAAGCAATTAGCCCAACTGACACAACAACACAGACTCATTAAGAAACTAAAGCAATTTTCTAAATATTGGAATAAGGAGCAAGGTCAAAAGAGTTAACTTTGGAGGATGGGAAGAACAAACAGAGAATGGAAGACAAAGCCACTTGTGGTGGATGTTCATTTCAATCATAGAAAAGTTTGGAATGCCATCATAGATCTGGGAGCAGATGTTAACATGCTGAAAAAGAAGCTTTGGGAATAGTTAAGAAGACCTAAACTGATAGAGACAACTTACAATATAATCTTGGCAGATGGATCCAATATGAAGACAATGGGAACATGGAATAAAGTCTAAGACTTTATTGTTGTAGCCATGAATGATCAAGGTGAATCTTTAAATGCAATTTTGGGTTTGAGATGGTTTGTAGATGTAAAAGGTATCATAGACTCCCAAAAAAAAGAGCTATCATTTGCTAATGATAACAATATTGTCCATATTCCTTTGGGATCATCAATGGAAAAAGTGTTATGCCTGACATAACCACCCCATTTTTTTCAATAGATTAGGACCCCTCTTTGTCATTTTGTCATTTTCACTCATGTGTCGGTATTTTGATGATCCTAGCATCATCTTCCTTCTCTTAAGTTTTCTAAGAGAGTCCATGTTTTGCCTTAAAAACTTATGTTTTTAAGACTTTCTCTATTTAGGCCTAGGAGTTCTTTCATTCCTGGACTCACAGATTCCCAGGCCCATTTTGGTTTCCAGGACCAAGTGTTAAAGTCCAATCGAGACCTCGAGCCCTAATCAACCTTTTGGCCTTGGGGCTTTCAAGGTCCATTGGACTTTTTGGTTCTATTCTACCTTTCTCTCCCACTCCTGATGAGTCTCGTCGAGGTGGCAGAGCCTGATCATTCCTTTTGCCTCTATACGCAGGACCAAAAGTCCATTTTGGTCTCACATCCCCACCTTAGCTACCGCATTAATGCTAGCCTAGGCATCATACTCTGAGCATATTTAAGGCCTTTTGAAGTCTTTCTTCCTCATTCTTGTGTTGTATTTTCTCTCTCTCACTTCCTATCGACCTCTGCAAGAACAGTTGATTATTTGGTTGCAATTCAATCTCAAATTAGAAGACAAATTAAAGTTGTGGTGCATGTGGACGAGGGTTAGGAGGTTTTTTGCATTCCTCATGTTCCCACTCCTCTTATTTTGGTTTCTGTGCGCATCAAGTAGGGTTTATCTATTTGTTTTGTTCTGTTTGTGTCTTTATTGTTTGTTGTTTTTGGTTTTGGTGTTAGTATAGGGTTTTAGTTCTTGTTAATTAGGGTTTTAAAGCATTGCTAGTTTAGTTTATTTCTACATTTCCTATTTTCTAGGGTTTAGAATAGAATAGAGATAGTGAATAAAATTGGACCAGAAAATAGTTAATTCAAATTCTTTTTGAACTGTTGGAAGCCCTATTAGATTATTGGTTGAGGTTCCTTTTGGGCCTCAAGCCTCATTTTATTCAAACTAATGAAAGCATAGTGGGTCCAATTGGGACCTCGGGCCTTGATTGGCCCATCACCCTTTATATTTCCCAGAAGTTCCAAAACCCTCTTTGTACCTTCTCCTTGTAGATCCCAAAATCATTAAAAGACTAAAGTCCTTTCAGGGCTTTGGGCCTCGGAAGGCCTTTTGAACTAAATCCATCGAAGAGATTAAAAGGGGAAAATTCATCTTTTGCCCTTGCAGTCGACAAAGACTTAAAAAACCATTAAGACTCTGGTCCTTTCAGGGCTTTAGGCCCCAAAAAGCTTTTTGTCCTCAAAAGCTTCAAAAGTTCCAAGTCTAAAATTCCTCCCGCTCCCTATGAGGATTTCTAACTATTTAAACACTAAGGTCCTTTTGGGACCTTGGGCCCCGAAAGGTCCGTCGACCCTAAGATATCAAGAGCCAAATCCCATTTTTGTGTAGTGTTGCGTTGGTTGTTAGAAAGGTCATTTCAAGACTTCGGGTCCACGGTGACCTTTTGGCCCTTTTACAGTTTTAGCCTAAGAACCTGATTTCCACCCACTATTTTGGACCCAATTGGGACAGTGGACCCAGGGTCCAATTTTGGGCCTTGCTCCAAATTTCCAACTTGGTCTTGAAAACCCATCAAGGCATAAAAACCCTTAGAATGCTTACAATTTAGTAATTCCTTTTGATTTTCTTAAATTTTTATATGTCCCTTTCACTCTTGTAGACTAGATAGATGTCTGAGGAAGAGACTTATGCCCATCAAAGTGAGGAAACACTTCCTGATTCTAAGTCAATAGAGAAGATTACGCAAGAAAAAGAGGGACAAGAAATAGGAGAAGTGGGATCATCATCAGTGAAGAAACCAACTAAACAGAAAAAGAAGGAACTACCTGTAATGATGAAATATCAATTTCAAGGAGTTCTTAAAGATTCTAAGTTCAAGAATGAGCTCATGATTATCACAAATACTAAATTAGGTCACATAGACCTAGGAGTGTTTATACATGACACATTTGGGGATGATGTCACCCCAAAGGCCAAGAAGATTTCTCGATTAGGCTTAGGGCTAGCCAGCTTTCTACCAATAGTTCAATGCCCTACGTTGATTCTTACTTTCACCCACCATTATAACCTCGAGGATAGAAAATGTTTTGATTCTAGTGGAAACCTCCTCTTAGATATCACTCTTGAGATGATTAGAATGCTTTTTGATCTACCAGTATATCCACAGGCTAGTTTTTTGACAATTGTTGAACCAGTAAGATATTATAGCCATGATGTTACTAGAAACAAGGGATATCTAAATCAACACTAGTTGGTGAAAAAGAAGAAATATACTTCCAAGGTACCCACCAAATTAACAAGATCAGATTTTCAAGGAGAGCTTTCTGATGTGATTACTTTGTTGAGTAGATCTTTCAGGAGAGAGGAATCCAAAACATATGAAACATAGATGTTTCAATTCATTTTTTGTACTATCAAAGGAGAAATTAAGTTTGATTGGGCTAAAATTGTGTCAGAGAATATACATGCCCATCTTATGTCAGTAGTGCAAGTGAAAAAGTTCTATATGACTTCATATATTGTGTGGTTAGTTGCAAGGGTAGGGAATTTTCCTAGCTTGAAAACTGTGGGAGTTAGAGGAGAAGCCCTTGGACAAAGAAAAATCTAGTAATTCTATCCCCAACTAGAGCTCAAAGAAGCAGAAAAACATTTCAAGAGAGTGAATGACACATTTTTGTATGCCATTATTTTATAGTTGACTGGTGATCTTGGTTGGAGGATGTCTGAAAAAGCAATGGACCTCATCAAGCCATGGGGACAATGGTTCGTTTAATTCCCCAAGTCCACATACATTAGAATAGCAAGATTTAAGAGAGCCCCATTTTTTCTCCCAAGGCACTGCAGTGACAAAATTATTCTTATGGATTTTTCTTGCCAAGTCAGTGAGGTACATTTGAAATTGTCAGGTAAATATAAATCTGGGGTAAAATATCATTTGTGTTGGGTTTCTATGAGTATCCATCTATTTTAGCTACAAAAATAGTAGTTGAAGAGCTAAATGCTCTCAATTTGAAGGTATATGAGCCTAGGGAAGATTTTAACCCTATTGGCAAATTGAATCACCTATTTCCAAATATGGACTTCAAACACAGGCATTCTTTAGAAGACTTTTGGGTAAATTGCCAAGATGATTTTGAAGTCAGGAAGTAGCAGTACACCAGGCTCACAACTATTTAGTTGAGGGAATTTGGGTTGATAAATGATATACTAGAGGGGTTTTCCGATGATGGTATAGTTTTGGATCCTATATATCATTTAGACTTTGTTGATAAGAAGGGGTTGGACCCTATTAATTGGTTAGAGAAAGAAGAGCATTCTATCAGGGAGTTCAACTCCTATGTTATAGAGAGAAGTATGTCTTGGTTGAATCCAAGATTACGTAATTTTGTGCCACCAACCCTGCAAACAAGGAAAAGAAACAAGGATCAATTTTCATCTTCAGGATCACCTACTGTAAAGAGATAGAAAGTCCAAGGGAAACCCCCTAAGACTACAAAATCTAGTGTTTCTATTGATTCCACCTCTCCTAAGGATATCCTCAAAGTTGTACAAGAAAAAATTGTTGAATCATCCATGATGTACAGAGAGGGTGCAACAAGGATTACATCCGACATTGGGGTCAAGCCAGTAGCATAGGTTATTCCTCCCTAAGATTCTATTGAGCAAACACCAAGGGAAGGATTGAAGACTGTTGAGGCAGAAATATCACAAGCAACCTTTGGCATAGTTGTGTTTCCACCTCCCTCTTCAAAACAACAAATGGAACAAGAGAAACCAGTGGAAGAGAAGGTTATTGAGGAGGAGGATAAGGTTGCAGATGAACAGCAAGAAGTCCCTAGTGAAGAAGTGTCAGAACAAGAATAGGAATAACAATTTGAGGGGCAACAAAGTCTTCATGAAGAAGAAGAAGAAGAAAAGGTAGATGAAGAGGTGGATAAAACTCAGGAAAATATTCCTTTTGAAGAGGAAAGAGAAAAAGATATTGGCAAAGAACATGTGCTCATAGAGAAAGAATAGAAAGAACTTATTAATGTTGCAAATAGGCTAAGAAAGATAACTCTTCTCAGAATATTAAGTCTTCAAAAACCACTGGGGAGCCACCAAAACAAGAGAAGCAATAGGAAATTAGAATAAATGAACAGGTTGATTAGCAACAACAACAAATAGCACAAAATCAACTTGATCATACCTTACAGTCTCTGGTTGCACCTTCTTGGCTCAATCTCAATTTGGGTAAGAGGCAATAGGTGGTCATCCAGCCTTTGAATTTTTAGGAAATGATTATAGAAATTGAGAAGGAGAAGCCTAAGAAAAAGGCTAGGAATTTGTCAGCTATCCATATGAGTGACCAAGGGGAAAGAATTGTAGAAATCGCTACCTTGATAGCCGACAAAAATGATAGGGATCTACAGGCCGAAGACTACAAGATTACAAGAGTAAATTTGGGGAAGTAGACCTGTGTTGAAAAAATAGATTTATTTGATTATGCATACACAACTGTAAAATCAAGAATATAGAAAGATAAGCAAACTAAGGATAATTTGAAGCTGTAACTACATTAGATGAAGCATTTTTTAAAGGACTTATGAGAATATGCAAAGAGATGGGGGACCAAAAAGGTGCCACCATGGAACGTTTTGGTCCCAAATAGAAAAAAACATGAGCATGTTATAATGCACTCACGTTTTAAAACACGAGTGTGTTATAACACGAGCATGTTATAATGCACTCGCATTTTTTTCACTTAAAAGTTAAAAAAAAACTCATTTTCTTGTCATTCAGCCATGGCCAAAGGAGTTAAGTAGTAAAAAAAAGAGTTCATAGTGCAATCGCGTTGAAGGGAAGTCTCTCAAACCAAGTGTAAGAGAGAAAATGATAAATTCACGATGCCACCTCACCGCCAAAGATGTCATCAAGAAAATTTGGAGGGTCTAGCAACTAAAGAAGGTAGGGTCTGACTAATTTTTGTTAGTTTGAGAAGAATTTTTTTTTTTGCAATGTTTGATTTGTTTTTATATTGCATTTATAGTTATTGAGGCAAGAGAAAACCTAAATCTAGTTGAGGAGGGTAAAAACAACCCCCAAAACCCTCCAAACCCTCCAAACCCACCTTCACGTCCTCACAATGTAAGGGATAGTCAAGAAAACTACCTACAGATAATAGAAGAAAACAAGAAACATCTTCAAACTCTTATTCAAATGATAAACAATTCAATTGCAAGCATCTATCATAGGAGAGAGCTTGCAAAGTCACTAGAGGAGATTGTTTCCCACACTGATTTAGTGACAAAACAATTCACCGAATTTCAAGACTATAGGGAGAGATGTCGGTAATACTGTGCTGACAAATTGTCATATGAATAAGTGAAGAATGAAAAAAACACAAAATCTCAATTATGTGCACATTTTATTAATTTCAAAACTGGCCAAAGATTAGAAGAAACTTGCAAATGGTTCCCTAATCATTGGTGTAGGAATAAATAAATATCCCATAACTTTTAGGATAGATGGTACATGGTCTTCAATGAGTGCTTATGCAACAATGATGAGGTGCCACAATATTTCTTGTGGAAACTCCATTGCGAGTTCATCCTCAAGAAGATTCCCAATTATTTTGACATTCGTGAGTTCCAGGGTAGAGGTGGTGACTCTACCCAAGATAGAGAGGGGGCTCAATGAGATGAAAACCATGCACCTAGACCCCTGTTGAAGCCAAAACATAGGTCACTCCCTTTGACTTTGAAGGAGAGTGTTGAGGTGGATACATTACATCCATTAACTACTCTTATGCAGTCTCTATCACAACATGTCAATGATCTTACCCAAGCCAATGAGGGTGACAGTAGTAGGCATCATTTGTCCCCACATTTGTGCAATTCATGTGGGAACCTATGTGATTATGGGATGTAGGACGCACGGTAGGACTCTTGGTAGGATGTTGCGATGCAGGGGCAACATCCATTGATGGAGGCATCCATATTGGATGAGATTGTTCTCACCGACAATGTCTTACAGTATACATTTGGTATTGACTCTCAAGTAATTTTTTACAAGTTTCATCTTGATTTAATATATTGTTATTTGAAATTTGTAATTAATTTTATATGACTATCTATATTATAAGTCAAAAATAATGTATGTAATTGTCTATGCAATAAAATTCTAGGGTCAGAGTCTTCATCCTGCCTCCGTTAGCCATCCATTGGCAGGATATGAGAGGAGGTCAAGTCAGAAAGTATGTAGTTTATCACATGATCTTAATTATTGTAGATATGTCAATGGTAATATTATTTTGTGACAATTTGATGATTTCAACAGTCACCAACACCTCCACAATTTCCTTGGTCCCCTAGACACAAATCTACCACTTTTACAGAGGTAAGTTTAACCATTTCTAATCATTATGCATTTTTAAAATAATGTTATGTATTTATTTTGTTCAAATAATCTTGAACTTGTTTTTCAGATGCTGGATGTGGAGACTCCTCCTCATCTTCGTGAGTTAGCGCAGATCTATGGCATTGTTGTAGCCATGATGTCTTCAAATCCTTTGATTGAGGTATGAGCCAATAACATGAAAATATCATAATTTTCTATTTCTTGTTTTATCTCATGTCATTTGATATACATAAATGATATTTATGTTTAGTCAATTTTGCTTTTTGATGCTTCTCACAAGAGGTCACAACTCTAGTTTGTCCAACTACGGACAAAGAAGCTCGAAACAAGATGATGGAGACTGATCATCAGATGGTAGTAAGTGATCGATTACATATGTGATGTTATATATTTAATGTACATTTTCTATAGTAATGTGCATATTATTTGAATGTATAAATAGGTGGAGCTGGATGAACTTCTGTCGAAGAGGTCTACTCAACGGCAGAGAGAGGATGAGTCACATATTGGCTCTCCATCTTCATGGTCAAGCAAGGGCCACCGATTATTTCATAAAAGTCCATAGGAAACTAGTTTTTGGGATTTTTTTGTATGCCTAGATGGCTTTGTATACATACTTTTGTATATTACCGATGTATATTTTTGTATATATACATGTATGGCTTTGTTTGGACATGCCTATATGGCTTTGTATATAAACTAGATGTTATGTTCATGACATTATGTATATGACAGTTTATATTAAATATTTAATATGATGATCAATTATTGTTACAAGAATTTGGTTTTACACATGCCAATTGCATTTGCTTGAAAGTTTATAAATCATTTTCAAATAATCCATTTTGTGCATATCTTGCAATCATTACTTCTATGGGACTGTGCATTTCTTTGAGGCATCATTTCAAATAGTTCACGTGCCTTGTCTATGCTTCCACACTTTCCATACATGTCTACAACAGTAGCTACAAATACAATGCATGTGACAAAATTCCTATATCATTTATGCTTTGATGGTTGTCCACACAATGATCCCCAGATCCCATTCTGGCATAGGCAAGGAGGAAGCTAGATAAGGTTGTGCAAATTGGTTTTATACGTGCCAAAATTTGTGTTTGGTTGAAATTTACTTTTGTGCATTTGCTTGAGAGTTTTTAAATCCTTATGAAAAATCCATTTCATGCATATCTTGTAATCATTGCATTCCATGAGACAACATTTCTTTGAGGCATCGTGTCAAACAGTTCACATTCGTTGTATATGCTTCCACACTTTGCATACATGTCTTGTAGGGTACTTACAACTACAACATTTGACAAAATTACTATATCCTTTATGCTTTAATGGATGTCTATATTGTGTTCCAAAGATACTATTTCTAAGGTTTTTGGAATTTGTCTTTACACTCACCAATTGCATTTTCTTGAAACTTTCTAAAGGATTATCAAAAAATCCATTTTGTTCATATCTTGCAATCATTGCATTCCATGAGGCAACATTTCTTTGAGGCATCATGCCAAATAGTTCATGTGCCTTGTCTATGCTTCCACACTTTGCATACATGTATCTGAGGGCAGTTGCAAGTACAACATCTAACAAAATTCCCATATGTTTTATCCTTTGATGGATGTCTATTTTGGCATAGGCAAGGAGGATACTGGCTAAGGTTGTGGAATTTTGTTTTACACTTGCCAATCACATTTGCTTGAAAGTTTCTAAAGCCTTATCAAAAAATTCATTTTGTTCAAATCTTGCAATCATTGCATTCAATGAGGCGACATTTCTTTGGGGCATCATGCCAAATAGTTCACATGCCTTGTCTATGCTTCCACACTTTGCATACATGTCTACAAGGGTGGCTACATTTACAGCATGTGACAAATTTCCTATATCCTTTATGCTTTGATGGCTATCCATACATTGTTCCAAACATTCTATTTTGGTGTATAGATAGGGAGGATGCTGGTAAGGGTTGCGGAATTTGGCTTTACACATGCCAATTGCATTTACTTGAAAGTTTCTAGTCTTTTCAACAAATTCATTTTTTGCATATCTTGCAATTTCATTGCATCCCATGAGATGACATCTCTTTGTGGTGTTGTATCAAACAGTCCACATGCCTTGTCTATGCTTCCACACTTAACATACATGTCTCGCAAGGTAGTTGTAACTACAATTTTTGACAAAATTACTATATCCTTTATGCTTTTATGGATGACTATACTATGTTCCAAAGATACCATTTCAAAGCTTTTGGAATTTCGCTTTACACCTGCCAATTAAATTTGCTTGAAAATTTCTAAAGCCTTATCAAAAAATCCATTTTGTTCATATCTTGCAATCATTGCATTCCATGAGGCAACATTTCTTTGCGGCATCATGCCAAACAGTTCATTTGTCTTGTCTATGCTTCCACACTTTGCATACATGTCTATAAGGGTAGCTACAATTATAGCATGTGACAATTTTTTTCTATCCTTTATGCTTTGATGGTTGTTCATTTGTTGTTCAAAACATCATATTTTGGTGTACAGATAGGGAGGATACTGGAAAATGTTGTGGAATTTGGCTTTACATGTGCCAATTGCATTTACATGAAAATTTCTAAAATATTTTCAACAAATCCATTTTTTGCATATCTTGCAGTCATTGCATCCCATGAGTGGACATCTCTTTGTGGTGTCAAGTATCAAACAGTCTATGTGCCTTGTCTATGCTTCCACACTTTGCATACATGTCTCGCAAGGTAGTTGCAACTACAACTTTTGACAAAATTGATATATCCTTTATGCTTTGATGGATGTCTATATTGTGTTCCTAAGATACCATTTCGAAGGTTTTGGAATTTGGATTTACACCCACCAATTGCATTTTCTTGAAAGATTCTAAAGCCTTATCAAAAAATCCATTTTGTTCATATATTGCAATCATTGCATTCCATGAGGCAACATTTCTTTGGAGCATCATGCCAAATAGTTCACGTGTCTTGTCTATGCTTCCACACTTTGCATACATGTCTACAAGGGCAGCTGCAATTATAGCATGTGATAAATTTTCTATATCCTTTATGCTTTGATGGCTAGTCATACAATGTTCCAAACATCATATTTTGGTGTACAGATAGGGAGGATACTAGCAAATGTTGTGGAATTTGGATTTACACATGCCAATTGCATTTACTTAAAAGTTTCTAAAATCTTTTCAATAAATCTATTTTTTGCATATCTTGCAATCATTGCATCCCATGAGAGGACATCTCTTTATGGTGTCAAGTATCAAACAATCCACATGCCTTGTGTATGCTTCCACACTTTGCATACATGTCTCGCAGGGTAGTTGTAACTACAACTTTTGACAAAATTGCTATATCCTTTATGCTTTTGATGCCATCCTAGCTCAACCATGCTCACATCAATTTGGCTCTTTACCTTGAACACTTGATTACAACATATCATGCCTTAATTATTCACATGAATTATAACCTTCATGGTCCTTTAATATGACATATATCTTATCTAGAATCATGCAATATAATATATTATCTCAACTTGATATGTTCATGCAATGAACTGAGCAATTCAATCTTCCACTAGCTCACACTAGCTTCACTCTAGGTCTAGAACAAAACCAAATCTTGATTGGAAGACTTATAGAAATTCACCATGGTTTGAAAACACTCATAAATGCTTAAATTAACTATACCAACCTTATCTATGCATGGGAAAAGCTCTGTGATTAGTATAACATGTGCTTGCTTTGTAAGTGGTCTAGGAGCTTGTAGCCCTTCTCAGAGACCTTTTATGTAATAATTACCTTAATATACCTGATAATTGAGATCTGAGAGTTGATTTGGATACACTTTTGGCCCTTATTAAACATATGTAAAACTTAGGCAGACTTGTTTTGTAAGGAATAAATAAAACTTGGACTGTTACAGTCAAATTAGGCCTATTTTAGGGACTGTTTTGTAACAACAGAGACCAAAAGAATTGATCAAGCCCTAATATTGATAGGGATTGTGTAAGTGGACATATCTAACATTTCTAAACACTCCCCTTGTAGATATCACTCACCCAACACAAGAGATCTCAAAAATACACTAAAATAGGGTCTTTTTAGGCCAAAAAGAGTAGGGATTTCTCCAAATGGAACTTGCACATGTGACCTGTTGGCAAGAGACACTATGTACCTTCATGAGTGTTGTTATTGATGGTAACAAAGTCCATCCCACACATCTGCAGGACATAGTGTGTCTATACTGGAAGTCATATTGAACAGTATTTTGGTCCAGTGAACAAGAACAGAGCATGCAGCAAGGTCTGACAGTCAGGTCCGGATCTCTCAGAGGAAGTATCTCAGTAAAATGTGGACTTGGGGAAGACAAAAGGAGTACCATTACTAACACATTCCAAAGATTGAACCTCCGGTGATGAAAGAGTGAAAATATATGAACACTTAAGTGTTGGGTTCCTATTTGACAGAGTAGACTGAGGAAGAACTAACCGACAGAACATCAGACCTTAATCTGGATGAGATATTGATGGTGATCAAGTTTCTTGAGGTATCATTCATGATTGGCTGACATGATTGATGACTTCTATAAGCATCTCCTTGATACGCATCACTTGGTAAGCAAGGATTCAGCCGACAGACTAGAGGTTGGGAAAATATTGAGTATTCCGGATGCTGACTCGAAAGCTACTGAAATCCTTTGTGTGGATATATATACCAGATGGATTTTGATGAGAAAGTGTGTGTGGTGTATTGGGTAGTGTGAAGAAAAGTAGAGAGCAGTTTGGAAATAGTAATATAGGTCTGATATGTAACAGGACAGCAACACCAAAGAAGAGGTAGAATGAAGTGTATTAGATCAGTGTATTGATCCTAACTGGAACTGAACCTCAGCATGTGTGGATGCTTCTCATCAGTTCAAGTATCTTGTTACCTTCTTTATAATTTGTAGACAATGAGTCTCTTGTAGGCAATGAGCCTCTTGTGAGCAGTGTGCTCAGGCAGTGAGCCCTAATTGGCAAGTGCCATTTTGTACTTATATTCTTTTAATAGAGAATACAATCTTGGGTTAGTCACCCCGTGGTTTTTCCCTTAACAGGATTTTCTACGTCAAAATCATTGTGTTATGTGTATTGTTTTTGTTTCTGCTTTCATGGTTATGGATGCTTATTTGTTTTGATGCTGCACTAGTTGTTAATGAAGAACAAAAAGTTAAATTAATTTAGATAACTGATTCATCCCCCCTCTTAGTTATCAACAATTGGTATCAGAGCTAAGTTCCTCCAAACAGAGCCTAACAGCTTGAGGAAGATTTGGGAATTCCAATGGATATGTATGGTATGAGGGAACAACTTCAGTCTGCCCTTGATGATCTTGAGCAATCTCACTCTGAAGTCAACAACTTGAGGGATAGACTCAAACAAGCTAATGATTTCATAAATGAACTTAAGGAGAAACTAAGTATCTCTATGAAAAAGAGAAAGGAACTACTTCAACAATTAGCAAGTCAGAATGAAGCCAATGATACTAATGAAGATCTAAATGAAGAACAAATTACGTGAGAAGCTATCAAAGAGGTCATTATGGTAAGACATGAAATGGAATCAAGGGTTATAAAATTCACCCAAGAAATTGAAGAGAAGAGAAAACTGAAGATAATCTAAAACAATCTCTCAAAGAGAAATCAGAAGACTGCCACAAAATGGATAGAATAATTAGGCATTTGGAATCTGATCTGGAAGAAGCTAGAGATAATGAAGAACAACTTGAAAATCAGATTGACACTCTAAAAAGGGATCTTCAAACAACAAATGAATATAAAGAGAAATTCAAGATAAGCTCTGCTCAACTTGAAGTTCTTCTTGAAAGCCAAAAGAGAGTATATGACAAGCAAGGCTTGGGGTATGAGAAAGGTGAAAGCTCTGGATCTAATCAAAGGAACTCTGGATCAAGAAATCCAAGGAACAAGCCTAGAAGACCTCCGGTAAGGCAACCTAATGCTCAGAGATATCCATCCTTCAATGGATACTACCACAATTGCAATAACTTTGGTCTTAAAGCAAATTAGTGCAGAAGAAGAACGAATCAGACTAATTCATCCTTCTCCAGACAATGTTTTAATTGCAAAAGGTATGGTCACAAATCTCATGAGTGTAGAAATATGCAAATGAACAATTCATTCAATGGTAGATGCTTTACATGCAATAGAATGGGACATATGGCTAATCAATGTAGATCAAGAGGATACCAATCAAAAATGCAAAGAAATGTTGTTTGCTACAATTGCAATAGATCCGGTCATATTGCTAAATTCTGTAGAAGTAAGGTTCAGGACAAAAAGGGTCCGGTGCATCTTAATCAAAACTAAGACAAAGAAAAAAGAAAAGTGAATGCGGATGAAATTCAATGGGAGATGAACAAGATTTGGGTGAAGAGGAGTACAGATAATATTGAGGATGGATCCGCACCAGAATCTACTGCTAATATTCCTTCCGGAAACTAAATAGATGAGCTCTGGCTCAGGGGGAGTCACAAAAGAAAACAAGTTCCCCCAGCTAGTCAATTGGTACTTGAAATTGGCACATGGAAAGCTACGAACTAAAGGGTTCTCAAAGAAACATCCAATTAAGCCCTGGTAAAGATATGGAAAATCCGCAAGAAATTTAGAAGAGGTTAATCTTCCAAGAATGATCCGGTTTAATAGTCATTCGGTAAGAACAGGATTTTCACAGTTAGATCCAGTATGATTCAAATTTGAGGTATCTTGATATGTGGATAAATGGAATAATTGGAGAAAGGTAGATAGATTGCCAATATTCACCAAGAATAACTCTAAGTGCATCTCAGTGATCCAGAAATATCTCTCAGGACAAGGAGAACAAAGCAACTGGAATAACTTAAGTTGTGCATTTATTGCAAAATAGAATTAGGGTTTGCACAGAAATAAAAGGGTTCTTTTTCTCATCATTTGTACATTAGCATTCAAGAAAAAGAGAAAAGGAGCTTCGCAACAAATTGTCTCAATCCTCTCAAAGATCAACCACAGAAGTTGATTCTTCCAGCAATCTGATCTGGCTCATATCGTAGAAGCAAAAAAAAGGTATTTTCTACTCTTGAAATGCTCTCTCTAAATCTTTGAATGATGGCTACTCTGAATTTTGTGAAGATCACGGATAGGCCGTGCCCAAAATTTAGAAAACATCCCTATAAATGCCTAGAAGTTGATCCCCTAGGCGCATTTTCTAGCATTTTGCATGGGGTTTTGCATATTGAAGACGTTAGGGCATACATTCATGCAAATATTGAGGAATTCTGGGAATCCAAGTTGATGGATATATATCATAAGCAGCTAATAGATGAATCATTTAAACTCAAACCTTAGTACAAAGCCATCAGGGACAAGAATTTTGGACAGTGCATTCATTTTCCCTGTTTTGTAGAAGATGAATGGGTCCGGTATATTCTGAGCAGAGTTCATGATAACTTCATATGGTTGATGAGGCCATTTAAGATCACAAAGGATGCCATTAGGGTAGTGACCAAATTTCACTCATCCGGTGGGTTACCTACTCTCAAATCAGTCAAAAACCAAACTGTGAGTGAGGCTACTGGATCTAAATTTGATAAAAGAGCAATGACAATTGAGGATATCACAAATTCAAATATCATTTTTTCTACCATGATAATTAGCTATAAGATATATCACTCAAGCAGAGATAATTCTGTATGCAGAATAGCAATTTATACTGCTTATGAGATGTTAAGAAAGAATGATGACTATGATCTTTGTGAGCTCCTTCTGAACCAACTTTTGGAGAATCTGTAGAAGATAAAGAAGGATAAGAAGAATTCTTTCAAATACGGTGGGTTGATGCTTTGTCTATTTTTCTATTACATGAATGAGCTACTCGAATCTAGTGGATGGATATGGCAAAATGACAGACCGGTTGCCATACAAATCAAGGATTATTTGTATGGGCTTGGTGATGCCAAGGCACAAAATACAGCATTGTGGGCTTACTTCAAAAACTTCCAAAGCTTGATGCAAGCCAGAGAAAGAATCCCCCAATCATTAGTTGAGAAATACAAGGATATAGTGTGCTTCATGGTAGACACTGATGAATGCCTAATGGAGGCAGTGGAGCCAAGGACACTTTGGATCATGCCAATGGGGTATGAAGTAGATGAGAAAATGGTAGAGCTACATGTTCAACACATGCTAAGTCAACCCAAGGATCCTAAGGCAGAGAGGTTTGGAACCTTTCAAGAATTGAGTGTGAAAATTCATGTTGAACTAAGACAGCCTAAAATTAAGAGAAAAGTGAGAAGAGAAGTGGAAGAATTTTCCAAGAAACATGGAATATCAAAGGAGGCAGTTGATGCCAACAGAGAGAAGATGGAAAGGGTAGAGAAAGAGAAAAAAGATGCAGAAAAGGAAAGTGATCCAGTGCAAGCCCCTTCCTGGACTAGATCCTCTACGAGCTCTGCACCTACCACTGCTAAGAGCTCAAAGGCATCAAAACCAGAAGCCCAGACATCTAGAAAGGGAGAGAAGAGAATAAAGAAAAAGGCAACAAGATCCTATACAAGTCAGAAGGATGATGAAGAAACTGAAACTGATGAGGAAGTCAAGAAAATGAAGAAGAAGAAGAAAACAACCGATGAACCCTCTACCGGTCAAGGCAAAGAAGAGAAGGCAGAGGAATTTGTTGAAAAACCTACTCTCCGCATTGATGATATCATCAAATCAATCACTGTGGATGGGAACCTAAAACCAATGACTGATTTCTATGATGAATATAATGAAGCTGACCAGAAGATCCTACAAGAAGCTACAGTCAAGTATCTGGATATCTATAATAAGGCATTTATTGAAATCATATCTCTAATTCCCAAAAGCCTAGAGAAGGAACTAGAAATAAGGAAGAACAATGCCAAGGCAAAGGACCTTGAGATCCAGGAATAGATAGCTATTCAGCTCTATCCTTCAATCACTCATAAACAAATGAATATGATCTTCAAAGATTGCAAGGATGAGTTTTGAAGCAAAGCTAGAATGAATCAACTTATGCTTGGAGAGACTGACAAAGTGGTAAAAGAAATAAAAGACATCCTTCGGAATGCATACAAAAGATTCAATATCCCTATTATAGAGGACATAAGTGATGAACCTTCTGATGTCGAAGGACTAAGTATATCAAAGGAAGATCCTACAAAGGAAATTACTGAAGAGTCAAAGGAGTTAAGTGAGGAGAAGACCAAAGACCTGAATTCCTCTATTCTAGAAGAGGAAGTCCATCAAGAAGTTAATATCTCTCATCTGGATTCCCCAGCAGACTCCGGATCTAAAGGAGAAGAAAGAATAGAGGAGAAAATCAGTCAAGAAGAAGAGGTGAAGGAAAGAGAAGAAGATCAAACAGAGA
Source organism: Cunninghamia lanceolata (assembly GCA_027924645.1). Lineage (NCBI taxonomy): Eukaryota > Viridiplantae > Streptophyta > Pinopsida > Cupressales > Cupressaceae > Cunninghamia > Cunninghamia lanceolata. The sequence goes on along the minus strand of BSBN01000012.1, from coordinate 16,651,092 downwards.
AGACCCCAGGAGACGGTTCTAAGACTGCAGAAGGAAAGAAGACTCTGTCTCCAACAAGAGACACTGCAGAAACTATTAAAGATTTCTTGAACAAAAAAATGATGGAGATTGATGAACCAGAACTGCTTCAAGGACCATTCAATTTTGATTCCCTCTCTTCAGTTCAGACTATGAAGATAGCATCCTTTGCCCATGCATAGGCAAAAGAAAAACTTTTGAAGTCTCACATGGAAGACTGTGAGCTAATAGAAATTGCATCCGGTGCATTGGAGAAAATCATGCTATCCTTCTAGAAGGATCTTTCGGCCTCTTCATCCGGTAACTTAAAATCTCTTGTCAATACAATTAGCACACATTTTGATTCGTCAGCTGAAGATAAGTCCGGAAAGAATTTTTTGGGAAAGAGATTCTCTAAGGTGCAAGGTCTAATAACAAATGATAGGAGAGTTATGGATATTGGGATAAAGAGCTTAGAAAGTGCTCTTAAAGATGTTGAAGAAATACATAAATTATGTTTATCCTAGTCTAAAGTGACAATGGATATTGAGAAGAAAGTGAAAGAACAAGAGGATAAACTATCAAGTTTATCCTAGAATTTTGATCCTCTTACCTCCTCCATAATAAATCAAGAGTGCCAAATTATTGCAGTCATAAATGAAATTGAGAAGCTTGAGAAGGAGAAGAAAAATAGAATAAATAGGTTAAGTGAACTCAGAGGGATAATTATCCCTAAGTTAGAGGCCATGCATGAGTCCCTAACTGATGCTCAGACCACAACCCAGACTAGTGATCCGACAGATCTAAAGAGGGTAGAAGCTTTTGCATTCCTATTAAGTGGTCACATCTCAATTTTGGATAGGATGAAGAAGAGTTGGGCGACAGAAGTGGTACAGTTAAAGACCACCTTTGCAGATATACTTCAATATATGTAAGTATAACATGTATATATACCTATGCAGCTAAGTATAGTTAAATTTTTGGAAATTTTGGTATGCGGATCCTACCCTTTGCCATTGATGTCAAAGGGGGAGTGAGGAGCAGTGAAAAATGTGGAATCTAGTAGAGGGGGAGCTCCGAAAAAGTGTACATTAGAACAGAGCACCAGCCAAGGGGGAGTATAGTGTGACACTTAGTCATTTTTCACTAAATGTTTCCATCAATGCCAAAGGGGAAGATTGTTGGCAAGAGACACTATGTGGCTTCATGAGTGTTGTCATTGATGGCAACAAAGTCCATCCCACACATCCGCAAGACATAGTGTGTCTATACCAAAAGTTAGATTGAAGAGTATTTTGGTCCAGTGACCAAGAACAGAGCATGCAGCAAGGTCTGATAGTCAAGTCCGCATCTCTCAGAGGAAGTATCTCAGTAAAATGTGGACTTGGGGAAGATAAGAGGAGTACCATTACTAACACATTCCAGAGATTGAACCTCTGGTGATGAAAGAGTGAAAAGATATGAACACCTAAGTGTTGGGTTTTTGTTTGGTAGAGTGGACTGAGGAAGAACTGACTGACAGAACATTAGACCTTAATCTAGATGAGATATTGATGGTGATCAAATTTCTTGAGCTACCATTCATGATTGGCCAACATGATTGATGACTTCTATAAGCATCTCCTTAATACACATCACTTGGTAAGCAAGGATTCAACCGACAGACCAGAGGTTGGGAAAATAGAGTATTCCAGATGCTGACTAGAAAACTACTGAAATCCTTTATGCGGATATATATACCTGATGGATTTCGATGAGAAAGTGTGTGTGGTGTATTGGGTAATGCAAAGAAAAGTAGAGAGCAGTTTAGAAATAGTAATACAGGTCCGGTATGTAATAGGACAACATCACCAAAGAAGAGGTAGAATGAAGTGCAATAGATCAGTGTATTGAGCCTAACTGGAACTGAACCTCATCATGTGTGGATGCTTCTCATCAGTTCAAGTATCTTGTTACCTTCTTTATAATTTGTAGACAGTGAGTCTCTTGTAGGCAGTGAGCCTCTTGTGAGCAGTGTGCTCGGGTAGTGAGCCCTAATTAGCAAGTGCCATTTTGTACTTCTATTCTTTTAACAGAGAATACAATCTTGGGTTAGTCACCCCATGGTTTTTCCCTTTATACGGTTTTCCACATCAAAATCATTGTGTTATGTGTATTGGTTTTGTTTCTGCTTTCATGGTTATGGATGCTTATTTGTTTTGATGCTGCACTAGTTGTTAATGAAGAATAGAAAGTTAAATTAATTTAGATAACTGATTCACCCCCCTCACTTATCAACATGACCAACCTATGAAATCTTTCTTGTAGCTCTGTATATACTTGCATATGGTGTCCACCAAATTTTAGACGATTTGAATGGTGGAATTGGGAGAAAATCAAAATTTTTTAGGTGATATTATAGGAGATTCTTAGAGGTACTACAAGTAGCTAGAATTAATTAGGTGTTTGTCATATAAAGATCAAAGACAGTCCTAGCTTGACTATCATGTATCAAAGGCATTATTGTCTTCCTGGAAGATACTTATACTCTGGCATTATGAATGTGAATTCTACAAGTAGGGAGTGTAGAAGAGAGAAAGAAGATGATTGTCATAATGAAGAGATAGTTGTGTTGGTAATCAAAGAGTAGAAATAATAAATTAAGAAGGGAAGACAGCCCCATCAAGTCAATCATGTCATTCCCACATAAAGACAATCCTAGCAAGGCCAATAGACTAACTATGACATAGTACACTTATGGAAAAGCATGCAATCATGAATTAGCATGCAATATATGGACAACCATTTATCCATTTGACGAGAAAAGCTTCCATTTGGGGGGATCTAGTAATTAAAAAACTAGTCATATGATTGCTAGGACAGTCATCAAGGTTCTAAGAGTATTTACTAATCATCATACCATTATTCACATTTTAGCACTATCAACACATATAAGGATAGTGTTGTCCCAGAAAAATAGAGAAAGTTATTATAAAAATCTTAGAACACTCATTTTATAAATGTACAATTATATGCAAATGGTAGCAGTCATATGTCAAGCTTAGAATGGTCATATCAACCTAAGGACTACTTGATTGAATCCTCAAGGCTAGGAGTGACATTTTGCATTCCATAGGTCATGGGGCTGAATGGACTTCGCCAATGCATCAAGGTGGGTAGGTAAATTCTAGGGGAGGTCTCATTTCATGTGTGAAGTACCCTAATCGTTCGGGGCAGCAGGCTACCGACAAAGTCCCTTAAGATCCCTAAGATGAAAAAATTGTCAAACTTTGACAGAGTAGTTTTTGGTATTCGTGGAAGCTGGGAACATTCCATTTAGACCTACAAGTGCATGTGGGGTCCATCCATAATAAAATCTCTTCATTTTGGTCAACTCCAATCTGTTTGACCATGTCGATATCAAACGCATTCTTGCAAAATGCTTCAATTTCATGCAGTGGAAAGGTGTTAGGAGTGATATTTTGCATTCCATAGGTCGTGGGGTCGAACAGACTTTGCCAACACATCGGGGTGGGTCGGTAAATTCTAGGGGAGGTCTTGTTTCATGTGTGAATTGCCCCAGTCATTCGGGGCAGTAGGCTATTGGCAAAGTCCCTTAAGATCCCTAAGACAAAAAAACTACCAAACTTTGACAGAGTAGTTCTTGGAACTCATGGTAGCTGGGAACATTCCATTTGGACCTATAGGTGCACATGGGGTCTGTCCATAATAACCTCTCTCAGTTTTGGTCAACTCCAGTCCATTTGATCATGCTAATATCAAATGCATTTTTGTAAAATGCTTCAGTTTCATGTAGTGGAAAGGTGCTAGGAGTGATATTTTGCATTACATAGGTCATGGGGCCAAATGGACTTCACCAATGCATTGGGGTGGGTGGGTAAATGCCAGGGGATGTCCCGTTTCATGTGCCAAGCACCCCAGTTATTCAGGGCAGCAGGCTACTGGCAAAGTCCCTTAAGATCCTGAGAGCAAAAACTGCCAAACTTTGATGGAGTAGTACTTGGAATTCATGGTAGCTAGGAACATTCTGTTTGGACCTACAGGTGTATGTGGGGTCTGTACACAATAACCTCTCTCAGTTTTGGTCAACTCCAGTTTGTTTGACCGTGCAAAAATCAAATGCATTCTTATAAAATGCTTTAGGGACTTTACCGGTAACCTGTTGCCCCAAATGATTGGGGCACTTCACACATAAAATGAGACATCCCATGGTATTTACCTTCCCACCCTGATGCGTTGGTGAAGTCCATTTGACCCCACAACCTATGGAATGAAAAATGTCACTCCTAGCACCTTACGACTTTGACGGTAGCTTGCAGACCTAAAATGACTGAGACACTTGGCGTATGAAACGAGACCTCCCCTAGCATTTACATGCCCACATGGATGTGTTGGCACAGTCATTTCATCCCAAAGGCCCGTGGACTACAAAATTTTAGTGTTAGTGACTTTCTACTTTGTCGGTAGCTTACAGCCGAGAATGACTGGGATGCTTGGCACACAAAATGAGACCTCCCCTGGCATTTACTTAACACATTGGTGAAGTCGGTTCAGCCCCATGATCTATGGAATGCAAAATGTCACTCCTAACACCTTTCCACTGCATGAAACTGAAGCATTTTACAAGAATGCGTTTGATTTTAGAATGGTAAAACAAACTAGAGTTAACCAAAACTGAGAGAGGTTATTATGACAGACCCCACGTGCACCTGTAGGTCTAAATGGAACATTCTCATCTACCACAAATTCTAAGAATTGCTCCGTCAAAGTTTGGTAATTTTTTCATCTTAGGGATCTTAAGGGACTTTGCCAGTAGCCTGGTGCCCTGAACGACTCTGGCATTTTGCACATGAAACAAGACCTCCCCTGGCATTTACCCACCCACCTCAACATGTTGGCAAAGTCTGTTTGACCCCACAACCTATGGAATGAAAAATGTCACTCCTAGCACCTTACAACTTTGTTGGTAGCTTGCATCCTGGAATGACTGAGACATTTGGCACACAAAACTAGACCTCCTCTAGAATTTACCTACCCACTTGGATATGTTGGCATAGTCATTTCACCCCCAAGACCTGAGGAATGCAAAATTTTAGTGTTAGCAACTTTCTACTTTGTCGGTAGCATATAGCCCAGAATGACTAGGATGCTTTGCACATGAAATGAGGCCTCCCCTGACATTTATCCACCCACCCCGATGCGTTGGCAAAGTCTATTCAGTACCATGAACTATGGAATGCAAAATGTCACTCCTAGCACCTTTCCGCTCCATGAAACTGAAGCATTTTGCAAGAATGTGTTTTCGACATGGTAAAACAGACTGGAGTTGGCTAAAATTGAGAGAGGTTAATGTGGATGGACCCCACATACACCTATAGGTCTAAACAAAACATTCCCAGCTACCATGAATTCCAAGAACTGCTCCATCAAAGTTTGGTAGTTTTTTCGTCTTAGGGATCTTAAGGGACTTTGCTAGTAGCCTACTGCCCCAAACGACTGGGGACTTTGCACATGAAATGAGACCTCCCCTAGCATTTACATGCCCACCCCAATGTTTTGGTGAAGTTTGTTCGGCCCCATGACCTATGGAATGCAAAATTTCACTCCTAGCACCTTTCCACTGCATGAAACTGAAGCATTTTGCAAGAATGCGTTTGATTTCAGCATGGTCAAATGGACTGGAGTTGACTGAAACTGAGAGAGGTTATTGTGAACAGACCCCACATGCACCTATAGGTCTAAATAGAATGTTCGCAGCTACCACAAATTCCAAGAACTGCTCCGTCAAAGTTTTGTAATTTTTTTGTCTTAGGGATCTTAAAGGACTTTGCCGGTAGTCTGCTGCCCTGAATGACTGGGGCACTTCGCACATGAAACGAGACCTCCCTTGACATTTACCTACCCACCCCAATGCATTGGTGAAGTCCGTTCAACCCCATAACCTATGGAATGCATAATGTCCCTCCTAGTACCTTTCCACTACATGAAACTGAAGCATTTTGCAAGAATGCATTTGATTTTGGCACAGTCAAACAGACTAGATTTTATCCAAATTGAGAGAGTTTATTGTGGATGGACCCAACATACACCTGTAGGTCCAAATAGAATGTTCCCAGCTACCACAAATTTTGAGAACTACTTTGTCAAAGTTTGGCAGTTTTTGCGTCTTAGGGATCTTAAGGGACTTTACCGATAGCCTACTACCCCGAACGACTGGGGAACTTCACACATAAAATGAGACCCCCTTTGGCATTTACCTGCCCACCCTGATGCATTGGTGAAGTCCATTCAGCCCCACAACCTATGGAATGCAAAATGTCACTCCTAACACCTTTCCACTGCATGAAACTGAAGCATTTTGGAAGCACATGTTCCTTGCCATCATAGACAAATGAAATTGTTTCTTGCAAAATCAAGGTAGGTGTTTGTAGGTGGACCTAACATCCACCTATACATATAAAGAAGATGTTCCTAAGTGTCATAGTTTGATGGAACAATCGATCCAAAGTTTGTCACATTTTTTTCTTAGGGCTCTTGAGAGATTGCCTGCGTTCGATATAGCCAAGAACAACCATGAGGCTTTGCCACTGAAAAGATATCCCCCTAGCATTTACCCACCCACTTGGATGTATTGGCACCATCTATTTTGTCCTAGGAGATGCCTATCCTAGAAATTTAGTCATAATACCTTTCTGGTAGCTAGAAATTCAATACTATAAAGGTGTTCTCACTTGATCCAATGTCTTGTAGGGCATCAATTGAGGCTGCCCTTACCACTGCTATCAATTGTTTGTCATTAAAACTCATTAACGCTCATTATGAAATAGTAACATCATTAAAATGAATTAGAACTCATAGTAACATCATTAAAACTCAATATGAAATAGAAAGTAAAGGACATATCATCGTGAAATAATCATGAAAACCTACCTTACTTTCCGTCCAAAGGCAACTTCTTAAGGATTATGCCTACCTCTATCATACTAAAATCTTGAATGCAAATGCAATTGCACTATTTATCTCAAATGAGTAGCTAAAATATACAAGGTGAAATGAGGATAGCAAACAAAACTAACATACCTTTCCGTCATTCCACTACTTCAATCCAATGAACCATCAATGTATGCTCTACTCTTTATTGTGTCGAGTATTGCCTCGTGATCAGACTCACGAACCTTCCATAAGGTCCTGTTCAATGGTCTACCCCATATTTGATCAAATGAACGTTTGAAGCCACAACAAGGTTAGAATAATGAAGAATCTTCCTATGTGGCTCAAAGTCCTCGAACACCCACACATCAGACTTCTTCAGTGGGTACCTTCTAAGCCATGTTCCAGTAACAACCACTAATCCTATAGGGTACTCAATGTTTTCTCCATCTATAATAAGGGAATCTAATTTCTTTTTTTCCTCAACACAACAACACAAATAATAATCCATTCCTTCTTCATTGTCTTCAACTGCAATAACTGCATAAACATGCCCTGCATTGATACGTGCATTCAGTTCGATGAATATAAATTCAACAATACAAGAAAAAATACAAAATAAGATGCCATATTGAATTTTATTAAATTTGAATGCTGATAATACCTGGTTGTACTAGATCTAAAACATGGTCAAAATCAATCGATGTTTCAATCTTTATCATTTGTAGTGCTGTCAGTAGTCGATACATGTCAACCGGGATTAAGCCTCTTGCACACCATTCATCAACTCACTGCTTTGGCTCACAATCATACCAAGCTTCATATGTACATGGAGAACAAAAGCATGTCATATGACATGTATGAATACTCCATGAACCTGCATTAGAGATTCTAAAAGAGTGTAGCTCACTCGATCCTGTCAATGTACAATAGTCCTCATATTTTGCAATGTTAGTATCATCAACCAACCAAAAATATCTACAAATTGTAGACTTACCTTCATTACCTAGACCCATTGTAGTGTTACACCATTTGACAATAGATCTTGCATCTGTCAACTTCGCATTGTCTTTGTACTTCAACTCTTCTCATGTCAATGCTCTTTTGCTACATGCTCTTGCACAAATCATGCTCTTTGTTTCCATGCCTAGCCTCAGAAAAATTCCACATATGTTGAACACCAATCATTGTATGCATCCTTCTCATCCATAAGAACATCCATGCATTCTTAAATTATGATGCACAATTATCTGACCATATGATATGCTAATGAAATGTTATGCTCCTACTAGCCAAATAAGTATAGAACATTTGAAATCAACCTTGTACAAACTTTGTAGAATGTGTGCGATCATCACTAATATAAAAATGATATTCCCTCAAGATCTTCTTGTCATCCTCTGTACTATCTTATGCATGCATGAATTCTATTTGCACAAATATAGCAACCTGCATAGAGTTATAATACTGTGATTGCACCTCATTATGTGGCTACAGTGTGTAGTCTCTGTAAAGTCAACAATTGAAATGATGGTACCAAGTGGAAACGTGTCCTTGAATAACTTGAATTGCATGTCCAACCATCGACCTCTATGCATGTGCCTTGCATACTCATACACTATACTGTCATGAAATGTAGACATAAGCTGATACACTAGAATCTTTTGAATAACCAAATAGCACATCTTTGCTTCTTTACCATCTTTTGTATTGTAGGCCATTGTTTTATACTTGCCAAACTCTACTAGTTCATTTCCAACCACATGTGTGCTTTCCATATGTTCACATATTGATATATGTTGCAAGCCACCGCAATGCTGACATGTGCCATCCAAGCATAATTTCTTGTAGAATATTTGACCTTCCTCTCTTTCACATAAAATTGTTGATATGAAGTCTCTTGAAGATGTTGGTGGGGCACATATGCCACAATCCTACAAAACATTGTTAGTATGCAAATCTGAACATATAGACTGATAAACATCAAAATGGTTAGAAAATTCAATATGTAATCTACAACAAGTAGTGCGTGTGTGATTTATTTTGACATAGAAAAGTTTTAGCATTTAAAAATATCTTTGACAAATTTTAACTTGAGGATACATCTCTTGAAATTTCTTGAAATATTGTGTTTGAGCCACATCCAAAAAATTCTTTGGATGTGGCTCACGGTTTTGACAACCAATTCTCCTTTTCATAACATCTCTTGCATTAGGAGATACCCTTGTGTTGTTTTTCCAAAATTCTTTGATGAGGGATCTCAAGGCTTCAACAACAACTTTTTCTTTCCATGGGAGTCTCCCAAAGAATGCCCACAATTCATTGGTGTTTGGGTCCTCAACTCTTTCACATCTTCCAATGGCTCTCATTAGAGTTTTTCTACTTATTTTCAATCCTTGACTTGTATTTCTAATGAGATGAGCTTTATTTGTTTGTTGTCTTACTATTGTCAATGTAATGACATGTCATGTGACATTACTATCCTTGGCTCATGAGGTGAAACCACACTCTCATATGCACTCATTAGATTCTTGACAATTGATTTTTCACTTGAGGCATCCGATGTTCTTAGGCCAAGAATCTTCATAGTGGGCCTAAATTTAAGATTTCTCATCAATTCAACAAATAGTTGACATCTTCTAGTTTCATTTAAATTCTCAAAGAACTTTTTTCATATCTTATTCGCATATCTCTAGCAAGTGCCCGGGGAATCTTATCTTGCATGGCTTCAACACATTTTCATTGATATCAATTAGAAACTTAGGCTTCCTATGCAAAATTCTAGGAGGTGTTTTAATTGGTAAAGTTGACTCAACATTAGGAATTTCTTCAATATTTACTTGAGATGGGATAGATGATGTACCTTCAATTGGAGATGAAAAAGATGAAAAGGCTTGAAGTTGAGATGGAGAAGATGGTGTACCTTGAACTTGACGTGTGAATGATGTCGTGCCACCAAGTTGAGAAGAAAATGAAGATGTACCTTCTACTTCACTTGTGAAAGATGGAGTGTCTCCAATTTAAGAAGATAATGATGGTCTTCCTTCAACTTGACCTATGGATGATGGAGTGCCTCCAACTTGGAGATTCACTTTCCTCACCGCACTGAGGTTTTGCATTCATTCCCTTTGTGCCGCCAATTCCATCTCTCTCTTAGCTTCATTAGATGTGTCATGTTCCTCTTCAATTGGTAATGGTGGATTGTCTTCTTGTATGGTTGACAATTTCCTACTTTCCTAAATTCACCTCATTCTTTCTCTTTTCCTCTCATTCTCAGCTTCACACTCTTCTGGTGTTAGTCTTTTCTCATTTCCTCAACATGATGATGATTTCTACAAGCATAATGATTAAGACAATGATATTTAGAACTTTTATAATCACTGATCAATATTGATATAACAGTCATAAATGATATAACACTCATAAATGACTGATCAACAATGATATAGCAGTCATAAATGACTGATCCGCATTGATATAACAGTCATAATTGACTGATTAGCAATGATATAACAGTCATAAATGATTGATCAACATTGATAAAACAGTCATAAATGACTGATCAATAATGATATAATAGTCATAAATGGTTGATCATCCTTCATGCAACTTCTAAAAATTGTGTTAAAATGACTAGATTATGATTGACCTCTCAATATCATGTCATATCAGTCATAAGAACAATTGGGTCTGTCTTTATGCTATAAGATTATCATAAACAACATTGAAATGGTGTCACATGAGATGCAAGAACAATCATGAGTACTATGATTTCTATAGCAACCCTAAGGTTGTCCTTTACCAAAATATTTTATCACATGACCTATGAATATGATTGCCATGCTGTTAAAAGGAGAAATAATGCTAGTATAGAGAATAAAACCCTCATCATTGAATATGAAAAGTGTTGTTAATAAGAGGGTAATTATGGTCTTTGCTTACAAGGGGTATTTTAATAGTTGGAGAAGACTATTATAACAATTAGATACTTACCAACCCATGCACAAAAGGATTGGTGTTCATCACAATGTAGTAGAAAGGGTGACAATAAGAAGCCATGATTATGGAAGGACATTACAAGTAGTGTGATTTATGACAAAGAGATTTAAAGGGATATTTGGAGGCCATGATTGGACTGATTATATACATATTAGAATTTTCAAGCACCTTAAATGGACTATCAACACAACTAGGACTGTCATGACAGTCAATAGGAACATCAAACAAGGTATGAAGATAATTTGATATCTTGTCAAGGTGTAAAGGAGGGGTTTTCTAGGAATAACATGGTGCAAAAATTTAGGGTAGAGTTATGTTTCATGATGACAAATTACTAAGTATGGAGGTCATGTTGAGGGGAAAGACTATCAAATTGCGCTATATGACTATTACAAACAGCCACATATACTGTCACATCATAAACATAGAAGACTATTGTCACAACATAATGAGAGTTCACATGTGGAGAAAGAGAGGTTGCAAGATCAACAATGATCAGTTTGGCATTTTATTCTTGAAAAATACAATGATAAGTGGTTACAAACGTGAACTCTAGTGGTGAACCACAAATGCCTTAATATTGAAAAATCATACTCTCATGTTTGTGTTTTACAAATTATTAGCCTAAGATGCACAAGACCCTACCCATGAAGGTTTGAGTACCATACAACACAAATGTTAATATGATTATATTTTTTGTTAATTTTCAACCACACTTATTGTAAACCAATACTAGCACACATGTATGTGATCCATGGTTCCACAAGTAAGACATTGTAGGATTGTCTATTGACTTAATTATCATTTTCATGACTAGAAACTTAAGAGTAAATTTATAGTTCTACTAATTTCATAATGGCATGTTATAGAACCCCTTCCAATTATGCATAAACTTTGTTTTTTATGGAATATGTTGAGGAATATAGTCAACTTTGGTTCATGAATTATGATTCCCTTGATCATTTGTAGTATTGCAAATGAGGATTCCATCAAAGTGTATACCAATGAGAAAGTATCATTTAAATATATGATGCAAGAGAGTGGACATGAAGCTACTGCAACACCATTCCCATAGTTGGTAATAAGCAAGAAGATATCAATTGTGTGATGTTTCATCCAATGAAAAGTTTTGGATATTGTCTACAACACAAAAACTCTTAAATCCTCTAGGTGTATAAGCTTAAGGAGATAACTAGTGCTACAAAAATTCATCCAAAATTAGGAAGTGTATTTTTATGATCAATTTCTTTCCCTTATGCTAGATCACAATTATGTTTTGGATGATAAAATTAGATGATGATGTGACATGATTGGTAGTTTTCTTTGACAAAAAATACGTTTAAAAGTCTATGGTGTCATATCAAACTTCTATAATCAATTGTGTTTGTGAACTTTTTTAGAATCAATGGTTTTACAAACTTCTTATTTTTAGCAGAGTTAGGGTTAGGGAAGAATAAGAAGGTGCAAAAATTCAAGGCAAAATAACAAGGTGCAGAAATTTAGGGCAGAGATTCAGGGTAGAAATTTAGGGTAGAAATTCTCATGTATGGAGCACGTTTTCCTCATGATTAGTGGGGTGACTCATACTATGACTGTCTTAACTTCTCTAAATCAATCTCCAAGGTTTGATTATGCATGAATAAACTTCCTTAATCAATCTTCAATATTTGAATAACAAAATAATAAACCCTAGGATTCTAGATCATGATGACACCATCCATAACCCACTTGATTGTCATGGCATCCCTCACTACTATTACTAATGTAATTTCTCATGAACATGACAATCCTTGATTGTTACAACAATAAGCACCCTTGAAGCCTTCATGCTACTTCTAAAAATTGTGTTAAAATGACTAGATTATGATTGTACAAGAATGCATGACCAAGTTGGCAAAGGAGATTTGTTGTCATTTATGAGCTATTATTGTCATAATCATTAGAGGAATTGTCATAAAGGGAGTTGTGTAGGATGAAATGTTGTTTGGGACAAACTTAGGATTGTTATAGGCACTAAATATTTGGATAGTTAAAGGGTAGTCTTATCAACAAAAGAATAATCAATCTTAAAATCTCTCTTAACTATTATGACAATGATACCCATGCTATTTGACATTAAATGCATAAGGATTATTAGGGTTAAACCATTATAATGTCTTGTCATTAGAGGAAAAGAGTAGGGAGGTTGTCATGGATCTTAAGGATAATTGGAACTGTCATGTGGTTAGTATGGTCAATTGACCTTTAAGGACTTGAACTTGTTATATACTAAGAAATTTGTGGATTGTTCTTGAGATCTTGTTGAAGAGTTTGATCATAAATTGATAAGATAGTGATAGAAACCTATGTGGTTTTCCATGCATTGAGATTCAAATTGCGCTAGATGACTATTACAAACAACCACATAGATTGTCACATCATAAAATAGAAGACTATCACAAAACTCTATATCACTATTAAGGTCAAATATTCAAAATATGCAATAGGCTCTCTCTACCCTATTCACATGAAAAATTACTACATCAAATGCAAAGGTATTGGCACTTTGGAAGAAGACAATCATAGTTTGTAAGTTGAATGGCCAAGAGGATGATAGTGACAACTCATTACTATATGAGAACCAAATATATATCAGATTTGCAACATCAATAGCACAAGATACAACAAATTCAATGACAGTTCAAATTCAAGATACAACAAAATCATATATATATCATATTTTAATGATTCTAATTCTATTAATACACATAATGATGACTTTTTAACTTAGATAGTTCTACATTTAGTGAATTAAATTGGGCTTAAAGAATGTACCTTAGAATTCGATATTCGAGTTGACCAATACTCCAAAATTTGGCTTCAAAATCCTCAAATTGTTCTTTTTCACAAGTTTGATTATGAACTCTATATAACTCTAGAATAGGATTAGTAAAATTTATGGAAAAAACTAACATATATCAACAAATTCAATCTATATCAATGGTAATTAGCTTTGAAACACTATGAAACATGAAACTTTCAGTTTAAATAATCAAATTTTGTCCAAAAACATGCAAAATTAGTTCTTCTACGTTGAAAAAACAAAAAAGGTGGTGTATTGATCAAAAAATGATTCTTAATATGTCAAACAACATGAAAAAATGTTTTCTTGTCTGATAGCACACATGAAAAGTAGGGAATAATAGACAGGTGGGGTCTAAATCACAAATCCCACATGGTTTTTTCCCTTTTTTTTCTTCCCATAATGAGAGCATGTACTGGGAAGCATGAAACGTTAAGCTTTCATTCCAACCAAATTCATTCCTAATCAATCCTAAATCATCCCTAATCCATTCAATTTCATCTCTAATCATCCCTAAACCACTTCTAATCATCCCTAAACCACTTCACACCATCCCAAATCACATTCAAATCAATTTAACTTCATTCCTAATCATTTTCAAATCAACCTAGATTTCATATAAAATACCATCCCTAAACTATCCCTAAATCATTCTAATCATTCCCTAATCATCCCTAAACCACTTCACACCATCCCTAAAACCATTCTAATCATTCCCAAATCATTCCTAATCTAGTCAATTTCACCTCTTATCATCCCTAAACCAATCCATTTCATCCCAACTCCATCCCAAATCAATCTAAGTTCCATCTCAAACCATCCCAAAAATAATCAAAATCAAACAAAAACCTCACCAGGAGCCATTAGAACATCATAAGAACCAATCTATCAGTCATTTGCATCATTCTGTATATCATATGTGCCAATCTGCCTCTTAGTAGCACCTACCTATCAATCACAAGCCTCATTCTACACCTAGCCACTCACAGGTGTCATTCTACCCTCTGTCAGCCATAGGAGCCATCGAAACATCATAAGCACAAATATGTCAATCATTTGCACCATTCTATACATCATATGTACCAACCCTAAACCCCTATCTCCTTGTCTCTATCATCCCTCTACCTCTCAATCTCTTTGCCAATGTCTCTAGCCATGTCCCTCACCCTCTATCTCCCTATCTCTCCCTCTATAAACTCCTAACCCCTAAACCCTAAACCCTATCAACCCTAAACCCAATCAACCCTAAACCCCTATCTCCTTGTCTCTATCATCCCTCTACCTCTCAATCTCTCTACCTATGTCTCTAGCCATGTCCCTCACCCTCTATCTCCCTATCTCTCCCTCTCTAAACTCCTAACCCTTAAACCCTAGACCTGATCAACCCTAAACGCCTATCTCCTTTTCTCTATCATCCCTCTACCTCTCAATCTCTCTACCTATATCTCTAGCCATGCCCTCACCCTCTATCTCTCTATCTCTCCCTCTCTAAACTTCTAACCCCTAAACCTAATCAACCCTAAACTTGATCAATCCTAAACCCCTATCTCCTTGTCTCTATCATCTCTCTATGTCTCAATCTCTCTGCCAATGTCTCTGGCCATGTCCCTCACCCTTTATCTCCCTATCTCTCCCTGTCTAAACTCCTAACCCCTAAACCCTATACCCTATCAACCCTAAACCTGATCGACCCTAAACTCCTATCTCATTGTCTCAATCTCTCTGCCTATGTCTCTAGCCATGTCCTTCACCCTCTATGTCCATATCTCTCCCTCTCTAAACTCCTAACCCCTAAACCCTAAACCTGATCAACCCTAAACCATATCTCCTTGTCTTTATCATCCCTCTACCTCTCAATCTCTCTGCCTATGTCTCTGGCCATGTCCCTCACCCTCTATCTCCCTATCTCTCCCCTCAGTCTCCTCTATATCTCCCTATGGGTCTTCTCTCTCTAAACCCTAACCTAAACCTCTAAACCTTAACCCCTAACCCCTAAACCATAAACCCTAAGTTACCCTTTATTTAAATAATGCCCCTAAACCCTAAAATTGAGCAACCCTAAACCTCTAAACCATAAACCCTAGAAGCAACCCTAAACCTCTATATCCCTATCTCTCCCAATACCTATCGATCCCCTCACTCTCTCTCTCTCTCTAAACCCTAAACCCTAAACCTGAACAACCTTAAATCCCTAACACCTAAAACCTAAAACATAAACCTAAGTAACCCTAAACCCTAAATATTTCCCCTAAACCCTAAACTTGAGCAACCTTAAACTCATAAACCTCAAATAATGCCCCTAACCCCTAAAACCTAAACTAGAGCAACCAAGCTAAACCCCTAAACATATAGTTGGATAGGGGATGATGGAGGATCAATGGGAAATGGATGTAGAATTCTTGGATCTTGATTATCAAATTATCCTCATTGGGATGTGATTTGATAGGATCCAAGTTATTTATTTGATTATCTATGTTTTCTTGGGGACCAAGTGTCTCATCATGGGATATTGATGGATAATGAATAGGACTAGTGGGATGATGGATAGGGCTAATGGGATGATGGATAGGATTGATGTGGGTTGCTTTCTCATGTATAAGATCTTGATCATAGATAATATCTTGATCACAGGGAGGATAAGCATGGATAGCACAATATTAGATATGGATAGGGTAAGTGGGGATGCATTGATGTTCATTGGATTGGGGAGTAAGAGGTGGTGATACGGGTTCACTAGGAGATGTTGAAGGATCAATGATGGGATTGATTTAGAGGGGTTGACCATGAGATGGTAAGGGATTCAGGATGGGATTAGATGGGATGATTGGATTTTGATTAGGATGGGTGGTTGGTGTTTCCACATGCTTTGGCCTAGGCTCTTAACATATCTATTGGGTTTCTTAGATGGATGTGATGGGTTCTTGGATGGGATCAATAATCATTGGATGTTTGACAACATGGCTACATGATGGGGTTTGAATTGGACTGATGGTAGGAGACTCTTTAATGAGATGGATATACATACCTGAGTGGATGATGGTGTTAGAGTAGTAGACATGTTATTAGGAGGTTAGGATTAGCAGTGAATGGATATAGGAGGGGATGGATTAGGATTTGGAGTGTTAGACAGGGGTGAAATTGGATCAGTGGATTTGGATGGCTCCATATCTTTGCTTTTATTCTTGGATTTTTTAAAGAGTCTTTGGAGAAAAAATTTTAAGCATTCATGGGTTGATGGATTAGAGCTTAGAATGTTTGATGGTGGATTAGATGGTGAGTTATATGGTGGATGGATGATATGGATTGATGGATTAGGAGATGGCTGGACTAATGCATTAGGATTAAGGGGATTGGAGGGAATTTATAAAATAATTCCCCTTTAACCCTAAACTTGAGAAAACCTAGAAACTTATAAACCCTAAATAATGCTCCTAAAGGTCTAAGCTACCCTAAACTCATAAACCCTAAATATGTAGGCCTAAATAATACCCCTAAAACCTAACCCCTAAACCATAAACTTGAGCAACCCTAAACCCCTAAACCCTAAATAATTTGACTAAACCCTAAACTTAAGCAACCCTAAACTCATAAACCTGACCAACCCTCTCTCTCTCTCCTTATCACCCTATCTCTCCCCTATCTCTCCCCTCCATCTCCATCCTCTCTCCCTCTTCTTCCCTCTCCTCTCCCATGTCGACAAAGAATATGGAAACAAGAAAACCAGGACATACAAAGAGGGATAAGGATATAAATTGGGATGATGAAATGGAAACAAGATAATTTATGAAATTTCATTAGATGGGAAGAATGATGAGGAGAGGTAGAGAGGGGAGGGAAGTAGAGAGTGAGAGAGAGGGTAGTGTTAGGGATTGCATGTAGAAGATATCAATTAAATGCAAATAAAGATTAAACAGAGGAATGAAAATACACAAAAATAATAATAGTGAGAGACAAGTTTTAACATGGTTCACCCTGTTGGTTTTTGCTTCTGAATCAACATTAGGGTTTGCCAGTTCTAGTGCACAGGCAGATTCAGCCAACTAAATACAGGAGGTTGCGTGAGCTCCTCCCCTTCACTTCTGGTTCTGCCGCACCAAGGGGGGTGTCCCTATTTGATAAAAGTATAACCTTGACTAGCTCAATGACAGAAGGATTTAACTTGACGGCAACAGGCAGAATACTCTCATGTATGGACGAAGATTTGTGTAACAAATCACAAGGTTGGCAACATTCTTGGACATAATGTCTGGTTAGGTATGAGAACATGCAGAGGTTCCTAATCCTAATCCTACAACTAACAGGTGGAAGTGATGAGATGGGTTGAAATGGTGTTTGGAGTGATGGGACTTTCCTAGACCCATTGAACAGACAAATTCCCAAACCAGTGCCTTATCTGGGTAGTAGAGTCATATCTAAGACTATAAATGTCTCCCCATGACAACATAAATTCATATCCAGAGGACCTGAGAATAATGCTACTGCCTGACAGCAACATGTCCAAGAAAGAGTATCATTAATGATCATGCTTAACAGATCCTATGATGCAATCTATTTCCCTTTGTATCTGATCAAAAACCTATTTAACCACTCTTTGAGCAGACGCAATAAATCAGACACACAGTATGCATACACTGAAAAACTTGGAAGTCCTTGACAACCTTGTTTGAAAGGAAAACAAATGACATACAGGAGACAATTAGAAACAATACACACACAGGTGTTTTTCATTTAAAATCAATCTGCATAGAAGGTCATCACAGAGAAAATCATCATTTACAATCCAAGATAGATTAGTACACCAGACTAAGGACTGAGTCTGTAGCAAAAAATGCCTTTCAAAATGTGAACACCTTATGTTCAGAGTCAGAGCCGAAAGCCCAAAAAACCTCCAACCTCTAAAATGTAACACAGCCAAACCATTTATACAGAACCGTGTACATTCAGTAATTAATTACATGGCCAAAAGTCAAAAATTTGCTAGATACATTCCTTCCATTTGAAAATGGCCTTCACAGATTAAATGCGACAGACAGGGGGGATCTCGAGCCCAGCGCCACCATTGGAGAAATCGCTATGCCATAAAATGGGTACCTGACTGCTTGACCATTTGCTCACATCTCTGCACTGTCGCCATTGATGGCTCAACCACCCACAACCACCAAGAAAACCATCGCTGCGTTCAAATGGGGAGTTCCCACCAAAATGCATTTTCTGAAGGTTCAAATTATGTAGGAGAATTAGTCCCACATGCATGGTGGGAAGACAACTTTAGCATTTTAAAAACATGGCCACCCACATACTAAGTGTCGAGCGCTTTTGCCATGCTTGACACATGCCTCTCAACCCAAAGCCCATCGCCCAGACCTATACCATCGGCCCGCTCCAAAAAACTCCTTCCGATCTCAATCATCTCACCGACGACACCTCCGCAAGCCTCTGTCGGCCAGACATAGTCTATCAGCCAGCCCAAAAGCTTCCTTGGCTGATAGACCAACTCTCCCAGATGGCCACCAAAACACCCTCATCAGTGAAACCTCCACTGTCAGCCCAACATCTACCCGTTCACCCAACAGTCTATGTCATGCCGATGACCGCTCCAAATCCCTTGTCACCAAGACATAGACCATCGGCACACCAATGAAAGCTCCCACCGACATCAAAAGTCCTGCCGATGCCAACCTTCGCATTCCCCATCGGCTAGAGAAACGCCATCAGGCCAACACATTCCATCCCTGCCGACACAGCCAGTCACACCGACCAACACACCATACTCAGGTCCTCGGCGAGACACACGCCATCGGCACAACAAAAAAGACGCTCACCGATACGTCGAGTCACATCAACGCACCAATGAGCCACACTCTACTCCACTATCGGCCAAACACTCTCCATTGGCAGACCACAAAGCGCTGCCCCTGATAGCCAAGGTCACTCTAATGACCGAACTCCTCGCTCCCATCGGCCAGACACACATCATCGGAGCAACTGAAAAAACACTGGCCGACACCCTTAGTCACACCGATGAACACCTCCCTAAAGCCTCGAACTTCCACATCGGCCAGAGAAGACCCATCGGCTAAGCACAAATCTCCCTCGCTGACACACATTGTCATACCGATGAACACAATGCCCAAATCCCCATCGGCCAGAAAAATGATATCGGCAGAGGTCAAGACCCCTTTGCCGATAGCAAAAGTCTTGCCGATGGTCCACTCCATACTCCCCTGTCGGTGTGACCCGCGCCTATCGGCACCACAAAAAACTACTTGGCTGACAATACTACTCTCCCTGATAGATATCCATCAGTCAAACAAATGCCATCGGCCCAACATGAAACTCCTTTGCTGATAGCACAAAGTCTTGGTGATGGAAGAAGATATGACTGCTACCATCATGATCGCTAAGACAAATACAAACTCATGCCGATGGAGAAAACATGAAGACCACCTCCTCAAGAACTATAATACAGATGCTGAAAAACACTGAGGGGCCCCAAAACTTAAATTTTTTTGGATATTTCAGGATGGTGCTTGCATGAAAATTGCTCAGAAACTGTCAGTAAATTCAGGCACCAACAGTGGCTCTGATTGGGGACGTGCAGGTGTGAGACTGCAGCGAGAACCCCAGATCTCTAGGATGCAGACCAGTGCCTTATCCATTGGGCAATAGAGTCATGAAGTTACCATGATCTACATCACCAATCAAACTTGATGGCCTAAGGCCACCAAGAAAAGGAAAACCAATATTTCCCCTGTCAAACACCTTGTTCTCATCTGCATACACTGCGTCAAGCCTGAGAATACTGCCATGATCTGACCACAAACAAACCTGGTCATCTGCACATTCAACCTTCTGATTTATTTTGTCACTGTCAACCCTATGCAAACAACCCTCAGCATCAGGCAGCAAATGGATGCAGAATGTATCAAGCAATGCATACTCAAATCAAATATAACACATGTTATCATTTGTATCAGCATTATGCATTGCAAAATGATCTCCTAGCTGGACTGAAAACTAAAAATATTCAAAGTCCACCATGTAGCTAGGAAAATCAGAGCTCATTTCATATGCTGGCCTCTCAAAAGAAAATCTTTCAAATTCACAATTGTGCACATCATGTACACAACCAATAGCAGCACCAAACTGGAAAAGATCAGGCTCTGGCATCTTTTTCAAATCAGGCACATTTTTACAGTCACTTACCTGATGTATGTTGTTTCCTCTTTCATCAGGATGAGAAATAGAATCCAAGTCAAAAACAATGTCTAGATCCTCACCATACTCAGACAGATCCTCATCATCACATGTGTCATAAATGGGTGACCTAGGTGCATCAGTTTCATCATAGTATGCCATTGGTTCATGGGCAGCAGAGCACGCATTTTCATCACCAATGGATTCACTCTGTGGAAGAGTATCAGCCTGTGTGTCATAAGCAAAATAACCATCAAATGAAAAACAATCATGCTCTGCACTAGCACTTACTTCAATTTTTGACTGCTCTTCATGATCTCCATGTGTTTGAAAGGTAGGCAATGGGTCACACATGGGACTGTTTTTCTGTTTGCTTATACCTTCTCTGTCTTGAGTACAATACTCACAATTGTCTCCACAGGTCCATTCCAAAAGTTGCTCATTACTGTCCACAACCTCGTTATTGTTTTCATGGTCATATGCCTCATCATTGCAATGGGAATCCTCACTAGTCCTTTCACTGGCATCCTCAACTGGTGAACAATCCAGTTGAGCAGTATTGTTAGCATTATGTTCAAATACAGCAGTCTCAACCTCTATGCTTTCATTTTCATTTTTATCTGCACATGATGCCTTAATTATTTGGTCATTTGTAGCTTCACAACTATTTTTCACACCAAGGCCAGGGGACAGGGATTTCAGCAGGTGCACATTTCTGATTTTTTCTATTTTTTCTACAAAATTGTATGCCATCTGCATACTTGTCACCTTGAAATCCCTCAGTAATGCACTAGAGCCCTCCTCAAAAGCCTCAAAGAATATGCCAACACAAGCTAAAGTGTCAGGTCTGAAGACTTCTGGGATCTGTGAAAAGGCTACTGCAAACCTATGACTGAAATCAACACATGGCTCTTCATCTTGTTTTCTGATTCTCATCAATTCTGCAACAAGATCAGTAGGTTCTTTTGCAAATTCTTTTTTGAAAAAGTCAGTAAGCTCATCCCAACAGGCAAAGGATCTCTTTGGAAAGCTCAAATACCAGTCTTTTGCTTTTGCATCAAAGGACCTAACAAAAAACCTCATCCACATATCCTCATCTCTAAATGAATGTTTTCCCATAAAACTGTGAAAATTTTGGATATGTGCATTCCCATCACATACACTGTGACCACTAAATCTAGGCATCTGACAGTATATCCTAGCAGGCATAGTTTCTACTTTATAATCCACCCATGACAAATCCAGTTGGTCATACAAAGGATCAAAAGGGCTGAGAAGAGGTTTAGCCTTCTGACTGATAGACACAATAGGGTTACTGCTTTTTAACTGGGCCTGCTCAGCCTCTAAGAATATCAACCTATTTCTTATCTCTTCTATTCTTTTATCCAACATTTCACCACTGAGTATGGGATAATTCATACTTGGATGCATAAAAATTTTACTCTTAGACATCCTTTGTCTGCCTAAGACCTAAGGCTTCCCCTGGCATCTAACTTATGCAGTAAAACAACAAATATAAAGGGGAAGGAACAAGGTACCTTTTCTCATACAGATGCTGAAGTTTGAACAGCACATTTTTGTCACAACACACATCAACTTTTCATGTGCATTTAGATCTTTTGCAGAGTCGCCACCTCTCCAGAGAGGACAAAATTTACAGCAGCTGAAAGCTCAACACATATTTTTCTGAGTTCATACCACCAGCAGAGCATCATTATTCACATGAAAGACTCCCCAGCAGAGTCGCCATTTTGTTGGTGACTCGGATGGGCACACAGATATTTCACAAGGAGGACAAAAATAACAATTTTCAAATCACCATCCCCAGCGGAGTCGCCATTTTTGTTGGTTTTTGCTTCTGAATCAGCATTAGGGTTTGCCAGTTCTAATGCACAGGCAGATTCAGCTAACTAAATACAGGAGGTTGCGTGAGCTCCTCCCCTTCACTTCTGGTTCTGCCGCACCAAGGGGGGTGTCCCTATTTGATAAAAGTATAACCTTGACTAGCTCAATGATAGAAGGATTTAACTTGACGGCAACAGGCAGAATACTCTCATGTATGGACGAAGATTTGTGTAACAAATCACAAGGTTGGCAGCATTCTTGGACATAATGTCTGGTTAGGTATGAGAGCATGCAGAGGTTCCTAATCCTAATCCTACAACTAACAGGTGGAAGTGATGAGATGGGTTGAAATGGTGTTTGGAGTGATGGAACTTTCCTAGACCCATTGAATAGACAAATTCCCAAACCAGTGCCTTATCTGGGTAGCAGAGTCATATCTAAGACTGTAAATGTCTCCCCATGACAACATAAATTCATATCCAGAGGACTTGAGAATAATGCTACTGCCTGACAGCAACATGTCCAAGAAAGAGTATCATTAATAATCATGCTTAACAGATCCTATGATGCAATCTATTTCCCTTTGTATCTGATCAAAAGCCTATTTAACCACTCCTTGAGCAGACGCAATAAATCAGACACACAGTATGCATACACTGAAAAACTTGGAAGTCCTTGACAACCTTGTTTGAAAGGAAAACAAATGACATACAGGAGACAATCAGAAACAATACACACACAGGTGTTTTTCATTTAAAATCAATCTGCATAGAAGGTCATCACAGAGAAAATCATCATTTACAATCCAAGATAGATTAGTACACCAGACTAAGGACTGAGTCTGTAGCAAAAAATGCCTTTCAAAATGTGAACACCTTATGTTCAGAGTCAGAGCCGAAAGCCCAAAAAACCTCCAACCTCTAAAATGTAACATAGCCAGACCATTTATACAGAACCGTGTACATTCAGCAATTAATTACATTGCCAGAAGTCAAAAATTTGCCAGATACATTCCTTCCATTTGAAAATGGCCTTCACAGATTAAATGTGACAGACGGGGGGGATCTCGAGCCCAGCGCCACCGTTGGAGAAATCACTATGCCATAAAATGGGTACCTGACTGCTTGACCGTTTGCTCACATCTCTGCACTGTCGCCATTGATGGCTCAACCACCCACAACCACCAAGAAAACCATCGCTGCGTTCAAATGGGGAGTTCCCGCCAAAATGTGTTTTCTGAAGGTTCAAATTATGTAGGAGAATTAGTCCCACATGCACGGTGGGAAGACAACTTTAGCATTTTAAAAACATGGCCACCCACATACTAAGTGTCGAGCACTTTTGCCACGCTCGACACACGCCTCTCAGCCCAAAGCCCATCGCCCAGACCTATACCATCGGCCCGCTCCAAAAAACTCCTTCCGATCTCAATCGTCTCACCGACGACACCTCCGCAAGCCTCTGTCAGCCAGATATATTCTATCAGCCAGCCCAAAAGCTTCCTTGGCTGATAGACCAACTCTCCCCGATGGCCACCAAAACACCCTCGTCGGTGAAACCTCCACTGTCAGCCCAACATCTGCCCGTTCACTCGACAGTCTATGTCATGCCGATGACCGCTCCAAATCCCTTGTCGCCAAGACATAGACCATCGGCACACCAATGAAAGCTCCCACCAACCTCAAAAGTCCTGCCGATGCCAACCTTCGCATTCCCCATCGGCTAGAGAAACGCCATTAGGCCAACACATTCCATCCCTGCCGACACAGCCAGTCACACCGACCAATACACCATACTCAGGTCCTCAGCGAGACACACGCCATCGGCACAACAAAAAAGACGCTTGCCGATATGTCGAGTCACACCGACGCACTAACGAGCCACACTCTGCTCCACTATCAGCCAAACATTCTCCATCAGCGGACCATAAAGCGCTGCCCCCGATAGCCAAGGTCACTTCGATGACCGAACTCCTCGCTCCCATTGGCCAGACACACATCATCGGAGCAACTAAAAAAACACTAGCCGACACCCTTAGTCACACCGACGAACACCTCCCTAAAGCCTCCAACTTCCACATCGGCCAGAGAAGACCCATCGGCTAAGCACAAATCTCCCTCGCCGACACACATTGTCATACCGATGAACACAATGCCCAAATCCCCATCGGCCAGAAAAATGATATCGGCAGAGGTCAAGACCCCTCTGCCGATAGCAAAAGTCTCGCCGATGGTCCACTCCATACTCCCCTGTCGGTGTGACCTGCACCTATCGGCACCACAAAAAATTGTTTGGCCAACAATACTACTCTCGCTGATAGATATCCATTGGCCAAACAAATGCCATCGGCCCAACATGAAACTCCTTCGCCGATAGCACAAAGTCTTGGCGATGGAAGAAGATATGACTGCTACCATCATGATCGCCAAGACAAATACAAACTCATGCCGATGGAGAAAACATGAAGACCACCTCCTCAAGAACTATAATACAAATGCTGAAAAACACTGAGGGGCCCCAAAACTTAAAATTTTTTGGATATTTCGGGATGGTGCCTGCATGAAAATTGCTCAAAAACTGTTAGTAAATTCAGGCACCAACACACCCAAACCCAGGCTACATCCACCAATAGAGAGTCTAATATTATTATCTAGTAAATTAAACTGATTACAACTAGCAATCCTTGCAACTTAATACTGTTGCAAAATGCTATAATACATCAATAGAAACCCTAACCCTTAGCCACTTGTATCAAGCCTTATGTCGATTAAAAAATAGGGTTTTTTATGTCGGCCAATAGAAAAAATAACTCCCAATGCCTTTATAAATAATAAAAAACTATTTGAGGTTTCAGGGGAACTGCCCCTCAACCCTGCCCTATATCGTGATAGGAAGCGCGCCAGGGGCGGCACCCCTTGACCCCATTAAATAATTTGGGGGGAAACTACACCGATAAAAGTGGGATAAATTTAACCTCCAAGTCTGATTAGGCTCCATATAACAACAATCTCTCACTTGGAGACTGATCAGACTCCACACCATATCATCTCCCACTTGGAGACTGATTATAACATTGTTGGCCCTATAGCTCCTACTGGAAATAAGCACCCTGGACTCTGTTGTTCTATTTTTTTTTTAATTTTCAATCTTGAAGACCAACCGAAGCTGAAGAGGAGCTCATCTTCTCCCTTGTCACTACCTTCATAGACATATCTGCTAGATTTTTATCTATATGCATCTTTTCCAGCCTTAACTGTCCATCATCTAACACCGACTGGATGAAGTGATACCTGAGCTGTATGTGTTTGGTCTTTGAATGCAAGGCAAAATTCTTTACAAGATGTATGGCACTCTGACTATTTGTAAACAAAAAAAATTTAGCCTATTGTTTGCACAGTTCTTCTGTGAAAGATTGCAGCCATATCATCTCCTTGCTTGCCTCTGTTACTGCTACATACTCTACCTCTGTGGTGGATAAAGCAACCACCTTTTGTAACCATGAGATCCAACTCATTGATGTCCCACCTATAGTAAAGACATCACCTATAGTACTCTGCCTGGTATCAATATCCCCTACCAAATCTAAGTCTACATAACCTGCTAAATTGATATTAGAGCCCCCAAAATATAAGTGTTTATTAGATGTACCTCTCAAATATCTGAGAATCTATTTTACTGCATTCCAATGCTCCAATCTGGGATGACTCATATACTTGCTTACGAGTCCTATAACATGTTCAATATCTGGTCTCATGCATACCACGGCGTACATTAAACTTCCTACAACTAAAGCATATGATACCTTGGACATTTTTTCTTCCTCCTCTTGTGTCTTAGGACACATCTCCTTAGTCAATTTCAAATGACTAGGCAAAGGTGTGCTGACAGCTTTCAAATTTTCCATATGGAATCTCTGCAACACCTTTTCAACATAATCAGCCTAAGATAGAGTTAATTTTTTGTTCTTCATATCTCTACAAATTTTCATACCAAGGATTTGTTTTGCTGCCCCCAAATCCTTCATAGAAAATGATTGTGCTAACTGTTGTTTTAGCTCTCTTATGTGATCCATGTTATACCCTACTACAAGCATGCCATCAACATATAAACAAAAAATTGTTGCAAGTATGTGCCTAACCAGTGTTGTCATTGATGTCAACATACTCTTGTTGCATTGATGTCAAGGATTGGATGAGTTGTATGTTGAGGATATTGAGAAAATTAGTCTTGTCAGGAACATAGAAGAACAGTGAAGACAGTGAGTTAAAGATCCCAACTAAGATGAAGATCAGAGGATACGCATTAAAGGGTTTGTAGATATGCATCTAAAGATGATCTAATAAATATTTGAGAGGTCCACATGAAGATTTGAAGAAGTTATGGCCACTTGAGTAAAACCTGTTCTGGCAGATGTTCAGAGGTGACAGAGTGACACAGATAGGTCCGGTGAGATCCAGAAATGTAATATCTTGTTCAGCAGATTTGGTGGAGTGTTTAGGAAGACAATGTGAATTGACAACTCAATTGGTTTGTGGTCTGGAGGTCTGCAAGCATCTATTCCAATATGACAGTGATGACAGATTGTGTTCTTGAGGTTCCGGATGAAAGAAAGATTTCAGTAAGCAGAAGTCGTGTGGATGTTCTTGGTGATTCAGGCAAGCTTGTGGAGGTCTTTGGATTATGTTCAGTTCATGTTGGTGGTCCACATTAAAGATTGATCTCGTCATTGAAGAATTACTTCTGGATAATTATGTTCTTCCTAAGTTTGGCTGACTGGATGAGTTACACATCTTGCAGATGATCTTGAAGATGTTTTGTGAAGCATGGCATGTTCCTCAAAGAAGATTGAAGTCTTAGATCTGTGTAGCCGATAGTGTGTTGATCCATGTGAAGTCTTTTTGTAATTAATCATGTTGTATCTATGTATTTTCTCTGTAAAGTATGTCAACTTGGAGGATTATCCCAAAGTCAAATGTCTTGTATAAATAAGAAGTTGTGAAGTCATTTCAAATGTATCTTGGTGGAGATGAGTGTGTGGTAGAAAAGAGGAAAGCGAAAGGAAGAGCAAAAGTATTAGGCTTAAATGGAACTAATTCAAGCATGGTGAAGATGTTGTTCTTCAGTTCAAGTATGTAATATTTATCATTTTGTAGATAGTGTGTCTCCTATAGGCAGTGGGCCTCTTGTGAGCAGTGTACTTAGGCAGTGAGCCCTAATTGGCATGTGTCATTTTGTTCTTCTTATTCTTTTAATAGAGAATACAATCTTTGGTTAGTCACCCCGTAGTTTTTCCCTTAACTGGGTTTTCCACATTAAAATCTTGGTGTCATATGTGTTAATGTGTTTCTGCTCTTGAATTGTTGCATTATGTTTCCATGATTGATTTATTATTATGCTACTGAATTACAAGAAGGATTTAAGTGATTAATAGGAAGAAAGTTTTGAACAACTGATTCACCCCCGCTCTCAGTTGTCTGTCCTGAATCTAACAATTGGTATCAGAGCTAAGTTCCTCTGAAAGAGCTTAACTGCTTGAGGAGATCCAAGATGTCATCCTACGAGAAGGATAGTCCAAGGTTTGATGGAACCAATTTCACTCTTTGGAAAAGTCACATGGAATGTCACTTGCAATGTATGGGAATGCAATATTGGATCATGGCTTCAAAGAAATATGTTCCTCCATAGAATGGTTTGAGAATTGTAGATGAAATCAGAGATGCTGAAAATAATCTTTAGGCTAAAGAAGCTCTACTAAGTGCCTTATCTGATTCAGAGCTTACAAATGTAATAGATCTAAAAATTGCATATGAGATTTGGGAAAAAACTGAAACTTCTACATGAAGGAGACAAGTATGTTAAATGTTCCAAGCTATAGAGTCTGAAAGGAAAGTTTGAAAACCTAAAGATGAGTGAAGATGAAAATATCACTACATTTATGCCAAGAGTAAATGAGCTTGTTTGTGGCATTAGATGTGTTGGTGGAGTCTTGGATGAAGATGAGATTGTTGCCAAAGTTCTCAAATCCCTACTTGCTTCTTACAAATACAAGGTTGCTGCTATTGAAGAATTCAGATCTTTTTCAAATATCACAAGAGATCAATTGGTTGGTAAATTAGTAGCATTTGAATTGGCTGAGTTTGGAGATGCACCCCCCAAGACTGAATCTGCTTTCAAAGCTAGTGCCTCTGTAAAAGGAAAACAAAAGTTTGATCTGGGAGAGAACTCTTCAAAGAAACTATCATGGTATGAAAAAGCAAGAAAAGATCTGGAAGAAGATGAAGCAAAAGCTGCTCAACTTGAAGCCCTTATCGCAAAAAGACTACCAAGAGGATCCGGTAAGTATGAAGGAAAATTGCCCTTTAAATGTTTTAACTGCAATAAGATCGGTCATTTTGCCTCAAGGTGTTTGGGAATATTTTCAAGGCCAAGTCTAAATAGATCAAGATTCCAAAAGAAATGTTACTATGTTCATGAAGATGATGATGAAGGAGTAACAGATGATGAATCAGAGACATGAAACAAGTCTGGAAGTGACTGGGTGTTTATTGCCATCAAGGAAGAAGATCCAATGCCCTCTGAATCTGTCAATCATAAAACGGTAGAAAGAGCTCTAGCTGTCCAAGTTGAAGAAAAAGATGATTGGGTCATTGACAATGGATGCTCCCACCATATGATAGGTGATAAAAATAAGTTCATAGATTTGGAAAGATATGAAGGAGGAGTTGTAAAATTTGGTGATAATTCTGTTGGCAAGATTAGAGGTAGAGAAACTATTTCTTTTGATGGAAAGAACAAAACTGGTAATGTACTATATGTTGAAGGTTTGAAGCACAATCTTCTCAGTGTTGGACAGTTGGTGGACAAAGGCTATGATCTCTGATTCAAAAATTGAAAATGTAAGATCTTTGAAAGTTTCAAAACAGAGATTGCATCTGGTACTCAAACAAAAGGTAATATCTTCCAATTGGTTGGTACTGGTAAAAGTTGTTTATTTGTTCAAATTGATCAGAGTTGGTTGTGGCATAGGAGAATGTGTCATGTGAATTTTGATAATATCATCAAGATAAGCAACACTCAGGTTGTAAGAGATCTTCCAAGACTGGTGAAACCTACTAATAGTTTGTGCAAAGAATGTCAGTTGGATAAGCAAAGCAGAGTCACATTCAAAAGTAAGGAACAGTCTTCTACCAGATTATTAGACTTAGTTCATACTGATCTATGTGGTCTGGCAAGAATCAGGAGTGTGCAAGGTGATAGATACTTCATGTTATTAATTGATGACTACTCTCAGATGATGTGGGTGACTTTTCTGAAAGAGAAATCTAAGGCTCTTGAGAAATTCAAAATATTCAAAGCTATGGTAGAGAATGAAACCGGATTAAACATAAAATGTCTTAGGTCTAATAGAGGTGGAGAATTTACATCTGGAGAGTTCATAGAATTTTTTGAGAAACATGGGATAAAAAGATAGTTGTCTGCTCTAAGAAATCCATAGCAGAATGGTGTAGTGGAGAGAAAGAACTGGACCATCCAGGAAGCATCTAGAACCATGATGATGGAAGCAAATGTTCCTCAGATCTACTAGAGAGAAGCTATAAGCACTGCTGTCTATACTCTTAATCAAGTATAAATCAAAAGCAATACTGGTAAGACCCCTTATGAACTTTGGTTTGATATCACTCCCACTGTGAATTATTTTAGAGTCTTTGGTAGCAAATGTTACATTAAAAGAGATGAAGATCTTGGAAAATTTGATGCTAGAAGTGATGAAGGAATATTCTTGGGTTATTCTACTCAAAGCAAAGCATATTGATGTTATAACAAGAGATTGAGAAAGATTATAGAAAGTACAAATGTGAAGGTTGATGAAGGTATTGAAAAACCCTTGCAGTTTTATGAATATGATGAAGATGATCAGAATGATGTTTTGGTCCAAGAAGTCCAAGCCCCTTCTGAAATTTAGATCCAGACTGATCTGGTGAATCAGGAAGAAGAGGTAAGTTTGAATGAACCTGTTCAAGAAACAAAAGTGCAAGAAATTCCCAAAATTCCTAGGTATGTAAGACTAAATCACTCTGAAGATCAGATCATAGGTGATAAAAGAAAAGGTATTCAAACAAGAATAAAGAATGCTCAAGACTCAAAAGAGTATTGTCTGATTTCAAAGATTGAACCAAAGACAATGAATGAAGCATGTAATGATGAAAGATGGACTAAAGCAATGATGGAAGAGCTGATGCAAATTAAGAAAAATCACACTTGGGATCCTATTCCTAGACCTGGAAACAAAAATGTGATTGGAACCAAATGGGTCTTCTAGAATAAACTAAATGAAGATGGTGAAGTAGTCAGAAACAAAGCCAGATTGGTTTGCAAAGGTTATTCCCAAGTAGAAGGAGTTGATTTTGAAGAAACTTTTGCTCTGGTGGCAAGAATTGAAATAGTCAGATTATTTCTTGCCTTTGTTGCCTTTAAGGAATTTAAAGTATATCAGATGGATGTCAAGTCTGCCTTCTTGAATGGTGACTTGGAAGAAGAAGTATACATTGAGCAACCGGATGGATTTCAATAGTCTGATCATTGTGATATGGTCTGCAAGTTGAAGAAATCACTATATGGACTCAAACAAGCCCCAAGAGCCTGGTATGAAAGACTAGATAAGCATCTTTTGAAAATTGGTTTGAACAAAGGTACTGCTGATAGTAATTTGTACTTCAAAATTGATCATGTAAATATCTTGATTGTTGAAGTGTTTGTTGATGATATCATTTTTTGAGGAAGAGATAGTATGTGCAAAACTTTTTCAAATCAAATGAAAAGTGAATTTGAGATGTCCATGTTTGGGGAAATGAATTTCTTCTTTGGTCTGCAAATCATTCAAACAAAGAAAGGAATCTTCATTTCACAAACCAAATATGTGAAAGAATTGTTGAAGAAATTTGGGATGGAAGACTCAAAACCAATGATTACTCCCATGGAAACCAGATGTAAATTGACCAAAGATGATGACTCTCCTAAGGCTAATCAGAAAAAGTATAGGTCGATGATTGGAGGATTATTGTATCTCACTCAAACTAGACCTAACATTATGAATGTTGTTGGTCTTGTTGTTAGATTCCAAGCTGATCCTAGGGAATTTCATGTCATGGAAATCAAGAGGATTCTTAAATATCTAAAAGGGACAGTTGAGTATGGTTTATGGTATCCTAGAGATCATGATTTCTATCTTCATGCATATACAGATGCGGATTGGGCAGGAGATGTGGATGACCGGAAAAGTACCAGTGGTGGAGAATTCTCTTTAGGAAAAAGATTGGTTTCTTGGTTGAGCAAAAAATAAGAGGAAATATCCCTGTCCATTGCAGAAGTAGAATATATTGTAGCAGTAGGTAGTTGCACTCAAGTATTGTGGATGAAGCAAATGTTAAGAGACATCAGAGTGGAGTATGAGGAACCTATCACAATCTTCTGTGATAATTCAAGTGCAATAAATATATCAAAAAATCTGGTGTTGCATTCAAAGACAAAATAAATATCCATCAAGTTTTATTTTTTGAGAGAGCAAGTGAACAAGAATAAAGTCAAATTGGAGTTTGTGCCCTCCAAGGACTAGATTGGAGACATTTTTACTAAACCTCTACCTAAGGACTCTTTTGAGTAGCTCAGAGAGAAGTTAGGGGTTATTACCCCTCCAGTTCTGAATTAAGGTGCACTAATGTGCATCAGTCTGGTGGATCTCACAGTCATATCTTGTGGTCCGGATTGATGATGGGAAGCTGCTACTTAGGGGAGCAGTTGGTATGGTTTTGATAAATGCAAGTATGTGCCCTTTGCCATTGATGTCAAAGGGGGAGAAAAGATATGTGAAAAACAAAAAGTGGTTGCTGATCAAAGGGGGAGTAGTAAAGGAAGAGAAGACATGTGAATGGTTGTTGTTGATAGGGGGAGTTATGTTAGTCAGTGAGGAGAAGTTCTTGTCTTGATGGTTAAAACAATTTTTCATATCATATGTTGCCATCAATGACAAAGGGGGAGATTGCTGCAAGTATGAGCCTAACCGGTGTTTTCATTGATGTTAACATACTCTTGTTGCATTGATGTAACGCCCCACCATGAATACTTTAGAGAACATCACATTTATGCTATAAGCAACAGGAAATTTTATTTTTTTTTAAATTGAAAGAGATAGTAAAGTAACAAAGTAATATTAACGCATCATTTAAACTAATGATTTGTCCTCTAAGATAACATGGTTGCATTACTTGACAAAACAATTAACATAATCTAACACACATCATGAATTAACATCAGTAACTCATTGTAAACCTAATGCACTAAAACAATAAACATTTACATCTACACAACATCATATAAGTATTCATCAGGATCTAGCACATAGTTACAATTTCTCCCGACATATGAATACAACATTACATTATCATCTTCTGAATACATACATAATGATTCATCTAATACACAGGCTAGTACATGAGCATAATAATTATCTCCATAAATAGGTAGACGATCTGAATCTACTACAGGAGTTACCACCTTCTTGCACATGAACAAAGGCAAGGAGAAACCAATGGAGATAAAGCACATCCACCCGACCATGTGGAACCCTAAGGTCCACCCCCCCGTGCTAGGAGATAACATAAGGTCCCAAAATGTCATACAGTCAAGTAGACAATTGCCTAATAGGAACAAAGACCAAACAAGACTCCATTACAACACATGACAACACCACAAGCAACTCAAATTCACTTCCAGAGGCAACACAACAATACTTCCAGAGGCAACACTTAACAACTGGGGAGAGTACAACTAGGGAATGCTAGGCTGCACTAAGGAGAGTGTCATCGCATGGCCCTAACATGGGTTACCCTGATAACCTCTAGCTAGATGCCGGCCCCCATCCATGGGTTACCCTGACAGTCTCTCGCTAGGCGCTGGCCCCCATCTATGGTTACCCTGACAGTCTCTCACTAGACGCCGGCCCCATAGGGTGACACATGCGGAATCAACATTCCTTTCATGAGGACAAGGAAGTTGATTTTTCCAACCACGGCCTTCTCATCTCATCCTTAGCCTGAACGAGCACTACAGGCATGAGTGAGGCATCCAATTATCTTGTTAGTGTGAAAACTACCCAACCCCTAGATTAATTATTAGGTTATCACTGATTACCAACTCCCAATGGGTTACCCTGGCAGCCACTTTGGGCATCGGCCCCACATTGGAAGCCACTCCCCTATCTACACCTAGGAAACCCTATCCATCAAACATAACAACTATCATCATAACAACAAATATACATAACAATGCAAGGCATCAACCATCTTGCAACCAATCACAACATAATAAATCACCAGAGCAAGGCATGGGTCCTCTTGCTCCAACATTTCAACAATAACAAGGTGTAATCCAGAGCAAGGCATGGGTCCTCTTGCTCCCAAAATTTCAATCCTTTACACAGACCAACATAGAATTTAAAACAAACTCAACTCAATAGGGAACCACAGCCTTCAAGAAGAGCTCAACAACATGGATTCAAGACATAACAACAGGACTAGATATATTGAGCAAGGCATTGTCCCTCTTGCACAGTCGTCATAATCACATAAACCAAAACAAGTTCATCCTATAACAAGATTGCCATATCCAAGGGTGAAACCCACAACTACCCTTCCTAGCCTCTAGAAACAACTTCCACTAGACACCACTGTAACATGATAATCCCACATTAACATTTACTCTTAAAAGCACAACTCCTTCAAATAGACCAACTCACATGAAATATTTACTTGCAATATGTGATTTCCACTAAACAACTCATTGACCACATAAATTCTTCTAACTAGAGCAATTAAATCCCTTAGTTATCCAGTTACCTATAAGTTTTACTTATAAGGTTAAATTTTTGAGTACATTGTTGTTTAACATAATTCCAAACTTTAAACCCAATTTTCAACTTAACAAAATCATTATGAAAAACATCTTTGCAAAATCAAACCAAACTAGATTAAATTTCATCTACACTGATTATATTGCCATATCCAATTACATTTAATTGTAATAGCAACTAGATTCAAGTTATATCTCCACCAAGAATTTCATAAAACCTAGGTCTAGTTTAATTAATATTAATTCTATCTATTATATTAATCACTCATCAATTACATATAACCATCAAGCTAAACAATGCATAGATAATATTAATTATAAATACTTATAACTTAAATGCTAATTACAACATTTATAATCCAAACCCATATATCATATTTCTACTAACAAAACCATTATAATAGAATCAATGGCATATTACAGTAAATATGCGATCATATCAATTAGTTTAATAAACATTTGTATTAAACTATAACAACTACGTTTCTTTTGTTTCATAAGTTAATATCTGTATCATATATATATACTCCAACAAACTCATCTACTAAATCGTGGATCTTAACTATGCATGGATTCATATTTAATTTATAATTAATAATTGATACCTATACAAATATCGATATGACATAAATGTTTATATACATGTTCATGCACTTGTGTAGGTTATTCCTATCCTCAAGGTAAGATTTGGTCAATCAACCTTCAAATTTTGGACGGTTTAAAAACAACACCACTCTGCCTTTGAGTAGCAGCCACATCATTTCCATTTCTTCAAGCGACGACTTCATAGACCACCACACCCAATTTGAAACACCTTTGTTAAACAAGGCTGGAGTCTCACCTAGAGGATGGAGTTTGACAGACTTAAGGAGTATGCACACCGTATTAAATGGGTTATCTAGATTTGGATTATGGTCGATCAAGAATACTGTGAAGATTTGAACAACCAAAGAACAAGACACCCAAAATATAAATTGACTAAATGAAGAGCTAATAAGATGTTTAATACAATCTACTATAAGAATTGGATCATGAAGAATCTATGCAAAAGTGGGCAGTTTTATATGATCCAAAGTCCATATTTATTTGAGACCTTAATGCACATAAGAAAAAACATTTCCATCTAGATCTAATAGAAGGCAGAAGTAAGGAATACTCTAATGGACAAGGTACTTGAACTGTTTGACAAGGTTCAAAGATACTTACGTACACAAAGAACATCATTAGTTTATCTATTAGAGGATATGAACAAACTAACAGATCCTTAGCAAGATGACTTCGTAACCCCTTTTAAAAACAGATAAAAACCATCATTTCTAAGATCCAACACCAACATTTAGCAATTATAACATTATATAGAAATCTTAATACTAATATATAGATAACATATGATTATATCCAAACCTTAATGCCAATATATATGGCGATTACTATCTTATAATTATAGGAAGATCTAATGTAAAAATCAAAAATATAATTCATGCTATGATGATCTAAGTTTATGACATGCAAATAAGGCAACAAATATGCTTATTTCAATATTTACATTGAAATGTTTGCTTTTCCAATTTCACAAGCAACAACCCTTAGAAAAACAACCTTTACATTTAATAAATAAAGGATACATATAATATTTAGAACATACAATATTTACATTTAACCAATAAAGAAAAAAATATAATATTTATATTTAATCAATAAAGAAAAAACATATAAAATTTACATTTAATCAATAAAGAAAAACATATAATATTTATATTTAATTAATAAAGAAAACATGATACCTCAATCACAATATCCCACTAATGGTAGAATCCTTGAATGAAAATCATAAAAATGAGCAAGTCACCCCCACTCCATGAAGAGTTTTTAAAGAGAAGGAAAGAGTAACTTCCTACCCAAAACTAACTCAACCACCCAACTAACTCAACCACCCAACTAATTCAACCAACCACCTTCCCATTTTCGTCACTTTTGTAAGTGGGGCTTAAAGGAGGGTCTAAAAACCTTTTTAAATATTATAAATGACAAAAATAGACTTCTTACCTATGCACCTTGGACATAAGACAATTTTCCAAACATAAAATACAACTTAGACCTCTTAAAAACACTTAAAAATTATTTTAAAAGTTACAAGGTTAAATCCCACACAAGAACATAATCATTTTATCACATAAAACTAAAAATAATATTTCTTAACATCATGGCCAATAGACCTTAGGGCCCCATGCCTAGGTCAGACATCACACAGAAAGACATAAAGTGGCTAAATGACCACCATCATCCATTGACATAATAATTCTACATGTACACTCAACAAGAAGTGTTAGTACAATATATAGCCAAAATATATCCATCATAAATAACATATTATCACAAATCCATTAGTAACCATAGTGTAACGCTGAATCAATACACTCTTGATCTAATTGTTAGGCTTCGTCAATTGGATGATAGGACTGTCTCCTCTCTACTCTAGGGTCTGGTTAGTGCGTTTGCTAGTGTTCAGTGACCTTCCCTTAATTAAATCAATTTAATAGTAGTAATAAAATAATTCATATTCAAACAACTTTAAATAATTATTTGAACTAGGTAATTATCAATTACCAATTTAATCTTATTAAATATTAATAATAATAATAAGAATATTATTTGACCTTATTAAATATTAAAGTGGGTCAAATATTAGTATGACTATATAATGAAATATAGGCATACAACATAACCCACTGAGTAGGATAGCCGTCAAAACCCAAATCAAACATGTTCTCAAAAAGACCAAATTAAACATGTTCTCAAGCCAAGGCCAAACATGCACTTAACCAATAGGCTCCAAATATCAATCAGTTGCAAGACCTGATATACTGACAAAACTGACAGGTTGAACTAGACATGTCATGCATCCTGATCGAGGATGATGACTTGAGATGTGGGACCTTAAGTTATCTCCAAAACAACGTATCCATTGGGTTCAAGGCATGCTTGGACCTGTTAATTCAGGTGGAGTTGATGCCTGGTACCTACATCCTGCAACAAATGTCACGGTCAAGCATGTATAGATGCATATAAGCTAGCACTAGGTGGAAAAAGGAATCGCAACGTCGTAGGGCGCTCACAAGTGAGTGATACAACATCGTCCCTTCCACGTCATATAAATCTAGATTAGCTCAACACATAATCATAACCAAATCAAATCTATCTCTTAATCTAAACAGAACCCTACACTTAACATACAGTTGCATGAAATCATAAGTGTCAGAAGTACCATCATAACAATTAAATCTAACAGAATAAGTCACATGAGATCCATTCTAACATATAGCAATTGTAGCAAGATCGACATCTTAATCATAGGAATGCAAAACAATGTCAAAGCCTTACCTTAATTATTCCCGTTATTTTACCTTCATATTCATGCACCTTGATCAGTTCACCTATACATCCAAGGTGGGAACAGAGGGGCACTACAATTGATGTCAATGATTTAATGAGTTGTATGCTGAGGATATTGAGATAATTAGTCCTATCAGGAATAGAGAAGAACAGTGAGTTAAAGATCCCAACTAAGATGAAGATCAGAGGATGCGCATTAAAGGGTTTGTAGATATGTATCTAAAGATGATCTAGTAAAGATTTGAGAGGTCCGCATGAAGATTTGATGAAGTTATGGCCACTTGAGTAAAACCTATTCTGGCAGATGTTTAGAGGTGACAGAGTGACACAGATAGGTCCGGTGAGATCCGGAAATGCAATATCTTGTTTTACAGATTTGGTTGAGTGTTTACGAAGACAATGTGAATTGACAACTCAATTGCTTCATGGTCTGGAGGTCCACAAGCATCTATTCCAATATGATAGTGATGACAGACTGTGTTCTTAAGGTTCTAGATAAAGGAGAGAAATATTTCAGTAAGCAGAAGTAGTGTGGATGTTCTTGGTGATTCAGGCAAGCTTGTGGAGGTCTTTGGACTGTGTCTAGTTCATGTCGGTGGTCTGCATTAAAGATTAAGCTCGTCATTGAAGAATTACTTCTGGATGATGATGTTCTTCCTAAGTTTGGCCGACTAGATGAGTTACACATCTTGTAGATGATCTTGAAGATGTTCTATGAAGCATGGCGTGCTCCTCAAA
This sequence comes from Cunninghamia lanceolata, assembly GCA_027924645.1. Classification (NCBI taxonomy): domain Eukaryota; kingdom Viridiplantae; phylum Streptophyta; class Pinopsida; order Cupressales; family Cupressaceae; genus Cunninghamia; species Cunninghamia lanceolata. Next base: position 16,612,247 of record BSBN01000012.1, on the reverse strand, counting down.
GAAGATTGAAGTCTCAGATCTATGTATCCAACAGTGTGTTGATCCGCGTGAAGTCTTTTTGTAATTAATCATGTTGTATCTATGTATTTGCTCTATAAAGTATGCCGACTTGGATGATTATCCCAAAGTTAAATGTATTTTATAAATAAGAAGTTGTGAAGTCATTTCAAATGTATCTTGGTGGAGATGAGTGTGTGGTAGAAAAGAGGAAAGTGAAAGGCAGAACAGAAGTATTGGGCTTAAATGGAACTGACTCAAGCATGGTGAAGATGATATTCTTTGGTTCAAGTATGTAATATTTATCATTCTGTAGACAGTGTGTCTCCTATAGGCAGTGGACCTCTTGTGACCAGTGTGCTTGGGCAGTGAGCCTTAATTGGCATGTGCCATTTTGTTCTTCTTATTCTTTTAATAGAGAATACAATCTTAGGTTAGTCACCCCGTGGCTTTTCCCTTAATCAGGTTTTCCACATTAAAATCTTGGTGTCATATGTGTTAATGTGTTTCTACTCTTGAATTGTTGCATTATGTTTCCATGATTGATTTATTATTATGCTGTTGAATTACAAGAAGGATTTAAGTGATTAATAGGAAGAAAGTTTTGGACAACTGATTCACCCCCCTCTTAGTTGTCTATCCTGAATCTAACAAAAATAATGTAGCTGTCATTATCCAACCTCTTAAAATAAACACAATGGTCAGAATTACACTGGCTATAGCCTTGCTCAACCATAAAACTATCAAATTTCAAATACCATTGCTGAGGTGCTTGTTTCAGGCCATACAAACTCTTCTTCAATTTGCACACCTGTTTCTCCTTACCTTTGACCTCAAATCCTTGGGGCTGTTCCATATATATCTCCTAGTCCAAATCACCATGGAGAAAGGTAGTTTTCACATCTAGCTATTCCAAATGCAAATCTTCAGCAGCCACAATACTTAAAACAATATGAATAGAAGTCATCTTAACAACTGGAGAAAAAATCTCATCAAAATCAATGCCCTTTTTATGTGCAAATTCTTTTACAACTAGCCTGGCTTTAAATCTTTTCTTACCTCCATCTTCCTCTTTTAACCTATAAACCCATTTGTTTGGTAAAGCCTTTTTACCTGCAGGCAACTTACATAATTCCCAAGTCTATTTTTTCAGCAAGGAGTCCATTTCTTCTTTCATTGCAAGCCCCCACTGAAACTTTGTATCCACCTATATAACTTCATCATACCCTTTTGGTTTACTAGCATCTGTTAAAAAAATAGAATACAAAGAGGGAGAAAACCTTTCAGGATGTCTTCTTAGCCTTGTTGATCATCTAACATTCACTAGAGTTTGTGGTATTTCGTGTTGTTGTTGCAGAGAACGAGGAACCACTGGAACATCATTATCCAGAGTATCATCCAGCACCACATAATCCTTGTGTTTCTTCTCATGTTGTTGTAACTAATCTTTATACAACACCTTCTCATTGAATACAACATCTCTTCTCACAATTTTCTAATTTTCAAAATTCTAAAGCGTATAACCAAATTCATCAATGCCATATCCAACGAAGATACACTTTTTTGATTTTACATCTAGCTTGGTTCTATTTTTAGAAGCTATATGTGCAAATGCTTCACATCCGAAGGTTTTGAGAAAAGAATAACTCACCTTCTTACATGTCCATGCTTCCTCTAGAATACCACAACCCAAAGGAACTGAAGGACCTTTATTAATTAAATATACAACAGTGTTGACAGCCTCTGCCCACATGTTTAAAGGCAGCCCAACATGTAATCTCATGGTCCTTGCATGCTCCATTAGTGTCTTATTCATGCGCTCAGCCATTCCATTCTCCTTTGGAGTACCTAGAACCATTTTCTTCCTACGAATTCCATTAAATGAACAATAATCCTCAAATTCTTTACTGCAATACTCACCACCATTATCAGATCTAAGACATTTTAATCTTTTACCTGTCTCATTCTCAACCAAGCTTCTCCATTTCTTAAATGTTTCAAATACATCAGATTTCTACCTAAGGAAATAAATCCAAACCTTCCTAGTTGCATCACCTATGAATGTAACATAATATCGAGAGCCACTAAGAGAAGCTACCTAAGCTAGTCCCCATACATCTGTATGCACAAGCTCCAACTTTTCATCTTTCTTTTACTTCCCATCCTTAAGAAAACTGACTCTCTTTTGTTTTCCATACACACAACTTTCATAGAAATCTATATTAATACATTTCAAACCTGGTAAAACTTTCTTAGAATGAAGTACCTTCATACCTTTTTCACTCATATGCCCAAGTCTGTTATGCTACAGTGTTATCTCAGAACCTGCAGCAACTATTTCATTCTCTTCATGCGAACCTGCAGCAACTGTTCCTAAACTTGTTTGTTTTTTCTCTGCAACAGCTAAAGTAGAAGGAAGAGTATGACCTATACAAAGATATAAGGTGCCTACTTTCACACCTTTTGCTACTATTAAGACACCTCTTGAAACTTTCCAATTTTTATTAGTAAATGTAACAATGCAACCTTCATCACCTAGTTGCCCTGTTGAAATTAAATTCCTACTTAGCTTTGGAATGTGCCTTACCTCTTGTAGTAGCCAATGATTCCCATTCTATAACTTAATCTTGATTCTTCCCTTTGCAACAATCTGATAGGGTTCGTTATCTCCCAAATAAACCAGCTCAAAATCCCCTTAGACATAATCAAGAAAATAACTTCTATGGGGCGTAGCATGAAATGAGGCCCCTGAATCTAAAACCCATGAATCATCAGCATTATCTACGAAAAGAATCAAAGCATCATCTTCAGATTTATTACTTACCACATTTGCCTCCTTATTGTCTTCTTGTTTGTCTCCTTTATTCTTCTGAGACCAGTAATCTTTCTTCAGATGACCTAGTTTCCCATAGTACCAGCAATCCTTCTATCCTCTGGATTGGGATCTCTTATCCTTTGATTTTCCTCATGACTTCCCATGACCTCTAGAACCTTTTCCTCTCTCCTTTGATCTACCCCTACTTTCTGCATTCAAAACACTACCTGACGTGGACCCTACTGAGCTTTTCTGTCACATTTCCTCACTAAGGATAATACCAACAACATCATCAAATTTCAAAGTATTTGAACCAGAGACAAAGTTACTTATAGCCATTACCAAGCTATTCCAGCTTTCTGGCAAAGAACATAAAACCAAGAGAACCCTCACCTCTTCATCAAATTTCACTTTTACAGAAGTTAACTGACTGGTGATCATATTAAACTCATTTAAATGATCTTTCACAGATCCACCTTCAATTATTTTCAGATTAAACAAACGCTTCATGATAAATACATTATTTGAGGCTGAGGGTTTTTCATACAATTTAGCCAAAGATTTCATCAGTTCAATTGTTTTTGTCACTTCTGTTATTTTGAACACCATAGATGGTCCCAAGCACAAATGAATGGTTCCCAGTGCCTTTCTATCTAGAAGATTCCAATCCTCATTAGTCATTGCTACCGGTTTCTTGGCTATTCCTTCCAATGGCCTCCATAAATCCTTCTGATAGAGATAATCCTCTGTCTACATCTTCTATAACTGATAGTTTTGCCCATTGAATTTATCTACTTTCAATTTACCCTCATCTGCCATTGCTCCCACTCAACCATGAGACCTTCCTGCAGACAATAATCAAACACAACCTACTTTGATCCCACTTGTTAGGGATTGCATACAGAAGATATCAATTAAATGCAAATAAAGATTAAACAGAGGAATGAAAATACACAGAAATAACAACATTGAGAGACAAGTTTTAATGTGGTTCACCCAAACCCAAGCTACATCCACCAATAGAGAGTCCAATATTATTATCTAGTAAATTAAACCGATTACAACCAGCAATCCTTGCAACTCAATACCACTACAAAATGCTACAATACATCAATAGAAACCCTAACCCTTAGCCGCTTTTATCAAGCCTTATGGCGGTTACAAAAATAAGGTTTTTTTATGTCAGCTAATAGAAAAAAATAACTCCTGACATCTTTATAAAATAATAAAAAATCATTTGAGGTTTCGTGGGTGCTGCCCCCGAGCCCCCACGAGGGTGCTACCTCTTGACCTCACCCTATATTGCGACAAGGAGCGTGCCAGGGGCACTGCCCCTGGATCCTGCAAAGGGGCGCTGCCCCTTGACCCCATCTTGGGGGCACTGTCCCCAAACCCCCACAAGGGGCATTGCCCCTTGACCTTGTTAAATAATTTGGGGGGAAACTGCATCAATAAAAGTGGGGTAAATTTAACCTCTGAGTCTGATTAGGCTCCATATAACAATAGGTAGGAGGTAGAGACAGGAGGGAAGTAGAGAGTGAGAGAGGGTAGGAGGTAGACAAGGGAAGGAAGAAGAGAGAGAGAGAGAGAGAGGGTAGGAGGTAGACAGGGGAGGGAAGCAGAGACTGAGAGAGGCTAGGAGATAGACAGGGGAGGGAAGTAGAGAGCGAGAGAGAGGGGAGGTAGAGAGGGGTGTGAAGAGAGTGAGAGAGAAGGTAGTAGGTAGAGAGGTGAGGGAAGCAAAGACTTAGAAAGAGGGTAGGAGGTAGATAGGGGAGGGAAGTAGAGAGTGAGAGAAAGGGTAGAAGGTAGAGAGGGGAGGGAAGAAGAGAGTGAGAGAAAGGGTAGAAGGTAGAGAGGGGAGGGAAGAAGAGAGTGAGAGAGAAGGTAGGAGGTAGAAAGGGGAGGGAAGAAGAGACTCAGAGAGGGTAGGATGTAGAGAGGGGAGGGAAGTAGAGAGTGAGAGACATGATAGGAAGTGTAGCTGCCCTTGTAGACATGTATGTAAAGTGTGGAAGCATAGACAAGGCATGTCAATTGTATGACGTAACACCTCAAAGAGATGTTTTGTAATGGAATGCAATGATTGCAAGATATGCAAAAAATGGATTTGTTGAAAAGGCTTTAGAAACTTTCAACCAAATTCAATTGGCATGTGTCTAGCCAAACATGCTCAGTATAATGCGAGTGCATTATAATGTGCTCATGTTATACTGAGCTTTCTTTGATGTGTTTTTACTAGTTTTTAGCAAAATCTGGAGATAATTTGGAGTGTTCTCCCAATCAGGATGGCACTTTTTTCAATGAAAACTCAAAAAAATACCACCATAATCTTAAGCTCTCTGTTATCTATCTAACCATATAATTTTTTTCACATTTTGAGTACGTTAAGGGTTTCATCTTTAATTTCTTTTGTTAGTGTGTCCATTTTTTGTCAAAAACTAGTGTCTAGTATTTTTGACTCTTTTTAACCATTCATCAAAATTTGAAATAAGTTACATTTTTAGAAACTACACTTCATTCTACGTATTCAAATTTTTTTTTAATTTTCGATTAGTTTTCAAAAATTTTAGGGGGGAGACACTCAAATTTCTATTTTTCAGGATGTGTCCATTTTGAAAATTACTAAAAAATCAGGGATAAACTACATGGTGTTAGCTAATTTCTCACTGGAGCGATTATTGAAATACTAAAAAAAGTTAAAATTTTAGGGGGAGCACACCAAATGCTATGTTATGTTTTTTTGAGAAAAATGGGACCAATTGTGTGCTCCTCCTTTTTAAACCCCTTAATATCAACCATTTTTGGAAAAAAATAGTAGTTTAGAAACTAGATTCGGAGCACTACAACTCTTGTTTTTGTTCTATCTTCAAATTTTGAGTGTAGCTATCTTCAATTTCTCATACAACATCAATGTTTCTTGATTTCAGAAAAAAAGTGGCATCTTAAGACCCCCCATTTTGGTCCCTCATCTTTGTGCACTTACCCTTATAACACCCATTTCTAAGCAGCCAACATCTATAGATGTACCAACTTTAATGACAAAGAAGGAAGTAGATGTTCTTCAGGCGATGAGAGAAAAGTCTTCAGTAATTGACATATGGGTTGCTAAGTTTATGGAAGAAGCTTTCAACATTTTTGACAAATATTTTCCATTTTTTGAAGAATCATGTCACTTGGAGAAAGAGATAGATGATTTTGTAGAAAGTCACTAAAGGGAAGATAAAGAGTTAGAGCTGGTCTTGAAAAATCTAAAATTGATTGAGAAAATGACTAAGGAGGAATTGGTAGAATCAAATATCATACATGATGAGGAACCCAATTTTGTTGATGAATGTATAAAGATCACTAAGTATAAGATTGAGAAAATAGTTGAATACTGCCCTTCATTACTAACATTACGGAAGGATATTTTTGAGTATATTGTTATTTTTGAGATTTTTATCAAATAGGTTGTGGGTCCCAATATGTATTCTCATGACAAATATAGACTAGAATTGTTAGATAAAGTGAAGGAAGTTTATAAAAATAAAATAGATGATTTGTACAAGACTCTGGGTTTTGATGAAAATAGGCCTGACAGGTTTGTGGAATCTAAAGCTCATTTCAAACTGGCGATAATAGATGTATGCATGGTATAAGACTTTCAAATTCTGGTATGAATGGTTAGATGGGCCTAATGTGGATAGGGTAGAATGACTTCTTTCAAATTTTACAAAGTACAAAAAGGTTCATTCTTCCTCAAGGGCATCCAGTTTTCATTGAGTTCACTTTTCAGACTTAGTCAATTTTTATGTCTTAATTTTGTAAATCTACTCTTTGTGAAAAGTAACTCACTATTTTTATAAAGTGGGGCCTACAGAAATCTTTCTTGTTTCTTTTTATATTTTTGAGTTGAAAAGTCAACTTGGAAATGGACATGTAGAAACAATTCTATTTTTGAATGTTCTTTTTGAGTTGTATGAGGATGGTGATAAAAAAAGGCAAAAGGTATTGCATGTAGTTTTAAACTGTTGTAATTATTCTTTTGAGGTACCTATAAAAGAGAGGGACTCATTTTGTTCAAGGGTCTGAAAGTTGAAGAATTAGGCTGTTGGTCTGTACTTAGAGTTTTAAGCTTTTTCAGCAATTAGCAATTTTTATAGTATTTTAGCATAGAGAAGGTGGTTCTTTCTGGAAATAGGTCAATACTTCTAGTACTTATGCTAGATCTATTTTCATATATTTAAGTTCAAAGAAGTTAATACAAGATGGATATCGATTCCATGGGATCTATCATCATGTCTTTGGTGTAGTGCACTGAACTTATTCTTTACTTCCATATTTATTCAAGAAATTCTAAAATTTGTGCTTAAAGTTCTGAATTCTATTTCTGATTTGTGTATGAAATATAGTAGTTAGAAAATATAATTCTTATCATACTTACTGAGGAATCCTTTGACTATTGCACTGTAATATGAATGATTATGTTTTGTGAAACTGATTTTAATATTGTAGTTAATGAATTTCTTGGGTGGCTGTGTTGATATAAAGTTTAAAATACAAAGTGTTGTGTCATTTACTTCTAGTTTCCATTACAATCTTTTGATCTTTATTTAAAAATAGCGATAAGTAGATTAATTTACATTCATTTTGAACAATTAAGTGAGTAATCGAGACCTCTTGTGAACTGTCCATATTTACCCTGTGCTTGCATAGCATAGTTGTGACCCAATTCCCAAGACCTTGGGGATTGCTAATTCTTTTGGATTAGTTGTCCTTTTAGGAGAGGCCAGTTGAATCTCACCTTGTCTGTGTTGCATGCATGTGTTAAACAAACCATCAACAGAATTGGCGCTAGAAGGAGGGCCTAAATTTATTCACTAAAACTTCAAGCTGGAGAGTATCAACTCTTTTTCTCCTAAGACATAGGAGAATCTTGAGATCTTCACCTAGAAAGGGAGATTTCTTTGAACTAGGGTTTCCAACTAGAGAAAGAAGCATGAGAGGAAGACACAACAATCAACCTATTACCTCTCTGTTAAACCAACAACTATAGCAAACCCTCTTAGTTTACCCATCCCACCTCCACCAATGGCCTTTTTTACTATAGAAAACTCTCCTTTAGGGACTGTGCCAAGGGGAATTCATGAATTGCCTAGAAATCCAAAAAAAAATTGCACAAAGTACACCTATGGTGAAAGCAAGACTATAGAGGAACATATACAAGCCTTTAAAGATGTTGTGATTCAATCAAAAATATCTCATAAAGATGTGGTTTGTAGATTGTTCTTCTATTCATTAGGAGACTTTACATATAGCTGGTACCTCAGTCTACCTTCAAACTCAATCTTTTCATGACAAGAATTGGAGATAACTTTCATTAACCAATTTAGAACATATGTTGACCCAACTGTCCTCTACCATCAATTTGCCACTTGCAAAAAAGAACCAAATGAACCTTTAACAATATTTAACACCATATTTCAAAGGCTATACAAGAGAATGGCTGCCCCCTACATAGTAACAGAAGATGCAACCATTCAATTCTATTTGAAAGTGATTGATCCCCTAACTAGTCTATTCCTGAGAAGGACTCATACCTTAGCTGACATAGACTCTCTCACTAAAATATACAAACTAGCTATTGAGTTGCAGCACCAAATGGATCCCTCTCCTGGGGGAATTGGTGGTTCTATGCCCTTGGCTATGCATTAGCCTACAAACCAAACATTTGTTGCACCTACGATCACACATGGCCTAATTTGAACTAGAATAATTATCAATTACCTATAACTAATGCTAGAAACTCATTTTTCAAGAAACTTGTTGTTACTCAGGAAAATCCAAGCAATGTCCAAGCCAATGCACAAGTTAACCAACCAACTGTTAATTAGAATATACACCTGACATCAGAAATAGAAGCCCTCAAAAAGACTCTATCTCAAGTAACAATCAAGCTCACCTAGTTTAGAATGAATCCTCCACAGGCTCAAAATCAAAACAACTTTTAATCTTAGAATAATTTACAAAATCATAACTAAAATTACAATCAGAGGTCATTCAATAAATAATGGAACACAAGACCTAACAATAGCGGAGTAACTAATTTGGGAAATGGGTCAAATGAGGGGAATCATGGTAACATAAATGCATCTAACACAATGAACATGGATGAGATGAATCATATGGTCAATTGGTGTAGACTGCATGATACAACAGATCATTTAGAACTAGAATGCCCCTAGATGGAAAAGATGGCCAGAATTACACAGGCAAATTCCCAGCCATCTTGCAGCATAATTCAGGAAAGCAGTAACACTATAAACACATCCATGGTCTTGGACACTTATGTCTTTCCTTTTGAAGAAGACAACGATCCATATAATGAAACTTATGAGGTCCAAGCTTTTTAGCAAGGGAAGAATAATTATTTCTTAAGGAACAAGGATCAAGGCCCATTCACTACAAGTATACCTCCAAGCAATGGACCTACACTGCCTGATCCTAAAGCTAGCAACAACTCCTTGCCACCATGAAACTAGGCTGAAAAATAGCCAAGGCCAAATCTGGTGATCCTCATGAAGCCTCATGCAGTGACAGATATGAGATATGACATAACCGAAGACCTTAAGAAGACTAAATCTAATATGTCTATCTTTGATGTTCTTCAGAATTGCCCCACTCAGAGAGAAGCTTTGATAAAATTCTTGGATAAGTCAAGCCAATCCAAAGAGAAAGTAAAAGTAGTAGCTACCACCAATACTTATACGACAATGTACAAAGGGAAGTTAGATTCTCCCCCCTTTCACCTTATTATAAGGATATTTTGAAAGAATTTGCATAATTTCTTGGTGGATTCCAGAGCATCTAGTAATGTGCCAAAAGCTTGGGATGACATCAACTCCCACTCAAAAAAAGGTAATATAGTTGGACAAGACAGAGGTAAATGTGATAGGTGAACTCAAAAATGTGCATATCCAACTAGTATATAATCCTAGGATTCAACATCACATTGATATTCAAGTGGTAGACATTCTTCAAGCCTATGGGATTTTATTGAGTAGGGATTGGTCCAAAAACTTGAACATATACTTTGCTACTAATTTTTCCCATCTTTGGTTGCCCTGGAGGGGAAATTAGAATTAGATCAAAATTGAGAGTGAACCCATGTTAAAACACATGATCACATAATACAACCATCACAATGAAGTTTCCTATATTGAATTTGAGCTAGGGGTTTACAAGGTTGATGAAATCTTGACCACTCTCATATTCTCCCAAGACACCATGGAGAATAGAGAAACTAGAGGTGTAGATTTGTATTCCAAGTGTGAGCAATTTACTTAGAAATTAGAAACAAATTAGGCCCTATAGGGAAATGGCATCAATATCAATGACTTACTACTCCCTAGCTGGTGCCAAATCCATGAGTGCAATCATTTAGAATTGACATGTGTAGTATGTGTGGTTGTTATGAAGAAATACCTCTATGAGAAACAACATCTAGAGCCCTCATCAATGGATATGAGTACTAAATGCAATACATGACTATATATCAGAAAAGATAACACTATAGAAATGGTCAACATATAGAATGGTCAGTAGATGGGGAAAACAAATGTTGAACCTATAGATGGACAACCTAGTGTTGTTGTCATAGATGCGCAAGTGATGAACACAGCCCATAAAACCTCTTGGGAACATAGTCAAGTAGACCTTACACAGGATAAAGAAGACTTGACTGTCCTAATTGAAGAAGCCCATTCTTCAAAGGAAAGTGAAGAGAAACCAAGCTTGGATGAAGGAGAAACTAATTAGGGTGAAGAAGAACCAAACCTGCTTGTCACAATAGTTGAACAAGTACATGTCTAGCAAGTTTAGAATATAGAGCCTATCCATAAAACACAAACATAACAAGATGAATAGATATGGACCCTAAGGTTTGATGGCTCCTATTCTAAACAAGGAGCTAGGGTAGGAGTGGAATTAGTGAGTCCCAAAGGAAAAGCCTTTCTAGCATCTTATCGATTACAATTCCACTTTACCAACAATATGACCGAGTATGAAGCCTTGATTTGAGGTTTAAATTTTACACATAGAAAAGGGGTATAGTGCTTCAAAGTATAAGGAGATTCAGAACTGGTAGGTAAGAAGTCAGTATGTCTGTCATGACAAGAGGCTTGGAACTTACAAAAATAGGGTATGGAGTCTTATAGAAGACTTTACTACTTTTGACATAAAATTCATCCCATAGAAGATAGTTGTTCTTTAGAAGATGAGGATCATGATGATTCAAATGATGAAAAACTTTTCTTGGCCATGAGTGTTGGTGATAAAAAGAATGAGGTTGGAAGATGTGGAAAAATTGATACCTTGCAAATAGTTCAAAACAATGAAAAATCAATGGCTGTATGGACTGCCTTCCATGCAAAAGAAGAAACCAAAGCTTGGGTTATTGATAGTGGTTGTTCAAATCATATGACTAGTGACAAAGAAAAGTTAATCAGTCTTAAGAAGTGGGATAGTGGAGTTGTTAAGTTTGGAGGTGATGAGTCAGCCCAAATCTATGGAAAAGGTGTCATATCTATAGATGGAAAGAATAGGACTGAGGATTTTCTTTATGTCAAAGGTTTACAACACAATCTTCTCAATGTTAGTTAGATGTGTAGAAAAGGTTACAATCTTACTTTTCATGCCAATGGTTGTTAAATCAGGAAGGCAGGATCCAGAAAGCTTGTTGCAGAAGGTATCAAGACTTGTGGTGATATTTCTCACCTAAAAGAGGTAAATGGAAGAACATGTCTGTTGACTCAATCTAGTGAGTGTTGATTGTGGAAAAAAAGAATGGGACACAACAACTTTGATAATATGGTAAGAATTAGCTCTACTCATGCAGTGAGAGATATGCCTAAGATAATCAAGCCTGCAAACACTGTATGCAAGGAATGCCAAATGGGAAAATAGACAAAGACAAGTTTTAAAAGCAAGGAGTACTCTTCTTCAAAGCCATTGGAGCTGATTCACATAGACCTATGTGGACCTACAAGAGTAAAGAGTCAAAAAGTTGAAAGGTATTTTATGTTGCTCATTGATGATTATTCTAGAATGACTTGGGTTACTTTCTTAAGAGAAAAAATTGATGCTCTTGATAAGTTTAAAGTTTTCAAAGCTTTGGTTGAAAATGAAATGGATACTAAGATCAAATTTTTAAGGTTAGATAGAGGAGGTGAGTTTACTTCTAATGAATTTGAAAAGTTTTGTGAAGATCATGGTATTAGAAGGCACTTATCTACTCCTAGAACCCCTCAGCAAAATAGGCTAGTGGAAAGGAAGAATAGGGCTATGAAATAAATGTCTAGGGGAATGTTGAAAGATGTAGATATGCCTGATGTATACTGGAAGGAAGTAATTCACACTACTATCTAACTAACTAACAAAGTATAGTTAAGGGTCAATAGCTCTAAGACCCCTTATGAGTTGTGGTATGGAAGACCTCCCTCTATTAGATACTTCAGGATCTTTGGTAGAAAATGCTATATTAGAAGAGATGAAGAAGACCTAGGAAACTTTGATTCAAGATGTGATGAAGGAATCTTTCTTGGTTACTCAACTAGAAGCAAGGCCTCTAGATGCTACAACAAAAGGTTGGGAAAGATGATTGAAAGCACAAATGTCAAAATAGATGAAGACTTGTATCAATTCACACAAGATTTAGAACACATTGGATCTGATATATTTCCTTGTATTGAAGATGAAGAAGTAGACGAAGTGAAAGAAGAAAAGGAACATGAACCTAAAAAGATACCTAAGACTCCAGCAAAGTATGTTCAGAAGAACCACTTAGCAGAATAGGTCATTGGAGATAAAAATGAAGGTGTAAAGACAAGGAGAAGGTTTTCCAAGACACATGCATAAGAAAACTTGTGTTTATTATCAAAAGTGGAACCTACGACCATTGTTGAAGCCAACAAAGATGATGGATGGATAAAAGCAATGGAAGAAGAACTAGATTAGATTGAAAAGAATCAGACATGGGAATTGGTTCCTAAACTAGCCAATAAGAATGTTATAGGAACAAAGTGGGTGTTCTGGAACAAGCTAAATGAAGAAGGTGATGTTGTGAGGAACAAAGAAAGATTAGTATGCAAAGGTTATACTCAAGTAGAAGGCATTGATTTTGAGGAGACTTTTGCACCATAACTAGGATGGAGGAAATCATAATGTTCCTTGCTCTTTCTGCTCACAAGAATTTCAAGGTGTATCAGATGGATGTCAAGTCAACATTTCTAAATGGTGACCTAGAGGAGTTGTACATTGAGCAACCAAATGGTTTCCAACTATCAGAAGATCTGGACATGGTATTCATACCTAAGAAGGCTTTGTATAGGCTCAAGCAAGCACCTAGGGCTTGATATGCAAGATTAGACAAGTACTTCCTGTTGGTGTTCTCAGCTGATTGTTTGAGTTCCCCTAAAACATTGCCATCTTTTATCTACAAGGACCTCAGGTCAATGACCAATGAATAAGAGATAGACTCTAATGTCTCCTCTGCACTTCAGGCTCTGCAAAACCTAGGGGGTGTCCCTTACTCAATACCCACATGGTGAATCTTGACTGTAACTAAGTATTGACATTTATGTAGATGAATCCTCTATTATATAGACCAAAACTATGAAATAAATACAAAGGGGCTAGCTTTGGATCCTACTTCAGTTATGAATCAGGGGATATGAAACCTAAATCCTACTCCTAATGTCCTACAACTTAAAGTTTTGAGTTGATTTAATTTTCTATGTGATTGGTTGTTAGATTATAGTTTAATTCATAAACTCAATGCAAGCCTTTGATCGGTGCCAATCCAAGGGCATGGATTCCAACTTGAAACATGTAAACAAATTTCCATAAACCAAACAAACATACAAGTTTCAAAGGGTTTTTTCAGTTCTTGCCTTACAGAGAACTCCCAAAATTAAGTATCCTACACTAACTCTTCTTACAAATATCCCTGTTATCACACATATTTCCTCACATTTGACTTAAAGCACTTTAATTATGTTCCTTAAACAGAAGCAAAAAATCAACATGCAATGCAGCAGATATGCACCCCAAAATTTAGAAAACCCTTAGTTACTTCATTCTAAAGAAAGATGCAGATAAAAAATGGAGACAGTTAATAGAAACACATGCATATTGTATTACTCATATAAATTAATCTAAAATTGATAAATGGATTATGAAAATACATACATTAAAATGGAACTCACAAGACCATAGAGAAAACAACCAGCCAAAATTTTGTATTAGCTTTACTCCTCAAAATCCCAAAACTTCCAATAACCTTACAAAGTGAGACAACTAGCTCTTTATAGACATAGAGCCTAGCGCCAGCATTCATTACATGTGTTGGTTTGGTGAAAATACATTACAAAGAGCCACTCAAGGTTGTATAGGAATTTATTACATTAAGCCTAGAGAAAGATAAAAAATAATATATCACATGGGACCCAAATGACTTGAGGAGCCTAGCTACATGAATGCAGGGGAGAAGTAGTTTCTTGTTTGCTTCAAGTACACCTATCCATATTTCTCCACCCACTCAGCATATGACTTCTCTGATGGCCATTGGAATGCAATCAACTTTGAAATCTTATCATTGTGTCCTGTGTACTGCGCATCCATCAAAATCTTTGCTTCCTTACAGAACAACTCAAAATTTATTGCCAATACATGCAGCTTGTCCAAAGTCAAATTCAAAATTATCAGCTTGGGGTCCCCATCAGTGTAACAAGCAAATATGAGCTGGTCGGCATTTCCTTTCATCCAATCAAGACACATGGCACCATTTCACAGTGTCAGCCAGAAATGGCCCACCACTTACCTGCCATGCATAGGTGCGATAAATCCTCCACGTGTCCATCCTTCATTTTCTTTGGACTTCTTTCATAAGATGGGGCCACATGAATATTCCTTACTGGAAAGATACCCTTGTGATGATGCATAGCCATTAGATTAAAGATTTTTTGCAGATCACCTTTAGACTGACACTTTGCGGCATATAGTCGTACAATGTGAGATTCTTACATTAAAAGGACATAAGCCTATATTCTTTGATAGGTGTCACCTTCTCGCGGCCATGCAATGGGATGGTGCCATCATGTAATATGCACTACGATGCTATGAAATATATTTTTATTATTCCTTATAACCTATGTGAAGACTTAGGACACGGGTTTAATTTTTCACGGGTTCTAAGGGGTAAGACTAGGACATGGGGCTGGTCACCTAATGAATATAAAGGCTTTAAGTCATAAATTAAGGGACTAGGAACCTACCACATGCGGTCAACAAAGATTTAGAAGATAAAGCACATGAGCTTAGGAACTTAAGTTTAAAGAATTTTAAAGGCAAAGACTTATAATTTTATGAACCTAAAACCCTAAACCCAAATAGGTACTACCATTGGCTCCGACTGGGGACGTGCGAGCTTTCAGATTGCAGTGAAAACCACTCAACCTCCAGGAGTAAACTAGACAAGACCAAAATGTACAAAATATACACTATCTACAACTATATACAACTATTTTACAACATGCATAGAAAAGACCTTACTTATGAAAAGTAAGGTTTTAGGAATTGTCCATGCATAGGCAACTCCTAAAATTCACTGTCTAGTCCTTGGAGAAAATAGGAATCCTCTCCATGAGTATTACTTATCAAATAAGGGCCAACCCATAATGGTTCAAATTTGCCATGCTTTCCTTTGTCCTGGTTCCTGGCATTCCATACAAGAACCAAATCATCGACTTGAAATTTTCTTTCTGAAGTCCTTTTGTCAAAAAAATACTTCACCTTTTGTTGTTTCTTGATATTGGTCTTTTGAGCTTCTCTCCCGACCTCATCTAGTGCAATCAACTGATTCACTCTCTCAGCCATTGAGTCTTCCATATCCTCACCACTTTCTTGGATAAACTTTTACACTGGAAAGAGATTATTTACCAGCAATCTAGCCTCCATACCATATACCAACTCAAAAGGAGACTTACCAATTGCCTTTTTCACCATTACCTTATCAGCCCATAGTGCCAATTTCAATTTAGAGTCCCATGCCCTTTTGTTTTTATCAACTATCCTCTTAATTATCTTCATGAGACTTTTGTTACTAGATTTTGCTTGGCCATTTCCCTATGGATGATATGGTGAAGCGTGAGACAAAGTGATTCCATAACCATTGCAAAAATCAACAAACTCACCAAACCTGAAGCATATTGCATTATCAGTGACTAATTTCGCTGGTACTCCAAATCTGATTATTATATGTTCAAGGATAATGTCAAGCACAACCTTACTTGTAGCTAGATCCAGCTATGTCCCCCACTTGACTTTTCTGTCATTTCTCCTATGAAGTCTATTCCCTATTGCTAAAATGGAGCTTCCACTGTTACAGTCTTAAGGGGTAATGCACCTACATATTTAAGCTTTCCAGAAAATCTCTGGTAGGAATCACATTTCCTCACCATCTTCTGTGCATTCGAGAAAAGTGTTGGCCACCAGTATCATGCCCTAAGAATTTTATGGGTAGGATTCCTAGCTGTATAATGTCCACCACACATCCCTCCATGCATATCAGTTAGAATATTCATAGCCTAATTTTCATCTACACATTTTAGTAGTATACCTTCAGGGTTATTCCAATACAATTCACCTTGGAGGACAACATATTTGGTAGCATGTAATTTTAATATTCTCTTTTAGCTGTCACTCAAATTAATAGGGCTATTCAAATTTTACAAATAATACACAATGTCTTTGTAGCACTTTGATTTATGCAGTTCATTGGCTTGGTTCTGAACCACATTCACTTGGCATGCTTCCAAGTTTAATTCTATCATTAGTTTAGCCAAACCTTGTCCCCTTACCAATTTGGTAATCTAAATCTCAATATTAAACTCTTGGATTTTATTTATCCATCTACATCTCCTTCCAATCACTTCTTGCTGAGTGAATATGTCTTTAACTCCTGCATGTGGCACATATGCTACAATCAGAGCTCCAACCAAATAAGGTCTAAAATTCTTGACTGCTCTGACCAAAGAAAAGGCCTATTTCTCCATAATACCATATTTCAACTCTGCTACCTGCAAAGATTTAAAAAAAAAAGCAATTGGTTGTTCAAATCCATCATCACTTTTATGTAACAAGCATGCAGCAATTGTATGGAATGAAGCAAATGAAAACAATTGATAGGGCTTAGGAAAATCAGGGGATTTTAGAACAAGGGCAATCTTGATAGCTTCCTTAATGTTTTGAAATGATTGGATTGCTTCACTTCCCCACACTATAGATTCACCCTTCTTTAACATCTTAGATAAAGCCTTGGTAATCTCTACAAAGTTACGAATAAATCTCTTGACAAAGTTAATCTGTCCAAAGAATGACTGGATGCCTTTAACTATCTTGGGCATCTAAATTTTATCAATTGCTACAACCCTCTCTGGATCAATCCTAACTCCATCCCTATACACTATGTGCCCCAAGAGTTTTCCCTTAGTTACACCAAATGCACACTTCTTAGCATTCAAGGAGATGCCATATTCTAGTGCCCTAATAAAAATCTGCTCTAGATGCATACAGTGTTGTTCTTCCTTCTTTGAATAAGCGATTAAATCATCTTGATACATTGCCAAGATGGAATCAATCAATCCTGCAAAAGCAACATCCATTGCTCTTTGAAAAGTAGCACCTATATTTGTCAACCCAAATGGCATCCTTACATATACATAAGTTCCCCATGGAGTTGTGAAGGTAGTCTTATACTATTCAGATTCTCTTACCTTCACCTGATTGTATCCTGAAAATCCATCCATCATAGACAGGAGTTCACACCCTGTCACCTTTTGCAACATAGCTTCCATGTTGGGCAAGGGGTAATTATCCTTCAAAGAAGACACATTTAGATTTCTAAAATCTACACACAATCTTATATTTCCATTCTTTTTTCTTACTGGGACAAGATTTGACACCCAAGTAGAATGCCTTATGGGCTCAATAATTCCAGCATCCCTAAGCTTCATAAGTTCTTCTTGCATTTTGGGAGCCAAAGTGGGATTAATAGGCCTCTGCCTTTGTCTAAATGGCTTAGCTCTAGGCTTGGGAATTTCATGTTGAAATAAGTCTTCTCTATATGCTTTCAAGTCTTCATATGACCAAGCAAACACATGTTTGTATTTTCTTAGTAAGGCTATCAGCATTGCCCTAATATGTGGTTTCAAATGTCTACCTATGTAAACTTTCTTTGGAGCATTTTGTATGCCCAAGTTTATCTCCTCCAAGTCTTCCATGTGAGGAGAAGAAGCCTTGGAAACCAACTGATCTGTATTGTCAAATGCTCTTTCTAAGGCCACCAACCCTCTTGGGATCTTATTAGTCTTGAGTTGTATCACTTCCTTTCCAAAAAGGGTTTCTTTCCCATCTACAACTTCTACAAAGTTCTGGAAATCAATTTCCTAATTTTTGTACTCATCAATACAATGTAGAAACTTTATTAAATCTTTATCATCCTCAAATACCTACCAACTACATACGTTGTCTAGCACTGCTGGTCTGATTTTGATCTCAACATTTGTAATATCAGACAATGTGACATCATCTGGCCTAATAGCTACGTTAGCCAAGAAATCTGCCATAACTTTCTTTGATCTTTCTATCCAATTTATTGAGAATGCATCAAACAATTCTATAGTATCCCAAACAACATGTTTATATTGTTTTAGTCTCTTATTCTTTAAAGCATACCTATCTCTTACTTGGGAAACTATTAACTTTGAATCTCCAAATACTTTTAACATTTTAATGCCATGCTTGAGAGCAACATTCAATCCTAGCAATAAGGCTTCATATTCTGCAATATTATTTGTGCCAACGAATTTCAATAGAAAGGAGAATTTTAGGATCTTACCAGTAGGAGATAGAAATACCACTCTTGCACTAGAACCATCTTTTGAGCAAGCACCATCGAAGTACATGGTCCATAAGCTATTTTGGTCTTTCTTTTTTTCAAGCTCCTCATCAATAGGTTCTTTCCTTTCTTCATATTGATCATATGACATAACCCTAAAATTTTCACAATTAGTATCCACAAAGCAAATCTGATCTTCTGGTTCTTGATCTTCAATTGTATCTGGTGCTCTCTCTTCACTGACCAGCTTGACCTCCCTACCATTCATGGGAATCATGGCATATGACAGATCCAATTGCATGCTTCCACCAATCAATGTTGCCCACCTCCTAGATAATAACATACCATATTGTGGCTTGATATCAACTACTGTAACATTCATTGTATAAGTTTTTTCTAGATAGGTTGCAAGCATGAAGTCCACACTTTCATAATCCCTATAACTGGTACTTCCCTAGCATCCATAGCATAACTCTTTCCACATGCCTTGTCTATATTCAATCCAATTTGTTGCATAACAACCAGAGGCATGATGTTTGTTGAAGCACCTCAATCAAGAATATAGTTCCTAATCACCTTCCCATTAACAATAAGGGACACATAAAATGGTTCTACCTAAGAAGGGCACTTTGTTACTATTGTTCCCAAGTAAACTTCAGGAATTTCTTCTTCATCAACACTCATTTCTTGGGTATTGTTTTGATCCTTAGCAGTGTGACATGTCTAGTGAGACACCCCTGAAATTAAGGCTAATACCTTATTTTTGTATTATTCAATTTCATCATTTCCATTAGTGGTACTAAGACTTTCATCTGGGACAAAGCTTGAGTTATGTCAAATGGAGCATAATTTTGTATAATTGTCGTAGCTTGACCCACATTCTTACCCTTCTCATGAGTTGGTCCAACCCTAGCTTTGATGGCTTTTTGAATATCATCTATGGCATGTGAACCTTCAGTCCTTTCTATATTCTGAGAAACCTTACCTTCTAAATTTTTAGTATTTTGGCCCAACTTCTCTTTTGAATCTCTCTTACTGTTATTACCTTATTTCTTCTATAGTTCAAGGTCCTTGTGCTTATGTTGAGGTTGTTTTACAAAGATGCTTCTTGGCTGCCCTGAATCGCTTGTCTAAGCTTTATTCCTGAGGTTATAGTTGCTCTTAACCTAAGCTACTACAGTAGCTGTAAGAGCTCTAATTTCTTCATCAGAAGGCCTTCTTAAATTAACCAAAGGAGTATGTGAATCCTAAGCATAAACCTGATGATCCTTATTTTCTTCATTAAAAAAAACCTGCTGACAAATTTCACCCTTATAAAACTTTCCTTCATTCAAATCTGTTTCCATATCTGCCTCATCAGAAGAATACTAATCCCTATTTGTAAAAAGCATGTTAACATTGTCATCTTCAATACAATGGGGTTCATTACACTCATCGTAGGCATTAGAATCATTATAAAAGGACTGGGCAATCATACATTGTGACTGTGAATGAGGCATCTGACATATTATACACCATGGAACATCTTCCTCAACATTGACAGTTTTCTTTAGGGGATCAAGAGTTTCTTTAACATTTTGAGATCTTTGATCAATTTTGTTGTTGGGGATAGGCTTACCATTGTACCAATTTGTATTGTATGGCATATCATGCAACTGAGGTCTCTTTTCTTGCCTTTGATAAACCTGCTTCTCAGGACCAATCCCCTTTTCATTCTTATCAAGCTTGTAACTTAAATATTTAAAAGAAGATGTCAACTTATCTAACTTATTTTCAAATGTGGAGCTGTTATTGTGAACATTTTGAATTTTGTTGTTTGGATTTTGTAAGATTCTCACATAATCCCTTCTATTTCCTTTACCTGATGCTTTCCTATTGTTTTCTATATTAGTTGCAATTCTGAAAGCATCTCTAAGGCTGGTTAGACCTTTGTCCCTTAATTCATATGCAGTCTTAGCATCAAAGGCATTTATGTACAAAACCATACACATTGGTTCATTTGGTCTCATATGAGGTGGCAATTTATTTAAAACTCTGGTAAACCTAGCATTGAAATCAGTTATTGGCTCATTTGACCATTTAGCAATACTTGTGAACTCATTGATAATGAAACTAAGGTCAGTCTTATCTACATACTATTCCCTAAAAATTCTTTTAAAATCCTCCCATGATGTAACACTTTGATCAGACAGACCTCTATACTACTCTCTAGCTTCATCAATCAAGGGCTGCATAAATAATTTCATGAAAACATCCTCATTCTCTACCTCAAAATTATCCATGACATTGAGGAAATCCTTCATGTGGTCCTCTCCTGACACAACATTGTTTCCTGAAAATTTTGGCAATTTAGCTCTGATATGCTTATCAATAGGGTTTGGGTATCCATGAATGCTAGTGAAATATAACTGTCCAAATCTGTCCAATGGCATGGGTCTCCTACCAAATTGGTTGGCATTTGCATTCCTATTTGCATTAGCATTAACATTTTGATTTCTCACATGATTCTGTGGTACCCTATTATTTACATTTTATCTCTGATCATTATGTGAATTATGGTTCACATGGTGATCAATCCCTTGATTATTTCCAAGGATGTTGTGGTCATTCTATTGGTTCTGAACCTCATTTGTATACTAGTTTCTTGACACATTTGCATTTTCCAGGTGGGAACTAAATTTTGATGTGCAGTTGTTAAGGCTTCCACCTTCTGTTTCATATCATCTATTATTTTTAGGGCTTGTAAATAATCAAGTTATGCCCTGAGATTTCTAATTTCTTCAGCTAATTCCCCTTCTCTTAGCATGGAAGAAGAAGGCTGCATAGGGTTATCAGTGTCTCTTAGAGATTCTGTATCTTCAAACCTATCAGGGGGATCTAGAAAAGGGTGTTCTTGAAACATATCAAATCCAAACCTCAACCCATCACTTTGTTGTTTCTCAAAAATTTCCTAAATATGAGCCTCCGAAGCTAAAAAGTGTTGTTATCCAGAACGCCTAACATTATTCTGAGAATCATCATTATTCCTAGGGCTTGGTGAATTTTCATGATTGGGTTGAGTAGTTCCTTTCCTTCTATACATTTTTCTTGGTAATTCTTGGAACAAAGGGTTTTGCAGGGATCTTCTCCCCTGCATACAACTTCTATTTTACTGGTTGGGAGATTCTATTCAGAGTCGCCACCCACTAATGGGATTTATACCTATGTTCCAGGGTCCTTTTCAATTGCTCCCTAGCAGAGTCACCAGTTTGTTGTTCCTAGCTAATTATCTAAGTTCCCCTAAAAAGTTGCCATCTTTTATCTAGAAGGACCTCTGGTCAGTGGCCAATGAACAGCAGATAGACTCTAATGCCTCCTCTACACTTCATGCTCTGCAAAACCTAGGGGGTGTCCCTTACTCAATACCCACATAGTGAATCATGACTGTAACTAAGTATTGACATTTCAGCAGATGAATCCTCTATTATATAGACCAAAACTATGAAATAAATGCAAAGGGGCTAGCTTTGGATACTACTTCAATTATGAATCAGAGGATCTGAAACCTAAATCCTACTCCTAATGTCCTACAACTTAAATTTTTGAGTTGATTTAATTTTCTATGTGATTGGATGTTAGATTAGGGTTTGATTCATAAACTCAATGTAAGCCTTTGATTAGTCCCAATCCAAGGGCATGGAGTCCAACTTAAAACATGTAAATGAATTTCCATAAACCAAACAAACATACAAGTTTCAAAGGGTTTTTCAGTTCCTGCCTTACAGAGAACTCCCAAGATTAAGTATTCCTATACTAACTCTTCTTAGAAATATCCCTGTTATCACACATATTTCCCCACATTTGACTTAAAGCACTTTAATTATATTCCTTAAGCAGAAGCAAAAAATCAACATGCAATGCAGCAGATATGCACCCTAGAATTTAGAAAACCCTTAGTTACTTCATTCTAAAGAAAGATGTAGATAACAAATGGAGATAGTTAACAGAAACACATGCATATTGCATTACTCATATAAATTAATCTAAAACTGATAAATGGCTTATGAAAATACATACATTAAAATGGAACTCACAAGACCATAGAGAAAACAACTAGCCAAAATTTTGTATTAGCTTTACTCAAAATCCCAAAACTTCCAACAACCTTACAAAGTGAGGCAACCAACTCTTTATAGACACAAAGCCTAGTGCCAACATTCATTACATGTGTTGGTTTGGTGAAAATACATTACAAAGCGCCGCTCAAGGGCATATAGGCATTCATTACATTGAGCCCAGATAAAGATAAAAAAACAATATCACATGGGACCCAAATGACTTGAGGAGCCCATCTACGTGAATGTAGGGGAGAAGTAGTTGCTTGTTTGGTTCAGGTACACCTATCCAAATTTCTCCACCCACTCAGCATATGACTTCTCTAACAGCCATTAGAATGCAATCAACTTTAAAATCTTTTCATTATGTCCTATGTACCATGCATCCATCAAAATCTTCGCTTCCTTATAGAACAACTCAAAATTTATTGCCAATACATGCAGTTTATCCAAAGTCAAATTCAACAGTGTTAGCTTGGGGTCCCCATCAGTGAAACAAGTAGATATGAGTTGGACAACATTTCTTTTCATCTGATTGGGACATGTGGCACCATTTTATGGCATGGCGGCCAAAAATGGCCCACAACTTACATACCATGCGCGGGTACGATAAAGCCTCCACACATCCATCCTTCATTTTCTTTTGACTTCTTTCATAAGACGGGGCCACGTGTCGCCATCTAGCGACCGCATAGTGAATATTCCTCATTGGCAAGATACCCTTGCGATGATGCGCAACCGCTAGATTAAAGCTTTTCTACATATCTCCTTTAGAATGACACTTGGCAGCATACAGTTGCACAATGTGAGATTCTTACTATAGACACCCAAAAATGTTCACTTGTCACAATGTCACATCAGTTAGAACATCTTGTAGCATTTTTGCCCTAATCACCTCATATCATCACCTAACCTAACATCTTCCTCTAATAAATTAAATAAATCCAATATTTATTTAATTTGTCCCCATCCCCTTCACATCATTAAATAAATAAATTATATTTATTTATTTAGTCCACTTTCCTCTTAAATTAAATAAAATAAATATTTAATTTAATTTATCATATTTATCCACATGCATCATAAATTAAATATTTTTTTCTTAAATTATTTAATTATTATTTGGGCCCACCTTCCATATCTATCTCTTTTGATCACTCAACTCATCTCTTCCACCTTCCAATTGCTTCTCCACTCATTTTTGCCACCTTCTATTTTTGTCTTGAGATGACTCAACCACCTTCTAATTCATCTCTCTAATCACTCATCCACTTTCCTTTTTCTTTTCCCAAGTTGCACAATGCAACTTTCCAATTCAATTGTCACTCATGAAATTGGAAGCTTCTATCCTTCCATTCTCTCGTATATTTCTATAAATGCACCCATTTTCATGCCATTTGCATGGATGAATCTTCTCAAGCATCATCACTCTACCAAATTTTCTTCCCAATCTCTCATCCATCAACCTCTACCTATCCTTCATCCATCAATCTTTATCATCATTAAGATGCAAAATGTGAGCAATCAACAAAATAAAATAAGGAATCGTCCAATCCAGGTGAAATTGTTCTTATTTGTGTGTCTTCTTTATTTCATCTTTGGGTTTTGATTTCTTGAGTTTTGGGTTGAAATCCAATCTCTATTGTTTGATCTTTGTAAAATTTTACCCATTACATTCTGGCATGCCCGGTGGGATAAAATCACTAAGTTTTTGCAAGCTTTCGCTTTAAAATTTTGCATGTTTTCAAACCCTCATATGGCATGTTTTGCATTTTATCTATTAAAAATGACCTCTTAGGCTTAAACCAACCTCACCATTGCGTCTGGGGGTCATTTCCATGAAAATGAGTATAAATTCACCTATTTTTCATGAAACAACGTGCATTTGGGAAATAAATTAGCATTCAGTCTATAGAAAACCACCTTTACACATCAGCGAGTTGCATTTGGTAAGTAGCCAATCACATTTGGTTAGAATCCAGTCACATTTGGTAAGCAACTAGTTACCTTTGGTTAGCATCTAGTCACTTTTGGTTTTTGGGCATCCAAGGGCATGAGGTTAGGGTTTGAACGCCTTTGAATGATAGAAGGTCACCTCTGGTCAACAAGGGGTCACATATGCACAAAAGGTAATCACCTATGGTAAGATTTGAGTCGCATCTGGTTGTTTCTAAGTCGCATCTAGTTGTTTCTAAATCACCTTTGGTTTTCATATACGCTTATGGTTTTTGCTGCATAGAATAAGGTTTTTTTTGGATCTAATCATTTCTTGGTGCAGCTTGACTAAAATCATGTCTCCAAGAATGGAGCAAGCAAACTACTAACATGTTTTATGCAGATACGAGCGGTCAAAGAATTTGTTTATCACTAAAAATAGGCAAATTTGGTTTTGGGCATTAAAATTAACTTTGTCTTCATTGTGTCTGCCTTTTATTTCTTAAGTTTGCTTGTCCAGTCTGAATGTAACTGATTTAGCAATGAAAGTATCCTCTCCCCCTGCCTAACCAATGGATCTTGGGTGTACGAGAAATCATTGTCAACTCTAGAGGGCCTGCCTTCCCATTGTGAGAAGGGTACGACCCAAGCAGAAATAGGTCAAAGCCAGACCATTCCAATCCACTATATAAATAATGTGTTTGTGATTAAAGTCACAAATGATGGGTGTTGTTCTGCTATACCGATAGCCAACCTCCCCCAAAACCCCATAGAGCGTAACCTTTTTGGGCTGGGAGACTCCATAACGGAGAGTAGCACTGCCGCATGTATAGCCACTCGAATGGAAACCCTAACAATAAACCATGTCTTAGTGGCAAAAAACCCTCTATTTGTTGGCACAGAAGGTCAAACCTTTGAAGCCGCCCCAATTCATGTGGTTCTTAGTAGAGATAGCAGGGACTATCCTAAGGTTCGGTGGGGGGACGACCCTTGGGAAACCCAAATCTTGGTATGCGTGAGAAGTGAATGCCATGGAGGGGAGCCAATGCTACCAAGATCCTAAAGCTATCCACTTTGAATAGGCATGGCTAGAGGATCCAACAAATACTATCCTTGCCTAGCCTAGGGTGTACACATTGATCATTGTGCTTGGTGTGCATGCATGTGTATGTGTGATCTTGTGTCTAATATTGCCACATCATCCTCAATCCTACTTGTCATAATACATTTCCTAATCATTACACTTCATCCCATCACATCATCCAAATCATCCTTGTCATCCAATCACCCCTATCCTAATCGACTCAAGTCATCTAACCACACCATTCTACACCATCCCATCTAGTTTGACCATATCATATCGTTGGACTTCTTGAGCCCTACATCCTTTTTGAGACTCTACATCAACTATCCAACATCAATCTAGTCAACCAACATTATCCTTTGGCTTTGGTCCTTATCTAGCATTTGATCATATCACCATAATCAACCAACCTTGTCTACCCTTGAGTTCACAAGTCTATCTCTTGCGAGATAATCTTATCCAATCAACCACCTGATCAAACCAATCCAATTAATCGACCAATCCAATCCAATCAATCAATCAAGAAAGCCACTCAATCCAAGAGTCTCAACTTTGTCGCATAAGTCCAATCCGCGTTCATCCTCTTTCTAATCCAATCCATACCATCTTACACCATGCCGACCTTAGAGGACATGGCACAAGAGATCATTGACCTACTTCACAAAGTGCAAACAAGTCAATCACCCCTAATCCAACAAATGATTCAATGTGTCCATAACTTGATTCAACAACTTCAACTTCAAGCAGGCTAATCACCTCATATGCAACATCTTATAGCACAGGCCCAACACCTTCTAGACAAATGTCAAACCCAACAAATACATCAGCATCCCTTCTCCATCCAACACCAACCAATTCCACTTCATTCCTATGTGGCATCCCCTTCTATTTCACACCAATCTAATCCATCCGCATGTCAAATCACTTTTGCATCACCTTATCCTACATCCTACCATAACAATGCCACATCACCTTATCCTATACCTTCCCATAACAATGCCACATCACCATACCCTACTTCTTCCAATATCTACCTTTATCCACAACAACCCATACCCCAAGATCTTTTACGTACGTATCCTACAATTTCATCTCTTCATCAAACCCATTCACAAGACTATCAATGGCCCCCACAACATGAACATGCAAATTCGAGTGGTTCTTTGTACATAACTCAAGTCAACCCAAGTCCACTTTTGCAGCGAAACCTAATTGACTTAAGTCCACCGGAGCAACAAGATCTAATAACCTTTGACTCAAGTTTAAATGACTCTTTGTACATAAATCTAGTATCCTTAATGTTGGGAATTAAGGTATCTCAACCTTGTTAATTCTCTGCATTTGTAATGTTTGTATTTATTATTCAATTGCCTATGTTGTAAATAATTGAAAAATCCATATTGTCATGTTGTGGGATGTGGCACGGTGATGTGTCAATCCTACATGGATTATGACAACTTGTATTTTTGTCCTCACATGAGGAGATAGGCATCCCACTTATTGGTAGGAATATTTTACCATGTGTTGGCATATTCTATGTTGTGTAAGGAATGTTTGACCGAAACAGTTATGATGGAGTCCTATGACGAATCTATGACATGTAAGAGTCAAGAATAGAAGTTTGTAAGACAGGTGATGACATGTGTCATGAAGCATCTTTGAATGAGGCATATTTGGGTGCCCTAAGGTGGAATATGACATGTTGTAAGAAAATATGCTATTTATAGCATGTGTATGATAGATTCTCTTATAGCTGTAAGTTGTAACCGCTATGATAGATTCTATGATGGTCGTAAGTGTCGTAAGAGCATCTGTCATAGCCCATTTTGGAAATAGGTGACCTCTTTGGGATGGGAACTATGGACAAGTGTCAGATACATTCTACAATGTTGACCAAGTGTCCCTAGGCGTGGGTTTTGGTCTAAGATGCCATGTTGGACGCCCATTCCAAGAAAGGTCCAAAATTGCCTTGTATGTTCTATTTAAATAGGTGCTTGGAGATGGAGTTTGTATCACATGTTTACAGGTACTGTTATGCTGCCAAATTGACTCCAGACACTAGTGTCGAAGACCATTGAAGCTTGCATTGCAAGTGTATTGTAAACATTCTTTCAGATTTGTTAATACATTGTGCAGGTTTCTGAGTGTGGGGTTTTTCACCTGATAAGGGTTTTCCCCACCGTAAATCTCTGTCTCTCTTCTTCTATCTACATTATGGTTCTTGTGTTTTGTTGCAATATCTCATGTTAATGGTTTAACATTACTGTAATAGTTAGGATAAAATTGAATTTGCATAGCCCTCTCCTCAATAGATTAGTGTAGGAAGCATTTTCCGCACACCAAAATTCCTTTAAGTTGGTATCAAAGCTTGATCACCTTTGGTCCTAGTTGTTGGGTAGGGGTTTTTTGAGCTAATCTTAGGTTGAGTAGGAGTCTGTGTAGAGCATTTTGTATCTTATTGCAACAAGGAATTTGGCAAGCACATCAGGAAGGTTTGAAATAGAGAAGTTCAACGACAGTAATTTCGAGCTGTGGAAGCTCAAGATAGAAGACATGTTAGTTGACCGAGACCTTTGGGAAAGTGTGAACAAAACTAAACCAGCTACAATGACTCAAGATGAGTGGGATCTCAAGTATCGAAAGGCTAAGGGTCTCATATGACGTAGTCTTGCCAAATTCTGTGTTGTTAAATGTCCATGAAGAGACCACTGCAAAACTCCTTTGGAAGAAGTTGGGGGATGTGTATCAAGCCAAATCCCTTATCAATAAACTTTTCCTAAGAAAGAAGTTGTATTCTCTTCGAATGGAGGATGGAGGATCCATGGCTGAGCATATGAATGCCTTTAACATGTTGGTTGCACAATTGACATCTATCGGTGTAAAGATGGAGGAGGAGGATCGGTGTATGACCCTGCTTTGTTCTCTGCTAGACTCATGGGATCATCTTGTCATGGCAATTGAAAGCACCACATCCACATTCAAAATGGAAGAGGTGGTTTCTTCGTTGTTATCTGAAGAGATGTGGAGAAAGTCTTCTGAGGGAGCCAAAGAAGCCCTTGCAATTCATGGAAGACCCAAGGAGAAAGGGAAGAAGGACAAGAAAGATGAGAAGGGTAGATCCAAATCCCGTGGGAGATCCAAATCTCCTCGAAAGTCCAAGGATCTTTGTTGGAACTGTGGAAAGACCGGGCATTTCTGAAAGGAATACAAAGAGGAGAAGAAGAAAAAGAAGAAAGCTCTTGATTCAGATTCTGACAAATCACAAGATGATGGTGATGCCTTCATCATAGCCCTGGCAACCCATGCATCTGATGATGTGTGGCTAATTGACTCTGGTGCATCATTCCACATGACTTTGCATTAAGACTGGTTCACTAAGTATAAGGAGTTCGATGGTGGAAAGGTGTATCTGGGTGACGACTCTCATCTGAAGATCATTGGTTGTGGAAGAGTCTCTATCTGATTCCCTCATGGTCGAGTGAAGGGGATCTCTAGGGTTATGCACATCCCAGGCTTAGCACGGAACCTACTTTCTGTAAATAGTTTGAATGATGCAGGTGTGCAGGTTGTCTTTTCGAAAGAAGCATGCAAGATGACTAGAGGATCTATGGTGCTTGCTAAGGGTACTCGAAGAGGTACTTTGTTTCAGCTAGAGGCATGTATTGTACAATGCAATAGTTCTTCTAACTCAAGGAAGACAGCAACAATCACTTCATCCCCACCATCTGAATGAGCAGTGAAGAAATCTGTTGTTTCTAGTCTTGATGGTTGTAATCATGCATTGGAAGTTAAACTTCCTACATAAAAGACAATGTTATGGCATAAGAGATTTGGCCACATTGGTGAGAAGGGTCTACGTACCCTGAAAAATAAGAACCTCATTGAGGGGTTAGATGATTGTAATCTAGAGTTTGACTTTTACGAACATTGCATTTATGGAAAACAAAACTGTGTTTAGTTTTACTCAAGTTCTCATAAGTCTTCTAGTGTGTTGGACCTTATTCATTCTGATGTGTTTGGTCCTATTAATGTTCCTTCGTTATCAAAATCTGTATACTTTGTATCTTTTATAGATGATTACAGTAGGACATGGATTTATTTTCTCAGAAGCAAATCTGAAGTCTATAGCAAGTTTAAGGAGTTTAGAGCCTTTGCTGAAAATCAGACTAGTAAAAAGATTAAATGTTTGAGAACTAACAACGGTGGTGAGTTATGTTTTACAGAATTCGATAAGTATTGCAAGTAACTTGGGATTGAAAGGCACAAGACAACTCCATACACCCCGCAGCAAAATGGAGTTGCAGAGAGGATGAACAGGACATTGATGGAGAAGGCTAGGAGTATGCTTAGTGGAGCTGGTCTAGAACAAAAGTTTTGGGTTGAAGTTGTTGCCACTGCTTGCTATCTAGTAAATAGATCTCCTACATCAGGTCTTGTTGGAAAGACACCCATGGAGGTGTGGTTTGGTAGAAAGCCTTCAGTGAGGCATCTTCATGTTTTTGGTTGTGAGGCATATGCACATGTGCCCAGGGAGAAGTAGTCAAAGTTGGAGAACAAAGTTGTTAAGTGTATCTTCATCGGCTATGGTGTTGGTGTGAAAGGATACAAGCTTTGGGACCCCGTGGCTGAAAAAGTGTTGTATAGCAGAAGTGTCATCTTCAGAGAGCTTACACGTTCTTCCACTATTTTGTAGACAGAAGAAAAAGAAAAGAAAGAGGATGTTGTTCAGTTTCCTCTCACCCCTAAGAAGACTGAATAGAAAGACAATGTTGGACCTGATGATGAGGAGAGCTCTAGGAGCTCTGAAATCTCAGAAGAAGAAGTTGAACCTCAACCTCAGCTCTTGAGGAGGTCTACATGGATAAGGAAGCAACCTGAAAGGTTTGGTTTTACATTGCTTGATTCTAGTTGTGCTTATGCTTTGCTCACTAATAGTGATGAACCTAGAACTGTATCAGAGGCTTTGGATATGAAGGATGCAAATTCCTAGAAGGAGGCCATGGAGGAAGAAATGGCTTCTTTGGAAAAGAATCAAACTTGGGACTTGGTGCCTTTGCCTCCTGGATAGAAACCCATTGGATGCAAATAGGTGTTCAAGAAGAAGATTGGTGCAGATGGCAATATTGAGAAGTATAAGGCCAGATTGGTTGCGAAGGGGTATTCACAAGTGGAGGGCATAGATTATGGTGAGATCTTCTCTCCCATTGCAAATTTGACATCCATTCAATTCCTTTTGTCTCTCGTAGCAGCTTATGACTTGGAGGTAGAACAGATGGATGTGAAGACAGCTTTCCTTCATGGTGACTTGGAGGAAGAAATCTACATGTCATAGCCACAGCATTACATGGTGAAAGGTAAAGAAAATTTGGTTTGCAAACTGAAGAAGTCTTTGTATGGTTTGAAGAAATACCCTAGGAGATGGTACTTGAAGTTTGATGCCTTTGTGTTGTCAATTAGATTTGTGAGATTGAAATTGGATCACTGTGTTTATTATAAATTTGATGGTGATCGTATTCTCATTGTTACACTATATGTTGATGATATGTTGCTCATTGGGAAGGGTAAGAATATGATTTCTAATTTTAAATCTCAGTTGTCAGCTCAGTTTGAAATGAAAGATTTAGGGGCAGCCAGGTACATTCTAGGAATGGAAATCAGAAGAGACAAAACCAATAGAAAACTTTGGCTAAGTTAGAGTAAGTATGTTAAGACCATGTTGGACAGATTTAGCATGGGAGATTGTAGACCATTGTGTGTTCTCGTTTCCTTGGGGACAAAGTTGTCTATTGAGGATTGTCCAAAATCTCCTAGTGAGGTGGAGGACATGAGCGGAGTACCTTATGCTAGTGTTGTTGGCAGTTTGATGTATGCTATGGTCTGCACAAGACCAAACATTACCCAAGCTGTGGGAGTCCTTAGTCAATTTATGGCTAATCCTGGACGGGTTCATTGGGATGCAGTTAAGCGAGTGTTTAGATATTTGAGGGGTACTTCTGAGTACTCCATTTTCTATCATGGTAATGTTTCAGGACCTCTGCATTCTATTGATATTTGTGTATTTGTGGATTTAGATTAGGCAGGTGACATTGACAGTAGGAGATCCACCAGTACTTATGTTTTTACACTATTTGGTGGTGCTATTAGTTGGATGAGTAAGCGACAACCTATTGTTGCTTTGTCCACGACAAAAGCAGAGTATATGGAAGCAACTCATGCTTGTAAGGAAGCCAATTGGATTAAGAGATTGTGTTCCAATAATGCTATTGATGCGGGTCAGATCACGATCAGTTGTGGCAGTCAGAGTGCAATTTGCCTTGCAAAGAATCTAACTTTCCATGCTAGAACCAAACACATTGATGTTCAGTTTCACTTTGTGAGGGACATGGTTGAGGATGGAAAGGTAAATTTGGAGAAGGTAGATACTTTGAAGAATGTTGCATATGCATTAACAAAACTAGTGGGCATAGAGAAGTTCAGATGGTGTTCAGAGTCTATGGGCCTCTCAGCCTATAGCAGTTAAATCCTATTTTTCTATTAGCTCTTACAAGGTGTTCAACAAGTGGGAGAATGTTGCGAATTAAGGTGTTTCAACCTTGGTAATTCTCTACATTTGTAATGTTTGTACTTATTATTCAATTGCCTATGTTGTAAATAATTGAAAAATCCATATTGTCATGTTGTGGGATGTGGCACGATGATGTGTCAATCCTACATGGATTATGAGAACTTGTATTTTTGTCCTCACATGAGGAGATAGGTGTTCCACTTAGTGGTAGGAATATTCTACCATGTTTCAGCATCTTCTATGTTGTGTAAGGAATGTTTGACTGAAACGGTTATGATGGATTCCTATGATGAATCTATGACATGTAAGAGTCGAGAATAGAAGGTTGTAAGACAGGTGATGACATGTGTCATGAAGCATCTTTGAATGAGGCATATTTGGGTGCCCCAAGGTGGAATATGACATGTTGTAAGAGAATATACTATTTATAGCATGTGTATGATAGATTCTCTTACAGCTGTAAGTTGTAACCGCTATGACAGATTCTATGACAGTCGTAAGTGTCGTAAGAGCATCTATCATAGCCCATTTTGGAAATAGGTGACCTCTTTGGGATGAGAGCTGTGGACAAGTGTTAGACACATTCTACAATGTTGACCAAGTGTCCCTAGGTGTGGGTTTGGTCCAAGATGCCTCGTTGGACGCCCATTCCAAGAAAGGTCCAAAATTGCCTTGTATGTTCTATTTAAACAGGTGCTTGGAGATGGAGTTTGTATCATAGGTTTACAGGTACTATTATGCTGCTAGATTGACTCCAGACACAAGTGTCAAAGACCATTGAAGCTTTCATTGCAAGTGTATTGTAAACATTCTTTCAGATTTGTTAATACATTGTGCAGGTTTCTGAGTGTGGGGTTTTTCACCCAATAAGGGTTTTCCCCACCGTAAAACTCTGTCTCTCTTCTTCTATCTACATTCTGGTTCTTGTGTTTTGTTGCAATATTTGATGTTAATGGTTTAACATTGCTGTAATAGTTAGGATAAAATTGAATTTCCATAGCCCTCTCCTCAATAGATTAGTGTAGGAAGCATTTTCCGCACACCAAGCTTCCTTTCACTTAAGTCCACCTATGCTACAAGACTTAATAGCCTTTGACAAGGGAGACACCAACCTAGAGCAAACATCTTATGAGCATCCTCTATCATCATCTGAGCACATGCCAACACATGAGTCAACTAGTCCTCTCCCAACACCTTCATGTCAACCTTCTAATCCATCAAGCCCTCCACTAAAAGATCCCTTGGAGATGACCCTACAATAATTGGACCAATAAATTTTGATTGAGCTTCAACCGATAACATCCTTTAAAGAAATCTACTTAAAACCCCATTGGTATAAAGATAATGAATATTGTGCATACCATAGGTGCAAGGGCCATCTCATATCCACTTGTAAACAATTCAAAAGATTGATCAAGAACCTAAAAGATTGTGATAAGATTGGGTTAGATAAAACCAATCCATCTAATCCCTGTATCCTTCCATCTAGCCCAAGTCCTAGCCAAGCTAATCCCATTATCCATCCCACAAGTCCTAATCTGAAGCCTTCAACTTCCACCATCATTGTCCATCCCCTCTATTATCCATCCACCCATACACTTGCAGAGGATGTGATCCATTGGCTATTAGCAAGGAATAAATCATTGTCAGGTCATTAATGTCCCATTCATGAGCCTATCATAGATTCTCCCAATACCTTGCTTATTCCTCCACCTCCACCATGTGGGCCACAAACCATTGAGCTTATTGAATAGACTTCTCCCATGAGTCCACACAAGGACTTATCATACCCTTGTGTTGTCGACCAAAAGCCTGTCCAAGAGTCATCCTCTTCCATTCAAGTAACCCAAGAGGTATGTCAAGGGCATTATCCTGAGTATATGAAAACATTAGTTCCTAATCTAAGTCAAGATCAAATCCTTCCTATGCTACCCATTCATAATATTTATCTCTTCCATGATCAAGATGAAATTATCTATGAAGAAGCTATCCATGAGCACCTTGATCTTATTCATAATCCTATATCCCTCCATGAGCAAGATATCCAAATTGCTCCTATCCATCCTCCATCTAGCCCTAATGAAATAACTTCCAATTCTCATAATGAGACATGTGCCTCCCAAGAACACATAATCATAGAAGATCAAACAACTACCTTGGATCATAATGAGAAAAAGCAAGATCCTAATGATCCTCCATCCACATCCACTATCAACCCTATCGCAACT
Source organism: Cunninghamia lanceolata (assembly GCA_027924645.1). NCBI lineage: Eukaryota > Viridiplantae > Streptophyta > Pinopsida > Cupressales > Cupressaceae > Cunninghamia > Cunninghamia lanceolata. Next base: position 16,577,592 of record BSBN01000012.1, on the reverse strand, counting down.
CCACCATCATGTCCTATTAGCCTATCCATCTTTATCCATGAGTGTTCCTCCTTAGAACACCACCAACCATTATCCTCTATTTTACCTTCTCCATCCAATAAGGAGCTCGTGTCTAGTGTTCCACCTACACCTAGTCCCATTGTTAACCACATCCTCCAAAACATGAACTATCAAGGTAAGGGTTTAGGCCCTCTTGAACAAGGTATTTTGGAGCCCATCCATGTCGATGTCCCTCCACAGTCATTTGGCCTTGGATACACACCTCAAGGTCAACAATCTAATGATGTTGGTACTTCCTCCATCCCTCCTAATTCCACCACTTTCCATCACAAATCCCATCATACTCCTAAATCATATGTCACCATTCCACCTCCATCATCCTACAAATCACAAAAGCATGTGACCATACACCTCCCACCATCCACTTTGCCTTCACTTCTTCCAACTCCTAACATCCCTCCATCAAACCTACCTCCACTACTTCTAACACCCAATAATCCATCCATCCATAAATCCTCGAAAAATCCCAATCATGACCAGTAAAGGCACACATTGTCTAAACATGGAGCTTCCACCAACCCCACTTCCACCATGCCCATGGGATTCAAAAGAAAAAATTTGAATGCCTCTACCTATAAAGAAAAAAATCCTAAGGGTCCTCATCCCTTAGGACACAAAAGCAAAGAATCAAAGGAAAATCCATCTCAAAAGATGCATACACCCACACACCTCAAAGCAAAAATGAAAAAAATGTGGGTCCCCAAGCAACAAGTAATTACCTCAAAAGCTATACAAAAGCTGCATATATCCCAACCCATACCTTCACAAGAAAAGTCAAAAACTAAAATGGTATGGGTCCCTAAGAAACAAGCCATCAAGTCAAATGAGGCATCAACCTCTCGTGAATCCCAACCATCTCCTTCCGTCCATTCCATCCAAAAGAAACAAAATCCTCCATCCCACATGAAAAGCAAAAATCATAAAAATACTAAGTCCATGTGGTTCCCTAAATGCCCAAATCATCCATCTCCTAAGCAAACTCCATTGCTTCCTACACCCCCTTCCCATCATAAGCTTTAACGTATATCACGGTGTGTGCAGCCGTTGGTAATGGTTCCATTCCATCCCGCAACACTTCCATTGACCTCCATCTCCCCACCTTTCATTTATTATCCTACATATCTTCCACATCACCTTCCTATGGTCCATGCTTTTTCATAAGCCCTCCATCCATAAGTCCTACATAATCCACATCATGATCCATTATCGTACCTTCCATAATCCACTATCTACCTTCTCCATCCCCCTTTCATGCAATCCCTTACCAACATCTGATGAGCATACTTTGACATGGTCTGTTGCGATGACATCCATCTAGCAAGACTACCATGGAACCAGACACTCGAGTCCCTCTTATCCGTATCCCCCTATTCCTTCCAAAAAAATCAAAAAAGCAAAAAATGAAAAAAAATCAAAAAGTAAAAAAAAAGTAAAGAGAAATCCCTTCATCCAATGGTGAAAACCTGGCAAATAGGCACCTTGGATAAGTACCATGATGAAAACCTGGAAAATAGGTGTCATGCGTAAGTTTGATCTTCTATGTCACCTATACTTGGGGGCACGTTGTCTCATCCAACCTATCACTTCCCATCCTATCATATCCTATCCTATCATTCTTGTCTATTACACCCACCTACCCACATACCTATACTATTGAGTCCATCCTTCCATCCTTCTTCCTTTTGATATTGATAAAGATTGGGGGCAAAATGTTGAAACATGCCTTGGAAAAAACTCTTGATATACCTCATCCCTTCCAATCCATCCTATCATCCTATCATAATCCCATTGTCATCAACCCAATCCTATCACTATCCTATCGTCATAAGCATTGTCAAGAAAAATCCTAAGTATTGCACCTAGAATGGGGCATGTTATTTCCTATGTGACATAGCCTTTTGAGATCACATCCTTGCTCTTTTATGTATACATCCGATGTCGCCTATCCTCTTATCTAATCATTTATCATGATTCTTCCTTTCCATCCCTTACCACCCATCCTTTTATCCATTCATCCTAATCCATCCTATATCGTTTCTTGCACCTGGACTTGGTTTTCTCCCTTGTCATTGAAATTTTGCATAAAGGCTACACAAATTGTAACTCCATTGACATCCCAAAACATATCAAAACACAAAAAGAAAATCATAAAAAGTCCTGAAGAAATCCCTAAAAATCATAAAATGTCCTGAAAAAATCCAAAAAAAAATGGTAAAATGTCCTAAAAAAATCCAAAAAATCATAAAATGTCCTAAAAAAATCCAAAACATCATAAAAAGCCCTGAAAAAATTCAAAAAACTATAAAAAGTCCTAAAAAATACATAAAAAAAAATATTCCCAAAACAAAAAAATACCAAAAAAATCATTCATCCAATCATTAATCCAATTCAATCAAATTCAATCATTAAATCTAATCAAATCATCAAATCAAATCAAGCCAAACTTCTAATCAAATCAGAAATCAAATCAAATCATTAATCCACTCATCAATCGAATCATTAGTCCAATCATCAAATAAAGCCAGTCAATTAATCAATGAAAATCAAATCAATCCATCCCCTTTCATCATCCCATCAATAAAACACTAGTGAGAACTACATCTCATCTCTATCATTAAGTGCCTTGATCCCATGGATATTGGGTATGTAGGCAGTCTAGAGTACGAAGGAAGTACCCAGATTCAGGCACAGATGATATTCCTCTTTCTTCTCTCATCATCTTCTTCTATCATCTATCTCCATCAATTCATCTATCTTTCAAACCACTTCTTCCAATCAATCTTCATCAATCAGTTCTTCCATCACTTCTTCTTCAATCTTCATCAATCTTTCAAAACAATTCTTCCAATCAATTTTTCAATCACTTCTTCTCATCAGCAATAAACTCAAATGCAAGTCATTATTTAACCATACCAATTAAGTCAATCAATCTTGTCAAATTATCCAATCACAATCCATGGTCTTGATTCTAATCTTGTCGTAAACCAAATCATTATTCAATCAATCAATCATCCTTTTGTTGCTCTATGGATATATCGTTCCCCGCCATGACAACACTACCATCATCATCAATCAATCAACAATCAATCTTTGGTTTATAGCTTGAAAGGGGCAATACCTTGTTTGTTTTTGAATCATTTGTGCATGCTTGCTTGCTTTCTTGTGTGTGTTATCATTATTGCATTTGTATATGTATCTTCCCAACTAATATTCATATCTTGTATCCAGACAAGGTTGTATTATGTTGGGGCATGAGACACATCGTCACCTTGGTCCTTATACCGTGGTGCATAATGTCTTATGCTATAGCAAACATATGGTTGCTCACTTTCATTGCAGCATAACGTATCCTTTATCTCTTTCCTCCATTTCCTTATCTTTCTTCCTCTTCCAATCCATTTCATTTCAAGAGCCTACTCTTTTTTGTCCAACCCGCTTGTCCTCTCGAGGGGGCATCATCATCCTATCTTCTATCCTCATCCTATCTTTCCTTCATCATCTTTTTCTTCTATCCATACCTTATCTTCTTTGAAATGGTGTTACTTGATACAAATCTCATCATCTCGAACATCATCTCAAAGAGGGGCAAAATGTAGACACCCAAAAATGTCCACTTGTCGCAATGTCACATCAATTAGAACATCTTGTAGCATTTTTGCCCTAATCACCTCATATCATCACCTAACCTAACATCTTCCTCCAATAAATTAAATAAATCCAATATTTATTTAATTTGTCCCCATCCCCTTCATATCATTAAATAAATAAATTATATTTATTTATTTAGTTCACTTTCATCTTAAATAAAATAAAATAAATATTTAATTTAATTTATCATATTTATCCACATGCATCATAAATTAAATAATTTTTTCTTAAATTATTTAATTATGATTTGGGCCCACCTTCCATATCTATCTCTTTTGATCACTCAACTCATCTCTTCCACATTCCAATTGCTTCTCCACTCATTTTTGCCACCTTCTATTTCTCTCTTGAGATGACTCAACCACTTTCTAATTCATCTCTCTAATCACTCATCCACTTTCCTTTTTCTTTTCCCAAGTTGCACAATGCAACTTTCCAATTCAATTGTCAGTCATGAAATTGGAAGCTTCTATCCTTCCATTCTCTCATATTTTTCTATAAATGCACCCATTTTCATGCCATTTGCATGGACGAATCTTCTCAAGCATCGTCACTCTGCCAAATTTTCTTCCCAATCTCTCATCCATCAACCTCTATCTATCCTTCATCCACGAATCTTTATCATCGTTAAGCTACAAAATGTGAGCAATCAACAAAATAAAACAAGGAATCGTCCAATCCAGGTGAACTTGTTCTTATTTGCATGTCTTCTTTATTTCATCTTTGGGTTTTGATTTCTTGAGTTTTGGGTTGAAATCTGATCTCTATTGTTTGATCTTTGTTAAATTTTACCCATTATACTTACATTAAAGGGACATAAGCCTATATTCTTCGACATGTGTCACCTTGTCGCAACCGCACAGTAGGATAGTGATGTCATGTAATATGTGTTACGATGCTGCGAAATATATTTTTATTAAGCCTTATAACCTATGCAAAGACTTAGGACATGGGTTTAATTTTTCACGGGTTCTAAGGGGTAAGACTAGGACATGGGGTCGGTCACCTAACAAATATAAAGGCTTTAAGTGATAACTTAAGGGACTAGAAACCTACCACAGGCATTCAACAAAGATTTAGAAGGTAAAGTGCATGATCTTAGGAACTTAGGTTTAAAGGATTTTAAAGGCAAAGACTTATAATTTTATGAACCTAAAACCCTAAACCCAAATAGGTACCACCACTTACTTTTGTAGGGTTTCAAGAGAGGTACTACAGATAGCAATATTTACATAAAGGAAGAAGGAGACATGATCTTGATAGTTGTAGTTTATGTTTATGATATCATTTTTGGAGGAAATGATTATATGTGTAAGAGGTTTGTAGAAGAGATGCAAAAAGAATTTGAAATGTATGTGATTTACGAAATGTCATTCTTCCTTGGTCTTCAAATTTCCTAGCTAGATGGTGGTATGTTTATTTCTCAAGCTAAGCATGTTATAGAATTGTTGAAGAAGTTTGGTATGAAGGATTTAAAGCCAGTGAGTACTCCCATGGTCACTGGATGTCACTTGAATAAAGATGATGAGTCTCCGAAGGTATAGCAGACTATCTATAGGTCTAAGATTGGAGCACTATTATACTTAATTGCTTCTAGACCTGACATTATGCATGCAGTATGTGTTGTTGCCAGATATTAAGCCAATCCTAAGAAAACACATGAGAAGGCAATGAAAAGGATACTTAGATACTAGAAAAGGAACTCTTGACTATGGTCTATGGTATCCAAAATGTAATGACTTTGATTTGAGTACATACACTAATGCTAAATGGGTTGGTTGTGTTGATGATAGAAGAAGTACAAGTGGTGGTGCTTTCTTTCTAGAAGTAGATTGGTTTCATGGTAGAGCAAAAAGCAAGATTCAATGTCCTTATCTACTGTAGAGGTAGAATATATTGCAATAGCCTCCTGTTGTACACAAGTGTTATGGATGAAGCAAACTCTAAAGGATATCAAGGTATTGTATGATGAACCTGTTCCTATTTTGTGTGATAATACAAGTGCTATCAATATTTCCAAGAATCTAGTAATGCATTCCAAAACCAAGCACATAGCAATCGAGTATCACTTTTGAGAGAGAAGGTTGCAGACAAGGAAGTGAAGTTGTCCTAAGAGAGATGATGTTGATAAGAACAAGGAGAGAAGAGTTCATTTGGCACAAGAAGAGGAAAAGAAAGAAGACCAAGAACTAGCACCAGCCGGAGATTTGCTCATGGTGGAAAAAGGCAAAATGCAGCAAGCACCACAGGTATCCATTTTTAAAACTAATTGTTTAAGCCATGGAAAAGTGTGCAAGTTGATTATAGATTCAGGTTCACATGATAATCTAGTTTCCTGGGATATGGTGCACAAGTTGGGATTGAAAACATTTGATCATCCTAGTCCTTACAATGCCACTTGGGTAAGTCAAGAGCAGCAAGTAAGGGTTAGTCAAAAGACATATGTTGATTTTTCAATTGGTCCATATCATGATTCTGTTTTATGTGATGTTATTTCAATAACATGTGGGCATATAATTTTGGGTAGGCCATGGAAACATTTGAGAAAGACAGTTCGTGATGGTTATACTAATAACTATTTGGTGCACAAAGATTGTAAACAGTTTAGACTAATCCCTTTACCTTGTGGAGACAAGAAGGAACATGTTACTATCTGTTTTGGAGAGAAATTAAAGTTGGATGTGCAGGTTAGACAGTAGGAACAGTTGCAGCAGAAGAAGGTTTATAACAATCCTAAAGAGCAGCAAATTTGGGACTTAAGTTGCATCAAGATTGGGGCCATTGAATGCCCTATAGGGAGGTAGGAAAAGGAAGGTAGACAACAGACCTTACAGAGAAGAACAAATCAGATGGAGAAGGCAGAAGTATTGCAGCAGTAGGGTCCTAGGCAAGGACACCACAACATGTTTTATGATGCTAACATTGTTTGTAAGATCCATGCAGGTGGGAGAAGGAGAAGGATAACCCTTGGAGAGTTCATGTTTCCTGTCATAAATCAGATGAACACTTCAAAAAGATTGCAGGAGGTTTGGAGTAGATCACATGACTCTTGGGACAAAAGTTTTTATCATGCTGGGGAGTATGGTGCAGGAGCACCTAAGAGAATACCTTGGAGCAAGAAGACAAAAATGACCATGGAAGGAACCTATGAAACAAATCAAGTCAATTGGGACACCTTACAACCAATTATGGCATGTTGCAATATTCAAAATGATGTAATAGTTAAATATCCTGAGGGTCCTGGTAAGGACCCTAGGACCAAAAATGATGTAAGTTGGGCCAATAGTGCCCCTAGAGTCAAATAGAGGTGTCTAAGACTAGTAAGAGAGTATAATGAACCTAATAAGTTCACACATGGTGAATTAATAAGTTAGGAGTTCATTAAATAAGGTAGAAATCCTTTAAACCAATGTTTTAAATTCAAATTTTTGAATTATGCATTTAGGCGGGAAAAGCCTTTTTAATTAGTTTTTGAAAGTTTAACCATCCCTAACTGATGGGAATTGGTTGTAGAAGTTAGGGAGAGGTTATATAAGCTTGTTCAAGGCATGATATGTATGGACAAGTACCTTGGAGGGAGTTTAGAGGTGCACAAATTGAATAAAAACAAAATTTTCTGATTTTTTTCTGTAAATCTGTTGTTCCAGGCCATACCATTTCTTTGTACTGAACTGTTTTGATTTGAAACCAACTGTATGTGGTAGGGGATTGAGTTAACTTTCATTTGCAATTGGTTTGAGGTTTTTTCTGTGAATTTTGAGGGAGATATCATGTTTTTTCTGGAACTGCCTATTTGACTGTGAAAACAGGGATTTTGAGGATTTGCAATGCATTTTTGGACCTTTCCATGAATGTAGGATCCTGATTCTCATGGAGTAGGTCCTTATTAATGTGTACCATATGTTTCTAACCTTGACAAAGCAGGAGGAGTGTAAATGGGAGAGGTGATCACCGTTTGGAGTCAAGTTTGCATGTGAAAAGAACATGAGAATGGTGGCATGGTTATAGCAGCCGGAGATCCGTCTTAACAAGGTAACCTTTTTTATGTTTGGTACTATCTAATATGATCATGGAGATGGTTTTAGACCTTTGAATGAGGTCTGGAAGTGATTGGAAGTGGGAGATCTAGGAAGCCCTAGGTTTTAGGCCCTAGAAATGAGGTTTTTGTATTTGAACATCTAAATGAGAAAATCAACTGATCAAACCTAGAAAATCCTTGGTTTTGAACCCTTTCCTAAGACTTTTTTTAGGTTTTAAGTGTGTGGGACAAGTTTGTCATAGGGTTCCTTTGTAAAATGGTCAATTTAGGCCTTGTAGGAAGGCAGCAGGGTGTTAGGACAGTCACATTTTGTCCAAAACAATAGTAGGTGAGTTTGAGATATGTTTTAGAACTCAATAGAGGGTATCCAAATCAGTCATTTGTTTCAAGAGTGTTTTGGGAAAGTTTGGATAAAAGTACAGTTTAGTCGCTGAACAGGGCTACTAGGATTAGGCCTAGTCAAGAGGAGTTATCAAGAATCAATCAAATTGGTTTGTGAAACCTATTGAATCTTGTTGATTGGGGTATGTTTAGACCCTAGAAGGTGTAAGATTTCATCTGAGAAGTGGAACCTTAATTTGAGCCCTTTGGTGGAGTTTAGGACAAGAAGACTAGTGAGTCTTATTGGTTGAAGCCATTATTGTTTCAAATCTTTTAATATTGTTAAATTACCTTTGGAGACCTGACACCTCTGCATTAGAATATGTCCCGACAAAGGATCAAATTGCAGATATCTTTACAAAGGCCCTTGCAAAAGACATATTTGAGGATCTCTGGCAGTGGTTAGGGGTAATTGCCCCTCCCTATTCTTGCTAAAGATGCATAGTGATGCATCTGTCTAAGGGGAGCTCATGCTATAGATTTATCATGGATTGATGATGGCTACCTCTCAAGGGGAGCAAGTAGTGGTGACTGATGATAGGGTATCTTGCAAGAAAAAGTTTGCAAATTCATGATTATTGATAAAAGGGGGAGAATGAGCAGGTATTGGATCCCTTTGTCCTTGATGTTAAAGGGGGAGAGAGTCTAAGGGGGAGCATATGTTGTCATCAATGACAAAGGGGGAGATTGTTGGCCATATGTGTTGTCATTGATGTCAACAAAGCATACATTAATGTCAATATAGCATACACTGATGACACTATAAGAAAAGTAAGATACTTCTCTTGGTTGTATATTTCCTAAGAAAGAGAAAGCTCATGATTGGAGGTCATAAAAGCTATTTTCTAATCAAAGCAGAGTTGAGGTTGAGGCCTTATTAAAATGGAAATTAGAAGAATTAAAAGAATTAGATGCTAAGGAAGGATGCATGATGGCTTGAAGCATGTTATATGATCTATCCTATTGATCCTAAGTTGTATGTGGTGATGCAAAGAAGACTTGACCTCTGGAAGAAGATGACAGTCCTTGTTTTAGAATGTCTGCTCTTTGAAGACTTTCTGGTAGATTGCTCTACATTTTCATCATTTTTCTATTGAGCTTCTGTGGTTTGGAACATAGCTTCATACAGTGTCATTTTATGTATGTTCCAAGTTTCATGATGTTTTGATTACCAGAAAGATGATTTTTTGCTGACAACTTGAGGATAAAGTTAGTTTTGTAAAGAGGTTCCTAACAGGGTGATGGAATGATCCACATTCCTCCGTAGTTGTAGATGTAGCTATGCAGTTGTGTAGTTGTGTCAAGAAGATAGTAAAGGTGTTATTTCCAAAGTTTTGAATCATATTTCCCTCCACTATGAAATTTATGTATGATAGAACACCAGTATGTGCTCTGGCAAAATGGTGCAATGTTAAAGACACATTGCAATGCTCTGCATTCATCTGAAAGTAAATGAATGACCTTGCAATTTTGTGAACATGTTCTTGGATGTGTATGGCATGTCTCTTTTTTTAAAAATTTCTTGGTGGTCTGCAACTTAGTTTTTCTATTGATAGCTTGGTGTAGTGTGTTCCAGATAACAGAGTGTTTGTAGAGTAAATGTTTGAAGTTGTACAACATAATTCTTTGATGTGCGGTGGAAAAGGTGTGTATGGGAGTGTTTTAAGAGTCATTTGAACTCATATGGAAATGTTTCACAAAGATCTTTCTTTCTTCCTGTACCACACAAGGTTTTCAAGTTGATGTGGTCGTTATTCTTCAAGACTTCATGTGATTTCCTTCAAGTTGTCCTAATTCTAAATGAGCGGAGTGTACAGATGTAATTCCTTGATGTTTGAAGTAGTGAATGATGTTTTGGACCTAGGTTAGCAAGTGTTTGGGTCCGTAAGGCTTGGATCTTCTACTAGTGTAATGTGTTGTTTCAAATTAGGACCTATCTTCTATACATTTCATAGTGTATGTTGTCTAGATGACTTGTAAGTATATTTTTCATATTGTATCTAGCCAAAAAGTAATATAATCAATGTAATATCATGTATAAATAGTGAATCAAATTGAGTTAGGAAGGTATGATTGCAAGTTGATTGTAAAGGTTCACAAGCAGATAAAAAGTAGAATAAGTACATTATTGATGTGCAACTAAAGGAGAAAGAGCAGATGTTGTTGATGCTATCTAGATTCATCTTGAAGACATATTTGCAACAGTGATCAAGCTTTGAGTGTGCCTGATTGATCAGATCTTTAGAATAAATTATGTGAAGGTAGAAGTGCAATCACTAATGGTGTGAGCTTCAATGACAGCTTTTAGACAATAAGAAAAGACTGTTATACTATAATCTTTTATATTGTTTTCAGGGAGTAGAAACTTCCTTGGGAGTGACCATAAGAGAAAGTCATCAGGGAGTAGAATCTTACTTGGGAGTGACCCTAAATCAAAGTTACTTAGGGAGTAGCAGCTTCCTTGGGTTAAAGCCCCTAAAACAAAGTTATTATTTGAGCTTCATATATTGTGAGTTAATCCTCACCATGGTTTTTCCCTTCTAGGGTTATCCATGTATATCTAGTGTTATGTGTTGTGGTGCATTGTGTAAATCTTTCATGTTCATGTTAATGTTGTGATGCTTAAGTTTTGATCTACTCTGGATAAGTTAAAGTTGTTAAATTTGAAGATTGATTAGATATTGATTCACCCCCCTCTTAATATCATGGTGTCTAACATAAGTTCATTCCAAACAGAGAATCCACCTTGCCACTGAGCACCAACTCAGATTCTGAAACATTAATTTTCAAACACCTTCAAATATGCAGCATCACACACTTATTAACACTTCTCTTCTCCAAATAAGATAATATGTTTGTTGCAAGTATGGGCCTAACCGGTGTTGTCATTGATGTCAACATACTTCTGTTACATCAGTGATAAGGATTCGATGAGTTATTTGTTGAGGATACTGAGAAAGTCAGTCTCAGTCAGGAACAGTAAAGAACAGTGATGACAGTAAGGAAATAACTCAACACAGGTTGAGGATCAGAAGATGTAGATTAAAGGGTTTGTGGACATAAGTCTTAGGAGGTTCCAGTTAAGATTTCAGAGGTCCGCATGAAGATATGAAGAAGTTGTGATTGATCAAGTAGAACCGGTTCCAGGAGATGCTCAGGAGTGACAGAGTGTTACAGAAAGGTCCGGTGAGATTCGGAAGTGCATTTTCCTATTCTATGGATTGGAAGGAGTGTTGGGGGAGTCCTTGTGATGTATCATCTCAATTTGTTCATGGTTTGAAGGTCCAAAAGATTCTACTCCTTTGTGACAGTCATGACAGACTGTGTTCTTGACGCACCAGATGCAGGAGAGAAGAGATTTGAGTAAGTAGAAGAAGTGCGGATGTACTTGGTCATTCAGGCAAGATTTTGAAGGTTTTTGGATCATGTTGAGGTGGTTGTCGGTCCGCATTAGTGTTGGAGCTCGAAATTGAAGAAATACTTCCGGATGAAGGTGTTCTTACTTAGGCTGGCCGATCGGATGAGTTATTCATCTTGCGGATGTTCTTGTGGATGTGTGCCGACTTAGATGTTTGTTCCTAAGTTGATGTCATGTATAAATAAGGGATTGTGAAGTCATTTCAAGGTGAGACTTGTGGAGATGAGTGTGTGGTAGTGAGGAGAAGAGCAAAAGGAAGAGTAGAAGGATTTGAGCTTTAATGGAACTGATTCAAGCATGGTGATGATGCTATTTACTAGTTCAAGTATGTAATACTTATTTATTGTAGACAGTGTGTCTCTTGTAGGTAGTGAGCCTCTTGTGAGTAGTGTGCTCAGGCAGTGAGCCCTAATTAGCATGTGCCATCATATTTCTTTTATTCTTCTAACAGAGAATAACATCTTGGGTTAGTCACCCCGTGGTTTTTCCCTTTACCGGGTTTTCCACGTCAAAATCTTGGTGTCTCATGTGTTGATGTGTTTCTGTTCTTGGTTAATTGCATTAAGTTTTCATGATTGATTTATTGTTATAATGCTAAGTGAATGCAATTATTGAAAAAGAAGAAAGTTTTAGACAACTGATTCACCCCCCCTCAGTTGTCTACCCTAAATCTAACAATTGGTATCAGAGATGAGTTCCTCTAAAAGAAGCTTAACCACTTGAGGAGATCTGGGATGTCATCCTACAAGAAGGATAGTCTGAAGTTTGATGGAACTAACTTTGCTCTTTGGAAAGGTCGCATGGAATGTCACTTGCAGTGTATGGGATTTGCATATTGGTCCATGGTTAAAAAGGCCTATGTACCTCCACAGGGTGGTCTGACAACCCTAAATGAAATCACGGATGCTGAAAACAATCTACAGACTAAAGAGGCTCTGTTAAGCACGCTATCTAATTTGGAACTCTCAAATGTTATTGATCTACCAACTGCCTTTGAGATCTGGAATAAACTGGAGGTTTTGCATGAAGGAGACCAGTTTGTCAAATGTGCAAGGTTACAAAGTCTAAAAGGGAAATTTGAAAAATTGAAGATGAGAGATGATGAAAATATTACCACCTTCATGCCAAGAGTAAATGAGCTGGTTTCTGGAATCAAAAATGTAGGTGGAACCCTAAATGAAGATGAGATTGTTGGCAAAATTCTTAGATCCCTTCCTGATTCTTATAAAATGAAGGCCTTTGCAATTGACGAATTCAGAGCTCACACAACAGTCACAAGGGATCAATTGGTTGGTAAGCTAGCTACTTTTGAAATGGCTAAGTTTGGAGATGATCCTCCAAAAATTGAATCTGCATTCAAAGCAAGTGCCTTGGTAAAAGGAAAACAAAGGTTTGATCCAAGAGAAAACTCTTCAAGGAAACCATCATGGTATGAAAATGCAAGAAAAGATTTGGAAGAAGAAGAAGCTGAAACTGCTCATCTTGAAGCTCTTATTGCAAAAAGACTACCAAGAGGATCTGGTAAGTATGAGGGAAAATTGCCTTTTAAGTGTTTTAACTGCAATAAGATTGGTCATTTTGCATCAAGGTGTCCGGAAATATTTTCTAGGCCAAACAGTAATAGACCAAGATTCCAGAAGAATTGTTTCTATGCTCATGAAGGAGATGATGGAGTAACAGATGATGAATCAGAGAAAGAAGACAAATCTGGAAGTGACTGGGTGTTCATTGCCATCAAGGAAGAAGATCCAATACCCTCTAAATCCGTAAATCATAAAGCCCTGGTTGCCCAAGTTGAAGAAAAGGATGATTGGGTCATTGACAGTGGCTGCTCTCACCACATGATAGGTGACAAAAACAAATTTATAGATTTGGAAAGGTATGAAGGAGGAGTGGTAAAGTTTGGAGATAACTCTGCAGGTAGAATCAGAGGTAGAGGAACTATTTCTTTTGATGGAAAGAACAAAACTGGTAATGTATTATATGTTGAAGGATTGAAACACAATCTTCTCAGTGTGGGACAATTGGTGGACAAGGGCTATGATCTCAAATTCAAGAATGGAAAGTGCAAAATCTTTGAAAGTTCTGGAACAGAGATTGCATCAGGTACCCAAACAAAAGGTAACATCTTTCACTTAGCTGGTACTAGTAAAAGTTGCTTATTTGTTCAAATTGATCAGAGTTGGTTATGGCATAGAAGAATGTGTCATGTGAACTTTGATAATATCATCAAGATAAGTAATACTCAGGCTATAAGAGATCTTCCAAGATTGGTAAAACCTACAAATAGTTTGTGCAAAGAATGTCAGTTGGGTAAACAAAGAAGAATCTCATTTAAAAGCAAGGAACAATCTTCTACTGGATTATTAGACTTGGTTCACACTGACTTGTGTGGTCCGGCAAGAATCAGGAGTGTGCAAGGGGATAGATACTTCATGTTGCTAATTGATGACTATTCCTGGATGATGTGGGTAACCTTTCTGAAAGAGAAATCAGAAGCTCTTGAGAAATTCAAAATATTCAAGGCTATGGTGGAAAATGAGACCGGATTAAAATTAAAGTGTCTGAGGTCTGATAGAGGTGGATAATTCACATCCGGTGAGTTCATAAACTTTTGTGAGAAACATGGAATAAAGAGACAGTTGTCTGCCCCTAGAACTCCACAGCAGAATGGAGTTGTTGAGAGAAAGAACTGGACCATCCAGGAAGCATCCAGGACCATGATGATGGAAGCAAATGTTCCTCAGATCTATTGGAGAGAAGCTGTCAGCACTGCAGTCTACACTCTCAACCGAGTTTAAATTAGAAACCATATTGGTAAGACTCCTTATGAACTCTGGTTTGGCATTACTCCCACTGTGAGATACTTCAGAGTTTTTGGTAGTAGATGTTACATTAAAAGGGATGAAGATCTAGGAAAGTTTGATGCTAGAAGTGATGAAAGAATATTCTTGGGTTATTCTACTCAAAGCAAAGCATACCGGTGTTACAACAAGAGACTGAGAAAGATTGTAGAGAGTATAAATGTGAAGGTTGATGAAGAAATTGAAAGACCCTCAAGAATTCTTGAATATGATGAAGATGATCAGAATGGTGTTCAGTCTCAAGGTATCCAAGTCTCTTCTGAGAAACAAAGTCAAGTTGATCCGATAAGACAGGAAGAAGAGATGAGTCCAAATGAGACTGATCAAGAGTTACAAGTACAAGAGACTCCCAAAATTCCAAGGTATGTAACTCTAAACCACTCTGAAGATCAGATCATAGGTGACAAAAGCAAAGGGGTGCAAACAAGGAGGAGAATTGCTCAAAATTCAGATGAATATTGTCTAATTTCAAAGATTGAACCTAAGACAGTAAATGAAGCCTGCAATGATGAAAACTGGACTAAGGCAATGGAGGAAGAATTGATGCAAATTGAGAAAAATCACACTTGGGATCTTGTTCCCAGACCAAGAAATAAAAATGTGATTGGAACCAAATGGGTCTTCCAGAACAAATTGAATGAAGCCGATAAAGTAATCAGAAACAAGGCCAGATTAGTTTGCAAAGGTTACTCTCAAATAGAAGGAGTTAATTTTGAAGAAACTTTTACTCCGGTGGCAAGAATTGAAGCAGTCAGATTATTTCTTGCATTTTCTTCCTTCAAGGATTTCAAGGTGTATTAGATGGATGTCAAATCTGCCTTCCTAAACGGTAATTTGGAAGAAGTGTATATTGAGCAACCGGATGGATTTCAATTGTCTGATCATAGTGACATGGTCTGTAAATTAAAAAAGGCACTATATGGACTGAAGCAAGCCCCAAGAGCTTGGTATGAAAGATTGGATAAGCATCTCTTGAAGATTGGTTTCAATAGAGGTACTGCTGATAGTAATTTGTATTTCAAAATTGATCATGAAAATATCTTAATTGTTGAAGTATTTGTTGATGATATCATTTTTGGAGGAAGAGACAGTATGTGTAAAACTTTTGCAAGTCAAATGAAAAGTGAGTTTGAGATGTCAATGCTTGGAGAAATGAATTTCTTTTTGGGTCTACAAATTACTCAAACAAAGAAAAGAATCTTCATCTCTCAGTCAAAATATGTGAAAGAATTGTTGAGGAAATTTGGGATGGAAGACTCAAAGCCAATGAACACTCCAATGGCAACCGGATGCAAGTTGAGCAAAGATGATGACTCTCCCAAGGTTGATCAGACAAAATATAGGTCAATGATTGGAGGACTGTTGTATCTCACTCAAACTAGACCAGATATTATGCAGGCCGTTGGTCTTGTTGCTAGATTTCAAGCTGATTCTAGAGAATCTCATGTTATGGCAATCAAGAGGATTTTTAGATATCTAAAGGGGACAGTTGAGTATGGTCTATGGTATCCTAGAGATCATGATTTCTCTCTTCATGCATATATAGATGCAGATTGGGTAGGAGATGTGGATGACTGGAAGAGTACCAGTGGTGGAGCATTCTTTTTGGGAAAAAGGTTGGTTTCTTGGCTAAGAAAGAAACAAGAGGCAATATCTCTGTCTACAACTGAAGCAGAATACATTGTAGTAGCAGGTAGTTGCACTCAAATCTTATGGATGAAGCAAATGCTAGGAGACATTAAAATAGAATATGAGGAACCTATCACAATTTTCTATGACAATTCAAGTGCAATAAATATTTCTAAGAATTCGGTGTTGCATTCCAAGACCAAGGACATATCTATCAAGTTTCACTTTCTGAGAGAGCAAGTGAACAAGGATGAAGTCAAGTTGGAGTATGTGCCCTCCAAGGATCAGATTGCAGATATCTTTACTAAACCTCTTCCCAAGGACTCTTTTGAGTATCTCAGGGAGAAGTTAGGGGTTATTGCCCCTCCGGTGATGAACTAGGATGCACTAATGTGCATCAGTCTGGTACATATCACAATCACATCTTGTGATCCGGGCTGATGATGGGGAGCTGCTACTTAGGGGGAGTAGCAGATATGTTTCTGAAACGGTAAAATTGCAAGTATGAGCCCTTTGCCATTGATGTCAAAGGGGGAGAAAAGACATGTGAAAAACAAGTGGTTGCTGATCAAAGGGGGAGAAGAAGTGAGAGACAAGAAATGTGAAGAATGGTGATTGCTGATAGGGGGAGTTGTGACAGAAGAAAAGAAATTCTTGTCTTGATGGTCAAAAATAGTTTTTCACATCATATGTTACCATCAATGACAAAGGGGGAGATTGTTGCAAGTATGGGTGTAACCGGTGTTGTCATTGATGTCAACATACTTCTATTACATCAGTGATAAGGATTGGATGAGTTATTTGTTGAGGATATTGAGAAAGTCAGTCGCAGTAAAGAATAGTGATGACAGTAAGGAAATAGCTCAACACAGGTTGAGGATCAGAAGATGTGGATTAGAGGGTGTGTGGACATAAGTCTTAAGAGGTTCCAGTTAAGATTTCAGTCCGCATGAAGATATGAAGAAGTTGTGATCGATCAAGTAGAACCGGTTCTGGGAGATGCTCAGGAGTGACAGAGTGTTATAGAAAGGTCTGGTGAGATCTGGAAGTGCATTTTCTAGTTCTACAGATTGGAAGGAGTGTTGGGGGAGTCCTTGTGATGTATCATCTTGATTTGTTCATGGTTTAAAGGTCTAGAAGATTCTACTCCTTTGTGACAGTCATGACAGACTGTGTTCTTGAGGCACCGGATGCAAGAGAGAAGAGATTTGAGTAAGTAGAAGAAGTGCGGATGTACCTGGTCATTCAGGCAAGCTTGTGAAGGTTCTTGGATCATGTTGAGGTGGTGTTGTCAGTTCACATTAGTGTTGGAGCCCAGAATTGAAGAAATACTTCCGGATGAAGGTGTTCTTACTTAGGCTGGCTAACCGAATGAGTTATTCATTTTGCGGATGTTCTTGTGGATGTGTGCCGGCTTAGATGTTTGTTCCTAAGTTGATGTCATGTATAAATAAGGGATTGCAAAGTCATTTCAAGGTGAGACTTGTGGAGATGAGTGTGTGGTAGTGAGGAGAAGAGTGAAAGGAAGAGTAGAAGGATTTGAGCTTCAATGGAACTGATTCAAGCATGGTGACAATGTTATTTACCAGTTCAAGTATGTAATACTTATTTATTGTAGACAATGTGTCTCTTGTAGGCAGTGAGCCTCTTGTGAGTAGTGTGCTCAGGCAGTGAGCCCTAATTGGCATGTTCCATCTTATTTCTTTTATTCTTCTAACAGAGAATAACATCTTGGGTTAGTCACCCCGTGGTTTTTCCCTTAACCGGGTTTTCCACGTCAAAATCTTGGTGTCTCATGTGTTGATGTGTTTCTGCTCTTGGTTAATTGCATTAAGTTTTCATGATTGATTTATTGTTATAATGCTAAGTGAATGCAAGTATTTAAAAAGAAGAAAGTTTTAGACAACTGATTTACCCCCCCTCTCAGTTGTCTACCCTAAATCTAACAATGTTTATACCAATATTAACACAAATTGTGTGAACTCTGAATCATCTTCTATTCATGCCCTTTATATACAACTTATAAAATTGCTCACACACACAACATATCCAATGCTACACCTTAAGATTATGCATACATATATATATATATATATATCTGTGTGTGTATATGTGTATACACACACACACATTTATATATATATATATATATATATAATTTACAAGTCTTTCAGAGCATCTATGTTAGCTACATGGTAGCGCGAAACTTTATGCAACATGAAATGTGTAGTCAACCTTGCCTATACATGTCGGCTCAAAAAAACTTTATGCAAGAATGTGGGGATGGGATATTGTCATGTGATTCATGCCAGATGACCTCCTGATCCCAAATTACCTTCTCACAAACTCCCATGCAAGTACACACATCTAGGATACTGGCGCAAGATCTCAAACATGCATACACTTGATCTTCTTGTAACATAGTAACATTATCTTCACACTGATACTTTTGGATCCCTTTGTGGTAACACCAATCACCTTAAACTTGGACCAAACCAACATAATGGCCAACTAATTCTATCTTCCAAACCACAAGACCATACACCTAAATGTGGTAGAATGCGGTACAAAATTGTTAACAAACATAATACCGCTTTAGAGAAACACACCTCAGATCTCCACCGCAAACACTACCAAAATTCCACAAACATAGTAATCAGTCAGAAACAGTTGATTCAATTAGGAATCCTTTCTCTTCTATTTCTTATGCACTATAAGATAACATTAATATTCTACAATAGTGCATATACTTGTAGAAAATTCCCACAAACAATTTATCAGTTCATCTTGACATGAACACTTCAACTTGATGTCAATGACAACATTTCCAACAATCTCCTTGACATTAATAATATCATTTCCAACAATCTCCTTGACATCAATGACAACATTTCTAACAATGAGAAGGGATTTGATCCAGACCACATGCTTTAGATAGCACTCTCGTTTAAGGACTTTGACCTCATGTATTGTTAGCAGCTTACTTGATAGAGATCAGAACCGACAAGAGGAGATGATGCAATATGAAAAGGTCAAAGGAGGACAGAGGACACATCCCTATGTAATAGATATAGTATTTTTATGGAGTAAAAATTATCCACATGTTTTTTAGCTTCTAGGTCCCTTAATTGCATTATATCATCAAAATGTTTCTCCTGATGCAAAATTGCCCAACGCCAAGATAGAATTGGAATATGGGCCCCTTGTTTTAACTTACCTTGGACCTAAATGAGGCTAAAAGACTTGGTTGGTACCACCTAGGTCTAATTTAAATGCATGTCAACTTGATACCTCCCTAGAGGTTTCTTCTTATCGGCTCTTTTGGTTTGAATTTACAATTGTAAGCGGGAAAGCATATATAAGTGTGTTTTTGAGTTCATTATCAACTAGGTTGAAAAAAGCATAACTTGAGATCTTGAAGTGAAGCAAACAAGAGCATTTATTGTGATTCTAGAGTATATTTGTGTATTGTTATTGTGTATTGTTGTAGATATGGAGTTATCATCTATTCTTCCTTAGGAGTTGAAGGATATTCATCATTTTAAGGGTTCATCACATAGGTTATATCATTGTTTGTTTATCATCATTTGAATCATCATATTATCATTGTTTTTAGCCTCTTCCCCCACAAGGGCATGCACTCTTTATCAACCAATGGTGTTGGGAATCTTGGATTCTATCCTTGGATTTGACTGAGGCAAGTTCCTAAACACCATAACCCCCAAACCCCTTCTTATCTTCTTGTGTACAAGTTATAGGAATGAGATCTAGAAAATATAGAGCTACAAGGAGACTGAGTATAGATCATGGTTTCAGGATCTAAAAATAGTTTTAGAGTTTTCTCTCACCAAGGACTTGGGTGGCACTACCCATCTCCTTCTTCCTTTTATGATTTTAGATCTGGCGTCAAGACATCATTCAGAGCATCTTTCTAGTTCACACCTCTGGCAGATTCTTCCACTTAGGACCTAGGTGGTCCCACTGAGGTCCTCTAACACCTCTTCTTTTTGGAGACAAGTTATATCATTCCTCTGATCAGCCCTGTGCATTTAGTTTCTAGGTTTTTGTTATATTTTATATGTTATAAGCATATCATTGGAGAACTAGAGCTTAATGCGTTGAACCTAGGGTTTGAGGAAAAGACTAAGTTAAATCTGATCCATCTATAGCATACATGAGCACAAGGTCAGCAGTTGAGTCCACCTTCATTTGGTAGTGATTTGTCTCGGCCATGTCCTTGAATGTTATATGGAAAAGGGTTTGATCTAGTTTGCATTCTAGTTGTTCTCATTCTCCTTTTTCATACTAAACAAGTATTTATAGATAGGAGTAGTAGAATGTAAGAAAGTAAGCATAATAGAAGAATAGAGATATATACTAATGTAAGCAATGACATAGAAGTCATGTATGTAACTATGTTGGAGGATGGATATTGATGTATACATTTGATTGATGCTAATATATATATGGAGTCTACCAGTACCGGGTAATTATGTGTGTTATCCTATTATGATGTATATATGATGTTCTATTATGTTATTCTATATGTTTTGCTTTCATTCTCTAACTACCTAACAGAGGTATAAACTGACTACAAAGACTTGTCTGAGGACCAGATCTCCAGACTGGTATCCTTTTGCATTTCTTTCTAACATTTGGCTTCATTGCCAGGACCCTATAAGATGGTAGTTAAAGATTGAAAAGGAAAAACACCTAAAGAAGTAGCATAGAGTTCCAGAAAGGAGAAAAGGCGAGGTCAACAAGAGAAATTTTCAAACTGTGGAGGAATTCACATCTCCTTAGGTTTCTTCCTCTGTGAGGGGGGGCAGGCACTAAAGGGGATGGCAAGTGGGAAGGGGTATGGTCTGCAAGGACCTTCTAAATGATGTGTCTCTTTAAATAAGGATTCCATGGGATATAAGAGGACTAATGGAACACCAAATTTGACAAACCCATGGCAAAAGGGGACCAGCGGAAGAAAAAGAGGATCTACAAAGAAATTAGAACTAGAATGGAGATAAGTAAAGAAGAGAGATTGAAACAAACTTATGAGTGACAGGAGAATTATTGTAAAGAATAGAAAGGGCAAAAATGATGGAGGAAGGAAGGATAATGGAGAGTGTCAAAGAAAGGATAGAAGAATCTACAGAGTGTGTCACTATGGGTGTTTCCAGAAGGAAGGAAGAAGACAAGCATGTCATGAAGGATGCTCTTGAGAGTGCCAAGAGGGTGCTACCAAAGAATGAGATTAGAAGATGAAGGAATAGAGGATGTGATGGAGAATGCAAATAAGCACGCCACTATGGGTGATGCCAGAGAGGAATGCGGAAGAGAAAGAGAAGGAGAAGGAGAAGGTAAATTAGGGTTTATGCCACAAAGTTCCAAAGAAGATGAAGTAACACCAGAGATTTTGAAGATGGATGAGGAATATATAAAGGAGTGTTGGAATCCAATGGATCACTAAGAGGGGCAATGAATTAGTGATCTAATAAAACTAATTCATTCATCATCCCAATAATATAAATGCAATTAACATCAACATATCAAAGACATAGAGAGAAACAAAATCATGAAACCATAACACAAGTGTTTAAAGTGGAAAACCCTATCCAGGGAAAAACCACTATCCAACCTCACCAAAACTTTATTAGGTCTCACTGACCAAAATCTCATTGATTACATATAGAAGGAACACCAATTCCCTACACAAGAAACACCAACTTCAAGTCCATCAGGAGTACCAACTCCAAGCTTTTCAAGAGCACCAACCCCTACATCAAGTACATCAACTCTACACAAACTAGGAGCACCTACTCCAAATACAACATATGAAGATATACAGAGTACTACTCTGTTTATAATAAAACCATAGGTTATAGATGAGTTCTATAACTCTAACTACTCTTCTATAATGATACTCAAAACATTACCATGCTCCACCTTTACTCTACTAGACTGGTATGCATAGATTAATGATAACTTTCTTTTACATGCTTATTCAAAAAATGAATAATCATCTAAAATCAACTCATTCTAGAAGTTTACAATGGTATCACTTGATTATCCAGAAAGACAACATATTCAAAATGATACTTTTCAAACATGGAAATCATATGCATTCTTGATAATATACCTCTACATTACAACTGTAATATCATTGCTCTATTAATTGTATCTGTAGAAAACATTCTGATGGCCCAGACACACTTCCTAAAAAATTCACATATTGCAACATCAAAACCCCTCTTTGTCTCTCTTCAACTCTGTATATTCTTTTCACATTCTTCTAAACTTTGATCTTCTCTACAATTAACATGCTCTCTTACAAACCCTCTATTAATCATTCATCTGCAATCATGATCTCTACATACTAAACATAGTATTCTTTTGTTGTTTCTTTTTAGTCAAATCACATTTCTCTATATTTTCAACAACCCTCAAAAAATGCATGCCTCTCACATCATAAATCTACCATTCACATCACCATCTAACATTTAGACTATTAGGGTTTTTGGTTTATTTCAAAATAGAGAACAAAATCAATTAAAAATTGACCTAACGCCCTTTACATAGTAATACCCTTGAATGACCGTCAAATTCATTCATAGATGAAAGGACATTGACAGTTTAAATATATACCATTGATTTCTCAAATCACCCTTGAGAAGCTTTAAATGTTAGCCTTTGATCTTTGTTTGGCACCCAACTTAATACAACTAACTGGTTAGAACTAGGCTCCCTAGGTAGAAAGGGTCGGTCATCTCATGTTTAAGAACCCTTTATATGGTCACTTAATTGGCTCTTTACTTGTAGTAGTAAGTCAACCTCTAAATATAACAAAAAGGCATGCCTGTCACTTGTATAGCCTTTTAACATTTGAATGCTATCATTAGGGTTTTAAGGATATGTTAAAACTTTAGGCTATTAGAAACTTGGTCTTTAGATATTCATTAAACCCTAATTTCTTGCATCATACCATATAGACAAGAAACCCTTTGATGGTATTGCCATTGTCATGTATACAACTCGAGAAAATAACTCAACTAAACTCAGTAAATAATCAACTCCATCATTGACTAGATGATCAAGCACGATACTACCAATCAACTAAGAAACCTATCCTTTGAGTAGTCAAGACTGGGTCAAATCAAACTAAGTTCACTGATTCTTCAAAGTAATTCAAAGCCTGATCTTATGATGATGACAACAAAATCTGATAATAATGCATCATAAATATCCAACATAGTCTCCAACTAACATATACTCCATTGTTCAAACATCAATAAACTAAGAAAACCCTGACATGAATGAACTCCTTATATTTATAAAGAACCTTTGGTCACTCCAAATTTCACTGATGTCCAACTACAAGAGCCAACTGAGATCTCTTGACATCACTCTGACAACCCCTAGCGGCAATGGACATATCCAAGCTTTGGTCTCCTAACATCATGCTGATGAGACCCTGTGTAGACTCTATGAACAACAATGACAAACTCATGTTGACTCATGGCTGTGAACAACAAAGCTAACAATGTTGACTCATGCTCATCAATGACAAACCTATTACCTTTGACATTTGACAATGATCCAACTGAGATGAAGAGAAAACATACAAACTGTCATGCACACCATATGAAGAACATACAAATTATTATGCACAAGAAAGATTGATCATGATTATCTTTCACCTAACAATATTGTACATCTATCATCTTTGACAACTATGACAAATCAATCTTGATGAAGGGAATGAACAAGTATCTGCACCTTTACATTAACAACATGAAGCTAAAATGAACAAGGTCTATCAACACAGTACCCTTGTCTATTGCATTACCAATGACAAACTCAACAAACACCATGAATGAATCAATCACCAAACACCATGGAATGTGAACACAAGTATCATTAACATCAATGACAAATCAACAAACTCCATCAACCACTTTTGACATCAACAAAATCCCCCTTTGTCATTGATGGAAAAAATCTGATCTCCACTCTCTCTCCCCCCCCTTTGACATCAAAGAAAAAGGGCTACATACTCCTATTGAAAAATAGAAATACCTCCATGGAGAGCTAGAAACTATCATCTTGGTCATGCATATCACTACCAATTATGATAGTAGACATATCATTGTAAGTCCAAAACTAACTATACCTACAAACTATGACTGAGATAACTTTATAGCATTATCAAAGCATCATCAAACTGTCCATCATCAACCTATCACTAAAGCAAGGTCCACTGTAATCCACTACACTTTCAAACATTGAACTGGCCAATAATTTACATCTATAAGAGAGAGATACTACCGGTATGATGATGAATGATTGAGCATGATGTTTGAAGGTGTTGTCATTGACATCAACAAGAAAAGGAATAAGATTGTCATTTTGGCTAAGTGTTAGCAGTATACAAGAGACAATGACAGAGAGATAGTGTAATGGCTGGCATTGGTCTGTAGTTGAAGATCAAATCATGCAGTTCTGGTATGTTGTTTACAATCCTTAGATGATCTTATATTCAATATTTTATCTCTTGATAAGTACCAAAAGCATATCTTCAAACAACCTAGTCTAGTAGAGCAAAATATAGTGTTATTTAGAGAAGAACACTCAGTTGATTTGGTATGCATTCCTCTAGTGTTTCATATCTTGTTATGTGGTTTCAAGGTGTTGTAATGTCTAAATCCAGAGTTGCAGAGTCTGAAGTCCACTGGAAAGATAGTTATAAGCTGCTGAGTATTGCTACTTGGTTTGGTAGAATTTGACTATAACAGGGTCTGAGTTCTGATGGTCTGCATTTTTCTGGAAGATGATATCATGCCTTGCAGTTCTAAAGGTAAGCTTTGGAATGTATGAAGAGTCTTTGATATGATTTTGAAAGTATCTTGTGGTCCATAGTGAAAGTTGCAATATGACAAATAAACTGAACCAGTGGTTGTCTGTGTTTGAGGCTGACATGATAAGTTTAATTTATATGTAGTAAGTTCTATTATTTAGAACTTAATCCTAAGTGGTGGTATGGTTGAGGATTACATATGAGAAGGTATTTCAAATGTTATTTGGGTCCGCTATGAATTTTGGTAAGTAGAGTTGGCCGACAAACTACAAGTTTATTAACAATACGCCTCATATGTGCATACCGACCTAATGTAAAGATTTTAAGGGTTGGGGGTATATATGAGATAAAATTTGGTGTTTGGACAATGAATGATGTGGATATAAAGGTCTATATGTGAAAAATGAAAGAGTGATTTTGTGAAGGTGATAAGAGCAGAAGAAGAGAGATCTTGTTCCCATGTAAAAGCAGAGCAGTCAAAGATGAGTTTTGAGACAATATTTTTTGAACTTCATTGGAGTTGTGACCATGCATGAGTAGATGCAATCTGAGTAGTTCAACCTAGCAGTGAGCCATCCTTTTTTTTTTATTCTCTAGGCAGTGAGCCTTTTCTTACAGTCAGTATTTCTTTGGGCAATGAGCCCTGGGTAGTGATCCCTAAGGCAATGAGCCCCTTTTGTAATTCAGTATTGTTATTACATAATTATTGTGAGCTAACACTCACTGTGGTTTTTCCCTGTTTAGGGTTTTCCACGTAAAAATCCTGGTGTTTATGTGTGATGCTTTGAAGTTACCTCTTCTATGTTTAATTTTCTTTGTTGTCATCAATTGTGATAAATGGATTAATGATTTAATAAGTAAAAGGTTTAATAGAATACTGATTCACCCCCCCCCCAGTATTTTGGGTGTTCAACAATTGGTATCAGAGCCTGGTTCCTTGGAAGAAGTCTAATAGCTTGAGGAAGATCTTGGAGATTGAACACATGGCAGGAAAAAAGTATTCTACTCTTCCTGAAGAAAATGATTCAATTGAAACTATAGAATAAGATTGCATACTTGTCAGTCAAGAAGAACTCAAGGTTGCCCTTGAATATCTTGAAAAGGTTGAATTAGAAAATAAGGATCATCTAAAAGATAATGTCAAGGAAGTAGATGAGTGCATCAAAAATTTAAAGGAGCAAGTCAAGAAGTTCAAAGAAAAGTATAAGGAGGTTAGTGAACAATTAAAATCTACAAATGAAACCTTGAGTGATCTGAAAGTGGAAGTGGTAAAAAGAGAAAAAATAGAAGAAGACCTAAATCAGTTGGTGAAAAATAAATCTAAAGGCTGTACAAAGCTTGAACAAGAAGTTTTGGATCTGAAAGATGATCTGAAATAGGCATGGATTCAGGAAGATAAATTCAGAGTGAGTGCTTCTCAACTTGATAGAATACTTGCAAGTCAGAAGAGTTCTGATGACAAAGAAGGATTGGGATTTGAGAAAGGTGAAAGTTCTAAAGCTAGTCAAGAAAAGAATGCTGAGATCAAGAAGGACAAAGAAAAATAGATCCAGAATCAAAGGAACAGACCTAGAAGACCACTAGTCAAGCAACCAAATGCTCAAAGGTACCTTTCTTTCAATGGTTATTGTAATGCATGCAATAAGTTTGGTCATAAGGGTACTCAATGTAGGAGTAGAGTGAATCAAAATGTTTCATGATTTTTTAGTCAGTGTTTCACTAGCAATAAAGTAGGTCACAAAGCTAATGAATGTAGAAGTCAGATAAGGAATGGTTACAACAATAGAAGGAATGCTCAAACTATCAAAGGTAACTACTTTATATGCAAGAGGCTTGGTCATAGACCTAGTGAATGCAGAACTCAGATAAGGAAAAACTATAATAATGGAATGAATCCTCAATCTTTCAATGGGAATTACTTTATATGCAATAGATTTGGACATAAGGCTAACCAATGCAGATCAAAGATGAATGAAAGGAACAATGGTCAGAGAAATGTTGTATGATTCAATTGCAATAGGCCTAGACATATTGCAAGATTCTGCAGAAGCAAGAATATGAAGAAGGATAATCAAGTAGAGATGAAGAAATCAGCACAAAAGGTAGATCTGACAGAGATCAAGAAGGAGATGAACAAGATTTGGGTTAAGAAGGAAGCACATGAAGTCAAGGATGAGTCCGCACCAAACTCTGGTGTAGTTACTTCCTTCGGGAAGTAAATTAGTTACTTATCTAAGTTGAAAGCTTGTCAGATTGTTTTATCTAGATAAGGATCAGTGTTTAGCCTTTAGCAAAGCCAAAAATTAGAAACACTCAATTTCATTCCCATTTCCCGCTTGAGTTTTAAAATCCTATCTCATAGCCTTGATTAGGTCTCTTATATTAGGACAACTCACAATCCCCTGGATTGAAAATCATATTAAAGAGCAGTCACATTGTTTATTCCACATTGTACTCATATCAAAGTTAGAAAAAGAGTCCTAAAGAAATAAATTCAATGTCATAACTCATGACATTTCATAGAAGTAAAAGTTTCTTTTCAAGCATCTCTTGTGTTCTTGCATCTACATATCATCACCTGCATTCATATATATATTCCAAAAAGACAAAAAACAAATTGCATCATCCATATGTGATCATCCTAGGTATGTATTCTCATAAGAAAAATAACAGCTCTATCCAACCATATGCACAAAAGGGAAAGTGAAGTACAAGGTGTTGACTAAATTTGTGTATGGATCTTGTCAAATCAGGTCTTGTAGCATTAAAGTGTAAAACAATGTTTGAGCACAAGTCACTCCAACAAATCAAAAGAACAATACTGTGTAATCAAGTGCACAAGTATCCCCATGCAAGGGGGCAAGGGTAGAGATCCCTTTAATAAGTATAGGCCTTCCAAAAACCTCAAGGAATCTCAAGGACAAACCTTTGCAAAATCTCCACAAAAACCATAAAAATCAGAAAATTGAAAAAACATAAAAAAAAATTGTATAACATAAAAAATCCCTAAAAATCAAAGACATTCTTCAAAATCTACAATAAAAGGAGAATCTGTTCTCCTCTTCTCTAGCTTAGTATGTGTTCTATTTCTTTTATGCATCTCTCATGCATTCATTTTGTGTGCATTCATTCCTACAGGTCTCACCATCAAAGGCAAACAACTAGTTGAACTTGAATGATCCATGGTAAGTTCATCATTTTAGTTTTCATTATTCATTTTGATATATTTAAGTGTTGGACTAACACTAGTTATTGCAGGTACAATTGTGGGAAAATCAACAACAGGTAAAGCCTAGTTCAGGAATGGTACCTACCTTTCATGTAGACTACCATCCCTGAGGGGGCAAATATGTAAGCACAAAAATCACGCACAGCCTCCACGAGGACCCCTATGATGATTTTAATCCTTGTCACGTACATGTAAGCATGAAATAATGTCCTCTAAGCAGTAGACCTCTTGATGACGTGTCTTCTTTCTTGTCTTGTGTTGTTTCCTCTCCGTCGATTTCTTTCTCTCCCTGTTTGTGACGCTTTTCAACACTTTTTGCAACACTTGTTGATTTGTGTTTTCTAAGATTTTGACCTTGCTCTTAAGCCTTGTAAGTGTCTTGTAGGTGAGTTTTCACCTTTCCCCTATGTCTTTCATCCTCTGCACCCCCTAGAATCCTTCTAGAGGTCTCCCTATCCATCTCCCACTTTTAGTTTTCAATTTCACTCAACCAATCCAAATCTCTCCCTATTATTTCTAGATCTCCCCTAGGAGATCCTGTAAGTGCAAGTGGAGATTTAGATTCTTGCATATGACTTCAACCTATTTCCAGAGGTAGAACACCTCCTTTTCCTCTCTTCTATCATTTCCCACCATGCAGTTCTTCAGAAAACCCTGTCTTGCCCAGATCTAAGGTCACCCCTCGAGCGACCCATGGTCCCCTAGGGGTGACCCTATCGCATTTCTAGCCGCGAAAAAACTTGAGTTTCTAACTCGGAATAGCTTCGTTTTTTTCCCATTTTTCTTCTAGTTCGCATGGTTTTTTATGCCTAATATGGAGTTGACTATTTCATGCACCCACACATGCATAATTAACTCCATTTGATCTAAAATTAACAACTCAATCAATCTCATGCATCTTCTCAACTCCAATTCCTCTTCAGTGATAAGCTATTTTTGATATATCACTCCCTAATTAACTAAGTTCACTGGGAATCAATCTAGTTCACTCCCTAATCAATCCTTGTTAACTCTTTAATCAATTAAGTTAACTTCTTAATCAATTCCACCCTTCATGACCTCTTCCAGCCTATAAATACCCCTCACCTCTTCATTATTTTCCAAGTTGAGCAAGTTGGAGAATACCCTTCTCATCTTCACAAGCTTTTTCAAGCTTCTTCACAGGCCTTTGAGCCTATTTCTTCATTTCTTTCTTTAGTTTTTTCAAATCTTCAAAGCTTTCATTATTGCATAGCTTCAAAGCTCTTCCACGGAGGCAAATTCATTGTGCACATAACTCTTGCCAATTTTTCCTCTCCAAATGAACATTCTAATGCTCTCACAGGATGAAGGTGCCTTTTATTTTATTCATTGTTCAATCAAGCATCGTTACGCTACTTCATTCAATGCCATTGTGCTCAACCAAAGGTCTCATTGAGCTCTTTCAAGCTTCAACAAGCTTCTTTTTGCTTCTTTGTGTCGTTTTGCCGTCAAGAGGTCTTCCCGCTGCTTCAAAAGGACTCGAGGTTGCCAACATCAAGGATTTCTGAGGGTAGTGGAGTCACATCTTCATTCTTTCAGGTTCCTTTATTGATTTATTCAAATTTTAATAGTAATTAGAAAACCAAAAATTGCTCTTGGGAATAGTAAATCTTTGCATTTTTCCTTGATAGTTAGATCTTGCATGTTAAAGTAATTGTTTTCATATTCCTAGATCTAGGCTATTTGAAGAAGCAATTTCCCTTTTTCGATTAGATTACTTCAAAACAATCGAAAACCCAAAAACATAGATTAAAATTGCATTAGGAAAAGTCATATTAGATTGCATCCATATTTCCCTTTCATAGATTAAAAATCACTTTTCATTTCCAAAATACTAAAAAAGCACAAAAACATATCATTTAGCTTTGCATGCATATAGAAATCCTACTAAAAGACAAACTTACAAACCCTCAATACCATCACAAGGTAAACCATGATAAATGATTCAATCAAACCCTTGATCACATCACAAGGTAAACACAAGTCAAAGCATAACCAAACCCTAGGTCAACTAAACCCTAGGTCAAAACCCTAAGTCTAGTTAAGGTTGGTCATTACACATTTATCTCAATCTTGGCTCACGAACGTACCTAGGAGTGAGAGGAGAATGGGTGAGGGTTATCCTCAATGAGATCAAATCAATCCATGACAATAGTAGGTGACATTTACTTTACCACAAAAAGATCCATTTGTCCTCTTGTTAGTAGAAGAACAAACACAACTTCAAATACAATGAGAACTCATTCAACAAATTGAAAGACAAGAGGACATAAATGAAAGAAATCATTTACCCACACAAAGTTGGAATAGAAGAAACCCCAATAAGAGAAGAGAAACTAGTGACCCTTTGGGTCATAGGGTTATCTCAACAACAATTACCATTGAATGAACATTCAACTTAGCACACAACAACAAAGGCCATAGAACTTGTCGACCCCTCTCCACAAAGTCTAGCTCTCCAATGAGCCAAATCCACACCATTTCTTACTTCCTCTCAACTGGCTACTTCCACGAGAGTGAGAGTGATGTGGTAGATCACCCCGTGGCAACGAGGGAAGGGTCCATGTGCATGCCGAAATCTGACCCGACAGCCCCAGGCAACTGGAGTCATGATTTTGAGAGTACAGGTCCATAGTTCAAGATCAAATCATGTGGTTCTAGTATGTTGTTTGTAGTCCTTAGGTGATCTTATATTCAAGATGTTAGCTCTTGATAAATACCGAAAGCATATCTTCAAACAAGCTAAGTCTGGCAGAGTAGAATACAGTGCTATTTAGAGCAAAACACTCAGTTGATTTGGTCTGCATTCCTCTGGTGTTGCATATCTTGTTATGTAGTTTTGAGGTGTTGTAAACACTTGTATGAAGTGTCTAAATCTAGAGTTACAGAGTCTAAAGTCCACTAGAAAGATAGTTATAAGCTGCTAAGTATCGCTACTTGGTTTGGTAGAATTTGACTGTAACAGGGTCTGAGTTCTGATGGTCCGCACTTATTGCAAGATGATATAGTACCTTGTAGTTATAAAGGTAAGATTGGGGATGTATGAAGAGTCTTTGATATGATTTTGAAAGTATCTTGTGGTCCGCAGTGAAAGTTGCAGTTTGACAAATGAACTAAACTAGTGGCAGTCTGCGTTTGAGGCCAACATGATAAGTTTAATTTGTATGTGGTAAGTTCTATTGTTTAGAACTTAATCCTAAGTGGTGGTATGGTTGAGGCTGACATATGAGAAGGTATTTCAAATGTCATTTGGGTCTACTATACATTTTGGTAAGTAGAGTTGGCCGAAAAACTACAAGTTTATTAACAATACGCCTCATATGTGCATGCTGACCTAATGTAAAGATTTTAAGGGTTGCGGTATAAATATGAGATAAAATTTGGTGTTTGGAAAATGAATGATGCAGATATAAAGTTGTGTATGTGAAATGTGAGAGTGTGATTTTGTGAAGGTGATAAGAGCAGAAGAAGAGAGATCTTGTTCCCATGTAAAAGTAGAGCAGTGAAACAAAGTAGTCAAAGATGAAGAGTTTTGAGATAGTATTTATGAATTTCATTGGAGTTGTGACCATGCATGTGTAGATGCAATCTAAGCAGTTCAACCTGGCAGTGAGCTATCCTTCCATTTTTTATTCTCTAGGTAGTGAGCCTGTTTTGGCAGTGAGCCTGTTTTGGCAGTGAGCCTGTTTTGGCAGTGAACATTTCTTTGGGTAGTGAACCCTAAGGCAGTGAGCCTCTTTTATAATTTGGTAATGTTATTACATAATTATTATGTGCTAACACTCACCGTGTTTTTTCCCTATTTAGGGTTTTCCACATAAAAATCATGGTGTTTATGTGTGATGCTTTGTGGTTACCTCTTTTGTGTTTAATTTTCTTTGTTGCCATCAAATGTGGTAAATGGATTGATGATTTAATAAGTAAAAGGTTTAATATAATACCGATTCACCCCCCTCTCAGTATTCTAGGTGTTCAACATATTATACTGGCACTATTGCATGAATATCAATGTTATTTATGTGCAACAAGATTCTCAAGACAAAACATCATTGAGACAGAAATCTACCATTGTGCTACAAAGATCACTATGCTATAATGTGAGGCCTACCCTTGTGTGGCTAAATTGATTTCACGATGGGGTCATGTAAGCACAAAAATCATGCACTTCCTCCACAAGGACCCCTATCATGATTCAAAATCTTGTCACGTACATGTAAGCATGAAATAATGTCCTTTAAGCAGCAGGCCTCTTGATGATGTGTCCTCTTTTCTTGTCTTGTGTTGTTTCTTCCTTGTCGATTTCTCTCTCTCCTTGTTTGCGATGCTTTTTTGACACTTGTCGACTTGCATTTTTTGGATTTTGACCTTGTTCCTAAGCCTTATGAGTGTCTTGTAGGTGAGTTCTCACCTCTCCTCTATGTTTTTCATCTAGTGCACCTCCTAGAAGCCTTCTAGAGGTCTCCTTATCCATCTCTCGCTTTCAGCTTTCAATTTTTAGTTTCATCAAACCAATCCAAATCTCCCACTATTATTTCTAGATCTCCCCTAGGAGAGCCTGCTAATGCAAGTGGAGATTTGGATTCTTCCACATGACGGGCCTGTTTCTTGATGTAGAACCTTTCCTTTTCCTCTCTTCTACCATCTCCCAACCTAATTTTCTGCATCTGACCCTGTCCGGCCTAGATCTCCCCCAGACGACCTAGGGTTGCCCCCCGGGTGACCCTACTGGCAAAAGGAGTGACCCTGCCATTTTTGAAGCTGCAGAAAAACTCAAGTTTCTCTCTCATTTTTGCTCTATTTTCACCTATTTTCCTTCTGTTTGCATGGTTTTGATCCCTGATATAGAGTTAACTATTTCATGCATCCACACATGCATAATTAACTCCATTTGATCTAAAATTAACTCCTCAATCAATCTCATGCATTCTTCTAACTTCATTTCTTCTTCAGTGATAAGCTATCATTGCTTCATCACTCTCTAATCAATTGAGTTCACTGGGTAATCAACCTTGTTAACTCCCCAATCATTCTTGTTAACTCATCAATCAAATGAGTTAACTCTTCAATCAATTCCACCTCTCATCCCTTCTTCTAACCTATAAATACCCCTCACCTCTTCATTATTTCCAAGTTGAGCAAGTTGGGGAATACTCTTCTCATCTTCACAAGATTTTTCAAGCTTCTTCACAAGCCTTTGAGCCTCTTTCCTCATTTCTTTCTTTATTTCTTGAAAGCTTCAAAGATTTCATTGTTGCATAGCTTCAAAGCTCTTCCAAAGAGAGGGAAATTCATTGTACACATAGCTCTTGCCAATTTTTCTCTCTAACTTAGCATTCAAATGATCTTACAGGATGAAGGTGCATTTTTCTTTATTTGTTCAACCAAGTAGCATCACGCTACTTCATTCTATGTCATTGAACTCAATCCAAGCTCTCATTGAGCTCATACAAGCTTCATCAAAGCTTATTTCTACTTCTTTGGGTCATTTTGTTGTCAAGAGGATCACCTGCGGCCACAAAAGGATTTGAGGTTGCCTATTACAAGGATTGCTGAGGGTAGTGGACTCAAAAAATCTTCATTTCTCTTAGGTTCCTTCATTGTTTTCTTTCAATTCATAGTAATTAGAGAATCAAATTTGCTCTTGGGAATAGTAAAACATTACTTTTTCCTTGATAGTTAGATCTTGCATGCTAGATTAATCACTTTCATATTTCTAGATCTAGATTGTTAGAAGAAACATTTTTCCCTTTTCTTAGATTAAATTGCATTAAAAACATCAAAAACACAAAAAACATAGGTTAACTTTGCATTGGAAAAGTCATATAGGATTGCACACATATTTCCTTTTCATAGATTAGAAGCACTTTTATTTCCAAAATATTCTTAAAAATACCAAAAAGAACGTTTTGCAGATCATTTAGTTTGCATGCATATAGAAACCCTAGAATAGACAAAATTGCAAACCCTCGATTCCATCATGAGGTAATCATGGTTCAAATGATTCCAAACAAACCCTTGATTTCATCACAAGGTAATAACAAAGTCAAAACACAAGTCAAACCCTAGGTCAAAACCCTAGATCTGGTTAAGGTTAGTAATCACACAATTTCCTCTATCTTGATTCATGAATGTGCTTAGGAGTGAGAGGAGAGTGGGTAAGGGCTATCCGTGACGAGATCCAAGAGATTCATTTTAGACCACAACAAGAAACACTTGTTCAACCACAAGGAGACCCATTTGTCCTCTTGTTGTTAGAAGAAGCTAGACAATGCTAGATACAACAAGAACTCTTGCAACACTTACAAAGACAAGAGGACATCAATGAGAACAATCGCTTACCCACACAGAGGTGGAATCTAAGAAATCCAAATAGAAGGAGAGAAACTACTGACCCTTCGGGTCATAGGGTTATCTTAACTACAAAAACAATCAAACGAAACATACAACTAAGCAC
Source organism: Cunninghamia lanceolata (assembly GCA_027924645.1). Classification (NCBI taxonomy): domain Eukaryota; kingdom Viridiplantae; phylum Streptophyta; class Pinopsida; order Cupressales; family Cupressaceae; genus Cunninghamia; species Cunninghamia lanceolata. The sequence continues at coordinate 16,543,001 of BSBN01000012.1, read as the reverse complement.
ACAACAACAAAGGCCGCAGTACTTGCCGAGCCCTCTCCGTGAATTCTAGCTCTCCAACGAGCCAGACTCTCGCTATGTCTCGCCTCCTCTCAACTGGATAATTCCACATGAGCGAGAGTGACGTGGTGGATCGCCCCATGGTAAGGAGGGAAAGGGTCCATGTGCATGCTGAAATCCAACCCAATAGCCCCAGGCAACCAGAGTCATGATTTTGAGCTTACATATTTTGGTGAACCTGACGTGAAGAGCAAAAACCTTTTGGTTGAGCTTTTTGTGTTTCATTGCAAGATCCCACTTTCATTCAACAAATCCTTTTGGGATGGATTCAAATTTAGGGGACATCTAACAAACACCCCACAACTTCTTAGTTTTTAACAACCCCACATATGAAGACATGGTCATTCAACTGGAGGAAATCAAAACTTTCCAAGAATGCAAAATCTATCAACATGACCAACTCATAACAAGCCAAAGGAAAATAGCTACCCAAATAGACAATGAGGTGAGCTATCAAAAGAAAAGCTTACAAGAAGCTTGGGGGGCACAAAAACCTCCCCATGTAATACATCAAGATAAAAAGCCCATGACATGTGAAGTATCATCAGAAGGAACAAGTAGGGTCAGTCAAACCCCAACACAAAGCAATCCATCTCAAGGTCAAAGAATGGAATAAGCCTCACTCATAGGCCTTATAGAAAAATTGGTCCAATGAATCAGGACCCTTGAAGCTAGAAGTGGTTGTCAAAGTTAAATTCAAGAAAAACTTAGGGCACAGAGAAATCATTTCATTGATAAGATTGAATCAAACTAAGGGGCAACACAAAATACCCCTCATCCAAACTTCCATGAAACATTTAGACTTCCCTTGCCCTCACAATCCAACATGGCAAGTCCCAATCAAATAGGTGGGATTCCTATGACACAAGATCAACCACAAATGATCCCACCCAATCTTCAAAACATAAACATGATGCCATCTAGTCATCCAACTATTTTAGGATATCAACAATCTAGCATACCCTTTGAACAAACACAACAAGCTCCACTTGAAGGGATAATATTTGGATGAACAAAATTCTCTACACATAACTCCCTCCTAGGAACATACCTTGAGTATTTAAAGGAGCCTCTTGACTACAACATTCGTCAGGTTATACTACCATGACCTCTCCCCAAGCTTCCAAAATTTAAAGGAGATGGTGATCCCAACTCTCATATCGAGGCTTACATCATGGTAGTGTGAGAACTCCTTCCTTGGGATGGGGTGGTAGAAAAACTTTTTCCAAAAACTTTAGAGGGTATTTCTCTAGATTGGTACTATCAACTTCCAGAAGCATCAATCCATTCTTTTAGGAGACTCATCGATCAATTTGTGGCTACCTTCAACAAAAACAAATTGGTCAAGATAGGAATACAAGAATTTTTAACAATCAAACAAGAAGACAACAAGTCAATCACACATTTTATCACACAATGGAGGAAAGTTCTCTATTCTTCAACAAGCGCACCAAACATGGATCATAGAGAACTTTGTGATCTCTTCTTACATGCTCTCAACAGTGACAAATGAGAACAAGTCCAAAAACTCCCTTACAAATCATATGAAGAAGCACTTGAAAGTGCCCTTAGAATTGACCAATCCGCTATTGATAGTGGAAGAAGGGAGTTTGATTCTAATGGAAAGTTGATAAACCATGATACAAATAACAAATCCTGGACAAATGATCAAGACATAGATGAGTCAACAAACACTTCACCATTAGGGAACTACAATTGTGACTACAATAGTCATACAGATTTGCGAATTGAAAATACCAACTATCCCCCGAGAATCAACAAGAAGTAATACAACAATCATCATAAGCCTCAAAATCACAATCATGATAAATATTGCCCATTTCACAAGAGAAGGAGGCATGATATCAAGTCATGTCGGGGGTACCATCGCCTCATATCAAACCTCCCAAAATGTCAACAAAAAACATTCATGGACACATTCTCAAAAGATGAAGAACTTAGTCCCAACACCTTTAATCAAAACACCTTAAGCCTTGTGGAATTAGATAAAGAGCAAGAAATTTGTGTCATACAAGGACTAGAATGACCAGATGGCACCTCCAACAATTCCTATTTTTCTCACATGCTAGAGCTTATCAAGAGTTCTCCTACACACAAGAATGCTCTCCTCAAAGCCTTAGATCTAGGCCATCTAGTTCAAAACACTCCAATTGAAAAATGTTCTTCTTCAACATTTGATTTTGAAAGGTTACCCTTAGACAATGACATATCTAAACAAGGAGACCTCCCCCTCCATCTGATAGTCCAAGTTCAAGACTATTCCATTAAATGTGTAATGAATGATGATGGGTCTGTAATCAACATACCCTCTTTTTCACTTCTTCAAAAGATGGGTTATGACAAAACACAAATCATAAAACAAACTTCCTCAGAATTCATGATAACCCAAACACTCAAACCATGGGCAAGGTCAATTCTTCAAATCACATTGGATCCTAAAACCCTCCCAACTAAATTTTATGTCATAAATGAAGAAACCACTTACAACATGATATTAGGAAGGCCTTGGATCCATAGGATGAGGGCCATTCCCTCCACATTATTTTAATAAATACACTTCTCATACATGGGACAAATCGACGTCATCAAAGGAGATCCTGATCCTTTCAACCTTTATAGAGTTGAACAAGTCAAAAAGAAGGGAAAGTCCATGGAAACCACTAGTGACCCAAAAATCAACACTTTTGAAAAAAGAGAGACATCAAAACAAATTGCAAACATAAACAAGACCTCAAAATGTATAGGAAAGGGGGTAATAGGAGAATTCCCCTTGGATCCGTACTTAACAAAGTCTTACGCTCCATTCAACTTAGTGGCCATTCCAATTGAACCAAACATAGACATCCCTATGGTTGAAATCATGACTAAAGAACAACCAGAATCCACACATAAACTAGGAGAGTCAATACCAACTCCAATTTCCCCTCAAAATTTCAAAACAAACCTAAGAACTCAACAAGAGCAGAAGACGATAAAGCTATAGGGCAAATCATCAAACAATGAAACATGTGAGTACACGAAACTCTTCACTAAATACAAAGACATTTTTACACCAAGTCTTTGAGTGTCCTTGCAAAGACTTTTAAGTGAAGTTTAGCCCAAATTAGATAGGTCCACACATAGTTAAGGCAGACATAAAAAATGACGCTACCTCTTGTGCATTATGAAAGGAGAAGAGTTTAGTATCTCATTAAAATCACAAAAATACAAAAAAAACCATAAAAAATCAAAATGTCAAAAATAATTTGTTTCTTGCATTTTTGCATCATTATGTTCATCTTGCATTACAGTTAGTGACTTTCTCTAGTGCTATTTTCTCTTCAGTAAGGAGTCTAATGTTGCCTAGATATACGTCATCCTTTCAGAATGTAGAGATTCCTCATTTCCACAATTGCCATTATCCCCTTTCATTCCCAGTTATTCTAATCAAAACCTAACTCTTAGCTTTACACTGATCCTAGTCTTAATGAGTCAAGATGTTAGGTCTAAACAAAGTTAGTATTCAAACCTATAGTGTTCAAAGGAAGCTTGCAATTAGACCTTCCCAATTCTTCCCTAGTAGTAGACAAGTCCAACCAGAATACAAAAACTTTAGGTGGTGCTCAGCCCCTTATCTTTCTTGGCCAAAAAGTCTCTGAAGGAAGCAATCTAAGATATGAGTGAATAAAAAAATGAGTGATCAAAATAAGAGTGTTGAAAAGTGAGAATTGATAGATCAAAGCATTGCATATCAAAGTTCCAAAAGCATTCCTTCCTTGAAATGTCAAAATCCAAAAAAATGAGAAAAGTCAATGAAAATAAAAAAAAGGATAAAAAGCAAAAAAAAAGAGAGATACAAAAAAAGAGTGAAAGAGAGAAGGTTGTTGAATGTATGTACTCTTAGGTGTAGATCAGTCTAAGCTCGAAGCCTCAAGGGTGATATTCTAACAAAGAAAGAAACGTAATAAGCACACATACACACTAGCTGAACAAAACCGAGAGTCTAGTTGTCTCTAGGATCATCTTCTATCTAGGGGCCCCTGTTCTTTCCCTATTATCCCTTACCTCGGGTCCATTTTGATTGACATCTATGATCTAAGTTTAGTGAACACCAATAAAATATATTGCTCGTCTAAGTTGAAAGCTTGTTAGCTTGTCTTATCTAGATAAGGATCAGTGTTTAGCCTTTAGCGAAGTCTAGAAATCAGAAATGCTCCATATTCATTTCCACACCCCACTTGAGTTTTTAAAATCCTATCTCATAGCCTTGAATAGGTTTCTTATATTAGGACAACTCACAATCCCCTGAATCAAAAATTGTATTTAAGAGCAGTCACATTGTTTGTCCCACATTGCATCCATTCCAAAAATTAGAAAAAAAAAGTCTCAAAGCAATAAATTCAATGTCATAACTTGTGACATTCAGTGGAAGTATAAGTTTCATTTCAGCATCGCTTGCGTTCTTGCATCTCCATATTGTCACCTGCATTCATAAATATATTTCAAAAAAGACAAAAACAAATTGCATCATCCATATGTGATCATCTTAGCTATGCATTCTCATAAGAAGAATAAAAGCTCTATCCAACCATATGCACAAGAGGGAAAGTGAAGTACAAGATGTCAACTAAAGCTATGTATGGATCTCATCAAGTCAAGTATGGTAAAAATAAAGTGTAAAACAATGTCTGAGCACAAGTCACTCCTCCAACAAGTCAAAGGAGCAAAACTATGTAGTCAAGTACACGAGTCTCCCCATGCAAGGGGGCAAGGGTAGAAATCTCTTAAATGTAGGCCTTCCAAAGACCTCAAGGAGAATCAAATCAAACCTTTGCAAAATCTTCTCAAAAACCATAAAAATTAGAAAACATAAAATATCCCTAAAAATCTATTATGTTCTTCAAAATCTACAATAAAAGGAGAACTTGTTCTCTTCTCTAGCTTAGCATGCCTTCTATATCCTTTATGCATTTTTAGATTAGTTATTTTCTTTTATGCATCTCTTTCGTGCGTCATTTTGTGTGCATTCATTCCTACAGGTCTAACCGAAAAAGGCAAACAACTAGTCAAACTCGAACAATCTATGGTAAGTTCATCATTTCAGTTTTCATTATTTGTTTTGATATATTTAAATGTCAGACTAATACTAGTTATTGTAGGTACAAATTGTAGAAAAATTGACAACAGGTGAGACCTAGTTCGGGAATGGTACCTACCATTCATGTAGACTACCGTCCCCGAGGGGGCAAATGTTGAAGCACAAAAATCACGCACTGCATCCACAAGGACCCCTATGATGATTCAAATCCTTGTCACATACATGTAAGCATGAAATAATGTCCTTTACGCAGCAAGCCTCTTGATGACGTGTCCTCTTTTCTTGTCTTGTGTTGTTTCTTCCTTGTCAATTTCCCTCTCTCCCCATTTGCAACACTTTTTTGACACTTGTTGCAACACTTGTCAACTTGTGTTTTCTAGCATTCAACCTTGTTCCTTAGCCTTGTGAGTGTCTCATAGGTGATTTTTCACCTCTCCCCTATGTTTCTCATCTAGTCCACCTCCTAGAAGCCTTCTGGAGGTCTCCTTATCCATCTCCCGCTTTCGGTTTTCAATTTCGTCGAACCAATCCAAATCTCCCCCTATTATATCCAAATCTCCCCTAGGAGATCCTACTAACGCAAGTGGAGATTTGGATTCTTCCACATGACTAACCTATTTCTTGATGCAGAACCTTTCCTTTTCCTCTCTTCTACCATCTCCCAGCCTATTTTTCTGCATCCGACCTTGTCCAGCCTGGATCTCCCCTGGGTGACCCATGGTCGCCCAAGGGCGACCCTACTGGAAAAATGGGAAATCCTACCATTTTTCAAGAAGTCGCGGAAAAACTCAAGTTTCTCTCTTGTTTTTGCTCCGTTTTTGCCTATTTTTCTTTCTGTTTGCATGGTTTTTGATCCCTAATATAGAGTTAGCTATTTCATGCACCCACACATGCATAATTAACTCCATTTGATCTAAAATTAACTTCTCAATCAATCTCATGCTTTCTTCTAACTCCATTTCGTCTTCATTGATAAGCTATCATTGCTTCATCACTCTCTAATCAATTGAGTTCACTGGATAATCAACCTTGTTAACTCCCCAATCATTCTTGTTAACTCATCAATCAAATGAGTTAACTCTTCAATCAATTCCACCTCTCATCCCTTCTTCTAACCTATAAATACTCCTCACCTCTTCATTATTTTCCAAGTTGAGCAAGTTGGGGAATACTCTTCTCATCTTCACAAGATTTTTCAAGGTTCTTCATAGGCCTTTGAGCCTCTTTCCTCATTTCTTTCTTTATTTCTTCAAAGCTTCAAAGCTTTCATTATTCCATAGCTTCAAAGCTCTTCCAAAGAGAGGCAAATTTATTGTGCACACAACTCTTGCCATTTTTTCTCTCCAACTTAGCATTCAAATGCTGTTACAGGACGAAGGTGCCTTTTGCTTTATTTGTTCAACCAAGTAGCATCACGCTGCTTCATTCTATGCCATTGTGCTCAATCTAAGCTCTCATTGAGCTCATACAAGCTTCATCAAAGCTTCTTTCTACTTCTTTGGGTCATTTTGTTGTCAAGAGGATCGCTACTGCCGCAAAAGGATTCGAGGTTGCCTATTACAAGGATTGCTGAGGGTAGTGGAATCAACAAATCTTCATTTCTCTCAGGTTCCTTCATTGTTTTCTTTTAATTCATAGTAATTAGAGAATCAAATTTGCTCTTTGGAATAGTAAAACATTGCTTTTTCCTTGATAGTTAGATCTTGCATGCTAGATTAATTGCTTTCATATTTCTAGATCTAGATTGTTAGAAGAAGCATTTTCTCTTTTCTTAGATTAAATTGCATTAAAAACATCAAAAACACAAAAAACATAGGTTAACTTTGCATTGGAAAAGTCATATAGGATTGCACACATATTTCCTTTTCATAGATTAGAAGCACTTCTATTTCCAAAATACTCTAAAAATACCAAAAAAAATGTTTTGCATATCATTTAGTTTGCATGCATATAGAAACCCTAGAATATACAAAATTGCAAACCCTCGATTCCATCATGAGGTAATCACGGTTCAAATGATTCCAAACAAACCCTTGATTTCATCACAAGGTAATAATAAAGTCAAAACACAAGTCAAACCCTAGGTCAAAACCCTAGATCTGGTTAAGGTTAGCAATCACACAATTTCCTCTATCTTGATTCACGAATGTGCTTAGGAGTGAGAGGAGAGTGGGTAAGGGCTATTCGTGATAAGATCCAAGAGATTCATCCAAGACCACAACAAGAAACACTTGTTCATCCACAAGGAGACCCATTTGTCCTCTTGTTGTTAAAAGAAACTAGACAATGCTAGATACAACAAGAACTCTTGTAACACTTACAAAGACAAGAGGACATCAACGACAAAAATTGCTTACCCACACAGAGGTGGAATCTAAGAAATCCAAATAGAAGGAGAGAAACTAGTGACCCTTTGAGTCATAGGGTTATCTCAACTACAACAACAATCGAACAAAACATACAACTAAGCACATAACAACAAGGGCCGCAATACTTACCGACCCCTCTCTACAAAGTCCAGCTCTCCAATGAGCTAGACCCCCATCGTGTCTTGCCTCCTCTCGACTGGTTAATTCCATGTGAACAAGAGTGACGTGGCAGATCACCCCGTGGCAAGGAGGGAAAGGGTTCATGTGCGTGCCGAAATCTAACCTGACAGCCCCAGGCAACTGGAGTCACAATTTTGAGTGTACAAGTCCTATTATGGTGTTGGATACTCCTAGAATTTGGACATTATGTATGGACTTGTGATCCTCTTAGATAGGTTATATAGATGAAGATGCCTAGATTAGAGTGGTGGATTTAAATGGCTTGTGTTGGATTATGTTGATTAACATAGTTGACTCACTTTGTATGTTATGATGGCATATTCACAAGATAGTCAGGTTGTCATTCAACTTTGTGAGGTCCATTCTTATGAAGCATAATTGTTTGCACTATTGAGCCTATTATTGTTGATTCACCTAGATGTAAGACTAGTGGATTTTGGGACTTATATTTCTTGTGATAGAATATTGTGGACAAAACTTTGATTTGAGTAATTGAGTTAATTTGTTTATGAGGATGATTTAACTAGGAGGCAATTATGCTTCCCTTGAGCCTTATATAATGAATGTGTGCTTGACTTGGATTAATTATATCTTGACTGGAGATGATTCAATTACCTAGTTGAGTTTACTAAAAATTGAATTAAGCTTGGGATTATGCTATTGAACAAGTCGATGTTAATTGAGATTGAATATTTGAGGTTAGTAAATTAGTGTGATGACATTAGGAAACATTATGAAATGAGATTGAAATTGTATTTGATATGTAACTGATATCTATATGGATTTTGATTATCATTCAAAGTATAGATGTTTGTATTGAATGTGATTATGATTGGAATTGAATTCAAGTTGCTTCATCTATATATGCTTATTGGACATATTGACGTGTGTAAATTGAGTTGCGCAGGTACCTTCCATGACCAATGGAAAATTTAGAGGTCAACTAGAAACCCATGTGAATTCCCAGTGATGCCTGACCCTAGTCTATATGGAGACTAAAGTCTTTTATAAATGTATATTGTATAATGTGATTTATTTACTATGATTAATTTGGTTTTTAAAATTGTGTGTATATGTGAGTTGGCATGTGTGATGAGTTGTTGGCTTATGTGTATTATTTTGATATTTAAAATTTGGGGTCACTTTTGAGGGGGTTTGAGAAGTCTTTTCATGAATTTTTTTATTGATTTTAAGTCTCTAGGTCATGTACCTTGGGGTTGGGGGACTTTTGGGCTTTGAAATTTAAGAATTTGGGTGATTTAGGCCACTCCCAAGTGCCTTGGGAAAAAAGTGGCGTGGGTAAGTTTGGGGAAGAGAGATGGTGGACTTGTCACCATCTCCTTCCAATCTCCTAGGTTTGGGGATGAGGATTTGACCAAGTACCACCTCATCCCAAGGCTCCACACATGGGGGACCCAACCTAAGAAGATATTTGGAGAAGAGTGTACAAGTACACTCCTTTCCCCTAGGCCTCACAGATGTCTGAGAGCCATGAGGAGTCAAATCACTCCTTGGGTTTTGAGGATTGGGGGAGAGGGATAAAGTGGATTCCATGTGGCACCTTCTCATTTGGAGAGGATGTATGACATGTCATTCATTACTTATACCCTCTTTACAAATGGAGAAAACACTTGGCAAATCAATTTCACTTGTGAAGTTGTGAAGTTGAGAGTTTGAGAGTGAGAGATTGGGAGATTGAAGAAGAAGGCTAGTGGAGCTCTTGGAGGAACTTCACCAAATTTGTTCTTCATCAACTTTTGAGAAAAGATTTTGTGAGGTAGGCATCCTTCTTGAAGATTGATTTTTTTGTGTTCTTGAATGTAGATAGAAATGGGAAAATGAGTGTATGTGTGTTGTGTCCTTTTTACTTTCATTTTCTCTATTGTTGTTGATGGGTTTGTAGTGTGTTGTTGGGTTGGGTATAATGTGTTTTGGGTTGGCTCCCAAAGTTGGTTGTGAGAAACCCATGTGAGGGGTTGAGGGAGGTAAGAATCCTCCTTGGGGAAAAACTCACTCTCTTGAGAGAGAGGTTTGGCAAGAGTGCCATATTTTCTTTTGTGGGGCATGAGTTCCATTTGGTATGGAGTATTAGGATTTTTTTTTGTGGTAAAATGGTTATGGAAGTTTTGGAGGTTGTGGAGAATAATGAAGATGTACATATGTGATTTATTTGGTGTATTGGTTTCCATTTTCCCCAAGGTAGAGTATTATACTCTACTCCCCCTATTTGGATTTCTTGTTGGAAGCCTTTGTGTTGTATAAACCTTGGTTGGGATTGTATGTTGTTCTTTTTATGAGAAATACATGGTGTGTTCCCTGAGTTTCATAGTTGGCCTCCTGGCTCGGGGGTGGCTTGTGAGCAAGCCTAAGGCTGGGAGGTGAGCACCTCTATGTTAGCAAAAGACATTGTGTGGCTTCATGACTGTTGTCATTGATGGCAACAAAGTCTATCCCACACATCCGTAGCACATAGTACGCCTATACCAGAAGTCAAATTGAAGATTGTTTTGGTCTGGTGAACAAGAACAAAGCATAGAACAAGGTCTGACAATTAGGTATGGATCTCTCAGATGGTGTAACTCAGCAAGTTGCAGACTTGGGTAAGTCAAGAGGAGCATCATGACTACTATATTCCAAAGACTTAGCCTCTGGTGATAAAGCATGGAAAAGATATGAGCATTTGAGTGTTGGGTTCCAGACAGGTAGAGCAGATAGAGAAAGAACTGACCGATAGAGTATCAGACTTCAATCTGGATAAGTAATTGATATTGATAAAGCAATTTGAGGAATCATACATTATTGGTTGACATGATTGATGACTTCTATGTCTATGTTTTTGATACGCATCACAAATCAAGCATGGATTTAGCTGACAGATCAGTAATTTGTAAATATCTTGAGTATTCTGGTTGCCGACTAGAAAGTTGTTGAAATCCTTGATGCGGATATATATACCAGATGGATTCCAATATGTAGGTGTGTGTGTGTATAGATATGATAAAATAAAGTTCGAAGAAAGGTAGAGATAAGTGTGGAAGCAGAAATACAAGTCTGGTATGTGACAGAGCAGCAGCACTAGAGCAGAGGAAGAATGAAGTGCATTAGATCAGTATATTGTGCCTAATTGGAACTGAACTCTAGCATTTGTAGATGTCTCTCATCAGTTCAAACACCTGGTTACCTTCTGTAAGTTCTATAGACAGTGAGTCTCTTGTAGGCAGTGTGCCTCTTGTGAGCAGTGTGCTCAGGCAGTGAGCCCTAATTGGCAAGTGCCATTTTGTACTTATTATTCTTTTAACAGAGAATACAATCTTGGGTTAGTCACCCCATGGTTTTTCCCTTAACAGGGTTTTCCACATAAAAATCCTCATATTATTTGTGTTGATTTTATTTTTGTTCTCATGATTATATATGCTTATATGTTTTGATGCTGCACAAATTATAAAAGAAGAAAAGAAAGTAAAGATAATAGAGATAACTGATTCACCCCCCCTCTTAGTTATCTGCCTTGTTTCCAACAATTGGTATCAGAGCTAAGTTCCTCTAAACAGAGCCTAACAGCTTGAGGAAGATCTGGGAATCTCAATGGATATGTATGGTATGAAGGAACAACTTCAATCTGCCCTAGATGGTCTTGAACAATCTCACTCTGAAGTCAATAACTTGAGAGAAAGACTCAAACAAGCTGATGATTTCATAAATGAGCTAAAATAAAAACTGAGTATCTCTGTGAAAAAGAGAAAGGAACTACTTCAAAAATTAGCAAGTCAGAGTGAAGCCAATGATACTAATGAAGATCTAAATGAGAAAAACAAGCTATGTGAGAAGCTATCAAAAGAGGTCATTATGGTAAGGCATGAGATGGAATCAGGGGTTATGAGATTCACCCAAGAAATTGAAGAGAAAAGGAAAATTGAAGATAATCTAAAACAATCCCTCAAGGAGAAGACAGAGGACTACCACAAAATGGATAGAATAATCAACATCTTGAATCTGATCTTGAAGAATCTAGAGATAATGAAGAATAACTTGAGAATCAGATAGACACTCTTAAACAAGATCTTCAAACAAAAAATGAATACAAAGAGAAATTCAAGATAAGCTCAGCTCAACTTGAAGTTCTTCTTGAAAGCCAAAAGAGGGTAGATGACAAGTGTGGCTTGGGATATGAGAAAGGTGAAAGCTCTGGATTCGGTCAGAAGAACTTTGGATTAGGAAATCAAAGAAATAGGCCTAGAAGACCTCCAATAAGGCAACCAAATGCTCAAAGATATCCATACTTCAATGGATACTGCTTCAATTGCAACAACTTCAGTCATAAAGCAACTCAGTGCAGAAGGAGAATGAATCAGACTAATCCATCCTTCTCCGGACAATGTTTCAACTGCAAAAGGTATGGTCACAAATCTCATGAATGCAGAAATATGTAAATAAATAATTCATTCAATGGTAGATGCTTTGCATGCAATAGAATGGGACATATGGCTAATCCATGCAGATCAAGAGGATATCAGTCAAATATGCAAAGAAATGTTGTTTGTTACAATTGCAATAGATCCAGTCATGTTGCCAAATTCTACAGAAGTAAAAATTAGAATAAAAAGGGTCCGGTGTATCATAATCAAAAACAAGATAAAGGAAAAGGCAAAGTGAATGCGGATGAAGTTCAAAGGGAGATGAGAAAGATTTGGGTGAAGAAGAGTACAAAAAATGTTGGAGATGGATCCATACCAGAATCTGGTGCTGATATTCCTTCCGACAACTAAACAGATGAGCTCTAGCTCAGGGGGAGTCACAAAGAAAAATAAATTCCCCTAGCCAGTCAATTGGGCCTAAATTTGGTACATGGAATGTTGCGGATTAAAGGGTTCTCAGAAAAATATCTAAATAACCCTTGGTAAAACTATGAAAGATCTGCATGGAGTTTTGCAAGAGTTTAATCATCCAAAATTGATCCAGTTTGACAGCCATCCAGTAAAGCAGGATTTTCACGGATAGATCTAGTATGATTCAAAATTGAAATACTTGGATCTGCAGATCCATGGCATGATTGGAGAAAAGAAGATACATTATCAATCCTCATTGAAAATGATTCTAAGTGCAATACAGTGATTCAAAAAAGATCTCTCTCAGAACAGGGCAACTGGATAACTTAAGTTGTGTATTTATTGCAAAAGGAAATTAGGGTTTGCGCAAGAATAAAAGGGTTCTTTCACTCATCATTTCCACATTTGCATTCAAGAAGAAAAAAAGAAGTGCTCTACATCAAGTTTTTACAACTCTCTCAAAGATCAAATACAAAATCCAATTCAACCAGTGATTTGTTCCAGCTCTTATTTTGAACCCTAAAGCATAAAAAGGTACTTCCATTCTAAAAATCTCTCTGAATCTTTTGCAAAATGGCTACTCCAATGGTTGTTAAGATCATTGATAGGCCACGCCCAAAATTCAAGAAACACCCCTACAAATCCCTAGAAGTTGATCCTTTAGGCACTTTTTCTAGCATTCTGCATGGGGTATTGCACGTAGAAGATGTTAGGGTCTACATCCATGCCAACATTGAGGAATTTGGAGAATCTAAGTTGATGGACATTTATCATAAATAGTTAATAGATGAAAGTTTTGAACTCAAACCTCAATACAAGGCCCTCCGGGATAAACACTTCGGACATTGCATCCACTTTCCCTGTTTTGCAAATAATGATTGGGTCTGGTATGTCCTTAGCAGAATGTATGATAATTTCATGTGGTTAATGAAGCCCTTCAAGATAACAAAAGATGTCATTAGGGCATTAAGTGGACTGCACTCATCCGGTGGGTTACCTGCACTCAAATCTATCAAGAACCAAACAGTAACTGAAGCTACCGGATCTAAGTTTGACAAGAGAGGAATGACCATAGATGACATCCAAGATCCGGATGTCAAATTTGCCTCAATGATAATTAGGTATAAGATCTATCATTATAACAGGGAGAATTCTGTGTTTGGGACTGCAATATATGCAGCATATAAGATGTTGAGGGAAAATGCAGATTATGACCTATATGATCTACTTTTAAACCAACTGTTAGAAAACCTACAGAAGATCAAGAAGGATAAGAAGAACTCCTTCAAGTATAGTTGTTTAATACTATGTCTATTCTTCTACTACATGAATGAGTTGCCCGTATCAAGTGGTTGGGTTTGGCAAAATGACAAACCGGTTGCAATACAGATTAGAGACTATATGTATGGACTTGGTGATGCTAAAGCTCAAAGCACAGCACTCTGGGGTTACTTTAAGAACTTCCAAAGTATGATGCAAGCCAGAGAGAGAATACCTCAATCCATAGTTGAGAAATACAAGGATACATTGTGTTTCATGGTAGATATTGATCAATGCCTAATGGAGGCAGTTGAGCCCAAAATAGTTTGGATAATACTAATGGGATATGAGGTCGATGAGAGAATCTTGGAGCTACATATTCAACACCTGTTGAGCCAGCCTAAGGACCCTGAGGCAGAAAGGTTTGGAACCTTTCAAGAACTAAGTGTAAAAATACATGTTGAACTAAGACAACTGGAGATAAAGAGGAAAGTTAGAAGGGAAGTCGAGGAAATTGCTAAAAGATATGGCATATCAAAAAAGGCAGTAGATGCAAACAGAGAGAAAGTTGAAAGAGTTGAGAAAGAGAAGCAAGAAGCAGAAAAAGGAAGTGTTCTGGTACAATCCTCCTCCTGGACTAGATCCTCCAAGAGCTCTGCACCTGCCACTCCTAAGAGCTCAAGAGCCACCAAACCGAAAGTCAAGACATCCGGGAAGGGAGAAAAGAGAATGAAAACAAAATCCACAAGGTCTTACACAAATCACAAGGATGATGAAGAAACAGAGTCTGATGAGGAAATTAAGAAAATGAAGAAGAAAAAGAAAACATCAAGGGAATTCTCTGCCGGTAAAAACAAAGAAGAAAAGGCAGAAGAATTTGTTGAAAAGCCCACTCTTTCCATTGATGATATCATCAAGGAAGTCACTATGGATGGGAACCTGCAACCAGTAACAGAATTCTATGATGAATACAGTGATACTGACAAGAGGATTCTGGAAGAAGCTACAGTCAGGTATCTGAATATTTATAATAAAGCATTCATTGAAATTATTTCATTGATTCCCAAAAGTCTAGAGAAGGTACTTGAACTAAGAAAGGAGAATGCAAAAGAAAAAGACCTAGAGATTAGGGAATAGATAGCAATTCATCTCTATCCTTCTATTACTCCAAAGCAAATGGACATGATCTTTAAGGACTGCAAGGATGAGTTCCGGAGCAAAGCAAGAATGAATAAACTTATGCTTGGAGAAACTGATCAAGTAGCAAGAGAAACAAAAGACATCCTCCGGAATGCCTTCAAAAGATTCAATCTTCCTATTGTAGAGGAAACAGATGAAGACCTTCTACCATGGATGTTGAAGGATTAAATGCAGTCAATGAAGAATCTTCTAACAAAAATGTAGAAGGATCAAAAGAGATAGATGAGGAGAAGTCTAAGGATTTGGATTCCTCTATTCTGGAAGAGGAAGTTCATGAAGCAGTTAACATCTCTCCTCTGGATCCCACTGCAGACATTCCAGATTTAGGTGTTGAAGGAGAAGGAAGAAAAGAGGAGAAATTGAGTCAAGAAGAGGAGGTAAAGGGAAAAGAAGAACAAGCAGAGAAGACCTATGATGACAGTTTTGAGATCCCAAAAGAAAAGAAGACTCAATCTCCGGCAAGAGACACTGCAGAGGCAGTGAAGAACTTCTTAAGAATAGAAATGATGGAGATAGATGAACCTAAACTATTTCAAGGGCCACTAAATTTTGACTCTCTCTCATCAGTCCAGACAATGAAAATAACATCTTTTGCTCAAGCCAAAGCAAAAGAAAAACTTCTAAAATCTCACATGGAAGACTGTGAGCTGTTAGAGATTACATCCGGGATGCTGGAGAAGATCATGCCATCTTTTCAAAAGGATCCTTCGGCCTCTCCATCCGATAACTTGAAATCTCCTGGTAAATTATGTTAGCACTCATTTTGATTCTTTAGAGAAATTGGCAGAAGAAAAGGTCCGAAAAGAGTTTTTGGGAAAAAGGTTCACTAAAGTACAGGGATTCATTGCTAATGATAGGAGGACCCTAGATATTGGGATAAAGAGCCTTGAAAATGCTCTTAAAGATGGTGGGGACATGTACAAATTTTGTCTATCTTGGCCCAAAGTGACAGAGGATATTGAGAAGAAGGTGAAAGAACAAGAAGGTAAACTGTCAAGTTTATCTCAAAATTTTGATCCCCTCAGTACATCCTTAATGAATCAAGAATGCCAGGCTATTGTCATTATAAATGAAATAAAGAGGTTGGACAAAGAAAAGAAGAATATAATAAACAGGATGAGTGAACTCAAAGGGATAATTATCCCTAAGTTAGAGGCAATGCATGAGGCCTTAACAGATGCTCAGACCTTAGCCCGGACCAGTGATCCGACAGATCTAAGAAGGGCAGAAGCATATGCATTTTTGTTGAGTGGTCACATCTCCATTTTGGACAGGATGAAGCAGAGTTGGGCCACAGAGTTTGTTCAGTTGAAGGCCACTTTTGCAGATGTACTTAAGTATATGTAAGTATAACATGTATACATACTTATGCGGTTAATTTTTGTAAATTTTGGTGTGCGGATTCCACCTTTTTCCATTGATGTCAACGAGGGAGTGAGGAGTAGTGAAAAATGTGGAATCCAGCTAAGGGGGAGCTCCGGTAAAGTAGTGCATAAGATAGAGCATCATCCAAGGGGGAGTTTGCTGCGACACTTAGTCATTTTTCACTAAGTGTTGCCATCAATGCCAAAGGGGGAGATTATTGGCAAGAGACACTATGTGGCTTCATGAGTGTTGTCATTGATGGCAACAAAGTCTATCCCACACATCCGCAGCACATAGTATGTCTATACTGGAAGTCAGATTGAAGATTGTTTTGGTCCAGTGAACAAGAACAAAGCATAGAACAAGGTCTAACAATTAGGTCCGGATCTCTTAGATGGTGTAACTCAGCAAGTTGTGGACTTGGTTAAGTCAAGAGGAGCATCATGACTACTATATTCCAGAGACTTAGCCTCTAGTGATAAAGCATGGAAAAGATATGAGCATCTGAGTGTTGGATTCTAAATAGGCAAAGCAGATAGAGAAAGAACTGACTGGCATAGTATAAGACTTCAATCCAGATGAGTAATTGATGTTGATAAAGCAATTTGAGGGATCATACATTGTTGGCCAACATGATTGATGACTTCTATGTCTATATTTTTGATATGCATCACAAATCAAGCATGGATTCAACTGGCAGATCAATAATTTGTAAATATCTTGAGTATTCTGGTTGTCGACTAGAAAGTTGTTGAAATCCTTGATGTAGATATATATTCCAGATGGATTCCAATATGTAGGTGTGTGTGTGTGTGTACAGATATGATAAAATAAAGTGCGAAGAAAGACAGAGATAAGTGTGGAAGCAGCAATACAAGTCCGGTATGTGATAGAGCAGCAACACTAGAGCAGAGGAAGAATGAAGTGCATCAGATCAGTATATTGTGCCTAACCGGAACTGAACTCTAGCATTTGTAGATGCCTCTCATCAGTTTAAACACCTGGTTACCTTCTATAAGTTCTATAGACAGTGAGTCTCTTGTAGGCAGTGTGCCTCTTGTGAGCAGTGTGCTCGAGCAGTGAGCCCTAATTGGCAAGTGTCATTTTGTACTTCTTATTCTTTTAACAGAGAATACAATCTTGGGTTAGTCACCCCATGGTTTTTCCCTTAACAGGGTTTTCCACGTAAAAATCCTCGTGTTATGTGTGTTGATTTTATTTATGTTCTCATGATTATATATGCTTATATGTTTTGATGCTCCACAAATTATAAAAGAAGAAAAGAAAGTAAAGATAATAGAGATAACTAATTCACCCCCCCCCCCCCCCCCCCTCTCAGTTATCTACCTTGTTTCCAACACTCTATTGGTCTTTGGATGTAATTTCTTGTATGCAAGTTTTGGTGAGAATAGATCAAGAAAGGCAAAGAGCCTCCTATTTGAAGTTGAAAACCTTGTTCAAGAAGAAATCATTTTGTAAAGGAGTGAAGGTTGTAAGTGTGACCTTATGAGTGGTTTGAATTGCAAAAATGTGGTCTTTGAGCCACTAAGATTTTGTAGTATTATTTGTAAATATTGTATTTATCCTATTCACATAAGTTTTAAAAGTATAAGAATATATGACTATGCATAGTAAAAAAATCATTCCTCTTATCCATTAAATGTATTCAAATAATTAATAGAAAATGCACAAATGTTGTTGTATCCAATGTTGAAATACTTATCTCTTTCCAAATTAGCTTTATTAATAAACATATTTTCTTTACAAAATATGAATGAAATCTCTTTTACCTTTGTAAAATTTGGTCACTCTTCTTTTCTACTACCATAGGGTTAAGTTAATATTTAAAAATAACATTAATTATTTCATCCTTGTTTAAGTTGGAAATGATTAAGTGATTAGATAAATGTATTTATGTATTTGAACACCTATTGTAGGAAACAACAAAATGAAAAAAGTTAGAAAATATCTCTACCTTCTCTCTTTTAATTTGTAAGGTTAGCAAAGAAAATATCTATATTTGGTTGATTTTCTTGCTTATATATATATAATTTTCTTATATACACAAATCTATTTAGATAAGAAAAATAAATAAATACAAATATTTATGTTTTTCCTATATCAATAGCCAGAATGAAAATAAATAAATAAATAGATATATTTTACTTAATTTCTGTTATATATATCTCATTGTATTTTATTTTATTTTATCTCTGTTTAAAAACAGAGTACAAATGTTTTATTGGAAGAATGAAATAAAAATAAAAATAAACAAACAAAGATATTTTAAATTATTTTTTTTTAAAAGTTGGGAGTTATTTTTAGGGCACGTGCCCTGCTGCCCTCCCCGCCGTCATGCCCTGCACAGAGCCGTCGGCCATGTCACCTGTTTTCTTTTTTTTTCATTATTATTAATTTTAAATACATTTTTCCCTGCAGTATATATATATAAAATTTTTATTTGGTTCTTTCTGTATAATTAATTTGTATGTTTGTGGGAAAAACTGTGTTGTTTTTTTTGTATCAACGTTTCGGATCACACTCCATGATCCATCATCAGGGTAAGAAGAGAATGCAAATGAGGTAAAAACTGTAGATAGAGTCTTTTAAAAAAGGAGAGAGTGGGGTAGGCATGGGTTACAAGTTTAATCCTAGGAATAAGGGAAAGGCCAAACAAAAAGAAAAGGAGTGATAAGGAAACAAGGCTGAAAAATATCAAAAAGAATTGTCAAAACCAATAAGTAACTCCCCAAAATTACTGATTGGATTCAAATAAATGAATATAAAAATACAATCCTAAAAGTGAGTATACATATTTATGAATATAAATAATAATATATCTATATGCAAAACTCTACATAAATCTGATCAAAAAGTATCTAGAAAATATGGTAGGTATCTAAATCTAGATGAGGATCAAAAATATGAATAAATGCATGAAAAAGAATAAAATAGGAGTGTATATCAATGGAAAGGTGCTAGAAAGAACATCATGCTAAATGAAAGAATGCAAAGGGATGAAAACCACAAAGGTTAAGAGTTATAACAAATTGAAGGAAAAGAAAATTATAAAAAGATTGCAAAATAATCAAAGGTGCAAGTAAGAGAATCAAATAAAAAGGCAAGAAATACAACAAGAAGAAAACAAAGAGGCAATAGGATATCACAGTATGAATACAAATTTAATCATGAATGCGAATTATATAACAATAAATATAAATAAAAGTATAAAAAGCAACTATCTACATATAGCTACAAAAAGTAACTAAGGAACAAAATTAAAAAGAAAAGAAAATACAAGGTGTGGGTATCAATAGAAAGAAGGTTAAAGAAAGAGGATCAAGCTAAGAGCTAGAATTACAAAAAGGTGAATGCAAAAAGTGAGAGATGGAAGAGAGAAAGAAATTAATAAAGACCTAACGAAGGAACTGATAATAACCGGAGTCTAATAAAGCCTATAATAGAACTAAGATATAACTAAGAATGAAGCCCAACCAAGGATATGTGATATAAAGATGTGGATAAAGGAGGGAAAGTCTAAGATAACCTAAAAAGCCACCAAAGTGGAAAAACAACAATCACCACGCAAGAGGAAAAGAGACCATGAGAAAAAGAAAAGGGGGCGAGGGGGGAACGCCACCAAAGTGGAAAAACAACAATCACCACGCAAGAGGAAAAGAGACCATGAGAAAAAGAAAAGGGGGCGAGGGGGGAACGATGAAGAGGGGGTGATGAGGACCCAGAGTGGGAAAAAATAACATAGATTGGAAAACCCCGAAGAAGAAAAAACTATGAGGGAAGAAACCAAAACCATGGGGAAAACCAAACAGAGCTAATAAAGACCAAAGACATGTAAGGAGAAGGTTACTTATTGGTTTTGACTATTCTTTTTGATATTTTTCAGCCTTGTTTCCTTATCACTCCTTTTCTTTTTGTTTGGCCTTTCCCTTATTCCTAGGATTAAGCTTGTAAGCCGTGCCTACCCCCCCCCCCCCCTCTCTCCTTTTTAAAAGACTCTATCTGCAGTTTTTACCTTATTTGCATTCTTTTCTTATTCTGATGATGGATCATGGAGTGTGATCCGAAACGTTGATACAAAAAAAAGCAACACAATTTTTCCAAAAACTTACAAATTGATCATCATGGACTGTGGAAACATCATGTCTACTATCTTTCTGTATACATAAATATATATTATGTATAATGTATATAGATTATTAATCTCTCTATTAAAATAGGTAAAACTAAATAAGAAGTACATTTTTTTTACATAAGAAATCGTTTGAACATGCAGCAAGATTAGAGAGTAAAAGTAATAGTAAAATAAGTGCATAAAATGGAATGTAGGGTTAGAAACAAATATAAAAAAATAAAACTAAGAGTTAGAGAATATATGTTTATAAATCAAAACATAAAGATGAAGAAGGAAACTTAGCAAGAAACCTAAATCTTGAGAAGATTCTTTCCCTCCTCCTCCTTGTATTCTTTCAAATCTGCAAGTCAAAGTGAGAACAAATGGGTAAACTAGGTTCTTTTATAACTCTACCTTTGTATTGGCAGTGTTAACCTAAAAGTTAGTGGAAAACTAATTTTATTTTGTGTTAATTAATCTTGTTTATGGTATATGTAAAGTTATAGTTATAAGTGATGGTGGAATAAACTAAATAAGAGAGTTAGTGACTCAGTGAAATAAATATTTTTTTAAATTTATTTTATGGTGATTTATAACTATTGGGTTTTATTAGTCAACATTGTATTTCTTAATTTATTATTAGTCCCTACCTTTGGTGGTACTGTTGCAATGAGTTCACACTTATCTAGTTATTAATCTATTAATTACAAACCAATCAAAAGATAGGATTTTTTTTGTCGGGCAAATTTGATTTAAATTTGTACTTTTCCTATGTCAACATGATAAATTTTTAACAAAAAATTATTGAAAAATGATTTATCTATATTGTCATTGGCTGAAAAAAAATGACCTCTTCTCTGCAGATTGTTGGATTGTCGAGAGTGCAACAAAAAACTATAAATGTGGTCTCCCACTAGTTAAGTCATGCCGGTAAACGTAAAAATTACTTTTTGTAGTTATAATATTAGTAATACTATTAAAAATATAGGGTTCTACACATTTTATTTTATAAAATTAGATTATTTTTGGGATTTCAATTTTATTTACTCAAAGAGTTAAAAATCTAGTATTTCAATTTTATTTACTAAAAAGTTAAAAAATCTACAATATCATGAAAAATACATTTTTTATTTTATTCTTCAAACATACAATATTTTAATGCATTTTAAATTATCATAGTATTAATATTAGTACATTATAATATCTTAAGCAAACATTTCAAATCTCCAAAGTTTAGTTTTATAGTTAAAGAAAATATTTGTGTTATTTAATAGGCTTTGTAAAGTTTAGTTTTATAGCTAAGTAAATATTTTAGTATTATTTTATTTTTACCAAATTAAATTATTTTTGAGATTTCACTTTTATTTACCAAGACATTTCAAAACGAGTTCACATAATTTTTTCCTTATAAATTTAGTTCCTCAAATATAATAGTTACAAATTTGAAATGATAAACAATTCTTTATTTTAAAAAAAATTATTACTAAACCACAATATTAGATTAATTAAAATAATTAAAATCATGTTCTCTAAAAGTACTTACTATTATTACTTAAACAAAAAATCAAGTGACTAAGTGTAGTGATCTAATTATGAATATGTTATTGTTATTATATTGTGTAATTATTCTTCAAACTTACAATATTTTAATGCATTTTAAATTGTAATAGTATTCAATATTATTACATTTTAATATGTTAGGCAGACATTTCAAATCTCTCCACACCCAACTAAGGTTAGGGTTCTACACATTTTATTTTATGAAATTGGATTATTTTTGGGGATTTCAATTTTATTTACTCAAGAGTTAAAAATTTAGGATTTCAATTTTATTTAGTCAAAAGTTCTCTAAAAGTATTTGCTATTATTACTTAAACAAAAAATCAAGTGACTAAGTGGAGTGATCTAAATATGAATATGTTATTGTTATTATATTGTGTAATTATTCTTCAAACTTACAATATTTTAATGCATTTTAAATTGTAATAGTATTCAATATTATTACATTTTAATATGTTAGGTAGACATTTCATATCTCTCCACACCCAACTAGGGTTAGGGTTCTACACATTTTATTTTATGAAATTAGATTATTTTGGAGATTTCAATTTTATTTACTCAAGAGTTAAAAATCTAGGATTTCAATTTTATTGTTATTATATTATATAATTATTCTTCAAACTTACAATATTTTAATACATTTTAAATTGTAATAGTATTCAATATTATTACATTTTTATATGTTAGGCAGACATTTCAAATCTCTCCACACCCAACTAGGGTTAGGTTCTACACATTTTATTTTATGAAATTAGATTATTTTGGGGATTTTAATTTTATTTACTCAAGAGTTAAAAAATCTAGGATTTCAATTTTATTTAGTGAGAAGTTAAAAATCTAGTATCATGGAAAATATTACTGGCCACTACGTGGCACTTGTTTATTTTATTTTAATTCAATAAACATATTTTTAGATGTGTGCTTATTTTATATTGGAATGGCCAAGTATATTAAATTTTAATATGATTGAACTAAGAGAAAATGTTGTCTTAATTTTTTTAAATATTGTTCGTCATTTAAATTATCTAAAATATTTTCTTTAAAGTATTGAAAACTCCATCATGGTAGACTAAATTTTTAACCTTTCCATAATAATAATTATCCCATTGAATGCTGTTAAAATTGAGATAGTAATTAAGTGTATTTATTTTAATTTATTTGTCATTATTTTCATGGGAGAACTATTTTTATTTTTAAAAAATAAAAACAAAATAAATTGTTAAATATTAATATGACTAGGAATTCAATTTAATTGTAGTTACTTGGGTCTTGTACCTTGGAGGTGGGGCAAATTTCCATTTCATATAGAAAACCTAGGAGGGAATTATCTTATGAATCATACCCTGTGGTGTAACGTAACATGATGTCGAACTCTTTTAAACTACCTTCATTTACATTGGATGTATGAACGATGTTCGTTATACCCGTCACTTTCAAAAGTCCTCTCTCCGCTTTGTGCGACGTGCTTAGCTTGACGTTGTACGGCAATGTAACTAAGTGTGCATGTTAGGTGACCGTGTGATACATGATAGTAATATGTGTTAATGATAGTTTTAAAAAAATAAAAATAAAAAATTGTTGGTTCGAGTGTTCATGTCCACATGCAAATGTGGGCATGACATATAACTCCTTGAAGAAGATCAAAGACATGAAAGGTCTGGCATGAAAGGTAAGGTCTATCTTAACATAAGATGCATATAAGAAGACAAACATAGAAACATTTTCACATTTTTTGGATGCAGAGGCTAATCCAATACTACTAATACATCTGACAAAAAGATCCACTTTCAATTATGCTTTGATGTATGTCCATACTTACTTCCAAAGATCCAATCTTGAGCAAAGAGGTTAAGTAGTTTGCATTTACACTTCTCAAATGCATTTGCTTAGAAGTTTCTAACAAACTCATTGTGAACATATCATGTAAAATAGATCATTCCATTAAATCACATTTCTTTGAGATGATTTGTAAAAAGGTTCATGTGCCTTGTCTATCTTTCTACATTTTGCATGCATGTCTATCAAGGTACTTGCAGCTACAACATTTGATAATAGTCCCCTACTTTTATACTTTGATGGATGTCATACCCTGTTCCAAATCTCCCAATACTTTGACACATGCTACAAGAGTGTTGGAAAGATTGTAGAGATTGATAACACACCTGCCAACTGTATTCCTTTTGACTGTTTCTAAAACCTTTTCAACAAACATATCTTGTGTATATCCTGCAAATATTGCAAAGGCCTGACAATATTTTGAGACACCATAGTCACTGTTAAGCATGTCTGATTGACACAATGTACCTCTAAGATAAGTTTGATACAAACATTTCAATACAATTCATACATTGTTATGATAGGACCAAACCTATTTTGTGTGTATGCTACAAACATTCAATCTTATTGTCATTCAACCAATGTCATTCACATTGATCAATGAGATCATTACCTATAAAGTCTTTTGATTGATAAATGACTTGACTATCACATTATTAGCTTCTACTTAGCATGTTTTGACTGTGATGATAGTCCTTTCTCATCTACTATGATTCCTCCTATATGACTATGATTGTCACCTCTTGGCATTAATTGTCCTTTCATTTTGAGAACTCTCTAATCAACAGTGGGTAAGGGAAAGTAATTTTCTACCACACAATGATACTGATCTCTTCTCCAAACATCACTATATTCATTCAACCAGAGGTTTTCTATTGACTAATCCAAACAAAAAAATCCAAGACTTATGTACCTACTTGATAGCTTATGCAGTATGCTCACTGTGATGACATCTTTTCATAGAAGCTTGTTGCTTGACTGCTACAATCTCCTGATGCACACTGATCATTCTAACTTCTGCTAACATATCCTACTTTTTTTCATCTTGGGGCTCAATGATGAAGCAATGACCATCTCCCCCTATCCTCATGTTGTTCTTTAAGCAAATAGAGATGCCTCTTGTACAACATGCACAAGATTAGGTTTTTCTTTCTCATGATCTTGTTTTCTTCTCCAAACTTTCATAGGCTCTTTCTTCTTCTTGCTCAAGGTATCTACCCTTTTGTTACTAGATGGTTTCATCAAATAACTTCTACAAAATTGTGATCTATGCCCAAATTTGTTACATTTATAACAAATTACATTTATGTCCCTTGGAGAAACATAAACATTTCCTCTGATAGGGTTTGTAAATCTTCTAGTAGATGTTCTACAATTAGCAATCTTATGTCCAAAATTGTTACAATTTTATAACACACTAGATCAATATTCCTTATTGAAGCAGAAGAGTTTCTACTCATAAATTCAGACCTTCTCCTATGAGCAACTCTACAAGTAGCAGCCTTATGACCATATCCATTACATGAATAAAAATAACCAGGAAAGGAATAATTGTACCTTATTGATTGATTTTCCCTGGTAGGTGGAGATCTTGTGGACCTGATGGTTCTTCTTCTTCCTCCACTGTTGATGTTCTTGAAAAATCCATTATTAGCACTCTTATCTTCTGCCTTCTTCTTGTCTTTAGTCTCAGGAGCAGCAGAATGATAGTTAAGATCTATTTTCTGCCTAGGAGCATTTCTGACCTTAGAACTCTGCCCTCTTTCATAGCCTAATCTAGTAGTATCCTTGTGATATTTTTTCTTGCTCAACATTTCATTCAACCTGTTGGTGCTAACTTCAAATTTCTAATTTTTCTCTGATTGAATCTTGAGATTTTCAAAATCTTTTTTTAGAGTGACTATCTCTGCCTCAAGTTTTTGGCATTCAATTATTTTGACTTCAGATTCAGACTTTGTCACATCTACTATCTTTTTGGCCTCTTCAATCTCTATTTTTAGACTAATGACTAGTTTGTTTGATTCTTCAACTTGTACCCTTAAATCCATGATCTATTTTTCTACTTTTTCAAGGGTTGAAAGTACATTGGCCTTGGAGTCCTTTTCTTGTTGAAGTTGTACCTCTAATCTCTAGTTCTCCTTTTTGAATTTCTTGATCTCATCTAGGGCACAAATGAGTTCACCTTCAATATCAATTTCACATTCATCTTCATCATACTCCTGTTCATATTCACTCACAATGTGATGTAGGAGCATCCCTGGTTCAAGAGAAATCTTACATCAACCAAAAACATTTGCATTTCAGTTTGTTTTCTTTTCCAGTTCATTCCAATCAATTTAGTCAGTAGCAGTTTCTATATTTTGGTTTGTATTTTTCCACAGTTTCATTTCAGACCTTGTGAAGCTGGACTTAGCATCTAGACATCTTCATGTACATCATATCCAAAATTTAGATCATTTGGATCAGTTACTGGAAAGATCAATTGTTTTCTCAAAACAAAGCATCTTGACAGTCTCAGATAGACAGCTAAAGGAGAAGACTTGCAGACCATTTCATGACTTGTGGAGCTGAATTACACATCATTCAAGGAACTTTGGTTCATGTCTAACCTTCTTTGAGATCCACATGTTATTTCATTCACTTACAGAGGTTTCCCATATGATTAGGTCTGACCTATCCATGTACACACATTACATCTCTTTCATCAGAGTTTGTAATCATCCTTGGTTGATGCAGAGGATTCTTGGGTTCTGGAGATGATATATAATCATGTAATAGATGCATAAGAAAGTAGTCAGTCACATAGAGATAGCTAGATAGTTTGAATTCTTTGTGAAAGTGCTTCAAAGTTGTATCCTGTGCATATATTGTAACTGAGGAACCAGGCTTGGCCCACATGTTGCCAACATGTTTGTATTTTGGATCTATGATATATTGAATGACTAAATCTACATTTACTTTGTATAATTGAGTTGTTTCCGTTGTGTTTACTCTTTCTATAGGGTTTGGACTGTTCACTTTGTGGACCCTCCTAACCGTGACTGCACCAAGTGGTATCAAAGTGAAGTTTGAATCCTTTGGGAGCAAAGTGAGAGAATTAAGTGAAGTTTGTGAAGGTTTTCCATAAGATCTTGTTGTGAACTAATTGCCGAATCTAAGGCAGACTACTTGTGTTGTCAACTAATCGCCGATTGTGAGGCAGTTGTCACCTTGTAGCATGATCATCAAATTTGAGGTAGTTACACTTGATCCTAGGAAGAGATGTCATCGAGGAGAATACATGTTGGTACTATGGCTGGAAGAATGGATGAGATGATGGAAATGATGAAAATAATGTGAGTTCACTTGGATGTTGTTAAAGAAGATTAGAGAAGAGGACTTACACCTTGACCTAATGTTGAAAGTGATCATGATGAATTTCAATCCACTGATCAAAATGAAGAAACCCTAGGAGAAGAAGAAGAATCAGATCAAGTGAAGATGTTGTGAGCTATTTCAAAGATTCAGAAAAGACCTAGAGTTGATGTACCAAACTACACTGGCAATTTGAATCCTAAGGAGCTGATTGATTGGATAAATGACCTAGAAGAATACTTTTAATATGAAGAAATTGAAGATCCGAAGAAGGTGAAATTTGCAAAGACAAAGTTGAAAGGACATGTTGCTATTTGGTGGAAAGAAGTTTAGTTGGATAGAAACAGAAGAGGAAAGGAAAAGATTACAAAGTGGGATAGAATGGTGACAAAATTGAAGAATCAATTTATACCTGCTGACTATGAGTTGGAATTGTTGAAGAGATTGTAGAACTTGAGACAAAAGGAGAAATTAGTGAAGGAGTACACTTAAGAATTTCATAATATGGTCATAAGGATAGGACATAGTGAAGAAAGAAAGGACAAGGTGGAAAGATATATCAATGGATTGGGATTGAACATTCAAGAAGAACTGAGATTGGTAAGAATGACAACATTGGAAGAAGCATATCAGTTTGCCTTGAAAGTCAAAGAAAAGTTGAACAAGAAGCATGAGCAGAGACCAAAAGGTAGAACATTTTCTGGAGGAAAAAGATCAATTGTGGAGCAGAACAGACAAGAAAGAACATTCAAGAAGGAAGATAGAGATAGCAGTTCATATCGGAGAGATGATAGAACTTTCTACTACAAAGGAAACACTAATTCATACCAGAGTGAAGGATACAAAAGAGATGGAAGAGGACCTGATCGGAGAACATTCAGAGGAACCTGTTTTAAGTGTGGAGGTGAAGGACACAGAGCATTTGAATGTAATCAAGGAAGTACAAGCAAGAAGATAGAGAATAGTGGAAGAGCAACCTATGTGGAAGAAGAACCTGTTCGATCACTAAGTTCAGTTGGTAAACCTAAGAAAGGAGAATCACTTGTCATGAGGAGAACACTATTTCAAGCAAAGACAAATGAGGAACCACCACAGAGGAAAATCTTGTTCAGAACCAAATGCAAATCAGGAGGCAAATGTTGTAAAGTTGTAATTGATAGTGGTAGTTCAGATAATTTGATTTCAAAGAAGATGGTGACTAAGTTGAAGCTAGAATGATTGAAACACCCTAAGCCATATCAGATAGCATGGATTCAGGATGATCATAAGGTACTAGTAAGTGAACAATGTTTGGTGAAATTTCATAGTGGATCTTATCATGATGAAGTATTGTGTGATATTATGCCTATGGATGTATGTCATATTTTGTTGGGTAGACCGTGGCAGTATGATAGAAAAGCTATACATGATTGGAGAAAGAATACATATACTATAACATCAAATGGAAAGAGAATTATTTTGATTCCTTTAGAAGATGATCCTAAGATTGAAGTATGTGGGAATGCTAGAATCTATTTGGTAGATGGAAGAAAATTTTTAGATAGTTTGAGACATGAGAATATGTGTTATGCTTTGATTCCTAAGAAGCCTAAAAACCTAAAGACAGAAACTGAAGAATCACAACTCAAGGAGATAACTGAGTTACTAACAGAGTATGAAGACATCATATCAGATCATGTACCTGAAGGATTTCCACCAATCAAGAGTATCAGTCATCACATGGATATTATACTTGGAGCTAGTTTGCCTAACAAACAAGCACACAGAATGACACCAGCAAAGAATGAGAACTAAATGGACAAATACATGAGTTGTTGAGGAAAGGTTTGATCAGAGAAAGTTTGAGCCCTTGTGCAGTACCTACAATATTAGCACCGAAGAAGGATGGAGAATGGAGAATGTGTATAGACTCTAGAGCAATCAATAACATCATAGTTAAGTATAGATTCCCTTTGCCTAGGATGGATGATATTATGGATTGTTTGAGTGGAGAAAGATATTTTACAAAGATATACTTGAAGAGTGGATACCATCATATCAGAATCAGAGAAGGAGATGAATGGAAGATTACTTTTAAGACAAATGAAGGATTGTATGAGTGGTTAGTGATGCCTTTTGGATTGACAAATGCACCAAGTACTTTCATGATATTGATGAATGAAGTTTTGAAAAAATTCTTGGGTAAGTTTGTTATTGTATATTTGGATGATATTCTGATTTACATTAAGACAAAGGAAGAACATTTGTGGCACCTAAGACAAGTATTGCAAAGGTTGAGAGAATAGAAATTGTTGATAAACATCAAGAAGTGTAGTTTCATGAAGGAAGAATTGGTATACTTGGGATTTGTGATTTATGTGGAAGGATTGAAGATGGATCCTGAGAAAGTTAGAGCAATTGTTGAATGGCCTACACCTAAGAGCATTAGAGAAGTCAAATCATTTGGTGGATTAGCTGATTTCTTCCAAAAGATCAAAAATTTTAGTTTAGTATGTAACCCTATGACAAAGGCAATGAGAGGTGACAGAAAAGACTTTAAGTGGACATCAGAAGTAGATAAAAGTTTTGAATTGTTGAAGTAGAAAGTGACAGAGAAACTTGTATTTGCATTACCAGATTTCAATAAGGTATTTCAAGTAGATTGTGATGCAAGTGGAAATGCAATTGGAGCAGTATTAAGTCAAGAAAGTAGACCTATAGCATATTTTAGTGAGAAGTGGAATGGTACAAGGAGAAGATATTCAGTTTATGATCAAGAGTTCTATGCCATAATTTAAGCCTTGAAGAAGTGGAGACATTATTTGTTGCCTGAGGGGTTTGTGTTGTATATACATCATCAAGCTTTGTAGTATTTGAACAGTCAAGGGAAGTTAAATTAGAGACATATGAGATGGGTAGAGTTCATGCAGAGTTATACTTTTGCACTGAAGCATAGGAGTGGAAAATCAAACAAAGTTGCAGATGCATTGAGTAGAAGAAGGAACTTGCTGACAGAGATGAGAGTTGAAGTGTTAGGATTTGAAGAATTGAAAAACATGTATGAGGAAGATCTTGATTTTGCAGAACCTTGGAAAGCATGTAAGGAACCTATTGTGACAAATAGAAGTAAGTGGTTGGATTATTTCATTCAGGAGGATATGTTATTCAAAGGAAACCAGTTGTGTATACCTAGAATTACAATGAGAGGCAATTTGATCAAGAAGAAGCACAGTGGTGGATTGGCAGGACATTTTGGCATTAACAAGATAGTGGCTTTGGTAAGTGAAATTTACTTTTGGCCTCAGATATGTAAGGATGTTAGGAATTTTGTGCAAAGTTGTAGAGTATGTCAAGTTGCAAAATGAACTACTCAGAATACTGGATTGTACAAATATTTGACAGTACTGGAAAGACCTTGTGTAGACATAAGCATAGATTTTATAATGGGATTGTCGAAGACATAAAGAGGACATGATTCTATATTTGTGGTAGTGGACAGATTTTTAAAGATGGCACATTTCATACCTTGTAAGAAGACAATTGATGCAGTTCATGTGGCTGACCTATTTTTCAAAGAGATTGTGAGATTGCATGGATTACCTAAGAGCATAATTTTAGATAGAGATACAAGATTTCTTATATATTTTTGGAGGACACTTTGGAAGAAGATGAAGACAGATTTGAAGTTTAGTTCAATATTTCATCCATAGATTGATGGACAGACAAAGGTAGCAAATAGGAGTTTGGGAAACTTGTTGAGATGTTTGGTTGGAGAGAAGGCAGGAAATTGGGATTTGATTCTATCACAAGTAGAGTTTGCATACAACAATTCAGTGAATAGGAGTACCAAAAGGACACCATTTGAGATTGTGATAGGAACTAACCCTAGAGGAGTAGCAGAGTTGAGAGATATCAGTATGGAGGACATGAGGAGTGCAGAAGTAGAAGAATTTGTAGGACACATGGAGACAATGCATAATCAAGTTAAGAAGCATTTAGAGGAGATGAATAGTAAATATAAGGAATAAGCAGATGAGAAGAGGAGACACAAAGAATTTTTTAGTTGGAGATGAAGTGATAGTGTACCTAAGAAAAGAAAGATTTCCAGTTGGGACATATAACAAGTTGAAGATGAAGAAGTTTGGACCATGTAGGATACTCAGAAAGTTTGATTCAAGAAATGCATATGAAGTGGAGCTACCAAAGACATTGGGTATATCACCTATTTTCAACATTTTAGACCTATATCAATACCATGAAGTAGAGTTCAGTGACAACATTGAAGAAGCAGTTACCATAATGAGCACCAGAGAAAATTGAAGACATCTTGGACAACAGATTTAGACGCAGCACTAGAGGCAAGCAATACAAAGAATATCTTGTGAAGTGGAAAGGCAGATCAAAAGAAGACTCGTCATGGATTTCTCAGGTTGAGGTGAACTGTCTTGGTTTTCCTCTAGTCCCAGCAAAGTGAGGGACGCATTTTTTCAACAACCCCAGATGTTTGATGCAGGGGCATCCTTGGTTCAAGAGAAATCTTGCATCAACCAAAAACATTTGTATTTCAATTTATTTTCTTCTCTAGTTCATTCCAATCAGTTCAGTTAGTAGCAATTTCTATATTTTGTTTTGCATTCTTCCATAGTTTCATTTCAAACCTTGTGGAGATAGAATTAGCATCTAGACATCTTCATGCACATCATATCCAAAATTTAGATCATTTGGATTAGTTACTAGAAAGATATCGCTATCAGAAGATCAACTATTTTCTCAAAACAAAGCATCCTGACAGTCTCAGACAAACAACTAAAGGAGCAGACTTGCGAAGCATTTCATAACTTATAGAGCTGAATTACACATCATTCAAGGAACTTTAGTTCATGCCTGACCTTCCCTGAGATCTATACATTATTTCATTCACTTGCGGAGGATTCCCATATGATTAGGTCCGACCTATC
Organism: Cunninghamia lanceolata; assembly: GCA_027924645.1. Lineage (NCBI taxonomy): Eukaryota > Viridiplantae > Streptophyta > Pinopsida > Cupressales > Cupressaceae > Cunninghamia > Cunninghamia lanceolata. Next base: position 16,510,827 of record BSBN01000012.1, on the reverse strand, counting down.
CATGTGTACACATTACATCTCTTTCATCAGAGTTTGTAATCATCCTTGGCCAACGTGGAGGATTCTTGGGTTCCAAAGATGATACATAATCATGTAATAGATGCATAGGAAAGTAGTCGATCACATAGAGATAGATAGATAGTTTAAATTATTTGTGAAGGTGCTTCAAAGTTGTATCTTGCACATATATTATAACTGAGGAATCGGGCATGTGATCCCTAATTGTAAGCCCGCATGTTTCTGACATGTTTGTATTTTGGATCTTTGACATATTGAATGACTAAATCTACATTTTCTTCATATAATTGAGTTCTTTCCATTGTGTTTACTCTTTCTACACCATTTGGATTGTTCACTTTGTAGACCCTCCTAACCATGACTGCACCACAATGTGGTTTCCTTCTTTGTCAACATTCTCAACTAAAAATTATCTTTAATCATTAGGCTATCCTCTCTTTCAAATGCATCACCTTTTGTATTTGGTGTTAATGGTGCTTGTTTAGTATTTCTTCTTCCTCTATTTATTTTACTTTTTCCATAGTATTCCACCTCCAGGATCAACCTGAGTCTATTAGACTTCTCCAAGGAACCTGCAGCTCTGATACAAATTGTTGGAATACAATGGATCACAGAGAGGGGGGGTTGAATCAATGATCTGATAAAACTAATTCATTCATCAGTCCAATAATATAAATGTAATTAACATCAACATACCAAAGACATAGAGAGAAACATAATCATGAAACCATGACACAAGTGTTTAAAGTGGAAAACCCTATCCAAGGAAAAACCACTATCCAACCTCACCAAAACTTTATTAGGTCTCACTGACCAAAATCTCACTAATTACATACAAAAGGAACACCATTTCCCTACACAAGAAACACAAACTTCAAGTCCATTTGGATCACCGACTCCAAGCTTTTTAGGAGCACCAACTCTAGGTCTTTTAGGAGCACCAATTCCTACATCAAGTACATAAACTTTGCACAAACTACGAGCACCTACTCCAAATACAAAATATGAAGATATACAAAACTTACTACTCTATTTATAATAAAACCATAGGTTATAGATAAGTTCTATAACTCTTTTACATAACTACTCTTCTATAAAGATACTCAAAACATTACCATGCTCCACCTTTACTCTACTAGACTGGTATGCATACATTAATGACAACTTTCTTTTACATGCTTATTCAAAGAATGAATAATCATCTAACATCAACTCATTACAGAAGTTTACAATGGTATCACTTGATTATCCAGAAAGACATCCTATTCAAAATGATACTTTTCAAACATGGAAATCATATGCATCCCTGATAACATACCTCTGCATTACAGCTCTGTAATATCATTTCTCTATTATTTATCTCTGTAGAAAACATTTTGAAGGCCCAGACACACTTCCTCAAACATTCACATATTTCAACATCAAAACCCCTCTTTGTCTCTCTTCAACTCTGTATATTCTTTTCACATTCTTCTAAACTCTGAGATTCTCTACAATTAACATGCTCTCTTACAAACCCTTTGTCAATCATTCATCTGCAATCATGATCTCTACATACTAAACACAGTATTCTTTTGTTGTTTCTTTTTAGTCAAATCACATTTCTCTATATTTTCAACAACCCTAAAAAAATGCATGTCTCACATCACAAATCTACTATTCACATCACCATCGAACATTCATGTTAGGGTTTTTGTTTTATTTCAAAACAGAAAACAAAATTAGTTAAAAACTGATCTAACTCCCTTTACACGGTAATACACTCGAATGACCATCAAATTCATTCGCAGATGAAAGGTCGTTGATAGTTTAAATATATACCATTGATTTCTCAAATCGCGCCCGAGATGCTTTAAATGTTAGCCTTTGATCTTCGTTTGGTGCCCAACTTAATACAACTAACCGGTTAGAACCAAGCTCCCTAGGTAGAAAGGCCAAGTCATCTCATGTTTAAGAACCCTTTATATGGTCACTTAAGTGACTCTTTACTTGTAGTAGTAATTCAACCTCTAAATATAACAAAAAGGCATGCCCATCACTTATATAGCCTTTTAACATTTGAATGTTATCTTTAGGGTTCTAAGGATATGTTAAAACCTTAGGCTATTAGAAACTTGGTCTTTAGATATTCATTAAACCCTAATTTCTTACATCATACCATATAGATAAGAAACCCTTTGATGCTACTGCCATTGTCATGTATACAACTTGAGCAAATAATTCAACTAAACTGAGTAAACAATCAAATCGATCATTGACTACATGATCAAGCATGATACTACCAATCAATTGAGCAACTTATCCTTTGAGCAATCAAGACTTGGTTAAATCAAACTGAGTTCACTGATTCTTCAAAGTAATGAAAAGCTTGATCTTCTGATGATGACAACAAATTTGATAGCAATGCATCATAAACATCCAACATAGCCTCCAACTAACATACACTCCACTGCTCAAACATCAATCAACTAAGAAAACCCTAACATGAATGAACTTCTTATATTTATCAAGAACCTTTGGTCACTCCAAATTTCAATGATGTCCAACTGCAAGAGCCAACTGAGATCTCCCGACATCACTCTAACAATCCATAACCACAATGCACATATCCAAGCTTTGGTCTCCTAAAATCATGTTGATGAGACCCTATGAAGACTTTGTGAACAACAATAACAAACTCATGCTGACTCATGGCTATGAACAACAAAGCTGACAATACAGACTCATGCTCATCAATGAAAAACCTATTACCTTTGACATTTGACAATGATACAAATGAGATGAGGAGCAAACATACAAACTGGCATGCACACCATATGAAGAACATACAAACTGTCATGCACAAGCAAGATTGATCATGATTATCTTTCACCTGACAATACTGTACCTCTGTCCTCTTTGACAACTATGACAAATTAATCTTGATGAAGGGAATGAGCAAGTATCTGCACCTTTACATCAACAACATGAAGTTGAAACAAACAAGGACTATCAACATAGTACCCTTATCTGTTTCATTACCAATGACAAAGTCAACAAACACCATGAATGAATAAATCACCAAACACCATGGAATCTGAACACAAGTATCATTAACATCAATGACAAATCAATAAACTCCATCAACCACTTTTGACATCAATGACAAACATCAACAAGGAGCTAACTTGCTAAAGCATAGAGAAGATAAGAGAAGGAGAATATGCAGTAAATATTGAGAGGAGTTTTCAGGATCTTGGAAGGCTATTTGAATCATCATTGGATGCCTACATGATATCATTTACAAAGATAAGAGAATCCCCTAATTTCAAGAGACACTATGAAGAGACACAACCCCTGGACTATGATTCATCCCTAGTGCCATATAAAGTTAAGATAATTTTAGCAGAGAAGGAAGATATTCAAGAAAATAAAGAAGCAGAGAGCATAGCAGAGATCCAAAGTGATTTTGCAAAGGCATCAGGAGAAGAATCCTTTGAGATCCAATTATAGAGAGACAAGAGAAAAGAAGGGAATCAAGTTAATAGAAGATAGTTGAACTAGAGAAGCAAACTAGAGGAAACCTACCGCAAAGAATCAGAGAGTGGGAGGAAAGCAACCATGGATACCCCAGTTAAGTTACATGTGTTTGAAAAGGATACTACTAAAGAAATAGAGCACATTTTTGTTTTGGAGGCTATTTGGAATCAGAAAGGAGTAACAAGGGATGACATCAAGTTGTTTGACTTCATAGGCACCTTGAAGAATGAAGCATTGAATTGGTATAGGAAGACATGCCCTAACAGTGACAAGGAACGAAATGAGATCAGGAAGTTATTTTTGGAGAACTTTGGAGTTCCAGATGTTCTGATAGAAGGAGTAAGTAAGATGAGAGATCTAATGTAATTGGAGAAGGAATCAATAAATTAATTTGATAAGAGGTTAAAGGAGACAACTAGGAGATTGGAGGAACCATTGACTGAGAAATAGAAGATAGAATGGTTTATTTCTAGAATAAGCCCTAAGATAAGATCATCCCTAGATGGAAGGGTATTTGAAACATATGCAGAAGCAGTGACATTGGCCTGCCAGATAGAGTCTCAATCATGGCGCAAACAAGATAAGATGAAGGATAAACTAGAATTAGATAAATTAAAGTTGGAATTGGAGCAATTGAAGATGAGGTAGGAGATATTGGTGAAACAAGAGGAGAATATATAGAAGGAGAGACCTAATATTTGGTGTTCATATTGCACAAGAGAGGGCCACTTGCAAAATGATTGCCCTAGGTTGAGAGGTGAAAGACAAGCGGCAACAATAAAAGTAGATACCAAAGCAACAATGAAAAAAGTCAATTTAGTATACTGTGGATTATGTGGAGAATGGGATGACCATGAGACACTGGATTGCCCTTCATAGGACTTTCAAAGGAAAAAAGACTTTGTGGATGAAGAAGATGAAGCATGGTATGGTGGAAATAGTACAAACTTTGCAGAGAAAAGTAACATGAGAGAAAAAAATTCATATAATCAGGAGTACAAGCAACCAAGTTGGAGAAATCAGAGGAATGTTAATGCCATACAAAATTCAAGTTTTGGCAATCCATCGTATGGAAATAGCTATAATAATGATGACAAAGAGAGATTTGGAGGCTATAGAGGAGGCAAAGGCCATGGATGAAATCAAAGGAGGCGGATACCACATCTTTCAATTGTGGTAAGTTAGGATATTTTTCTAATGAATGTTGGGCTGAAAAGAAGACACGGTGTTCATTTTGTAATAGCATAGAGCATGACTTATTTTCTTGTGAGAGAGCACAAAAATACTTCTGGAATGAGTCTAAGAGTGATGAATTACAAAACCTAAACAATCAAAAATGAGCAAGGATCATAAGAAGAGAAACCAAAAGATCAAGGAAAAAGAACTTTCCAAAAGAACAACAAAGAGGAGATAGACATATCTTCAACATAATCCACAAAGGAAGAAGAGTAATACCAAAAGAGCAAACTAAGACATACTAAAAAGGAAAGAAGGATAAGAAAGGGGAAAGTTGTGGTAGTAACAACACAAGGAACCAATACTGGAAGACATTATATCACTGAGACAGAGGAGGAAGATAGTGAGGAGGATTAAGAATTTGTTTTGACAAACAAACAACATGAAGAAGTGGTGAAGGAGGCTAAATAGACAATCAGGAAGGAGTGAGAAAAGGAGAAGAAATACAAACAATATTTCACCAAAGAATAAGTGGAGGCTCTCAATTAGTTAGCCCAATTGACATAGCAACACAAACTAATTGACAAACTGAAGGAATTCTCTAACTACTGGAACAAGGAGCTCAAGGTTAGAAAGGTCAACTCTAGAGGATGGGAAGGACAAACAGAGATTGGAAGACAAAACCATTGATGGTGGATGTTCACATCAATCACAAAAAGGTCTAGAATATCATGATAGACTTGGGAGAAGATGTCAATATGATCACAAAGAAGTTGTGGGAGCAGTTAGGAAGACCTAAGCTAGCAGAAACTATTGAATGTCAGGAACACTGAGAGGGGGTGAATCAGTATTCTATAAATTTTTTCTTTTAACCATTTCCTAGAATAAATTAAACAAGAGCACAACATGCAAATGAATAGCAACCATAAAATCATGACACATGGACACCAAGATTTTTACATGGAAAACCCAAAGAGGGAAAAACTACGGAGAGGATTAGCTCTCAAATATTTATTGCAATCTTTACAAATAATGATGTTCAGGCTTGGTCACTCCACGCGCCTATAACATGATGGCTCACTTCCATAAAGCACAACTAGGTCTAATAGGCTCACTGCCTCAACCCTAAACCTAGCAAGATTACAATGAGGGTTGTTAAACCCTGAGGACTATTAAACCCTATTAGAGGCTCACTGCCTTAATGAAGAAGGCTCACTGCCAAATACAAATCAAATGGTATACCAAAAGGAGTACTGCATAAGCATCTGTCAATATGCCAAGGTGTAGTCTTTTCACAACTTAATTTTGAATCCCAAGTCTTCATCATCACTGATCTTCTATTTCTTCTTTTCTATTCACATGCTTGCATCACACACACATATTCATTCCTCCTCAACTAAAATTCATCGCTCTTATATATCCGCATCATGATTTGATTCATAATCAGGTCGGCATCCAAGATATGAAACATGTTCATTGAAAGATGTAGCTTGTCAACTCAGTCTAATGCATTATATGTTATGCAGACCCAAATCCTTACCCAAACATGTTCATATAGGTTAGCTCTAATCATTTAATTACTTAAGTAGATCCTTCAAGCACTATCTCTTCTTCGCATAATGATTTATTACATCAGTCAGCATGTTCCTTAAGAGCATGCTTAACAGGTTCATCTGTTGACTTACAACTTTTACTGCGGATCACAAAACACTCCCAAAATCATATCAAGGACTCTTCACATATTCCCAATCTTACCCTCAGAACCTCAAGGCATGAGATCATCTTGTGGAGAATTGCAGACCATTAGAACTCAAACTCTGTCTCAATCAAACTCTGTCAAACACTGTGCCGATAGTCAGTAGCTTGCAACTATTTTTTCGGTGGACTTCAAATCTCACAACTCTAGAATTAGACACTTCATACAAGTGTTTACAACACCTTATAACCACATAACAAAACATTCACTTGTGGAGGAATGCAAACCATTATACTGTGTCCTATTCACTATCTCAGCTATACCTCTGCTCATGCAGACTTAGATATTTCTTTTGAGTGACTTTCGGAGGAGGTCAAAACTTGATCTCTGGAACATAACAACCTCAAACAGTTATGAACATCATACCTGAGCCACATTTGTAGGTCTTCATCTGTGGAAGCATACTGATCCAGTTACTATCTCTTACTCTATTCCATGCCCATACTTAGTCTTTTTACCAACCGGATCTGAATTCCAACAAAACCTTCTAGAGTTATGTCTTCCTATCATGTTGATGAGATCTCTGAGCCTTATTGCCATCAATGACAACATACAAGTCTAGACCAGAGCAATGTCTCTTGCCAACAATCTCCCCCTTTGGCATTGATGGTAACACTTGGTGAAAAATGCTTGACTACTCCCCCTTACTATATATACTTTATTTTCCTGCTCCCCCTGAGATGTTTATCCATTTTTCATTGATCTTCTTCTCCCCTTTTGACATCAATGGCAAAGGGTGTGGTTTCAATCAAAATTTGTCAAAAACTGTTATATTCTACCACATATTTACAAGTATAGTCTTATACTTTAGATTACATATGCTAGAAAATGTCACTAAAGATGTTCTTTAGTTGAGCCAACTCAACATCCCAGCTCTTGTTGACACCATCCAAAATTTGTAGGTCTGATGTTGTGGTAGTTTGTGTAGCAAGTTTTGCTTCAACTACAAGCTTGGTCATTGAATCCAGTTTGGGACTGATCAGTCTTCTCAATTGTCCCATTCTACTCTTTATTTGATACCTCTGATTTATTAAACCATTCAAGTTATTATGGATGTTGATGACTTAAGCTTCTTGGTTACTGGGTGATTCATGTACTGGATCAAAGTTCTTAGAAATATTCATTAGTTTTCCTTCCAATTCCTTGATCTTTTCTTCTGTCTTCTTTGTAACTTTCGGCCATGATAGACAAAATTTATATACATCACCAACTTCTCCAATAGCACTCATTCTGTATCTTATTATCTAGTTGAGCCTTATCATGGGCTATCAACTTTGTCAACTCATCTAACCTTTTCTCATTGAACTCTTGTCTACCTTTTGTTTCAGTAGATTTCTCAAAAGATTCAAAATGTTTACTTAACAAACTAATAAGTCCTTTGAGTTGGTTGTTTAGAGGCAAGAAGTTGTCTTTTTGATAAGATGGCATCAACTTCTCCAAAATGTTGGATGCTTCAACAATGAGATCACTATCCTCAATGTGAGACTTCAACATTTCCTCTTGAGCCTTAGCCTGAACAATTGTGACCAACTTCAACTTTTGTGCCAGTGACATTATATCCAAGTTTATTGGACCATGTAGGAATACTGTCTCATCCAAAACCTACTTTCTTTTCTCCAACAGTTCTTTCACTGATTCAGTAGTGTCTCTTGGTATAGGAGAGGTTTCCTCTTTCTGGCTTTGATCCAGACCATCTGGATCCATGTCCTTATTTGTATCTTCCTCTTTTTCTAGTGGAGGAATTTCCATGTCCTATTTTTCATCAATCTTCTCCTTTTTAGATTTATCCTCAGCTTGATGTACCGGAGAGGGTCTAATTTTAAAATCAGTAGGTACTTCTTTCTCCTCAATCACTTTATCATCTTTATCTGATTCTTGCTCCAGGTTCACTTCTAGAATAGATGTATTATTTCCACCATCTATTACTTCATTGTCATAGATGGTAGGGATATTGTATTTCTTTAATGCTACCAAGGTGATCTCCTTTGTTTCCTTAGCCACTTTGTCAATTTCTCCCAACATTAATGAGTTCATTCTTCTCTTAGTTCTGAAGGGATCCTTGATTTATTTGGAGATTTTGGCCTTCTCTTCAAGGGTGATCTCCGGACATAATTTTATCAAGGAGTGATCCCTTAGCTCAATATCTTTTGACATAGCTACTTCTTTTCTTGCAGTCATTAAGCTTTCCAAGCTATGTGGAAGATCATCAATTATTTCAATCAAGGCCTTGTTGTAGATGTTTAGATATTCTACAATAGCAGTTTCCATGATCCTCTTGTCTAGATCATTATATTCATCATACAGTTGTGCAAGTGGTTTTAGATTGCCATCAACTGTTATAGCTTTGAGCACATCTTCAAGGCTTATAGTAGCTTCTTCTATCTGAGGGACATATTATTGTACCCATTTCTCAGATTTACCCTTACCAGAGGGTTTCATTTTGCTAGCTCCAGAGGCTTTAGTAGCCTCAGTCTTCATTCTTTTCACTTCCTCATCTAATTTTGTTGCTTCATCATCAACAACTATGCTAACATGAATTCTCTTGGCCTTTACCTTCTTCCTTTTGAAACTAGTGGCAGGAGTTTCCACACTTGCAGATGGTGTGGAACCAAAGGTAATGGATGCAGCTTCTACAGAGGTGGAGGCTCTAGTTTTTCTTTTTGACATCTTTGGCCTTTCTGGTTCACCCTTGGGTTCTTCTGAAGCTCTAGTTGATTCACCTTTTCTCTTTTCTTTTGCTTTCCTAGCAGCCTATGCCTTTTCCCTTGCCTTTGCCACTTCTTCTTTTGTGAATCCATGCTTTATAGCAATTTCTTCTGCCACTTTCTTCATTTTTCTAGAGATCTCATCTTTTCTTACTTCAACATGAATTTTAGCATGAAGTTCCTCATAAGTCCCAAATCTTTCTTCCTTGGGATCTCTGGGTTTACTTAGCACATGTTGAGCATAACTTTCTAAGATTCATCCATCTACCTCATACCCCATGGGAATCACCCATACTATTTTGGGCTCAACACCTTCCATCAAACACTAATCTTTTGTAACAATAAAGCAAATATTGTCTTTGTATTTTTCAACTACTGCTCTAGGAATTCTTTCTCTGGCTTGCATTGTCCTTTGGAAATTTTTGAAATAGCCCCATAGGGTTGTGTTCTAAGTATCTATTCTACCTATGTTAGATAGATGATCTTTGATTTGTATTGCAACAACTTTATCATTTGTCCAGATTAGATTCTTCATACCTGGTAACTCCTGCATGAAGTAAAAGAATAGGCAAATAATCAGTGTACCATATTTGAATGGATATTTATGCTCTTTGATCTTCCTCAGATTTTCCCTCAACTATTGTCTGAGCAATTCACAAAGATCATACTCTGCATCTTCTTTCATCATCTGAAATGTTGTGTAGATTGAAGTACCAGAGACTGAATTTTCCCTATTTGAGAAATATGTTAGAGTTGGCTATGATTGGAGCCACCTAGGAGACTCACTAAGTCAACTTAACATGTGTGAATTATGTGTGATGTGTGAATATTATTTAACTAGTAAATAGTTAAATAATGTAAATTATCCACACAAGGGTAAACCGGTTAGGTGATAACCCTGTTCACAGCAACACCCCCCTTAAGTGCAACTTAGGGAGTAGCTGACTAAAGCAAGATGCAATCATGGATGGGTCCCAGCTACTAGGCCATGTTAGGTACCCATGTACAACAAATATCAAGTGGAGAAAAGCAGAAAACCTCATGGGAAAAAACTCCTCTCCAAAAGTGAGAACGCATGAAACAATGAAAGTGAAAGAAGTGATAGTAGGAGGACTCAACATGACCCCCCAAGGACTACTTCTATCACATATGTACAATCAAATACTCCCCCATAGGAGAACAAGTGTGAGACTATATGTCCCCCCCCCGCAATGAAGTAGCTCATGTGCCGATGGTGAATGCCTGAAGATGAATGCTGGAAAGTGTCATGTACCTACAAACAACATTTCTCCCCTAAGGAAGAAACCAATCCAAAGGTTGATGTCGAAGAAACTCCATCTCAAGGTATTAGGGAAAAAGCCTCATGATGAATGGTGCAGGTGCACCCCTTCAAAAGGACCAATATACACAAGAGGAAGGAGAAGAAGACTAACTTTAAGTTAACATTTCATGTTATCTATAGCATCTTCAAATGTAACATCCAATGTTAGCATTTCCTATTTATAATGTAATGTTAGCATTTTCTGTATGAAGTTTCTGACAGCTTGGATTAAGGGAAAGTTAATCAAGGTGTCTTAAGCACTAGAGTTTTGCTATCCTATACTCTGCAAGTGTCATGTAACTAATTAGGGGTCTTTACCAATAGTTTTGAAAAATTCAAATCCCAGAAACAGAGGGGAATGTCAGTCCCTCACATTGGGAAAGATAAAAAGGAAAAAACCTTTTTGTAGCAAGGGGGACGATATATATGTTTGTCTTTTGAGAAAAGGAGGAGGGTAATGTAATTCAGAAGCATTAAGGAGGAATAGGAGTTCTGGAAATTGCTTTCTTTTTAGAGTCTGAATGCTGTGTAGATACCCTGTATAGAAATTCATTCTGTGTAGAAATTGTATGTAAATTAATTTTGGGTCTCTGTGGTCGAATGAACTAGATAAATCCATTCCACTGGTAGATTTTTGGGGAAATCAGTGGAATGGATTTGTAAACTATCCCCCTCCATTTTTGTTTATTTGTTTGACTGTTAAGTATGGTGGGATAGAATTTGTAGAATCCTTTCCTGAGAAGATCGTCCTTAAGTATGTGTATTACTGCATTTGCAGAGTGAATATTTTGTGTGTATCCTTCAGTTGTGTCTGTATGAGCATCGTTGAATAGTTTAGATGTCAATTCAAGCCTGAAATGTATGTTTTGGAGACATCGGCGTGAGTTTCCAACTATGCCTCCGACGGAGAAACCATCGGCGTAAGGATTGATATCGGCGTGCCGAAATTAGATTCATCTGACGGTGAAAGTCTCACCGATAGTAATCGCGGCCGAAGGCATCGGCGAGAGTCAGGGCATCGGCCAAGAGGAAGTGTGTTGGTCCGATGGTAGCAAGTCACACCGACAACGGTTTGCATTCAAGTCATCGGCGTGAGCTGTAGGGAAGTCTGGCCGAAAGGGGTCGGCGTAGGAGTTTCAGCGGAACATGAGATATCGGCAGAAGGGAGAAAGGTGGCGCCGATGATAGGTGGTCTCGCCGATAGAGTTGAGGTCATTGGCGAGAGAGGGGTGTATCGGCGAAAGAATTCAACGCTGGGCCGACGGTAGAGGTCAGCCCGACGGAGGGATCAACATAGTCATCGGAGTGATAACGGAGAAGTCTGGCCGATGTAGTTTATATCAGCATGAGTCCCCTCATCGGCAGAAAGAAGAAAGGTGGCACCGACGGTAGGTGGTCTCGTCGATAGAGATAGGTCATCAGCGAGAAAGGAGGCATCGGCGGAAGAATTCAAAGCTAGAGCGACAGTAGGAAGTCTCACCGATCGGGGTGATGAACATGGGAGTCACGCCGACGGAGCAGCTGGTGATAAGTGTTCGGCGTGACATTTAGTATCGGTGAACGCTGAAGAAAGGTGGGCCGATAGTTATTGTCTTGCCGATAGGCAAGAGTGGGTACGCATCGGTGAGACAATTCCAAAGTCTTGCCGATATAGTTTCTTTTGGCTGTCTTGCGGGCTCCAAGAGGTTTTTGAACTGGTTCACACACTTCAGCTGGGCATATGCTCTGCATCAGGTGGTATCAGAGCTAGAGGAAGCTCTGGGAAAGGTTAGTGTGAAAATTTCATTTCTGAAGTTATTTGTTCCATCTAGTAGTAGAAGGAGAAAGCAGAATGTTGGAAGGAGAAGCCTCGGACACTCTTCCAACAAAGATGTCCAATGCTAAATTGACAGCCTTGGTGAAGAAGCAAATAGCAGAAAGTAGAGCTGATAGAGCTCAGAATCAGGCAATGAAGGAAGAACTAGAGAAGCTGAGGGAAAGAGTGGAGAAAGGGGAAGAAAACTCTGGTGAACGAGAAGATGGGGATGAAGAGGAGACCCCAGAGCAGGAAGAGCTAGAGGTTCCTACAGACCAGAGACCCTTACTCAATGCCCTCAAGTCCATGGAAAGAAGGACCATGGATGTGAAAATAGACCTGCCTGTGTTTGCAGGAAAAATGGAACCTTATTCAGTAATGGAGTGGATAGACTGCTTGAATAATTTCTTTGAGACAGAAGAGATACCAGAACACCAACGAGTAAAGATGGCTCAGTCCAAAATGAAAGGAGCTGCACTGACTTGGTGGAATTTCACCCAAGATGACAGGGTGAAAGAGGGAAAGAGCAGAGTTACAACATGGAAGAGAATGATGGTATTGGTGAAAGAAGCCTATGTTCCTTTGGATTACAATATCCAATTACATAAGAGAAAACATAATTTGAAGCAGAAGGAGCTAGATGTCAGTTCATACATAGAAGAATTCATGAAGTTGTGTGTAAAAACAAAGGTAAGGGAAGATGAGGAAGAGAAGGTAGCAAGATACCTCAATGGATTGAGACTTAACATCCAGGAAGAGTTAAATCTGCATAATCCAGATACAGTTCAAAAGTGCTATCAATTAGCACTCAAAGTGGAAGAAAAACTAAAGAGAAGGCATGAGCAGAATCATAGAGGTAGGGGAAGACAACAGAGAGGAGGAAGAAGTCCTTTTAGAGGCAGAGGATTTGGATACCAGAGTGAATCCAACCAAGAGACCAGCAGAGGAGATAACAGTCAGAACCAAGGAGGAAGCTACAATCAAAGGGGAAACTTCAGGGGCAGAAGACCACCTTATAGAGGAAGATCTCAGGGCAGAGGACCTATCAGATGTTACAATTGCAACCAAGAAGGCCATATAGCCAGTAGATGTCCAGCAAAGGCAACAAGTTCAATAGGAGAAAAGAGGATCAATCTGATCCAAGAATCTGATTGTCAAAGTGTAGCAAGCTCAAGCACTATTCCAAGTGTGAATGCTCCTAGTAGTTATGGGTATCCTGAGAATGGAGAATCTTTGATGATTAGGAGAGCAATGACCACCATGAAAGTACCTGGAAAAGAACCTCCACAAAGGAAGTCTCTCTTCAGAACTACTTGCAAGGCAGGAGGAAAGGTATGTAAAGTTTTGATTGACTCTGGATCTACTGAGAATTTTGTATCCATTGAGATGGTAGAAAAACTTAAGCTTAGGAGACTGCCACATCCTTGCCCTTATAAAATTTCATGGCTTACCCAAGGACAGCAAACAGTTGTAGAAGAACAGGCTTGGGTAGAATTTCAAATTGGCCCATATAGGGATAAGCTATTGTTTGACATTGCCAAGATGGATGCTTGCCATCTCCTATTTGGAAGACCATGGCAGTATGATTTAAAAGCATACCATGATGGTGTTAGGAACACCTACTCAATTACCAAGAATGGTCAAGTGATAGAATTGATACCATTAATGGAGACAGAGGGGGAGACAAAAGGAAAAGAGGTTAAAGTGATGATGGTAGAAGGAAGACAATTCATGAAAGAGATAAGAGAAGAAGGAGCAGATACATATGCTCTAATTCCTTGCCTAATGGTAAACAAGGAACAGCAGAAAGAAGTCAAGGGAGAAAAGAGACAAAAATCCATAGAACCAACTGTCCAAGAGCTATTGGACAAGTACAAAGGCATTAGTTCTGATGGGATGCCAAGTTCCTTACCACCTATAAGAGAAATCAGCCATTGTATAGATCTGATCCCAGGATCTACACTTCCCAACAAAGCAGCATATAAGCTCACTCCAGATCAGAATACAGAGGTAGCAAGACAAATTGAAGAGTTGTTGCAGACAGGCCTAATTGGCAAAAGTTTAAGCCCATGTGCGGTACCGGCTGTACTAGCACCAAAGAAGGAAGGCACTTGGAGACTTTGCACTGATTCAAGGGCTATCAACAAAATAACAATCAGGTACAGATTTCCAATCCCTAGAATAGAAGATTTACTTGATTGTTTAGGAGGAGCTAAATACTTCACCAAAATAGATTTAAAGAGTGGTTATCATCAGATTAGGATTAGACCTGGTGATGAGTGGAAAACAGCATTCAAGACAAATGAGGGGTTATATGAGTGGAAGGTCATGCCTTTTGGTTTATCCAACGCTCCTAGTACCTTTATGAGATTGATGAATGAGGTCTTGAGAGAGTTCATAGGTAAATTTGTCATAGTATATCTAGATGACATCCTGATTTTCAGCACTACGAGAGAAGAACACCTCATCCATATAGACTTGGTTCTCAAAAGGTTACATGAAGAGCAGCTAATGATAAATTTAGCAAAATGTCTGTTTATGCAAGAAGAAATCATTTACTTAGGATTTGTTATCTCACATAACAAACTGAGAATGGATCCAGAAAAGGTAAGTGCCATATTGTCTTGGCCAACACCCAAAACTGTGCATGATGTTAGAAGTTTTCATGGATTAGCAACCTTTTATAGGAAGTTTATAAAGGGATTTAGTCATATCTGTGCACCCATGCTTGACACTATAAAGGGGGGACAGAAGTGCAAGTTTACATGGACAAAGGAGGCAGATAATTCTTTTGAAATGTTGAAGAAGAAGATAGCAGAACAGCCAGTTCTTGCTTTTCCTGATTTCAGCAAGATTTTTCAAGTAGAATGTGATGCAAGTCATATTGCTATTGGAGCAGTACTCAGCCAAGAAGGTAGGCCAATTGCATTCTTCAGTGAAAAATTAAATGATGCCAAGAAGAGATACTCATCCTATGATTTGGAGATGTATGCTCTAGTCCAGTCACTTAAGAAATGGAGGCATTATTTGATGCCCAAAGAATTCATAGTGTTCACAGATAATCAGGCTCTCAGTTTCTTAAACAGTCAAGAGAAGCTGAATCATAGACACATGAAATGGGTGGAAACTTTACAAGCTTTCACTTTCACACTCATGCACAAGAAAGGGGTTAAGAACAAAGTAGCAGATGCTTTGAGCCGGAGAGTTCTGACCATAAATCAGATCCAATTGGAGAGTGTTGGGATTGATTCGTTGAAGACAATGTATGCAGATGATGAAGACTTTGGAGAGATCTATACGGTATGTACTTCTTTTGGAGACAAATATCATGTTGAGTTTTCTGAATTTCTGATCCAAGATGGATTACTTTTCAAAGGTGGACAACTGTGTATTCCCAGATGTTCTATGAGACTGAATATTATTCAGGAGAAACATTGTGGGGCTCTGTCGGGACATTTTGGTCTTGATAAAACTCTTGATCTTGTCAAAAGGCATTACTATTGGCCTAAGTTACAGTCAGATGTGAGAAAATTTGTGGAAGCATGTGTAATATGTCAGAAAGCCAAAGGAAGATCCACAAATGCAGGTTTGTATCAGCCATTACCCATTCCTTCTAGGCCATGGGAGAGCATAAGCATGGATTTTGTACTAGGTTTGCCTAGGACAAGGAAAGGATATGATAGTGTTTTTGTGGTAGTCGACAGATTCAGTAAAATGGCACATTTCTTGCCATCTAAAACCACTTGTGATGCTTCATATGTAGCTGATTTGTTTTTCAAGGAGATAGTGAGAATACATGGTTTACCATTGAACATAGTATCAGACAGAGATGTGAAGTTTATTGGCCACTTCTGGAGAACTCTTTGGAAAAAGTTGGGAACTAATTTATCTTTCTCATCAGCCTACCATCCTCAAACAGATGGGCAGACTGAAGTTGTTAACCGTTCATTGGGTAACCTACTCAGGTGTTTAACCAGACAGCATGGAGAGAAATGGGATAATATCCTCCCACAAGCAAAATTTTCTTATAATGACACCATCAATAGGAGTACAGGGAAGTCACCTTTTCAGATAGTGTATGGAATTCATCCAAGGGGTATTCTGGAGCTGAGAGATCTACCTGTAGGAGAACCTATTAGTGCAGATGGTGAAGCTTTTGCTTCAACTATTAAAGAAGTACATGATCAGGTCAAGCATCAACTCCAACAGGCTACAACAAAGTACAAAACATATGCTGACCAGAAGAAAAGAGATTTACAGTTTGAAATTGGAGATTTGGTCTGGGTAAATCTGAAAAAGGAAAGGCTCCCCAAAGGTAAGTATACTAAGCTAATGCAGAGGAAGATTGGACCCTGTCAAATTTTAAAGAAGTGTGGACAGAATGCATATGACATCCAACTTCCTCCAGATCTTGGATTGTCACCAATTTTCAATGTCTGTGATTTGACTCCATACAAGCCAAGTGCCGATGTAGAACAGGCACCATTGTAGGCAGCAACTGATGACATTCCGAAGCATGATCCACCAAAGTTGCACCACATCTTAGACTCACGAGTGGTTAAGAAGACTAGAAACAAAGAATACTTGGAGTATTTGGTGGCTTGGCAAGGACAACCCGATTCAGAGGCAGTTTGGATGACTGCTGATCAGATTTCCAATCATGGTGCAGACCTACCAACCCTGATCTCAAAGGGGCTTGAGATCTCTTCTCTCGGGGAGTATGGTGCAGGTGCACCCCTTCAAAAGGACCAATATACACAAGAGGAAGGAGAAGAAGACTAACTTTAAGTTAACATTTCATGTTATCTATAGCATCTTCAAATGTAACATCCAATGTTAGCATTTCCTGTTTATAATGTAATGTTAGCATTTTCTGTATGAAGTTTCTGACAGCTTGGATTAAGGGAAAGTTAATCAAGGTGTCTTAAGCACTAGAGTTTTGCTGTCCTATACTCTGCAGGTGTCATGTAACTAATTAGGAGTCTTTACCAATAGTTTTGAAAAAATCAAATCCCAGAAACAGAGGGGAATGTCAGTCCCTCACATTGGGAAAGATAAAAAGGAAAAAACCTTTTTGTAGCAAGGGGGACAATATATATGTTTGTCTTTTGAGAAAAGGAGGAGGGTAATGTAATTCAGAAGCATTAAGGAGGAATAGGAGTTCTGGAAATTGCTTTCTTTTTAGAGTCTGAATGCTGTGTAGATACCCTGTATAGAAATTCATTCTATGTAGAAATTGTATGTAAATTAATTTTGGGTCTCTGTGGTCGAATGAACTAGATAAATCCATTCCACTGGTAGATTTTTGGGGAAATCAGTGGAATGGATTTGTAAACTATCCCCCTCCATTTTTGTTTATTTGTTTGACTGTTAAATATGGTGGGATAGAATTTGCAGAATCCTTTCCTGAGAAGATCGTCCTTAAGTATGTGTATTACTGCATTTGCAGAGTGAATATTTTGTGTGTATCCTTCAGTTGTGTCTGTATGAGCATCGTTGAACAGTTTAGATGTCAATTCAAGCCTGAAATGTATGTTTTGGAGACATCGGCGTGAGTTTCCAACTGTGCCTCCGACGGAGAAACCATCGGCGTAAGGATTGATATCGACGTGCCGAAATTAGATTCATTCGACGGTGAAAGTCTCACCGATAGTAATCGCGGCCAAAGGCATCGGTGAGAGTCAGGGCATCAGCCAAGAGGAAGTGTGTTGGTCCGATGGTAGAAAGTCACACCGACAACGGTTTGCATTCAAGTCATCGGCGTGAGCTGTAGGGAAGTCTAGCCGAAAGGGGTCGGCGTAGGAGTTTCGGCGGAACATGAGATATCGGCAGAAGGGAGAAAGGTGGCGCCGACGATAGGTGGTCTCGCCGATAGAGTTGAGGTCATCGGCGAGAGAGGGGTGTATCAGCGAAAGAATTCAACGCTGGGCCGACGGTAGAGGTCAGCCCGACGGAGGGATCAACATAGTCATCGGAGTGATAACGGAGAAGTCTGGCCGATGTAGTTTATATCGGCATGAGTCCCCTCATCGGCAGAAAGAAGAAAGGTGGCACCGACGGTAGGTGGTCTCGTCGATAGAGATAGGTCATCGGCGAGAAAGGAGGCATCAGCGGAAGAATTCAAAGCTAGAGCGACAGTAGGAAGTCTCACCGATCGGGGTGACGAACATGGGAGTCACGCCGATGGAGCAGCTAGTGATAAGTGTTCAGCGTGACATTCAGTATCAGTGTACGCTGAAGAAAGGTGGGCCGATAGTTATTGTCTTGCCGATAGGTAAGAGTGGGTACGCATCGGTGAGACGATTCCAAAGTCTTGCCGATATAGTTTCTTTTAGCTGTCTTGCGGGCTCCAAGAGGTTTTTGAACTGGTTCACACGCTTCAGCTGGGCATATGCTCTACATCAATGAATGCCTCTAAAGACTGCTCAAGTGTCCACATATCAAAATCAAAGAATGGCACGATGCAATGAGGTGTGACCAATCCAAAATCCTGGGTAGACTGATGAAGAACAACCTCCAAAGATGAAGTAGATGGGATAACAGTTGTGTTGTAACTGTCATCAAAGAGGAGAGATAACCCCTCAAGTGTGTCCTCCAAATTTGCAATATAAGACTCACAAAACAAGTCTGATATACCTACCGAGAAAGTATCCCACAAAGTTGTGTCTAAAAGACTGGAATGATCCTGCTCAACTGAAGTAAATGAAACCATGTCGATGTAGATCTCTAAAGAAGCAGGAGGTTGAGGTGATGGAATCTCACATGAACCAAAGTGGGTGAAAGAACACCAAGGTTCAAGTGACCAAACTTCTCCTCAGAATCATGATTCACACTTGATGCATGAGTGTGAATATCAATCAATGGATCTACATCATCAGAAGAAGCAAAATGGGAGAATGTATACAAGCAAGATGCATGATCAACCATCCCAACAACAATGATATCTCTACTCTCCAAGTCTCTTATGATCACTGAATCAGGAGTGAACTCAACTGTCTTCCCTACACCACAATGAGTAATCTGGTAGATAGAAAGGAGATTGGTTATCAAGGAAGGTACACACAACACATTATTGAATGTATTCTCTCCAATATCAACAGTTCCTTTACCAGTTGCATGCATGTATGTATTGTTACCCATCAAAATAGGTGGTGAAGTACATGACTCAAATGAAGAGAACATCCCTTGTGAAGATGCCATATGATGAGAAGCTCCAGAATCAAGAAGCCATCTCTTTAACTAGAGACTTGTTGAAGCAAAGAGTGCATGTCCTTTTCCTTTGATTATACCATTGGTAATGCCTACTGTCACTGTCTATGTAGATGTTGATGGTTTCGAAGAAGAGGATGTACTAGGTCATGATGATGACATGTTGATATTGTGATTTTGAATAATGTGAGTCAACTCATCAATTTTCTTCTCATAACACTTATGCTCATCATGTCCTAGTTTCTTGCAATATCCACACTTTGGTCTCTCCTTCTTAGATGATTCCTCCTTGGGAAACGATGAGGACTTAGGTGATTTGGATAACCATAGATGCAAATCTTACTATGTTGTCCTCAATGTCATTGATTGTAAGTGCCCTCTTGTCAAACTTTTCTCTGATGGCCTTCATAACCTTGTCATTCTTCATGGCTTGCAAGAGTGGTAATGATCCAATGGAGCACAAACCAATAACTGCCCTTATAGATTCTCTTGTGATCTTAAAGGGTCTCTTGAGCCATATGAATTCATCATGAACTCTGCTTAATACATACCTGACCCATTTGTCCTCAACAAATGTCAAAAAATTAATGTATTGAACGAAGTTCTTGGTTTCCAATACCTTGAATTCATTCTTCAACACGTAACCCTCATCACTTAAATGATTTAGAAATAAATCAGTGAGATTTCTTTTACGATGTTCCTCTAGGGTGACATGAATATAGGCCCTAACATCCTCTGCATGCAAGACTCCATGTGGAATTCCTAAGAATGCACCTGTCTGGTCGACTTCCACTGATTTAAACGGGTGTTTCTTGAATTTTGGTCGAGGTCACTCAGTAATATCAACAACTTGTGGTGTCACCATCTCAAAATTTTAACAGATTCACAAATAGGGTTTGAACAGAAATACCTTGTTTCGCCAAATTTGGGCTTCCTTTCTCTAAATTTCTCCAAGCACTTCAAATCTTGGTTATCATTACTCAAAGTTTGCTCCAATCCTCTGATTACTTGATAGCTTCAAGTGCAAAGTGATTCTAAGACCAAACAAGTTCCTTTTATCCTTCTCAAGACTTAACATGATCGTCATTAATGCTTGTTCCAAAAAGTTGTTAAACTCTTCCCTGTAGAGTGCAGTCGATTAGGATTGCTTTGCAATACTCTACATTAGAAATTTTTCTTCTAGAATTTCTTTTAGGGGATCTATCATGTTGGATTCTACCACATATCTCTATGCTAGATTCCATCGCCAACTTTCTAGCTAGGGGATTTAGATTTTTAATGTTGCTCTCTCTAAGCCAGAGCCCCCAATTTACTTCCTGGAGGAAGTATCTGCACTAGATGATGGTGTGGATTTATTCTCAACTTTGTTTGCATCTTTCCTAATCCAGATCTTTCTCATCTCATTCTTGATTTCTACCAGATCAATCTTTTCTTTTCCCTTATCATTCCTCTGCTCTGTTTTTCTTTCTTCAGCATAGTAATTTATCTTCATATTCTTTCTTTTGCATAATCTTTCAACATGTCTAAATTTGTTGCAATTGAAACATACAATGTTTCCTTGTCCTTGATTTCTTCCTCTGAATGAATTCATCCTTGATCTGCATTAATTAGCCATGTGTCCAAATCTATTACATGTAAAACACTTGCCTTTGAAGAATTGACCATTCCTAGAATAGTTTGGCATATTTCTTGACACACTTCAACACTCATTTGCTTTATGACCAATCTTCTTGCATTTGAAACATTTACTAGAGAAGGATGGAACATTTTGATTCATTCTACTTATTGCATTTAAAACAGTAGCCATTGAAAGATGGGTACCTTTGAGCATTTGGTTGCTTGACCGAAGGTCCTCTAGGTCTTCTTCTTTGATTTCTAAACTGGCATCCTCTATTTTGCCTTGACTCAGTGTTTATTTGACCAGATTTTGAACTTTCTCCTTTCTTAAATCCCAAACCTTGCTTGTCATCAACACTCTTTTGGCTAGCAATCATTTCATCAAGATTTGCAATACTTATCTTGAATTTTTCTTTAAAGCTCTTGGCCTTTTCCAAGTCTATTTTTAGACTTACAGTTTCTTTTTCAAGTTTTGCACAATCTTCTAATCTTTTATTCACAACTAAATTTAGATCATCTTTTGCTTTTGTTCTTTCTATAACTTCTACTTTCAGATCATTCATGGCTTCATTTGCTGATCTCAATTGATCATTAACTTCTTTATATTTGTCTTTGAATTTCTTGATTTGCTCTTTTATCTTTGAGATGCATTCATCAACTTGTTGCAAGTTTTCTTTCAGATCGCTGACTTCTACTTTAGATTTTTCAAGATCCATAAGAGTTGCTTCTAGTTCCTTGTTACTTTCATAATTTCCAAAACTTCTTGCTACCATGATCACACTATCCTAGATCTTCCTTAAGCTGTTAGACTTTTTCCAAGGAACCTCGCTCTGATACCAATTGTTGAATGTCAGGAACACTGAGAGGGGGGTGAATCAATGTTCTATAAATTTTTGTTTTTAACCATTTCCTAGAATAAATTAAACAAGAGCACAACATGAAAATGAATAGCAACCATAAAATCATGACACATGGACACCAATATTTTTACATGGAAAACCCAAAGAGGGAAAAACCACAGAGAGGATTAGCTCTCAAATATATATTGCAATCTTTACAAATAATGATGTTCAGGCTTGGTCACTCCACGGGCCTAGAACATGATGGCTCACTGCCATGAAGCACAACTAGGTCTAGTAGGCTCACTGCCTCAATCCTAAACCTAGCAAGATTACAATGAGGGTTGTTAAACCCTATTGGAGGCTCACTGCCAGACTCACTACCTTAATGAAGAAGGATCACTACCAAATACAAATCAAACGGTATATGAAAAGGAGTATTGCATAAGCATTTGTCAATATGCCAAGGTGCAATCTTTTAACAACTAAATTCTGAATCCCAAGTCTTCATCATCATTGATCTTCTATTTATGCTCTATTATTCACATGCTCGCATCACACACACATATTCATTCCTCCTCAAATGAAATTCATTGCTCTTATATATTCGCATCATGATTTGATTCATAATCAGGTCGGCATCCAAGTTATGAAATGTGTTCATTGAAATATGTAGCTTGTCGGCTCAGTCCTGTAACATCAGAAAATGTCCGCATGGGGGCTTTTCCCTCATAAGGTTTAGCTCCTGGGTCTTTTGCATGCATTTAGGACATCTTACTTCATAATTTGGCATCTCGATGGAATGAGCCCTAAGTAACATGACAAATGGGACCTAGGAGGACCCCTTAAGTTGTACCCTACCCAAAATAGGGGGGAGGACTTGGGCGCCCGTGCCCTAGTCCTTCCCTATTTTGGGGCAGCCCCAATTTATGAGTGTTATTTTATGACCGTTATTTGGGTCCTTTGCCAACACAATAAGTTTGAATTACGAAAATCATGGCGGGAGTGTTTGTAGTTGCATATAAAAGCATGTTTAGGCATTCATTTGTAAACTAGAGCATTACTAGATGATTACTAGCAAGTTGTTGTGTTCTCAAGGTGATTCAAGGCTTTCATTGTGTTGCAAGAGAATACTTGTGTGGTTTATGTGTTTGTGTTTGCAGATTTGAGCATCCATTCATCATGGAATGAAGAGCATCTTCCTCCCATGATATCTTCACTACAAGGTGACATTAAATTATTTTTTCATCATCATTTTCTTTAGTTTTTGCCTCTACCTCACAAGGGCATGCACTCTCTATCTGAAAACGGTGTTCAGAGACTTAAGTGTCCTCCAGGGCTTGACTGAGGCAAGCCTCTAAACACCGCAACCCCCTCCCAAAGTTTTGTGATTATAGGTTACAGGTGTCGCATTTGGGAAAAGTAAAGTTGTAGGAAGGATCAGCAGACATCAAGGATTTAGGATCCAAAGAGAAGCAGGAGACCAGAGCATTTCCAAGACTTGGGTGCTCGCTCTAGTGTCCTCCGCAACTAAATTTCTAGAAATAGGAGTTACAGTCCTGATCAATGTCAGAAAGAGGTCAGGATCCCGCAAAGAAACTAGCAACTTGGACTTGGACGCCCGCTCCAGTGTCCCCGAGTGTTCTGCCTTGGAACCCTAAAAATAGGTACTCTGTGATTTAATATTTTACTCCTGTCTGTAAGAGATTTTTCTGTTATTCATCAGTTTATTACCATATTTGCATAATTAGGGTTTTAATGGTCAATTGAGCATAAGAGAAGAGAAATTGATAATTAAATTCCCTAATCCAAGTTTCCCTACATCTCACAGTGATCTAGGGTATGATAGTGAATTTCCACTCAACCCTAGATCCTTGAATGTAAAGGGTGAAAGGAGGATTCAAACATCTAAATACTAAAACATTAAACAATCCAAATTTTACCCTAAACAAGTCCGATGCATTATATGTTATGCAAACCTAAATCTTTGCCCAAACGTGTTCATATAGGTTGGATCTAATCATTTAATTACTTAAGTAGATCCTTCAAACACTATCTCTTCTCTGCATAATGATTTATTACATCATTCGGCATGTTCCTTAAGAGCATGCTTAACAAGTTCATCTGTTGACTTACAACTTTTACTACGGCTCACAAAACACTCCCAATATCATATCAAGAACTCTTCACATATTCCCAATCTTACCCCTAGAAATGCAAGGCATTGTATCATCTTGCGGAGAATTGCGAACCATCAGAACTTAGACTCTATCTCAGTCAAACTCTGTCAAACATTGTACCGATACTTAGTAGCTTGCAACTATGTTTCCAGTGGACTTCAAATCTCACAACTCTAGAATTAGACACTTCATACAAGTGTTTACAACACCTTATAACCGCATAACAAAACATTCAATTACGGAGGAATGCATACCATTATTGTGCCCTGTTCATTGTCTCAACTATACCTCTGCTCATCCAAACTTAGATATTTCTTCTAAGTGACTTTCAAAGGAGGTTAGAAATTGATCTTTGGAACATAACAACCTCAAATAGTTATGAACATCATGTTGGCAAGAGACACGTTGTGGCTTCATGAGTGTTGTCATTGATGGCAACAAATTCCATCCCACACATCTGCAGGACATGGTATGACCATACCAGAAGACAGACTGAAGTGTATCTTGGTCCAAGAATAGAGCATGTAGCAAGGTCTGACAGTCAGGTCCGGATCTCTCAGAGGAAGTATCTCAGTAAAGTGCAGACTTGGGGAAGTCAAGAGGAGTACCATGACTAATATATTCTAGAGATTGAGCCTCCGATGATGTAAGAGTGAAAAGATATGAACACCTAAGTGTTGGGTTGCTGTTTAGCAGAGTAGATTGAGGAAGAATTGACCGGCAGAGCTTCAGACCTTAATCCGGATGAGATATTGATGGTAATAAAGTTTCTTAAGGGATCATTCATGATTGGCCAACATGATTGATGACTTCTATAAGCATCTCTTTGATACGCATCACTTGGTAAGCAAGGATTCAGCCGACAGACCAGAGTTTGGGAAAATATTGAGTATTCTGGATGCCGACTAGAAAGACATTAAAATCCTTTGTGTGGATATATATACCAGATGGATTTTGATGAGAAGGTGTGTGTGGTGTATTATGGAGTGTGAATAAAAGTAGAGAGTAGTGTGGAAGTAGTAATACTGGTCCAGTACGTGACAGGACAGTAGCACCAAAGAAGAGGAAGAATGAAGTGCAGTAGATCAGTGTATTGAGCCTAACTGGAACTGAACCTCAGCATATGTGGATGCTTCTCATCAGTTCAAGTATCTTGTTTCTACCTTTGTACCTTATAGACAGTGAGTCTCTTGTAGGCAGTGAGCCTCTTTGAGCAGTGTGCTCAAGCAGTGAGCCCTAATTGGCAACTGCCATTTTGTATTTCTATTCTTCTAATAGAGAATACAATCTTGGGTTAATCACCCCATGGTTTTTCCCTTAACCGGGTTTTCCACGTCAAAATCATTGTGTTATGTGTATTGATTTTGTTTATGCTTTCATGGTTATGGATGCTTATTTGTTTTGATGCTGCACTAGTTATTAAAGAAGAACAGAAAGTTAAATTAATTAAGATAACTGATTCACCCCCCCCCCTTAATTATCAACAATTGGTATTGGAGCCAAGTTCCTCCAAACAGAGCCTAACAGCTTGAGGAAGATCTGGGAATTCCAATGGATGTGTATGGTATGAGGGAACAACTTTAGTCTGCCCTTGATGATCTTGAGAAATCTCACTCTGAAGTCAATAACTTGAGGGAAAGACTCAAACAAGCTGATGATTTCATAAATGAACTAAAGGAGAAACTGAGTATCTCTATGAAAAAGAGAAAGGAACTTCGTTAGCAATTAGCGAGTCAAAGTGAAGCCAATGATACTAATGAAGATCTGAATGAGAAGAAAAAATTATGTGAGAAGCTATCAAAAGAGGTCATTATGGTAAGACATGAAATGGAATCAGGGGTTATGAAATTCACCCAAAAAAATTGAAGAGAAAAGAAAGATTGAAGATAATCTAAAACAATCTCTCAAGGAGAAGTCAGAAGACTGCCACAAAATGGATAGAATAATCAAGCATTTGAAATTTGATCTTGAAGAAGCTAGAGATAATGAAGAACTTGAGAATTAGATTGTCACTCTAAAAAGGGATCTTCAAACAGCAAATGAATAAAAAGAGAAATTCAAGATAATCTCTACTCAGCTTGAAGTTCTTCTTGAAAGCCAAAAGAGGATAGATGACAAGCAAGGCTTGGGGTATGAGAAAGGTGAAAGCTCTGGATCCGGTTAGAAGAACTTTGGATCAGGAAATCCAAGGAATAGGCCTAGAAGACCTCTGGTAAGGCAACCAAATGCTCAAAGATATCCATCCTTCAATGGATACTACCACAATTGCAATAACTTTGGTCATAAAGCAAGTTAGTGCAGAAGAAGAATGAATCAGACTAATTCATCCTTCTCCAGACAATGTTTTAATTGCAAAAGGTATGGTCACAAATCTCATGAGTGTAGAAATATGCAAATGAACAATTCATTCAATGGTAGATGCTTTACATGCAATAGAATGGGACATATGGCTAATCAGTGTAGATCAAGAGGATATTAGTCAAATATGTAAAGAAATGTTGTTTGCTACAATTGCAATAGATCTGGTCATATTGCCAAATTCTGTAGAAGTAAGAATTAGGATAAAAGGGGTTCGGTGCATCATAATCAAAATCAAGACAAAAGAAAAGGAAAGGTGAATGCGGATGAAATTCAAAGGGAGATGAACAAGATTTGGGTGAAGTGAAGTACAGAAAATGTTGGGGATGGATCCGCACCAGAATTTAGTGTTGATATTCTTTCCGGAAACTAAATAAGATGAGCTCTGGTTTAGGGGGAGTCAACAAGGAAAACAAATTTCCCCAGCCAGATAATTGGTGCCTGAAATTGGCACAAGGAAAGTTGTGGATTAAAGGGTTCTTAGAGAAACATCTAAAGAAGCCTTGATAAAGATATGGAAGATCCACAAGAAGATTTGAAGAATCTAATCTTCAAAGATTGATCTGGTTTGGCAGTTTTCCGGTAAAAGTTGGATGTTCACAATTTGATCCGGTGTGACTCTAAACTAAAACATCTTGATCTGCAAATAAAGGGGATGATTCGAGGAAAGCAGAGACATTGAAATTCATCACTAAAAACAGCTCTAAGTACATCTCAGTGATCCAGAAAAATCTCTCTCATGATAAGGCAACTGAAATAACTTAAGTTGTGCATTTATTACAAAATGAAATTAGAGTTTGCTCAGAGATAAAAGGGTCCATTTGCTTGTCATTTGCACATTTGCATTAGTGAAAAAGGACAAGAAGAGCTCTACAAATAAGTTTTCTTCATATCTCTCAAGGATCAATCGTAGAATTCAAGACAACCGGTGATCTTTTTGGCTCTTTTCGTGAACCCTAGAGGCGTAAAAAGGTACTTTTTGCTCTTGTAAATCTCTCTTTGTATCTGTTGAAAGATGGCTAGTCTGAATATTGTCAAAATCATTGATAGGTCACACCCTAAATTCAAGAAACACCCTTATAAATCTCTAGAAGTAGATCCTTTAGGCGCATTCTCTAGCATTCTGCATGGGGTTTTGCATATTGAAGATGTTAGGGCATACATTCATGGGAATATTGAGGAATTTAGGGAATCCAAGTTGATGGATATATATCATAAGCAGCTAATAGATGAATCATTTGAACTCAAACCTTAGTACAAAGCCATCCAGGACAAGCATTTTGGATAGTGCATTCATTTCCCCTATTTTGCAGAAGATGAATGGGTCCGGTATATTATGAGCAGAGTGCATGTCAACTTCACATGGTTGACAAGGCCATTTAAGATCACAAAGCATGCCATTAGGGTGGTGACTGGATTGCACTCATCCAGTGGGTTACCTACTCTCAATCAGTCAAAAACCAAACTATGAGTGAGGCTATTAGATCTAAATTTGATAAAAGAGCAATGACAATTGAGGATATCATAGATCCTGATATCAAGTTTGCCGCCATGATAATTGGCTATAAGATATATCACTCCAGTAGAGAGAATTTTGTATCCGGGACAGCAATTTACACTGCTTATGAAATGTTAAGAAAGAATGCTGACTATGATCTTTGTGAGCTCCTTCTGAACCAATTTTTAGATAATCTGTAGAAGATAAAGAAGGATAAGAAGAATTCTTTCAAATACGGTGGCTTGATACTCTGTCTATTCTTCTATTACATGAATGAGCTACCCGGATCTAGTGGCTGGATATGGCAAAACGATAGACCTGTTGCCATACAAATCAAGGATTATTTGTATTGGCTTGGTGATGCCAAGGCACAAAATACAGCTCTGGGGTTACTTCAAAAACTTCCAAAGCTTGATGTCAGCCAGAGAAAGAATCCCCCAATCATTGGTTGAGAAATACAAGGATACAGTGTGCTTTATGGTAGACACTGATCAATGCCTAATGGAGGCAATGGAGCCAAGGACAGTCTGGATCATGCCAATGGGGTATGAAGTAGATGAGAAAATTATGGAGCTACATGTTCAACACATGCTAAGTCAACCCAAGGATCCTAAGGCAGAAAGGTTTGGAACCTACCAAGAGCTGAGTATAAAAGTTCATGTTGAACTTAGACAGGCTGAGATCAAAAGAAAAGTAAGAAGGGAAGTAGAAGAATTCACTAAGAGACATGGAATATCAAAGGAGGTAGTTGATGCCAATAGAGAGAAGAAGGATAGGGCAGAGAAAGAAAGGCAAGAAACAGAAAAAGAAAGTGCTCCAGAACAAGCCCCCTCCCAGACCAAATCCTCTAGAAGCTCTGACCTGCCACCTCTAAAGCCAAAAAGCATCAAAACCAAAAGCCAAGACATTCGGAAAGGGAGAGAAGAGAACTAAGACAAAGGCCACAAGGTCTTACATCAGTCAGAAGGATGATGAAGAGACATAATCTGATGAGGAGATCAAGAAAATGAAGAAGAAGAAGAAGAAATCCGGTGAACCCTCTACTGGTCATAACAAGGAAGCAGAGGCAGAAGAGTTTGTTGAAAGGCCTACTCTGTCCATTGATGATGTAGTCAAATCAATCACTGTGGATGGGAACCTAAAACCAATGACTGAATTCTATGATGAATATAATGAAGCTGACCAAAAGATCTTACAAGAAGCTATAGTTAGGTATCTGAATATCTATAATAAGGCAATCATTGAAATCATATCTCTAATTCCCAAGAGCCTAGAGAAGGAACTAGAAATAAGGAAGAACAATGCTAAGGCAAAGGACCTTGAGATCCGGGAACAGATAGCTATTTATCTCTATCCTTCAATCACTCTGAAATAAATGAATATGATCTTCAAAGATTGCAAGGATGAGTTTTGGAGCAAAGCTAGAATGAATCAGCTTATGCTTGGAGAAACTGACAAAGTGGCAAAAGAAATAGAAGATATCCTCTGGAATGCCTATAAAAGATTCAATATTCCTATCATAGAGGATTTAGGTGATGAACCCTCTGTCATGGACGATGAAGAACTCAGTACATCAAAGGAAGATCCTACAGAGAAAAATGCAGAAGAATCAAAAGAGATAAGTGAGGAAAGAACTCAGGATTTGGATTCCTCTGTTCCGGAAGAGGAAGTCCCTAAAGAAGTAAACACCTCTCTTTTGGATTCCCCTGTTGACATCGGAACTAAAGAAGAAATAAGAAAAGAAGATGAGAAAAAGGAAAGAGAAAAGGATCAAACAGAGAAGGTCTCTGTTGACACGAAGGTCTCTGTTGACACCTCTAAGGCCACAGAAGGAAAGGAAATTGTCTCTGGCAAGAGACACTGTAGAGGTTGTTAAGGACTTCTTGACAAAGGAAATGATGGAATTGGATGATCCAGAGCTACTCCAAGGACCATTCAATTTTGATTCCCTCTCCCCGGTTCAAACCATGAAGATAGCATCCTTTGCTCAAGCAAAGGTAAAAGAAAAACTTCTAAAGTCTCACATGCAAGACTATGAGCTAATAGAAATTACATCCAGTGTATTGGAGAAGATCATACCATCCTTCCAAAAGGATCTCTCGGCCTCCTCATCCGGTAATCTAAAATCTCTTGTAAATTTTGTTAATACACATTTTGATTCCTTAGAGAAGTCAGCCGAAGAAAAGGTCCAGAAGGTGTTTTTGGGAAAAAGATTATCCGAAGTACAAGGGCTAATAACAAATGATAGGAGAACTATGGATATTGGGATAAAGAACTTAGAAAATGCTCTCAAAGATGGCGAAGAAGTTTATAAATTTTGTTTATCCTGGTCTAAAGTGACAAAGGATATTGAGAAGAAAATGAAAGAACAAGAGGGTAAACTGTCAAGTTTATCTCAAAGTTTTGATCCTCTCACCTCTTCCATAGTAAATCAAGAGTGTCAGACTATTGTAGTT
This sequence comes from Cunninghamia lanceolata, assembly GCA_027924645.1. Lineage (NCBI taxonomy): Eukaryota > Viridiplantae > Streptophyta > Pinopsida > Cupressales > Cupressaceae > Cunninghamia > Cunninghamia lanceolata. The sequence goes on along the minus strand of BSBN01000012.1, from coordinate 16,480,380 downwards.
ATAAATGAAATAAAGAAGCTTGAGAAGGAGAAGAAAAATAGAATAAACAGGTTAAGTGAACTTAGAGGGATAATTATCCCTAAATTAGAGGCCATGCATGAGGCCCTATCTGATGCTCAGACCACAGTCCGGACCAATGATCCGACAGATCTAAAGAGGGCAGAAGCTTTTACATTCCTGTTAAGTGGTCACATCTCAATTTTGGACAAAATGAAGCAGAGTTAGGCAACAGAATTTGTCCAGTTGAAGACAACTTTTGTAGATATACTTCAATATATGTAAGTATAACATGTATATACACTTATGCGGCTGAGTATAGTTGGATTTTTAGGATTTTTGGTGTGCAGATCCTACCCTTTGCCATTGATGTCAAAGGGGGAGTGAGGAGCAGTGAAAAATGTGGAATCTAGCTAAGGGGGAGCTCCAAAAAAGTGTACATAAGAATAGAGCATCAGCCAAGGGGGGGTATGCTATAACACTTAGTCATTTTTCACTAAGTGTTGCCATCAATGCCAAAGGGGGAGATTGTTGGCAAGAGACATGTTGTGGCTTCATGAGTGTTGTCATTAATGGCAACAAAGTCCATCCCACACATCTGTAGGACATGGTATGACCATACCAGAAGACAGATTGAAGTGTATCTTGGTCCAGTAAGCAAGAACAGAGCATGTAGCAAGTTCTGATAGTCAAGTCCAGATATCTCAGAGGAAGTATCTCAGTAAAGTATAGACTTGGGGAAGTCAAGAGGAGTACCATGACTAATATATTCCACAGATTGAGCCTCCGGTATGTAAGAGTGAAAAGATATGAACACCTAAGTGTTGGGTTCCTGTTTGGCAGAGTAGACTGAGGAAGAACTGACCAGTAGAGCTTTAGACCTTAATCTGGATGAGATATTGATGGTAATAAAGTTTCTTAAGGGATCATTCATGATTGGCCAACATGATTGATGACTTCTATAAGCATCTCTTTGATACGCATCACTTGGTAAGTAAGGATTCAACCGACAGACCAGAGTTTGGGAAAATATTGAGTATTCTGGATGCCGACTAGAAATATGTTGAAATCCTTTGTACGGATATATATACTAGATAGATTTCAATGAGAAGGTGTGTGTGGTGTATTGTGGAGTGTGAATAAAAGTAGAGAGCAGTGTGGAAACAGTAATACTAGTCCGGTATGTGAGAGGATAGCAGCACCAAAGAAGAGGAAGAATGAAGTGCAGTAGATCAGTGTATTGAGCCTAACCAGAACTGAACCTTAGCATATGTGGATGCTTCTCATTAGTTCAAGTATCTTTTTTCTACCTTTGTACCTTGTAGACAGTGAGTCTCTTGTAGGCAGTGAGCCTCTTGTGAGCAGTGTGCTCGGGTAGTGAGCCCTAATTGGCAAGTGTCATTTTATATTTCTATTCTTCTAACAGAGAATACAATCTTGGGTTAATCACCCCATGGTTTTTCCCTTAACCAGGTTTTCCATGTCAAAATCACTGTGTTATGTGTATTGATTTTGTTTATGCTTTCATGGTTATGGATGTTTCATGGTTACGGATGCTTATTTGTTTTGATGCTGCACTAATTATTAAAGAAGGACAGAAAGTTAAATTAATTAAGATAGCTGATTCACCCCCCTCTCAGTTATCAAAACATCATACTTGAGCCACATTTGTAGGTCTTCATCTTTGAAAGCATACTGATCCAGTTATTGTCCCTTACTCTGTTCCATGCACATACTTAGTCTTTTTACCAACTAGATTTGAATTCCAACAAAAGCTTCTGGAGTTATGTCTTCTTGTCATGTTGATGAGATCTCTGAGCCTTGTTACCACCAATGACAACATACAAGTCTAGACCAGAGTAGTGTCTCTTGCCAACATAAACCACTTACAATATAATCTTGGTGGATGGATCTAACATGCAAACAATGGGAACATGGAAGCAGGCCAAAATTAATTTGATGGGGATCAAACATGTCTTAGATTTCATTTTGGTAGCCATGAAGGATCAAGGAGACACTTTCAATGCACTTTTGGGCTTGAGATGGTTTGTAGATGCAAATGGAGTTATAGACTCCTGGAGAGAAGAATTATCATTTGCCAATGAAAACAAAGTTGTCAACATCCCTTTGGGTTCATCAATGGAGGAAGCAGGATGAATACAGTGACAAGGATGCAAGGAATCTATATACAATTACAAGTTTGGATGCAGAGGAGACAACAAAAGAGCCTAATTCTGAGGGTGAAGTGGAAATAGAGGTCATCATAGTACAAACAATGAGGAGGTTTTAGAAGCTTGGATGAGAGAAGAACTAGAACTAAAAATAAGAAAAATGTTGGGTACTGGAGCATATTCATGATCCAAATTGCAAAAAAAAGACATACTACAATCCTCCGCATTTCATCAAAACTCACCACAAACCACTTGCGACACATCTAGGAAAGACAAGGAGGCTATATCTCAGAAATGTCAGAAAATGAAACAAAAGAAGCAAACAAATCAACATACACAGATGACTAAAGTACCAAACATACAAGCAATATAGGCACAAGTCAAGAAGATGAAAAAAGGAAAGAGGAATGCAAGGAAAACATTAGGAATATGTTGTTTAGGATACCAAGTCACAAGATCAACAATCTCTAGAAGAAAGGAAGTGATTGCGGAAAGATTCTATCATGACAACACTTTGTATCAAAACCTAGATGCTAACGAGGAGCAGAACTTAAGCCATAAGGAGAAAAAGAATAAAGTAATGAAGAAAAAGAAAAATAAAAATAAGTGAGAAAAATTAGGGCAAAATGAAAAAGTATTTAACCCTAATCTCACTAAAGGAACCTCACTTTGCATTCATATTTTGGTGAAATCAAAGCTCTAAGAGAAGAAGCAAATTAAGAATTCAGCAATGAAGAGAGGAAGCACGCATCCAACCAGAGAAGAGGTAATGGTAACTCCTAAGTTGATAGGCATTACTCACAAACCACAACCGAAATTCAAGACATATCCTTGGAAAGTCGTAGAGGTGGATCTGAATGGCACATTCTCAAATGTGCCAGCAAGTGTGGTGTATGTAGAGGATGTCAGGAAATATATTCATAGTACTCTGGCAGAGATCAACCACATGAAGTTTGAAGAGTTGAGGGACAAACTATTCAAAGATATAGGGTATCCGCCGGAATATACAAATATAGAGGTAAAGAAATTAGATGTATGGAAAGACTACCCTAACTTCATAGATGCCCACGAATGGCTAAGGATTGTCCTAAGTAGAGTGCATGATGAGTTTATGTACCTAGATAAACCCTACAAAATAATAAAGGAGGCGATTAGGGCAGTGATAGAGTTAAGTGTCGTAGGGCCCTTTCCAGTAATGAAAGCTATAAGAACAGATCAAGTAAGGGAGTTGACTGGAGCTACAACAGATGGAAAAAACATGCATGTAAAAGACATCACAAATATGGGGGTAAAGTATGCTACAATAGGTATTCTTATAAATTCTATCATGCCAACTGAGAGGGTTCAGCCACAGTATCTGTAAGTCACATAACCTATCAGATGGTGAAAGAGGGTGAAGATTTCAACCTATGTGAGGTGATGTGACAACAACTCTTGGAGAACCTGCAAAAGACCAAGGATTCTGGCTACAACTTCCAGTATGGTACTTTACTCATTTGTATTTCATTTTATTTTTTGAAGGAGCTACCAAGATACAAGGGGAAGAAATGACAACACAATATACCAATAGGGTTAGAGGTCAAACAACACATAGCTTCATTTTTTGATATAAAAGCATATAGTGCCACATATTGGGGATTTTTCAAAACCCTGCAAGAAGATATGAGGGCAAGGGATAGAATCGCTTATGGAACAATGAGGAAATACATGAAAGATATCACATTTTTGGTGGATAACAACTTCACATATATGGAGGCAATGGAGCTAAGGACATCATGGATACCTAAGTTGCCATATGAGATAACCGCAGCATAAGTTGATATTTATGCACAACATTTATTAAGTAAACCTAAGGACAAAAGTGCGGAAAGATATGGAACTTATGAAGAGGTGATGGATAAGAAATACGAGGTAGAGAAAGATCTGGAAAAGAATAAAGAAACGTTGCATAAAAAATGGGGAGTTCTGGAGAAAGGAACTACTTCTACCCCCACGCCGGCCACATCAGCTCCCCTACCTACTAAAGAGGCTCCAGTAGTAAGAAGATCAAAAAAGAAATCCTCATAGGTACCATCATCCTCTATTGTATCATCCAAAGGAAGAGCAGCATCAGAATTCCTATCAGGGATGAAGAGGAACACAAAGAAGAAGGCCCCTGGCAGAAACAATAGGCAAAAAGAAAGAAAACTGAGGAAATACTAGAGGAAATTGAGTTAGATGAAGAAGGAGAGGAACAAGAATCAAAGTTGAAGAGGAAGAAGAATACACAAAGGAAACTGGAGGAGGAACTGGTAGTACAACAATCATAGGATCTAGCACAGGAGACTTATAACCTGGAGGCACTAATCAATGCAATGGAAAATGTAGGTATGTTAAAGGAAACTACTCTGTTATATAAAGATTCAACTGAAGAAAATAAACATATGATAGTAATTGCTATGATACAATACATGAGAGACAAGAACAAGACATTGGATGAAATAATGGAGGGATTTCTAGAGAGCCTAATAGAACACTGAGGGAAAGGAGAAATAAGGCCCTCCAATTGGAGGAACAAATAAGGTAGGATACTATTAATAAAATCAGTGGTACATTCCTATGTAATAGATATAGTATATATAAATAGGAGTAGTAGAATGTAAGAAAGTAAGCATAATAGAATAATAGAGATATATTCTAATGTAAGAAATGACATATGTGAGGCCCATTCATTTATGATTTACTAAGTTGCTCTATTAGACATCTTATGGTTGTTATGGTTGGACATTGGACTTATTATTATTGGAATACCTAGATACTAGACTATGGATTTTTGGATTATGATATTTGGGTAGACTATAGTAGACATTGTTCATTTGATTATATTAGTTATTTACTTGCATTTGGTGATGGTGGTCTAATTATTAGGTAGGTTTATCATAGTTTGATTTTACATGATGGGCATATGTTTTGATTGATCATATATGTTGTCTAATTATGTGTTATGGATTATGTTATTAAATAAGTTGAGTTGAATTGAAATTGGATATATGTGTTGATAGACCATTATGATGCATATGTGAGGACATTAGGAAATATTGTGGAATGATTATTGAAATTATATTGATATGTAATTGGTATTCATATGAATTTTGATTATCGTTGCATTGAATATGATTATAATTAGAATTTGAATTCAAGTTGATTCGACTATAAATGCTTATTGGACAAATTGACGTGTGTAATTGAGATGTGTAGGTACCTTCCATGACCAATGGAAATTTAGAGGTCAACTAGAAACCCCTGTGAATTCCCCATGATACCTGGCATTGGTCTATATGGGGACTAAAGTCTTTGTAAATGTGTAATGTATAATGTGATTTAATTACTATGATTATTTTAGTTTATAAAATTGTGTGTAAATATGAGTTGGCATGCGTGATGAGTTGTTTCTTATGTGTCTTATTTTGAATTTAAAATTTGAGGTCACTTTTGAGGGGGTTTGAGAGGTCTTTTAATGAGTGTTTTATTAATTTTAAGTCCCTAGGTCATATACCTAGGGGTTGGGGGTCCTTTGGGCTTTGAAATTTTAGAATTTGTGTGATTTAGACCACTCCCAAGTTCCTTGGGAAAAAAGTGGCGTGAGTAAGTTTGGGGAAGAGAGATGGTGGACTTGTCACCATCTCCTTCCAATCTCCTAGGTTTGGGGATGAGGATTTGACTAAGTACCACCTCATCCCAAGGCTCCACACATGTGGGAGCCAACCTAGGAATATATTTGGAGAAGGGTATACAAGTACACTCCTCTCCCCTAGGCCTCACACATGTGTGAGAGACTTGAGAAGTCAAATAATTTCTTGGGGTTTGAGGATTAGTGGAGAGGGATGAGGTGGATTCCATGTGGCACCTTCTCATTTAGAGAGGAGGTGTGACATGTCATCCATACTTATACTCTCCTTCCAAATGGAGAAAACACTTGGCATTTCATTTTTCACTTGTTGAGTTGAGAGTTTGAGAGTGAGAGATTAGGAGATTGATGAAGAAGGCTGGTGGAGCTCTTGGAAGGACTTCACCAAAATTGTTCTTCACCAACTTTTGGGAAAATCTTTTGTGAGGTAGGCTTCTTTCTTTGTAGATTAAGTTGTGTTCTTGAATATAGATGGGAACAGGAAAATGAATGAATGTGTGGTTGTGTTCTTTATTTTTGTTTCTCCATTGTTGTTGATGGGTTTTGTAGTTGTGTCACTAGGATGGGTGAAATGTGTTTCAGGTTGGCTCCCCAAATGGTTGAGAGCAACCCATGTGAGGGGTTGAGGGAGGTAAGAATCCTCCTTGGGGAAAAACTCACTCTCTTGAGAGAGATTTGGCATGAGTGCCATATTTCCTTTTTGTGTGATATGAGTGCCATTTGGTATTAGAGTATTGTGATTTTTGGTGGTAAAATGGTTATGGAGGTTTTGGAAGATTTGAAAAATAATTAATATATACATATGTGATTCTTGATGTATTAGTTTTCATTTTCCCCAAGGTAGAGTTTTCTACTCTACTCCCCCTATTTTGGATTTCTTGTTGGAATCCTTTATGTTGTATAAACCTTGGTTGGCATTGTGTGTTGTTCTTTTGTGAGTAATGAATGGCATATTTGTTTTGTGTGTGTTCCTTGAGTTTCATAGTTGGCCTCCTAGCTCAGGGGTGGCTTGTGAGAAAGCCAACAGTTAGGAGGTGAGCACCTCTATTGGTCCTTGGATATAGTTTTCTCTTGTTTTTATAGGTTTGTGAGGATGGATCAAAAAAGGAGTAGAGTCTCTTATTGAAAAGTTGAATCATTATTCAAGAGGAAACCATCTATGTAAAAGAGTCCTATTTTGTATTGAGAACTTTTGGTCAAATCTTGTAAATGTCGCTATGGGAGTCTTGTTAGTTGTAAGAATGTGGTTATGAGTCATTAAGTTGTTGTGGATGATTTGTATGTCAAATCTGTATTTCATGATTTGTATGTCAAAGATGTATTTCTTCTTATTCACTTAAGTGTAAAATTTGAATATATGATCATGCGTTTATATGCATTATTGAACAAGAAAATAAATAAAAGTTATAGTTATGGGTATGTTTTTTATTAGTTCAGCTAGAGAAGAGGGTCCAGAACCCTTTACAAAGCTTCCCTCAGGGAAAAACCATGCCTTAAATGAGCCAAAAATAGTACATTAACAACACATAAATAGCAGCAAAAAATGAGCACTAATCAAAAACATAAAAAAGGAACCAATAGACCAACTAGGGATTATCAGAAATCGCATACTTAGATAGGAATTTAACTATATCCTTGTGCTCACCTAGGCTATCCACCCCAACACCTTTGACCTTATCATCAAACTCCTTAATGGCAGAGAACACCAAAGTCGCACGATGGAGAGCCTTATCAGCAAATTCGGCCATCACATGCCATTTCTTCTACAGTTTGTCAATCCTAGTATTAAGCTCAGCAATCTCCATCGCAGTCTTGCTACACAGCAAACAACCACCCTTCTTTCTCTACCCTCGAGCTTCTTCAATTTCCTCCTCTTCATCCTTCAAGCCAGGCCGGTTCAAATCAAGAAAGTGGTTGTCTCCTTCATCCTCCTAGACCAATTTAGTGGGTGTTTCATCTTCTCCCTCCCCAAGGGTGTCCTCCACGAACTCAGATTCCCCAAAAATATATGTATCCTGTGGATTGGTGGATGGGATACCAGCAATATCGTTGGACCTACGAACTCCATGAGCAACATTCTATAGCTATTGGTATGTTACGAGTAAATATGTGTTTATTTCATTTATTCACTTTCTCTTTGTTTAGATTTTAAAAGGTGTGAACAAATGTTTAAATGCATTGAATGTATTGAAGAAAAATAATAATAATATAATAATACATGGTCTAGATATTCCTACTCTCCCTTACTTAGTAAGTACATGTAGTAATGCTTTCATCATAAGAGAAATCACTATGGAGAGAGATTGTATTCATCATGTATTACCCAAATGCATCTTAAGTTTTAAATGGTTAAGTAAAAGTTAATTGTATTTGGAAGCAATGTGGAAACAATAAATAAATGTGTGTATATGTATATGTACATGTATATATATGTGTGGGTATATATATATGGGTGTGTTTTATTTTATCTCTGTTTTAATTCAGAGCAAGTTTTTTTTGTATTTATTTAATAAACAAATAATATTAAACTCTAATGCTAACATATTATAATGGTATTAAAAAATAATAATAATAAAATCTTAAAACAAAAAAAAGTATATTTTGAAATTGTTTTAGGGCGGGCTAGGGTTTATCCTCCCTGCTCGTTGCATAAGTAGCGACAGGGAAAGGGGAGCCTTCCCACAGCGCTGCCAATGGCGACACTATGGGAAGGGCTCAACCCTTCCCGTAGGGTCACGGCATCCTGGGTGCCGTGAACCCCCTTTGGGGGCCACGACACACAGGGCATTGCTGCCTTGTCACTGCCCTACCGCCACTCTATTCTAAAAGCATGGCCCGCAATGCATTCCTACAGTCTGTTAATGATTATTGTTCAAAAATTTACTCTCTCTATTTGATATATATTTCATTCTAAAGAATACTCTATGTTTTGTTTTGAATGTGTATATATATATATATATATATAATTTGTGTATTATGTTTTAAATATACATCTGTATATTGGTATATTGTATATTTTGTGTATTCTGTTTATAAACATACATAGTTGTATGTATCTGTACATTATATGTATTTGGTCTATCCTATGTATAAAAATATATATAGGTATATTTTGTTACATTTATATGTGTATTTTGTTTGAATATATACACACAAATACAGATATATATTTTTACATATCTGTGTTCTATACATAAACATACATTTAATATATATATATATATACATCCAAAGTAGTTCCTATTATATATAGAGAGAGGGTGTGTGTTTTATTTTATTTTTACTTCTAAAATTCAAAATAGAGAGGTTAGAGTTCAGAAAACTATTAAATGATAACAAAATAGAAGAAAATGAACTAGCAAAACTTATAGGGAAAAAAAAAAACTTAGCAATTAGTTATTTACTTGGAATGATATCCTTCTTCCTTTCTCCTTGACTGAAAACCTGCAAACAAAGAATGAGTAAATAAGTGTTAACATGCTCTTTTATAACCTCCTATTGTGATTAGTAGTGTTGCTCTAGAAGTTAGTGAAAAACTAAAGTAACTTAGTGTTAAACTAATTAACCTTGTTTAGTAAACCTTTTCCATTTATGTGTATAGTAGGAGTATAATATATATTTAGAAATTTGGTGAATGAAATGATTAATATGGTATTTTATTGTTGTGGGTTATTAATAGTTAGTGGGTATGTTATTTATTTTATTTATTTTAATTTAATGAATCTATTTAAATGTGTATTTAAATTTTAATGGAATTTAATAATCATTATTGTTTTAAGAAAATTTATTATGCTAGAGAGGAGGGGAAAATATTATATTAATTGTTTTATGATATATTGTTGTCATTTAAATTATTTAAAATCCTCTTCTTGGAAATACTAAAATCTTTTCAATGGTAGACTTTAATTTTTATTCCTTTCATAGTAGTAATTTATTTTCCTAGTAATGATGTAGCATTGAGACTCAAATTTTATTGTACTAGTGAAATTTAATTGTTGCTTTTCCAATAGAAATCATTTAATGGATCTAGTGTTAGATAAACATTAGCATTCTAGGAATTTAATTTATTTTTAGATAATTGGGCTTCGTTCTCTTAAGGCGAGGCCACTTTCACTTTCATATAGAACACCTAGGAGGGATTTATCTTATGAATTATTCCCTTGTGGCATCACGTAATGTGATGTCAAACCCGTTTAGGCTACCTCCATTTACATAGGGTTTACAAATGGTGTTCAATATACTTGTTGCATTTGAAACTTCTCTCCCCACTTTGTGCGACGTGCTTGTCTTAACATTTCATGGACAACGTAGAAAGGTGTGCACGTTAGGTTATCATGTGATACACGATAGTAGCTTGCGTTAATGATGTTTTATAAAAAAATTGTTGGTTCAAGTGTTCATGTCCACATGCAAATGTGGGCATGACAACATAGAAGTCATGTATGTGACTATGCCAGAGGATGGATATTGATGTATACATTTGATTGATGCTAATATATATATGGAGTCTACAAGTATTGGGTAATTATGTGTGTTATCCTATTATGATGTATATGTGATGTTTTGTTATGTTATTCTATATGTTTTTCTGTCAATCTCTAACTATATGACCAGGGTATAAACTGACTACAAAGACTTGTCTGAGGACCGGATCTTCAAACTGGTATTCCTCTGCATTTCCTACTAACATGTACCTTTCGATATAAAGAGGGCATCCCCTAGTACACTTTGTTCAACCTATATAGGACCTTTCGATCATAGGTTCTTGTGATACATTGATAGGCAGTTAGATCCAGGAAGTTACTCACCACATGGCCCTAGAAACAAGATTGTAGGTTGTGTATGTTCTCCTCTTGCACTTTCATGTGATCTTGAAGATCAAAAGTGGTTATTGCATCCTCATGGTCCCTACTTTTAATGCCTAGACAAGGCATTAATGATGAGCTCACAAGTCTGTATACTACTACTTGAATAAATTAGGGTGTTCATGTGTTTGGTGTGTTTTCAATTGTGTGAAACACATAAAACCTTCTAAGATCCAAAAACATTTTCAAAACCTTAAAAATAAAAATAAAAATAACAAAAGTATCCAAAAAATCCTCAAAATCCAAAATCGTGAACCAATCCAACACACTCACTCTATGTGACATCCATCCATACAAAATCCAAACTTTTGCAAATCAATCCCAAAATCCTAAATCCAATGATTAAACAATCATCCCAAACCCAACCTCATCCTTAAATTATAAACCAAAAATCAAAAATCAAATCCCAATCCCCAAGTCAAACCTCATCCTAAAATCTGCCAACCACCCATCACCATCAAATTTATATTCAAGGACATAAATCCCTTCAATGAAATCTCAAAATTCCATCATCAAAGTCATCAAGGGTCCTAGATCTCATCATCCAAATCAAAGCCAAATCAATCCTAATCAAATCCAATCCCAATCCTAATCCCAAATCAAAGAGTCATCCTAAATCCAAAGGTTACCCATTACAAAATCAAATTTGGTTAAGGACTTAGTTCCCCTAAACCCCATCCAAATCAAAACTGACCACCACCAAGGGTCTAGACCCAATCCTTCAAAACTAAAATCAAAGCCAATCCAAAATTCAAAACCAATCATCACAAAGCCAGTTGTTTAGGGACCTTGGTCGCTTAAACTAAATTAAATCCAAAAGATCATCCCTTATGAAACTACCCAAGGTCCTTGATCCAAATCAAACCACCAAGCTTACCTTGAAATAAAAAATTGAAATCAACTAGCATCCAAGTCCCAGGCCTTATCCTAATCTAATCAAATCACAACCAACCAATTGTCATCAAACTTGAATAAAAAATTAATCCTTATCAAGTTACCTGAGCCATTCTTCAAACCCCATCATGAAACCAACATTTATTATCCATCCATCCTAAATCCAAAATCCTAGGTAAGTCAAATCAAAACATCTCCCAATCTAATCCAAATTGAAATCAACTCATGAAAATCAAATCAACATTAGGTTAAATAGGCTCCTTGACCCAATACATCCAATAAAAATCCAAATCCTATCCATCACCAAGCTACTTATGGTCTTTGATCTCAATTCAAGATCAATCACTGTTGAGTGACCTTATCCAAAATCAAATCAAATGTCAATCAATCTCCATTCAAATCCAAATCAGTCATCAAACTATATTGGTCCTTGACCTAATCACCCTAATCAAAAATCAAATCAAGAAATCATCAAGCCATCTCCAAATCAAAATCAATCAATCAACCCATGAAGTTACCCACCAGATTTAGAATCCAAATCAACCATAATCAAGGGTCCTTATCCATCCCAATCCAAAATCAATCAATCATCATCAAGTTGCACAAGATCTCTGACCTTAGTTAAATTAAACATCAATCTATTCAAGGTCCCTGACCTTAATCAAACCCCATCATCAAGTTAGGTAAGGTCCTACACCTCATCCACTCCAAGCATCAAAAATCAACCCAAAATTCATCCTTCAGGTCTCCAACATCAAGTCCATCATCTATGGCACACCTGCACATTGATTGGCATAGGTGATGAGCCAAAGAATTGACTCATTTATTTATCAATGTTTTCATGTTTTGATAAACTTTTAACAAACATATTGGTATATAAATACATATTATTATAGTTATATTTGTCTTGAGAATTGTTTATGCTTATGTTTTGTTTCCATTATGCTTTGATGAAATTCTCTTTAGCTTTGATACTTGAATGACATTTTCTATGTGCATATCTCATAATTTGTGGTATAAATTGTGGATGTTAAATAAGGATTGCAGCAATTGAACTCCAGATAGCCTTGGAGGCTAATACTTTCTAAGAATCATCCTCCCCTCAAGTTGATGACCTCCAACAAACGTTCCTAGGGATACTCTAAGTCCAACAACACGTCCAAACCAGTGCCTCAATCCTAGTTGCAACTCTTGAATCACACCAACATGTCACTGAACTTTGGTGACTCAGATAACTGACAGCAGACATTAGTTCCAGCTATCGCTACCACTAGGTACCCCACTGTTTTAGAGAACTCATGAAGTTCACCCAGCTAATCACCTTATTCAAATTGAGGATCTAGAGTTCTCTGCAGTTGATTACGTAGTTAAGTAATTAATACAACTGGTTGTTCCAGTTCGTAGGAATTAGTTAGCAACTAGATTTTCCTTTCAATAAGCATGCAATTGGTTGTTCCAGTTTGCTACAGTTAGACTTGCAATTAGTATCTCTTTCCAATAAGGCTCGATTGTATAAGTAGGAGAGCCATCACATCTTTTTAGTTAGTTCCTATTTTCATCCAATAAGTTGTTCATTGCAGTTTGTTTCCAACAGAAGGAAAACTTTTGAGTTTAGGCATGTATGTTCTTTGATTGAGAATAAAATGCAAATGAAGGGAGATTTCTTCTGAAAGAATTGTTAAGCAAAGAGGATCCTCTCTAGCTGGGAAAGTAGGGCCCACTTCCCCATCTTGGAGGAGATCTCTCGGTATTCTGTTTGTGTTTTTTTTGTTCCCATCTATTTCCTTGCTACAAATTGTTATGTGTGTTTCTACTTTATATGTTCTTACCTGCAGGTTTATTCTTCAAAAATATAAAATCATAAAAATTAGATTTGTTATCTCTTAAAGCACTGTGATGTTCAGAGTATTGCATGGCTAAGAAATAACAATAGATTTCATTCCTTTTCATTTACTATTTCCACAAGTGTGTTCATTTCCAGCAACTAGATTAAACATTTATTTCAGAAAGTGTATTTGTTTCCAGCAATTAGATTAATGTTTATTTCAGTAAGTGTGTTTATTTCAGCAATGTCAGAATAGTTTCATTCCAAGCAAGTGTGTTTCTTTCCAAGAAAATTAAGGTAGTTTAGTTCATGAGAAAGAAGACCAAAACTTCAACTCTGCAAAGGTCCATAAACTGATCCTTGGTCATAAACCATTCCATTAAAAACCCCCCACCAAACAGTCTTATCACAGATCGCTCCAGACACCTTCGGATTGATAAAGATAAATGATGATGTATTAACAAACACTACAACGACCTCATCAATAGGTGAAAACTAAGTGGCACAAGTGGAACTTGAGTGGCACACCTGCATAGAGTGGTATGTAGAATAAACCTTAGTGGTGCAAGTGAAATGTGAGTGGTGTACCTACACAGAGTGGCACAAGTGCACCTCTGTTTGGCATAGGTGCACCCTAACTAGTGCAAGCACCCTTAGAGGATTTACATACACTTTATTTTCATCAAAACCAATCCAAAATCCTTTGAATTCATCAAGAAATCATCAAAACTAATATAAAATCCATTCAAATCATCTGAACATCATCAAATCTTCCAAAATATTCCAAATCCCAATTGAAAATTAAAATAATTACAAATTCATTTTGTTTTGATGAGTCCCATTGTCACAACCACTCTCACAACCCATTTAAATATGATGATGATGATAGTCTTATAGACAAAGATGAATATCCCAATGACCCCCTTGATGACATCATTTCAAGTAAGCTTACTATAGGCTTTAATTGCCCATCGATGAGCAATCAAGAACCTTTCAGCCAAGAACCAAATAGCACTAGGTATCCCTCCAATCCTAATTGTGTATCTATTGGTCATCCCTATGGTACCTTTGACAAGGGAAACACAACTCTTGCTCAAGGCCCTCATAGCCAATCCATATCTAAACCCCCAACATTCTACAAGAAACTTGTTGTGACCTAATCACACATCACCCCATTACAAATGGGGACCCACCTTTTTGCAATCTTGAGCTTGTAGGACCCTTAGGAAGTGTTGTCTGACCTAGACTCTTCCATGAAATGAAGAATGAGCCTCTCCAAAGCGACGGGAAACAAGTCAATTGAGTTAATTTCCTTGCAAGTGAGAAATTAGGAAGTGTTAGATTTAGGGCAGACAACTGAGAGGGGGGTTAATCAGTTGTACAAAACTTTCTTCCAATTTAAACACTTAACTCCACATTGTTATTTAGTAGCATAATAGTAAATCAATCATGAAAGCACAATGCAACAAATCAAGAGCAGAAACACATCAACACATGAGACACCAAGATTTTGACGTGGAAAACCTGGTTAAGGGAAAAACCATAGGGTGATTAACCAAAGATTGTATTCTCTGTTAGAAGAATAGAAAGAACAAAATGGCACATGCCAGTTAGGGCTCACTGCCCGAGCACACTACTCACAAGAGGCTCACTGCCTACAAGAGACACTATCTACAAAGAAATAAGTATCACCTACTTGAACTAGAAAATAGCATCTTCACCATGCTTGAATCAGTTCCATTTAAGCCCAATACTTCTGCTCTGCGTTTTGCTCTCCTCCTCACTACCACACACTCATCTCCACAAGGACTACTTTGAAATGACTTCACAATCCCTTATTTATACAAGACATCAACTTAGGAATGATCATCTAAGTCAGCAAACATCAACAAGAACATCTGTAGGATGTGTAACTCATTCGGTCAGCCAATCTCAAGAAGAACACCATCATCTAGAAGTTATTCTTAAATTGCGAGCTCCAACTCCAATGCGGACCTCCAAAATGAGCTGGACACGATCCAAAGACCTCCACAAGCTTGCCTGAATCACTAAGAACATCCACACTTCATCTACTTACTGAAATCCTTCTCTCCTTCATCTGGAACCTCAAGAACACAGTCTATCATTATTGTCATAAAGGAATAGATGCTTGTGGACCTTCAAACCATGAACCAATCGAGTTGATACTTCACAAAGACTTCCTCAACACTCCCTCAAATCTACAGAACAAGATAATGCATTTCCGGATCTCACCGGACCTATCTGTATCACTATGTCACCACTAAACATTTGTTGGAATTGGTTTTACTTGAGCGGCCACAACTTCTTCAGATCTTCATGTGAGCCTCTAAAATCTCTACTGGACCACCTTAAGACACATATCTACAAACCCTTTAAACCGCATCCTCTGATCCTCATCCTATCTTGGACTTTTACCTTACTATCATCACTGTTCTTCACTATTCCTGATTGAGACTAATTTTCTCAATATCCTTAGCACACAGCTCATCCAATCCTTATCATTAATGCAACAAAAGTATGTTGACATCAATGACAACACCGGTTAGGCCCATACTTGCAACAGGAAGGTCATCCGTCAAACAAGGTGCAAATGAGAATACTTAAGAATGTCCCTGAGATACTAAAATTGACTAAGTCTGATGTCCTGAAATCCTAAAAAATGACTAAGTCTGAAATCTGGTGGATCCTCAAAAATCTAGAATTTGCATGTAAAATCTCATGGATCCGAGACCTATCTCAAACATCCTGGAAGTATATTTCAAAATATTTAACTTAAATATATTTTGAAATATACTTGATTTCGAGCACTAAAAAGTGGCTAAGTATGGAAAATTTCCTCTACACTAGCCAAATCTGCCCTCACTGAAGCAATTTCCTTAACACTAGTGGAATTCGCCCAACTTGGAGAAAATTTCTCCTGGCCTTGGCATATGCACCCAACTTTGGTGAAATTTCTCTTGGCCTTGGCATATGCGCCCAACTTTGGCAAAATTTCTCTTGGCCTTGACATATGCACCCTCCACTTGAGAAAGTTTCTTCAACACCCAACATTTGCGCTCCCAATGAGAAATTTCCTTAACCTTGTTCCAATGCACCCTAAGTGGAAATTTCTCCACCCAATGTCATATGTGCCCTAGGTTGGGATTTCTTCAATCATCATTATGTGTGCTCTAAGAGGGAATGCTTTCATATGTTTTCATCTTGTGTTCAAATTGAAGCATTTCCCTAGCATGCAAATATGCTCAGACTTGGAGAAAGATAAGTGTGCCACCTTGAAGATTTCCTTGCGCTTAACTTTGGAAATTTTCTCCACCTCATGGAAAATGCGCCTTGCCTTAGAGACATTTCTCCTCACCTTGCCAAATGCACCCTCACAAAGGAAATTTCCTCAACACTTAACATATGCGCCCATGCCTCAAGAAATTTCTCCAGCACTCATCAAAGGTGCTCCTCAAAGGAAAATTTCTCCAACACCTTGCAAAGGCACCTTCCATTGATAAATTTATCTTGTACATGACAAATGCGCTTCACCTTGAAAAGAAATTTCCCGAACCTTCTCAAAGTGTGCCTACCTTGAAGAAAATTTCCTCATCCTCTGTCATATGTGCTCCACTCGAAAGAATTTCCTTAACACCTATTGTATGCGCTCCCTCAAGAAAAATTTCCTTAACATATGCTCATGTGTGCCCTCATTGAGGAAATTTCTTCAATATTAGTCAAATGTGCTCAAACCAAGGCAAGTTGCTAGGTTAGCCAGAAGGGGTAAAAAGAAAGTTTTAAAACATGAGAACAAAACATTCTTCATTGCATAAAGCGAGCATGCTAGGAATTAGTAATAAAATGTTGTTGATGATCAAATGTCTTTGCATTGATAGATGTTTCTCTTGTGTAGGTAATAGAAGGAAAATGGTGAGAACTTGTACATGAGAAGTTCAGAGCATGGAAGAGCGTTGATTGAGGAAGGAGGACATCATCACCACATAAAGGAGACCTGTTCCAAACAATCAACATCCAACACCAGAAGTCATACATCAAGGTTATCGCTTGAAGAGAAAAGGACCAGTTTCACATTCAAGCTTCAGAGCCATCCACTTCAATCTTGAAGTCTACTCTAATAATTCACACTCAAGGTCTACTTCTAACACCATTTAGAGTCAGAATCTTGCACAAATCTTGCACAAAACAAGCACAAGAGCTTCATGAGATGAGGAAATGAGCATGCATATCAAAAGGTCATGAATTGCATCAAGACAACATGAAGAAATTCCAAATTTCCAAAAATTGCAAGTTCGAAAGATGCCAAGTTCCATAGGTGAAAATCCAGCAATTTGGGAAAAGTTTTCCAAGCAGTGTGAACACATCAGAGATCAAACCAGTTTGTGAGTTGTTGAGATGGAACGTGCATGTCACTAGTCCAATTATACTCTGCCACATCTTCCGTCCAAGTTCAATATATGTACATCAAGAAAAGGCCAAGGAAGATGCCCATGTGGAAGATGCTACAGAGATTCCATTTCAAGCTTACCACATCAAAAAATGTGCCTTCATTGCCTCTTTTTGGGCGGTTATGCATTGTTGTCTTCATCTGGGCCATTGATTTGAAAATCAATCTTGGTCGTTCATGTAATTTCAGAGACTATATAAGGCCCATTTCTCTCATTTGTAAGGGTTAAGACCTTTTAGAGTAGAAGTAGAATAGGAGTAGAGTAGAGGAGACTCTTCGAAATCATTAAAGAGACATCTAAAATTGTTGTAATCATACACTTCAAAATTAATGTAAGCTTGTTATTGATTCGCATGGTGATCTTGTGGTTTTGAAATGTTAGCATGGTTTCAAATTCTTGAATATGATGGAGAAATGTTTCCAAGTAGATTTGAATTAGACTAGAAGTTCATTGATGTAATGAGTATATGCTAAGATATTTGATGAGTTCCTCTTGGTTCATACTTTTTGTGGATTGTCGAAGGGAACTCACTTTGCAAAGTTAGCTTGAACCTCCATTTTCTTTAATTTGATTGTGAATACTCGTTCAAGCTGTGCCAGCTATGGGTGTTTGGGCGTGTGTTTGCAATATGAAAATCATTGGGTTACCTTAGAAGATTGCACCTGCTTCATGTAGTTGTTGGTTCTCATGGCAAAGCGGAGTCAAGTTTCATGAGGAGTTTGTCTATCTTAGCATGTTTCATTATTTCTTTGTCCTTAGAGTAGCCTTCTCAACCCTTGCCTTTTTTCCTTTCTTTTCATAGTCGATTAGAAGAAGTTCCACTTCACAAGAAGGAGAATAACATATTTAGAATGGAGTAAGGAACCAATTCAACGTAAGTCCCTTTGTGATTACCAGAATTATCACATCAACTACTGAGTCTATCCATTGCAAGTCAAGACCTGACATATCATGAACCTTGCAGTTGTCTCGATTGATCACATTGTTTAGCATTCGAGAGACTTTGTTCAAGAGGATAGAATACCTTGGTATTTTATTCTGAGTTTGCATGTGCATAAAAAACACATCAACACAACTCATAGCCTCCACCTCCTATACAAATCCTTCACCCTCTAAACCTTTGTAATCTAATCCATCCCATCAATTCCATCACCAATCAATCTAAACATCCCATCCTTAATCCAACCCTATCTCCTACAATGTATCCCTAACAGATTTTCTCTAAGGACTACTAGCACAAAATCCTAATCAAAATCAAACAATCAAAGTTGTGGAGTCATGCAACTTCACTAATCTAATGTCATCTCTCTTTAGCAAGTACAAATGTGTTGTCAACAATGCAGTCCTCCACCCAAAGCCTATGAAGATCGTCCAAGATCCTCATAAAGCCATCATCCCTACAAGTCTACCTATGTGGGAGAAAAATAGAATAAAGATGCCTCACCCATCCATGTGAAAAATAGAGGAGAATATCCATGCATTAATTGTTAATAGTGATGTCAAAGGAAAATGGTACTCCTCCATCATGTCAACAAAGCAAATCAGGATATGTCAAGAGCTTGTTCCAAAGCATGCCCAAACTTGTCCCCAACCAAATTAAGATCCAAAAAATAATCTAATCTCTTTCATGATCCCATATATTCTCAAGATCAAATCACCAACATCGATGCCATCCTCAAACCACAACCCTATCACCTTGGTTCCACCACCTTTGTTCAATGTGGTTTTGTTGTTGCAAAGGAAATTCAAACTACCACCAATTCCTACATATCTAAAAATGGATTAGAATATTGTTTCCAAAGTAACAAGTATCCCATCACAAAGTACATATGTTAGAGCTTGAATTATCAAGGAAAAGGTTTAGGCCTTCATGAGCAAGGAATCTTGGAGCCCATACATGTCAAAGAAAATCAAGGATTCCACAGCATCAACTACAAAGATCAAGATGCACAATCCAAAGACGTTGATAACACCTCTGCATATCCTAGGGAAGCTTCTTCCAACATCAAAATAGGTTCCTCCCATTTCTCCTGTAAAGAGTTTTCTACCACAAATACTTTCATCGAACCACTATCCCTATCACCAACCTTGGTCATTAGTCACCTAAAATCACCACTCAGGATTAGCGAATGCACACATCATTCCACTTATTCCAAAATGATAAATCTATCACAAAATTCATGGGCTTTCAAGATGATATATCTCCACGAGACCTTACCATCAGATTTGGAAGCAATTTAGATGCACCAACATATGAAGCAAAGAGCCCACAAGAATCTAAGGATCACCATGTAAAATTAAATCAAAATTAGGTCAAAACTTGAAATGGATCAAAAAGGCCACATAGGCCCATAAATCAAAAAGGAAACACAAAAGTAATGTGGGTCCCAAATCAAAGAGTAGTAATGAATCCAAGTGAAGCATCCAAATCTGTATCTCCAAAAGTTCATCCCTATCCCCCATCCAAAAATCCCTACCCCCCATCCAAAATTTGATCCTGAAATCCTAAATCCAAATCCAAACATCCCAATCTTAAGACCATGTAGGTCCCTAAATCCCAAAATCAACAATCTAAAAAAACCCATCCTAATCTCACACTCGACAATCCAAAAATCTCTCGTCCCAATCCCAAAATCTGAAACCCCATACACCCAAAATCCTAAATCCAAATTCAAGGATTCACAATCCATCATCCAATCTATGATGAATCTAGTTATAGAACACATCATGATGTGTGCAAATGTTGGTCCCGGTTCCCCTAGATCTCAAGTAATTTCCTCATGCCTCCATCTTCCCATACTTCCATCCACCTTTTTTCATAACCAAACCAAATCCATTACCCAACATACATCCATAATCACACCCGTTTAATCCAAGTTTTTACAGAATCCGTCCATCCTTCATCCAACCTCCCTCCTACTCCACTTTCCTTGGCAATGTCCTCTAATGTAGGGTCTATGATAGTACCATGTTCAAACCTCCCAATCCTAAATCCTAAATCCTAATCTATCCATCCCAGCATCAAAAAGCAAAATATCCAAAAATAAATAAAAAATTGAAAAAAAAAATCAAAAAAGTAAAGAGAAAAATCATTACATGGTAAAAATCACTTGCATGGCACCTTGGACAAGTACCATGATGAAAACTTGTTCTCGAGCCTCATGCATAATTAGCTATCTATGAGTTCCCTACACTTGGGGCCAAGCTTCTCCCATCCTATTGTATCATGCCCATCCTATCATATATCTCTTATCATCCCCATCCATTATATCTGCATACCTATCCCATCATTCCCACCATTCCATCCGCATAATTATCCCATCATACTCATCTGTCTTCCCTTCTTGCTTTTGACCTTGATAAGGATAGGCACAATGTTGAAACATGCTCTAGACGTCTCTCAGTATACCCAATCTCTTGCAACAAATCCTATCATGTATCGTCACAAGCATTACAATGCAACATCATGAGTGGAGCATGTTCTTCCTATGCAACATAGTCCTTGGAGATCACATCTTGAACCCCTCCCTCCATCCATCATGAAACTCCCATCCATCCCATCCACTATCAACAATCCCTTAATCCTTCCATCCAATTATCCTTTTGTCCTTGTTACTAGATTTGTTTTTTCCTTGTCATTAGTTCCAAGCAAAATGATAGCCAAATGTAATCCAATACAACCCATAATGTTTTACCCAATCAATCCAATCCAACACAAGCAATCCTACTTCACACAAATCTTGTTAAGAAATCTAAGCAAGTCATCCAAAATCATCCCTTAGTTTTGTTCCTAGCCTCGTTGTAAACCTTGTTTTGCTCAAATCAACCCATTGTCATCGGGATATATCATTCCCAAACCTCACATTGTTCTCAAGATATACCATTCCCACATCAACAACACTATCATCATCATCATCATCAATCAATCTTAAATTTTCAACTTGACCAGGGGCAGAATTTTGTCTGTCTTTGTATCATGTGTGCATGTTTGCTTGTTTTCTTGTGTGTTTTATCATTTTATTTTGCATCTATAATGGTCCTTGCAACATATCTACCATATCATGGTGCTATACGGTATACGCTTGCTTGCAACCTTTTCTTTTGGGTCAATCCTTCATGCATATGGCACAACACCATCATGGTCCCTCATACCATGGTGAATAACATCATATGCTATATCAAACACTCAATTTCTCAACCTACTAGCATAACCTATCATCGACCTCATCCATTTGTCTCTCTCCCCTCCATTCTCCAACCAATCTTATCATCCTCATCTATTCATCCTTACACTTCTCTATCCATTATCCCCAATCCCCTCTTCACCTATTTCCCCATTTCTTCAATCCCCATGCATTTCCACTTGCATGTGTCTACCCCTCTCCCCCTTCCTTCTCTCTCTCTCCCACTTGGTGCCGTCCATTTTTCCCCCTGAGGCATATATGCCTTTCCACCCTACACAAACACTTTGCACTAAGGCAACTCTGTCTTTTCCCTCTAAACTAACCTCAAACCAGACATCTAAATCCTTTCCTTTAGCCCCAACGATATGCCCCATCCTTAACACCTCGACCTTTATCCTTTTGTCCTCTCTCTTCCTTTCAAGATACCACCCAGATCCCATAAACCTACCTTCCCTCTCAAGGGGGCATCACTAACCCCAATTCCCATTCTTCCAATGATTGGGGCATCTTGCCATTAGTCCATCCCTCTAAACATCCCTATATTTTATCTTTCTTTGAAACATTGTTACTTCTCAAGTAATCACAATAGCATCTCAAAAAAGGGGCAAAATGTAAACACTTAAATCTGACCATGTCCTAACATCACCTAATGTAGCCTGCATATCTCCCCTTCCAACATTAATTAACCATTTCAATCATCCTCCCAACATTAATTAAATAAATTACGATCATTTATTTAATTAGTTAATCATATTCAATCTTTTTCTAATGTTCCAACCTTTAATTGAATAAATCAACATTTGTTCAATTAAATTAGCCATCCCTTCATCAATTCCTCAAAAATAAAATAAATACACAATGTTATTTATTCAACTTATCCCATTTTCTTCCCACAAATCTTTAGTTGATCTAATCATCTAATTAAGCACTTGCACATTCTAAATCATAATTAGCCCAAGTCAACCTTGCAAATGGCTCTATGCAAGCACTTGGCTTCAAAAAAAAAAATTTATCCTTACCCTCCATTTCTACCTAGAAAATCTCCACCATACAAATCCCTTAAATCATGGGCCTCATCATGTGCACCAATCACAAGGTGGCACTTGGAGGCCTCTCATTCTTTCTTGCTTCTCAACCAATTCAAGCCCTCCATTTCCAAGATTCAATCTTATCTCTTCATCCTCTTCCATCCAAATCTATAAATACCTCATCCTTCCAACACATTTGCATAACACAAGTTGAATGCAAAGATATGTTGTTAAAGTATTGAGCAACCAACATTCCTCATCAACAACAACAATCCATTGAGCAAATCTGTTGCATCAAAGGATTATTTGGTGAAAACTCTATTTGTTTTCATTTATATTGCATTCCCTTTAGCTCAATCTTGAGGTTATGTTTGAATGTGAAATAGGATCTTAGTTTATTGCTATCTTACTTGTTTATGTTTTGCATTTTGGCATATACACTTTCAAAAAGATTTTCATCTTGCAAATGTTGAGTTGGTGTTTATCACCTGCATACAAGAGTTGATTCTACATGTAATGCTTCATAATTTGGTGCTTCAATGTCATCACACTCGGTGGAAAGACTGGTGATGGGACTGTCAATACTATGTTCAAAAATTGTACCATGAGGCTCTTGGACAAAGTTCCCAGTATATTTTCCCCAACTCTTAGTAAGCTTAACAAGTGATGGAGTTTGAATTCTTCCCCATACACTTGGCTTTGTAGAATAAACAAATTTTGGCAAGCTAGATTGGGGCCCAATGATCTATAAATATCTCAAACACACTACAACTTGCATTTTAATCAAATTAATAATGGATGAACTACAACTTCAACATATGCAAATCTCTCAAACAAAGATATCAACATTGACAATGCAAAAAATAAGTAAGCAAACATGCTCAAATCTAACAAATGGTTACATTGGAGAAAACCCCACTTCGGGTCAAAAACTTTAGTTTAGGGAGCTAAAACTTTTGGTTCCATTAAGCAATAAGGAAGTATAAATGTTACAATGACCAATCTAGGCCAAAAAAGGCCCTGGAAATGCTTTAAAAAGCTCTAAAATACCCTAGCAAGCACTGCCCTACTCTACATGGACTTAACATAAACATGTAGTCTACCACAATGGCTCAAAACCCATCTACCCTCTATATAACCTCTTCCAAGCATGGAGATGGGGTCTTAGACATCACTTAGCCTCTCCACAATCAAAGTACAAGTCAAATGCTAAAAAACAAAGTTAACATACTTTGGAATGCCAAAAGTCACTCTTTGGGTATTTTTTAAATTAAGCATGTTCTTTTCTATCATTTATGTTATCCTTGTTATGATTTGGATTCTTGTAAGATGTTTAATTACCACATAAGATGATTAGAAAGTGTTAACAAAATTCCAAAATAACCTAGCAATCATTTAAGTGAGGTTAAAAACACAACAACACTTTGGTAGCAACCTTTCCAAAGCCATAACTTTTGCATGTGAACTCAAAATGCAATGCCCCCTTTTTATAAATTGCATAAAATTTCAAAAGGAATAAGAATATGCAAAAATGTTCAAACTTTGACCATTGTTTTCGGTGTTACAACAAAGTTGCACACTTGGGACATGACCACAATGGCCCAAATGTAAACATAAACTTGAATTTTCAAGCACCTATATTGGACTTGCCCTTGTGCCTAGGATGCCTAGGCATAGATCCATAGCTTTTTCTCTCCCTTTCATCTAGTCTTTTCTCTTGGAAGACTACTCTGTTTGCAGGTACGGCTTGACAACATAGTTATATTGCTAACACTTGGATTTCCTTTAGAGCCTCTATTTTATTTCAACTCTAGAAAGCTAAAAATGGTTTTATTTTTAATGGAGGTGTTATTGATTGTTGTTTCTCTCTTATTGAAAAAGTTAGTGTGATTGCCTCTACTTATTTACATATTCAAACTCAAGCAAAGAAAGTTGTGTTGGAGTTCCAATAGTTGTAATTCCTCCTCAACCACTAGGGAAGCACTCCTTATACTATGAGAAGGGTCCTACTTGGTAGTAATGTTCATAGAACATCGCCACCCACTCTTTGTTGGCATCATTGCTCCTAGAGTAATTTTTTGCCCCCTCCTCAATGAAGGGATTGAACTACATCTCCCTAGGGCAAGGCTTCTAGTCAAATGCAAAGTGGTGTTGAGGTAGCTATGATGACTTTGTTGCCATGCTAGGGAGTTCTTGTTCTATTGGTTGTGCAAGATCTACATGAAAGGTGTAGAGCTCTCAATCTTCTTCCTAACAAGCACTCCTAGTGTGAGGTTCGATGGGAGTCTCCTTGACAAGATGATCTACCTTCTTCATCATCTAGCACAACAATGTGTCTATAGATTTCTATTTGGGTTGTTTAACCTTTGTTTCAATGTTTTGAATGTTTATGTTTTGTAGGGGCATGCATGTCAACTAGCCACTCTTTTATTGTAAACTTTCTAAACATACTCTTTATGCTTATATGATTAATTTATGGTATCATAGTAGTGGTCCCAATAAAAATACAAAGTGTCATTTGATATTTTATCTTGTACTTCTTTTTGTACCAATAGTTAAGGATTCCCAATAATGAAGGACATTGGAGTTTTATATGAAATGCAATTTCTTTGCACACACTTTATCCCAACTATGGACACCACTCACATATACTTGCATAGTTATCAAGGTTATGATAGACTCGCATTGTGACGCCTTTGGAATTCTTCACTCTATTTAATGAGTCCATAGGTCTCTTCCTCTTATGGCTTGTAAGGTGCTTCTATGACTAGTCTTTCTTTTTTCTTCTATTCTCTCTTAATGCTTCTCCCATATGAAGGTTGATGCATCATTGTAACTTCTTGGCCATCTTTTAATGATACACAAACCTTTCTCAATCAAATAGTTCTCCAATTAAAAACTTCTTGTGTGAACATTTTCATGATTTGGTTGAAACATTCTTTCCTTAATTCCATATAGAGGGGGAACTCTCATCTCATAGTAGCCTGATACGATCTTTTAGCTTTTGCCATTCCTAAGTGCTAGTAAAGCATCCTAGAGTCCTTACATAGCTTGGCTTTGAATTACTAAGCTTAGAACTTCTATTCAGCATCAAAAGGACTCAAAACGTCTACCCATGCATGTAGCAATCAATGACACAAAGCATGAACCAGCAAATACTTATTTTTAATGGATGGGATTGGCTACTCAATTTCAACCCCATGAATAAATGTAATCCAGTAAGCCTTGTTAAATGCTTCTTCTAAAAGCCTTTCGCACTCCTTTTGACTGGATCTTGAATTAACAAATGGTTGCATCACAACTTCACAAATTCATGAAGTACTGATTGGATGCATAATAATCTTAAACAGGCTTCTGAAATGTTAAGAAATCGCCTCACAGATTTATGATGTGCCATCCTTGCCTAGGTGAATCAATTTTTTTGGTCTTAAGAAGGAATTCAGATTCGGCAGCAATACTGAGTTGCAGAACATTTTACACTGCTTAAGATGCTCTCTGAATGCAGCTTGTGTGGCTCATAACCTTAACAAGTTTTTCAAATGTTCAATAATGGCCTCACAAATTTATTTTTTGTTTGTCCTTTCCTAGGCAAGTCATGTTTTTTTCTGGACGACAAGGGTAATTCAGAACCAGTTGCAACTCCTATGTAGTTGTCCCTTGTTTGAAAAAAAATCAACAATTATTTGAGTATTTTGTATACACAATTATGCAGTCCACTCATTCTTTTGGGAATGTGGTTATTGTGCATAGTCAGTTTGCATGCAGTTAATAAATTTTACATGAAGAGTTTTACTTCATATGAATTTGAGTGGGCCTTGATTAGCAGTTTGCTAATCATTTGAAACCACACCGAAATTATATTTGTCTTCAACTTGGTTCCAATTAGTAATGTCAAGCAGGGCTGTAGGTAAGCCATGGTAGGATCAAATTAAATATTGCATCATTCATATATTGTTTAGATCGACAGTCCAATTGGTACATGAATATGTATGTCTAAGAGAAATCTAATTTGCAAAGTCTATTGGTTTTGAATAAAATCTTTCGGCAGGTCCCTCTAACAAAAGCAATAGCTAACAGTCCTGACACCATGAGGAGGGATCAACTGCTATCCATTCATGTAATGCTATCGGAGAACTTCATCT
The DNA here is from genome assembly GCA_027924645.1 of Cunninghamia lanceolata. Lineage (NCBI taxonomy): Eukaryota > Viridiplantae > Streptophyta > Pinopsida > Cupressales > Cupressaceae > Cunninghamia > Cunninghamia lanceolata. Next base: position 16,453,141 of record BSBN01000012.1, on the reverse strand, counting down.
GTTCATGCAATACTCGTAGGGTTATTTTTCTATACCGACACTTTTTCAGATGATCTCAAATAATCAAGAGTTTGGAAAAGAAAAAAGACTTTATAATCAATTTCTTGTAATTCCTATTAGTGTCCCCTGGTACCCAAATTAGGTCCTATCACTAACGTTAATTTAGAGTCCAAGAGTCACATTAAAATTGGCATTCAGCCATCTAATCGGTTGAGTCTTAATTAATCAGAGGTCCATTGGGTTGCATCCCCGACCCAGGTCCTGGATGTCCTAAGGAGGGAGATGAAACATTCACCTGTCGTCTCCAGTTCTTGGGCCCCGACAAGGGGCTGTCCCTAGAGACATTTCTCTTTTGGGGCAATGTCCAAGCACACCTACCATCCCCAAGATGGACTTGGGGGACACTGAGGCATCCCTTACCATTTTGGGAATGTCCGTATGTCCCTCGACCATCCCAGAGATGTCAAGGCATCCCTAGCAGCCTAAAAACAATTCAAAAAGCATATACATAAAAAAAATTAATACATCAATTCATTGGCATCAATTTTGCTATACAATACAGACATCACTGATTAGAAGCAAGGAATAAATTATAAAATATGCAGATTAATGATAGTCAAGGACCTGTTCAATGGGAAGTAAACTTGTGATGTCATCATAATTAATGGTGGTCAAAGGTTTATTCAAATTTCAAACACCAACTAAGAGACTTGTTCTAGGAGGAGCTTTAAGTAAACGTTGAACTATTAAAGCATGGGAGGCTGCTCACAAGTTTCAAGGGACGCTCCTTAACCTAGGGGAAAGGACCCAATAGGTGGGATAGTTCCAATCGCTGAGACAGTAAATGTGCATTTAAGGCCCAATATTTTTTAAGTTAAGGCCCAATACTTTTAAAGTTTAGTACTAGTAGTTGTGAGTTTAAGGTTGTTAGTGTTATTATAAGTACTAATAATTGAATGAAATGTGCCCTTTAGATTTAAAAAGCAACCAATCATGTGATGCCAAATCAGCGCACTATCAAAGGGGGTCTTAATTCACACCTATTGGTCCACACTTTTTTTTTGGGCACTGTTTGACACCTCAACAAAAAGCATGCTGATGTGGCATCATATTTGATGATGTGGTCCTGAAACCTTAGTTATAAGCAGGGGCATTGCCAAGTAAGCTACTGTAAAAATTTTGAAGTGATTCGAAATTGCCACATATGATTTTGAGAGGCGTGAAGTTAGGGTGCACAACTACTGGGTCCTCTCCCCTATTGCTTTCAAGAAGAAATACATTGAACCGTTCAAACTTAATTTTTTTTTGTTAAACAATGTCTTAAATGTGTCTTTTGAGACTAGACAAACTTACACCAAGCAAATTAAATTTACGGACATCATAACTGAATCTTTCAGACTGAAATTCTATAGATTCATGTTTCATTTTTAGTAGATATATTATTTCAATGTCTTAAATGTGTCTTTTGAGATTAGACAAACTTACATCAAGCAAATTACGACATCATAACTGAATCTTTCAGACTGACATTCTATAGATTCATGTTTTATTTTTAGTAGATATATTATTTCAACTTCTTTGAGTTTGTCTGGGTTATTTTTTATATTTTTAATTTACTTGTATTTTAAAATTCAACTATTTATTTTATATATTATTTTAATAACTGTCCCCTGTCATGCCCAACCCAAAACCTGTCCCAGAGTCCCCACATCCCCCAATTCAGTCTTCTTTATAGCCAAAGCCTGATAGAAAAGTTAAAGTCCAATTTGAAATCACTGCCTAATACTCTATATTTATATAAAATTCAACTATTAATTTTTATATATTATTTTAATAACTGTCCCCTGTCATGCCAACCCAAAACCTGTCCCAGAGTCCCCGCATCCCCCAATTCATTCTTCTTTATAGCCAAAGCCTGATAGAAAAGTTAAAGTCCAATTTGAAATTACTGCCTAATACTCTATATTTATATATAGTACAATGATTTTGAAGTGGGGCTAATATCTTCAATCAAGCATTAGCAATAAAGAAGAAGGAATTAAGAAAATTTGAGATCCAAACAATGAGAAATAAAATTCTCACTGCAAACAGACTGTTCAACGTGCTTTTGAGAAGTTTATTAGATATTGCATCATGCATCAAAACTGCAAATATGATATACTTATGAAAAACATAGAAAACCATAAAGATTATAACTGCACTAAGCATACCTCACTTTCACCTCTTTTCATAATCTCATTGGAACAAATAAGGCAAGATGCATAATAATCTTAAACAAGCTCCTGAAATGTCGAGGAATCACCTTGCAGATTTATGATGTGCCATCGTTGCCTCAAGGCTAACTGAATCAACTTTTTTAGTCTTAAGAAGGAATTCAGATCCGGCAGCAATACTGAGTTGCATAATATTTTACACTTCTTAAGATGCTCTCTGAATGCAGATTGTGTGGCTCATAACCTTAAGAAGTTTTTCAAATGTTCAATAATGGTCTCACAAATTTATGTTTGTTTGTCCTTTCTTAGGCAAGTCATTTTTTTCTGGACAAGGGTAATTTAGAACCAGTTGCAACTCCTATGTAGTTGTCCTCTGTTTGAAAAAAAATCAACACTGTTAATTTACAATAATTTGAGTATTTTGTCTAAACAATTATGCAGTCCACTGAATGCAGATTGTGTGGCTCATAACCTTAAGAAGTTTTTCAAATGTTCAATAATGGTCTCACAAATTTATGTTTGTTTGTCCTTTCCTAGGCAAGTCATTTTTTTCTGGACAAGGGTAATTTAGAACCAGTTGCAACTCCTATGTAGTTGTCCCTTGTTTAAAAAAAAATCAACACTGTTAATTTACAATGATTTGAGTATTTTGTATAAACAATTATGCAGTCCACTCGTTCTTTTGGGAATGTGGTTATTTTGCATAGTCAGTTTGCATGCAGTTAATAAAGTTTATATGAACAGTTTTGCTTCATACGAATTTGAGTGGACCTTGATTAGCAGTTTGCTAATCAATTGAAACCACACCAAAATTATAATCTCATTGGAACAAATAGAATTTGTAACCTTCAAGTGACTACCTTCTTAGCAGGCTTGGGATTTCATTTTAAATTTGCCTTCTCTCCTCTCCAGGACAGGTCATGAAATTTGAAATGCAGATGTGGGTTTCAGAATGGTCTTTCCAGAGGACACTGGATCACATATGAATGCACCAAAGAAATACCACATAATGAAAAAGGCACCTTTCTGACATGCTCACTGTAAAAGACACCTAATAGGGTAATACAGAAAATTCGAAGATCAAACATGGAAACAGTCTCATTCGCTAGTACAGACTACCCACTTCAATAATTCTATGTAGCTTCTGAAAAGTGATTAACTTTTACTGTTTACACATTCCCAACTATTGATTGATAACATGCAGAAATTCTTATCCCTGACCTCTTGAGATGCATATCAGTTGTAAACATACATTCACTGTGCACTGAAAAACTATACAATTACTGAACAATAAATTATAAAACTCATCTATTGTTTTATCATTTTCCTCTATAGAGGTATACAATATTTATCAGCAGCCCTCAAATTAGCAATTACCATCAGCCCATTCCATATCCTGATTGGTAAAGCTGAATGACATGGGCCCACTAGTACCAAAATCACCTCAGAAGTCACCGGGAGGAGGAAACTCATTGCCATTGTTTTTTGGAGGTAATACACATCCAAGGTAAGATTTGTTAGAAACACAGTATTCGAGTAGCTCATTCCAGTATATGTCCTGCAAAAGAAACAACAGAGCATAAATGGGACAAACCTCAAATTATGGAAAGAAAACAAAAAAGAAAGGGGTAGTATACCATCCTTGGGTTTAGACATGGCTCTTAAATACAGCCCAGAGAATATTGACTACTGTAGTTCTCAACAAATCAACATGATAGTACTAGCAAAAACTTAAAAGGCATTCATTTGAAATGCAACAAACAGCCCCTATTTTCTCTCTGAAATACAAAATCATATCTTATCGCATTTACAACAAATTGTTGCAAATTGTTTCTTGTTAACTGTAAATATATATACAGTTCTAGTCCCCAGTTCCCTTGCCTATAAGGTAATTTTAATACTTTGAGAGAGGAGACTAATATAATTGCCTCACCAAAGCCCACAGTTTGAACTGTCGGTATGGATTTAAATTTTCAAGGAAAACGGCCTCCCCTCATTTTCATTTTGGGAAGTGACATGTTCACTAATAGAAGTGCTTAACATCCACTTCAGTGAGGCTATAATAAAGTCAAATGAAAGCAAGTGCCTCCCAAAAGAACCCATCTTTGGAACTTTGGTAAGGATATAGATTTACAAACAAGATGACCTGAATTCAATTCCCTTCAAGAGAGTGGTGTGTTCTATGCCAATATAAGTGTTAACAAATCTGCTTGAGAGGGGCAAAAATGGAATCAAATTAAAGTGCGTGCTTTTTCAAATATCCCAGTTTGGTCTTTTGGTGTGGAATTACATATACAAGTAAAATGATCAACGATTTTCATTATCCTTTTTTCGGTTTCCTCTTATTTTCATATCTTACGACGACAATGATAATACACAGAAAAACAGCATAGCTCTATGTAAGGAGAAAATGAATCAAGGGAAGATGAGAAAAATAATCTTCATTGTAGACAAAAGAAAGAATCCCATAGCAATGACTGAAGCAATGAAAAAGATGTGGATGTTGAGATGAACAGTGACTTTGTTTGTCAAACCTACAGAAGAAAAAGACAATGTGTTTAATGCAGAGCAAATAGCAATGCAGGGAATAGAAGGTAAAGCTTAAGAATTTGGTGCATGCATGCTTTGAGAGTGAGGACATGCATAAATGCGAAAGCCTTGGGCATGCTTTTCTGGTGGTTTGAAACTTTGACTAGTTCTTGTTAATTTAGTAAATTAATACTCAAAAGGACACGATCTTTGTGAAATAAAAAATTAATTAGAAGAGGAAGAGAGTATAAAGTGATTCGAAACAGATATATCACATAAAAAGTTTAGCTTAAAAGCAAGGATATGAAGCATTAGAATTACCTTACTAAGTACGTATGGATTCCCCACCACTATGAGCAGAGACTTGGCACGTGTAACAGCAACATTAAAGCGCTTAGGATTTCCTATGAACCCCAGGTTAAATTTCATGTCAAAGTCCTCGTTCTTGTAACTAGACCGAACAGTAGATATAATTATGAGACCTTTCTCATCTCCTTGAAATTGCTCAACGCATCCAACCTTCACATCAGACAAGTTGTTTTGCCCGAAGGCTTTCCTCAACTTGACAACTTGTTGATGATAGGGTGTTATTACTCCTATGTCCTTTCCAGTTACTGAGTTTCTCTTGTCATCTTTTACTTTTTTGACAATCTCCAAGACTTTGCTTATCTCTATTGTGTTGAACCATGAAGGACTTCTGCCTTCCCTTTCATCAACGCCCTCTATGCCAACAAAAACAACTGGGAAACTCTTGTTTGGAAGTTCATCAAAGGCACAATGTAATTTCTGATTCCCTTTTCCAACACAAGCAATCAACTCACTTCCATAGAAGAGTCGAGAAGGAAGCTCTAAAATTGCAGGATGAGAACGATAATTCCTCACAAGCTTTGTTACAAATTGCTTATTCCCTCCATAAGGGGAATAAAGGTGGAGTTCTGAAAGCCTTTCAAAATAAGACTTTCCCAGTCCAAACTTTTTGCCTATATCAGAACGAACAATTGGACCCAACTGCTGCGGATCACCTGCAAGAACAACTGTTGTTCCTTCATTAGCAAGATTAGCAATGGGCACCATTGTTTCTGGCTCAGTACCTTGAGCAGATTCGTCCAAGAAAATATGTGTAAAATGACCCTGAGGAACTGCTTGGGCATCAAGAATGGCAGCACTTAAGTAGGTTGATACAATGATCTTATATTTCAATAAATCCTCCACAGGTGGGCAGTAAAACATTGAATCTTCATAACAACAGCATGGTAGAATACCAAGCGGTACATCTTGATATGGACGAGACAAAGCATTCAACCTAAATATTTCTCTCCTTTTAATAGACCCAAGCAATCTCTCCACTAGTATATCAGAAGCAGCATTTGAAGGGGCACATGCAAGAATACAGGCCTTTGAATTGCTTTTAAGGATTTGCAACATGGCCTCTATCAATGTTGCAGTCTTACCAGTACCCGGTGGTCCATAAACAAGGTACGGTGGTGATCCACAGCAATTTATTATTTGATGTACAGCTGATAACTGCTCTATATTAAGATGCCTATTGAAAGGATCATTCTTGAAAACATTAGTATGTGTTATTCTTGCCAAAGGATCCCTTGGAAAAAGAAAATTCTCATCAATTCTGCCTGCTGCTGCTACTGCCTGATGACAGCGTCGGAGATTGATCCTACTAAAGGAGAAGTGCACATCATATTGAATCCTTGGAATAAAATTCTTATGGAATGACCTGTCAAATTTTACATATATTTCATTTGCTTCTATTCTGTGGATGTACCCCTGTTCAATAAAATTCAGAAGGCAAATACATAAACAAAGATGTATACATACAAGGAAACAGCAAACGTTGTATATAATTGGAACATACAACATTACATATAAATCAGCATGTTTTGCCTGATATAAACAAAACAAACCTCATAAGCATCGCCTTTTTCCCCAGACTCTGTCACATATATTTGGTCTCTATATATAAGTGAAGGGCGCTTCTCTGACAACCCAGGGACCTTCAGGACCAAATATTCACCACTACTCCTCATGGTTACGTTATCCATGTCGTATGCATTCATATCTTTCTGCTTCCACACAATAACACATTTGTGAGCTTATAAAAAAATGTTGAATTGGTAGCAAATGCTGGAAAAAAACCTAACGTTATCATGTTTATCATAGTACATGGTGTTTACCTGCATTTGCAACTCTTCCAAATGCAATAAAGTGGAGAAATACTTGGAATATGTTTTCATGCAGAGACCATCTGTAAGAACCTTGGGTAACTTTTTGTCATCAATTTTTTTCAGATGAGGTGGAATAGGATAAGCATTCAGTTTCTTTCCAAAACTGGGCAGAGGAGGAGGCACACCACCAACAATTCTTCTTGAACTTCTTGATTTTTTCTTTTGTAATTTGGAATAAGGCTCCTGTGGGCCTAGCTGTTCAGAAACATCATCCTCAGCAAGCAAAGTAGCATGCCGAACAATTTTCTGATCCTGGAAGTCAAAGAGAATAGATGTTCTGTGTAGTCCAATATCTTTTGCCATGCATGACAGATGAATGATAAGATGATGCTCTGGTTTAATCAACCATGGACCTCCGACCAAAGAAGTAGACTGTGTATCCAACCGTGATATATTTATTGATTTCATCTTAACTTCAAGAGAATCCATGCTATACAAGCATGATTTGCTCCCAGCTTGTATAGATTTGACAGGTTCTGCTGTGTGAGAAAGACTGAAGGAGTTATTTGGTCTTAATTTCTCAAGTTCGACTGCATACAGTTTCAGAGAATTCTTTCCCTTGTTGGTAATTGTGATTGCATCTTTTTGACTTCCGCCCTTCTTTAATGACCGTGGTCTGCCATTTTCAAGAGGGAATGGATAAGAAACATCAATTCCCCCTTCGTTGATCTCATCGAACACTACATATTCCAGCTTCTCACTGCCCATTTCAACATCGCCATGCAATGGTCCTTTGACACTGGCCTTTCCATTTATTCCTTGTGTCTCATATTTTTGGCCACTTTTACCTACCTGTCCTGTAGATACTCCCAAATTCCCACTTTGTCTTTGTTTATTTTTATTTGGAGCCCCATCTTCATTTCCTGAACTCCCCATTTGTCTCATTTCATTCTCCAATGCCCCATTCCCAATTCTTTTATCCCTAATTTGTCTTTGTTCATTGTTATCTGAAGCACAGTCTTTATTTCTTTGGGGTTTATCACAAACTGCATGTGCGTGCTCTTTTGAAACAGAACTTTTCGTCCCACATCCCTTGCTGCTTTCAGATTCTTTCAAATTTTGCAGTTGCTTCAATGGAACATATTTTGGAGGAAGAGGATCTTTAACTTCCACACTTAGGTCTGGACAAACTATATATGATACAGAGATATCCCCTTCTCCAAGCTCTTCTGATTCTCTCTCTTCAAGTTTTGCATGATTCATATCAACTTCCCTTTCTCCGCCACTCCCACTTCCAAGAACGCCATGCCTTACATTTACATTTACATTTACCTCGCTTCCAATTTCTTTTGCATTTCCAAAACTCTCCTCACCATGATTAGGGCTCTCTGTAATTCCTTTAGATGCAGGGATTTGGTTAGCTGGAGGACCTTCCGACTTATGGCAAGTATCCACACCATTTGAAATATTTCTGACTGCCTGTGAAGATATTTTTGCACGCCAGTGCATTTTGATTTCCCCTTGCTTGGAAGCCTGAATTTCCCTCCTGTCCAGCTGCTGGTTTATCTTCTGACCACTCACTCCACCACTACCATGCAATGGTCCCTGGACTTCAGGTTTCTCCTTGTCATGTTTTTTACCACTTCTAGCCTTACATGCGCCTGAATTCCCACTTTGTATCTGTTGATTTTTATCTGAAACCCCCGTTTGTCTGACCTCTTCCTTATTTAGAGCCCCACCCACAATTCCCTTATCCCCGCCAACTCTTTGTTCATTCTTATCTAGAGTCATATCCTTGTTTATTTGGGGGTTTTTAGGAACCATTTGTATTCGTTGCTTTGAACTCATTTCTGCTTCGCTTAAACTTTGCAATTCGCCTATAATTGCATACCTTGGAGAACCCCAATCATGCGCTTTCCCACTTGGGTATTGGACATCAATCCAACCATCCAGAGATCCAGAGCACCCACTTGTAGATGGCACCCTTTCTGTAAAATCCTTGTTCCCACACCACACAATCACCTCATCATGATCCGCTAATGATCCCTCATTGACACTTAATGTCTTACCCACTTCCTTCCCTCCTGCTGTTTTCCTTGCCTTGGAATGACTATTTCGCCCCATGCAGGTTTTAGAATGCTTTTCTGGATCAGTGTTGATTTTCTTTATCTCTTCAAAACGCACAATTCTAAGCAAGAAATATGGCTTCCCGAATTCCGATGGTCACCTTTATAACTGACATGCAAGATACCATTTAGATCAAAATACTGAAATACTGTAGCATTGTAACAATTAGTCACATTGTTCGTGCATGCACCAATCAAGACTTTGGGTTGTGATGCAGCATTTGAATTTCATTAGCAACTACAATCCAAATAAGTTACAAAGTTGCAATACAGCAGATACCCATCATAATTGAACCAAAGGAGGATTTTTTTTTCAAGGTTTAGAGGATAAACATGATCATACCGAAGGAGAATTTGAGCTACCTCTCTTATCAAATTTAGAATGGCAATTCAAAATGGTATAAGAACATGCATAAAAACTTAATTTGAAATGAGCAAATTTGAAAGATAAAAGCTTAATGAATTACCATTTTTAGCCAGTCTTTGTATAAAGTCGATCCACATCCAACACCGAGGTTCGTTACTTGCAGGGCGAACAAGCGTTACAGGCGAAAAAAAAAAAACTTTAATATGCTTAGTTTCATTCTACAATACAAGATATTAAATATTAAGTAGTCCGTGCTTTATATTCCGATTTGGAGAGCGGGTGCCACATCTTTTTCCCGGGCGGAGTCGGCTGCGTAGGACTTTTTTTTTATTTATATTTGAAAAGATAAAACGACAATCCCTTTTACATAAATATAGGATAATTAGTTGTGAAGGAAAATAGGGTTTCTTTAAAGGTGTTAAGTTTAGTATAAACTCTAAATGGAGGTAATAGAAAGAATCTAAAAAGTATTTAATTATTAGCATATTTATATTTTTAAAAATATATCTAAAATAGGTGTAGAGATATCTAATTATATATACAAATCTTTTTTAATTTTTAATTTTTAATGTTATTTTTGTGTTTAGCATTAAACGTATTAAATATATTTTTTATGCCGATAGGCATTTCCTTAGTGAGCAGCACTACCTCAAATACATACATCGATGGCCCAGATTAAAAGAGCTACCATCAAACAAATCTTGACCGTAGATTTTTTATTATTATTTTTAATCATTGTAACAGTCATACGATTAAAAGCTTGGACAGAAAGGCATAGTATGGCGGCAGGGGTAATAGCAACTTTCAGTCACCATTTCATGCCACCTGTTCGGTCAGTATTAATGTCGATCTGCAAGATAAGAAGAGATCGAGTGAAAGATCTGCTAGGTGTGAAATTCTAGAATTATCATATCTATCTTGAAAGCTCTGGAATCAAAGAATCCCTCTTGTTACACGACTCTTTCGCTGTCACCACAATTATAAATATCTCATGTGATGGTGAAGGTGAGTAAGCGACGGTGAAGAGCAGTGAACAAGATGCCTATAAAGTCTCTAAATGTAGATCCAGCGAATTCCAGAGCCACAGTGTAGCAGGGGATGGGCATACGGTGTAGCAGCGAATTCCAAGAAGCTCAGAGCTACGTATATGCAGTAATTTAGAAAAAATGACAGCGGCAATAGCGGTGTTGGCAGAGGCAGAGGCGAAGGTGGATTTTTCATGGCAGATCAAAGCCAAAGTTTAATGAATGTTATGCATGAAGTGGATAAGCAATTTAATAATCTTGATGTATAGCTCAGCGACAGTGTTCTGCAGTGAACATTCCATTTCTCATGTTCTTGTAAAGTTGTAGGAAGCGTTGTTTCAATTTTTATAAATTTTGACACAATTTGTTGGAGTTTATTTATGCTTGCTTATTCTCTGGTTTGCCCTAAAATAATTTGTTCGTAGATCGATTCAAAACTGCAAACCTCGGCGTCTGACATCGAACATCGGGATTTTTATCCGCAAACCTGGATCATCTTTTTAGACTCACAACCCAACACTTTGGAGCAACCTTCACTCTGTTACAAACAGTATCGTTTGCACCATTGAAGCTATTGCTAACAATTAGTTTGAGAAGAGCGAGTTAGGGTTATTTTAAAAATGAATAAACATTTTTAATCTAGTTTCAGGGATTACAAAGTGATTATACTAATTTAAAAACTTCAAATTCACTTCTGGGATTTCACAGATTTAGGCAACTGCGTCGAGTGCATTATGAATAGGTCATAAAATACATATTCCCTTTGGTTGCCGCCCCTGCAATAACACGTAAAACAAAAGAAAAATAGAAAAAAAAAAAAAAAGTTTTAAACAGAAGCCATTCTGGCAATCCCACGACCTGCACAAACACATGAAGAATAACTAATAGAGCTATAGAGCTTAATGATACCAGATGTACATAGCTTCATTCTTCCTCTGCATTCATTTGACCTGCCGAGAGGATTAAAAAAAACAACAGATAATAGGGTAACTATGGGCGGACTTGGTTGATTTAGGGATTTAGGGTTCTTTTTGAGCCCTAAAACGAAGAGATGAGATCTAATCTCATCCAAGCGCTGTGCTTTTGCTGGGCCGCTCACCCCTTTGAAAGAATAAAATAGATATATAAAAAAAAAACATAACCAACCGTGCCTTAGACTTAACTAATAAAAATTAATATTTAACCTTATTTTCCTTTCATTTAAAGTAGCGTCTAGCATTAGGGCAAGTTTTAAGATACATGTTAAGTAAAGCTTGCTTTATTGAAGGAATTATGTATCATAGATAGATTTCCATTTCGTTTAAAATATATTGAATTAACTCTCTTCTTTTTTATAGTAATTATATAAGTGAATAAAGTTATTTTTATAGGTGCGATGATTCACTTTTGCCTTTATTACTTTGACAATTGATTCAATTAATTTGTTTCTATGGTCAATTATATAAAAATCAATAAGAGATTCAATTAATTTACTACATATACAATATAGACTATAGGGATAAGTGATTGCCCATATAAAGTAATAATAACTTTAAAAATATAGATATTTATCTAGTAAGGAATTGACATGATAATAATTTTACTCATTAGATTCTCCTCTTTTCTTCCTGATGATGGATCATGGAGTTTGATCCAAAACGTTGAGGCAAAAAAGCAATACACAGTTTTTTCCAAAAATGCTATATTCTCATTAACATGGACTGTGGAAATATCATGAATACAATCAACTATATTTTTTCATTTCAATATTTAATGTAAAAAGAAATTTACTAATATAAGTGAAAGAAGACAATAATTAATGTGATGAAATTTCAATAAGAATTAATAAAATAATTTAGTGCATTAAATAACTTATAAATTAATAAATAATAAAAATATCTAACAAATTCTATAGTAACTATAATTGATTGAAATATCTAACTATCACACAAGTATCTATAGAGATAAAATGAAGAAAATATGAAACAAGTAGAGCATATGATGCTTGTAGAGGCCCAGGGGCTTATAAGGATATAAATGTCAAGAGATCTATATGGCTTGGCAAGAGATAATTCTTATTGAATTACTTATTAATCTCAAATAATGCAATAATTCTTTCAATCTAGTAGTAATTAGCAACAACGGTTTCATTTAATGACCTTGTAATACTTAGCATTGTGAGTAGTGGCTTTAAGAGATCATAATCTCAACATGTGCACAAAGGGTTGATATGTAGATTAGCATTTTGAAATAACAGGATGGAATAGCACATGTAAGAATCTATTTGGGAAAGAGTATGTGATGAGTATCATTGGAGAACTGCCCGTGCTTTGAATGTTGTCCATTTTAAGAAGGGCGTAGTGGTATAAATATTAAAAGGAGCATTTATGTATGCTTGCCATGGTAAGAATGTGAAAGGTTTATGTTATAAAAGAAAAATACACCCAAACAGAAAATGTAAACAAACCATATATTAAAATGACTATATATTTAAAATACAATGATCTATTATAAGAATGTAAAGGATAAATATGATATGAATGAATTGGTTTGGACTAAAATTAATTAGTAATGTATTGATCAAAGTTGGCAAATCTCTAAACTACTATAATTTATTGCTAAACAACATTTCTATAGTGATTAAATCAATGCAAAAAAATTCTATACAATTATTTATCAGAAGCACTCTCAAATTAATAAAAATTAATATTAATGATGAATTTGAATGGCTCATAAAATACTCACCAAAGGGTTGTAACACTTTAAATGTATGAAGCTGCAATCATGCCCTAGCAAAATGGATACCCTTCAATCCATTTTGATCAATAAAAGAGGTTGATTAATCATGCACTTATGATAGTAAAGGGTTAACAAGCAAAAACATTAATGTTAAGTGACTTGATTTTATTTTTTAATTGTGATAGTAAAATGTGTTGCTAACTAGTGACAATGTTGACAGGGTATTGGTGTGTTAGATTAGAGATAATGTTATAAGCATTGCCTTGACTTTAAATTGTTTCATAATTAGTTTGTTGGGTTTTAATTAGTTTGGTGGGTTCTAATGCCTCAAATGACCCACCAATTGACCAACCTTGGCTTTGCTTGTAGCAATCAACACATTAATTGGCCCATTATTTCATTTGCTCAACAAAACAAAATCACGAGATCGTTGAGAAAGCACACTCACCCTTCTTAACAATGCATATGCAATTTTTTTATACATGATAATGTTTATCACAATTTCATTTTCTAATTATTTTAGAAAGTAATTTATCACATAATAAATATATGAACAAAGTGATTTCTTTATAGATAATAATGTTTGTCACAATTTTATCATCTTCATATAGGGGTTCTATGTGATTTAGATTGATTTTAAAGGGAAAGCTTTTGTTGGTGTCCTCTTACCTCATATCTCGTCCCTTGTAAGGAAGCCATTTTGTATTGAATTTATTTTTTACGAGAACAAACTCAAATCAATATTCATATCAAATTTGAAAAAGATACCAATGATATAATAATAGATAAGTGTACAAACAAAAGTAATATTTGCGAGAGCAAATTCAAATCAATATTCATATCAAATTTAGAAGATACCAGTGATAGAATAATATATAAGTGTGAAAAAGTTTGAAATGATAAATTATTAGATTAAACCATTTCAAAAAGGCAACCTCGAAAAGTATTATAACAAGAAAAAAATTGAAATATGATGATCAACTACTTGCTACCCCCTATATACAACATTTGCTAGATTCAACATACATAAATACACCTTATCTACTTTTGCTAGATTTGAGATAAAGGAGGTTTTGTCAACCTCCACTACTTAGATTTTTGTGTTTTATATGATTTTTTTTGTTTAATATGATTCTTAGTTGTACCTCAGAAGATAAGGAGACTAAATAGCAAATTTTAAAGGTTAGGCTCTTTAAATCCTTCTATGGAAGAGTTGGTACATTGGGTGGTAGGATTATTAGGATATGATAAATATTATGATTGCATATAAAGTTGTACTCTTATTTCTTGGCAAAGATAATACCCTCATTTCTTTTCCATCACTTGATAGTTGTTTGTTTAATATGCATTCACACTCTCTTTCACCATCACCTACAAGTATGAAATTTTTGCAATGTTGCACACACATCTATCTTGGCATACAACTCCATTGTCCACTCCGTGCAACCACAATATCTGTGCGGCCTAGATTATCATCCCTCACATCAATGAAATTTGTAATGGATGTCCTTGGGCAAAGCAGATAGTTAAGACTCGACCCCTTCACTTCTTCACAAATGACTTCCTTAAACAGTTGGTACAAACACCAAATATACATGCCAAAGAAATACTCAAAACTCTTTTTTTTCCTAAATTTTCTAGTCCAAGAATTATATGTATTTCTATTTGAACTTTTAATTTTTTTGTGTTATAACATTTTACCACATTGAAGGTGAACTATCATTTTGAAAATTATATTTTTGTAATGATTTATACAGATAAGGTAATGATATTTCAACACATAATTTAGTGGATTAAATAAATTTAATTTTTTTTAAAAAAAATCAAACAAATGATCTATACAGATAAGGTAATGATATTTCAACACATAATTTAGTGGATTAAATAAATTTTAAAATTTTAAAAAAAATCAAACAAATTCTACAATTTCTTCTCAAAACTATCGGCATGCCCATTGAACCTCTAGGTCCAATTGCTAGTTTTAAAATATAAGAAAAAAATAGTAAATATGAAAGTATAAGAAAAAGTATTAAATAAAAAAACAGCATTAAATATATTTTTTAAATTATAAGAAAAAGTATTTAATATTTTTTTAAATGCATTAATTTTGGTTAATATTTAGAGTGCCAAAAATAGAAAGAATATGTTAAAGATAGGGGATTGTGAAAATTATAGGAATATGTGCAATTCACTCTTAAGTATAGACACAAATCTTCTATTTTTTTAATTCTTTTTTTAGTTTTTTATTAAATTGAGGGCTCTCATCTCCACCCCAATTGCAATACCCATAATAAACAACTTCAAAATCAAAACTTCAATTATGTATAGGTACTTTCCCACTTAAGACATTGATGATGGCTTGAATGTTAAGTTATCTAAAAAAGGCTCAAAATATGGAGAACCATCATGGCCCATAATGATAATAGAGGAAGAACTAAGCTAAAAGGAAGAACATGTGGATGAAATAGAACACAAGTAGATGAGTAAATGGGACACTAACTTACAAGAATGCCCAAACACTAATAAGGAAATAAAAAAGCATGTGAGAGAAAAATTGAGGACTACCATATGAAAAAGGAAAATTGATTGGAAGAAATTGTACTATGTCAAAGAGTTTAACCATAGATGAGAACATGTTGAAAAAGTCTACATAGGAGTAGAAATTAAGGGGAAGGTGAAGATGTTGATTTCCCCATTAAAGACTAGATCACATTATCTTAGATGTGAGACTAGCAAGTAGAGAATACTTAAGGAAGAGTGGAAATCATTGAGTGTGCAACCTATAGTGACACTTGTTAGAAATGAAGGCAAACCACTATAAAATGGAAATCTAAAATTTAATCTATAAATGTGAAATGTAACAATAGAGTATCAAATGGAGATTTAAACATATAAAATCAACAACAGAAAATACAAGAGATTTACACATAACACATTGTTTAACATGGAGAAACCCTTTTGGGAAAAAGCTCCACCAAGAAGAGTGGCCAAGTATGTATTATCTTGAAACAAGAATACAATGCAGTCACTTCCTCTACTCCTTCAACATCCAAACCAGTAGCACCTATGTAGCTGTGCAACCTCAACTCATACTACTATCTACCTCCTCAAACACATGTTAAATAGAAATTACATACATGAGAGTGTAGCAGATATAACATCCAAACTTTGACAAATTCCAATACCTCATTTTGGGAACCCCGCCAACATGCTAAATATAACCTCATTTACTTCTCACAGTATAACTGTAGACACTTAAATTTTACCATATCCTTACAACATCACCTAGTCACTTCCATCTTTAGACACCTTCCTAATACCACTTTCACCACCTTATGTCAACTTGTGATACATTCATCCTAGTACTCCCTTTAGTATTCCCCCCTTCCATCATTTAAGGTGGTTAATTAAATTATTTTATTTAATTAATCAAGATTATCCAATTTACCAAATTAATTAAATAAATTATATTTATTTAATTAATTAATTTAAATCCATTTTCTCCATCACCAATTAAAATCTATTTTTTCTTTAGTCAAAATTAATTAAATAAATTACATTTATCTAATTAATTTAATTTGTCTACATCATCCATGTCCAATAATTAATTAAATAATCTTATTATTTGATTAATTATTTTCCCCTTGTCCTAATCCTCATCCAGTTGCCATGAATAATAAATAAGAGTCACATGTCCAGCTAAAGTTAGTTAGTCAAATTCATTGAACCCAAACACTTGCACAAAAGTCAAACTAACTTTACATTTCCACTATTCATTTTCACACTACACCTCTTAATCCTAGCCACTCACATAAGGATAAGCCCTAGAAGCTTTCATCTTTGCCCTAGTTTCCTCTCATCTTAAATCTTGCCATTCATTCATCTTTATTCTCAACCATTCACATAAGGATATGACCTAGAAGCCTCTATTTTTGCCCTGAAGTTGTCTCATCAAGTCCTAGCCATCCATTTCTAATCTAATCTTAGCCATTCATCTTATCATCCAAAAATCTATAAATCAATCCTCAACCAATATATTATCAAGAAGATCTTTGAAGATAATGTTATGCTGTCAAAGTGAGCAATCAACAAGCTAAATCATCATCAAACATCCATTAGAGCACAACCACCATAGCTCTGTGCAACAAAATCAAAAGCTTCAAAATCTACAACAGTGTTTGCAACCATTGGTCTTGGTTCCCCTTGACCCCATATTCCTACATACCTCCATCCTTATGTCTTCCATCCCCTATCCTGCATATCTTCCTCGTCACATCCCTATAATATGTGAGACATGTCTTGGCATGCATCCCTTCCAAGCATATCCTACAAATGTCTATCCATCCACACGCATCCCAACACCTCATCATGAGTAGCACACATCTTGAGTGGGCCATCTTCTTCCTATGCAACATAGGCCTTGGATATCGCATCCATTCACCTATCATCTATCCTACCCCATCCTTTCCTCCTATCCATTATCACCTATGCAACTCCCCTCCATCAGCCTCTTCCTGGTTTGTAGTTTTTCTACAGTTATAGAGGCTAAAGCATCCCTTACCTCCTATTACATCCAAACTCATCCTCCATCCACCCATCATTCTTCCTCCATCTACCTATCCCACCATCCCCATCTTTGAAGAGAACTTGTGTCTCAAATTACTGCTTGAAACCTCATTTTGTTAATCGTTCATCCACAAAGTTTGAACTGTCGGTGAACTCTTGAACCTCGTTTGTCAGGTTTAATGGTTCAACTGATATGCATTGGTTACTTCGATGAAGGTTTGAACTTTGCCCATCAGGTTCAATGGGTCAACCGATATGTATTGGTTACTTCGATGAAGGTTTGAACTTCATCCGTCGGGTTCAATGGTTCGTCAGGTTCAAGGGTTCATCGAGTTCAATGGTTCAACCGATATGCATTGGTTACTTCGATGAAGGTTTGAACTTCGCCCATCGGGTTCAATGGTTCATCAGGTTCAATGGTTCAACAGGCTCGACTAGCGAACTCTTAAAACTTGGTTCATCAGGTTCAATGATTCAACAAGTTCAACTGATGAAGGATGGAGGACTTGGGCATCGTGGAGACATTGAACTATTGATGTAGGAAGTGAAGTGCTTACCGACAGAGCAGGTTATTCCGATGAGGCTATAGTTTAGCATCGTCGGCAACAGAATTGTTGACGATGATATTACTAAGCATTCAGAGATATAAACTGGAATGTTGGTTGCGACCTTGTGCATGTGGGATTAAACGTCTCGCAAGAATGTGAACAGTTACGACAGTTTGATGGCAGCGGCACTAGGGAAGTTAGATCAATCAGTTAGGGCAAAAGTTGAATAACTGTCTTTGCTCTCCAAGACTGAAAATATAGACAAATCTACTAGTGTCGTTGTAGATAGATGAAACGATTTGAATTATACAAGTGTATTTTGTAGATGTGCAGATGAAATAAACAGCTTTGTATAATTGTAAAGGAATCGATATCTAAGCAAAAAGGAGCTAGGATCTTTATTGTAATCTTTTAGTTTACTGTAATAAAGATAGCTTCTATTGTGGTGGTGGGTTTTTTACCCGAAAGGGTTTTCCCACGTAAAATTGGTATCATTTTGTGTTGTCTTAATTGTTTATTCTATTTTTCTGGTGTATTCATCTATAGTTTTTGAATTGAAAGTTACCTGTTTACATTATCCTCTCTGAATTAACATTAGGGAAGTTGTATTCCGCACCTGTGTTTTCCTTACAAGTGGTATCAGAGCCTGGCCAATTGTGCTATCCTTGTTGGTAGGTTGGGTTTTTTGTGTTAATTTTGTGAGTGGGAGATCTGTAGCGGTCTATTTTGTTAAATAAGATGGCAAGTACATCAGGAAAAATAGACATTGATAAGTTCAATGGCACAAACTTTGAGTTGTGGAAACTTAAGGTTGAAGATGTGTTGGTTGACAAAGATCTTTGGGTTGCTATGTCTGGGGTTAAACCTTCAGGCATGAAGCAAGAAGATTGGGATTTGGTAGATAGGAAAGCCAGAGGATTGATAAGATTGAGTCTAGTGGATTCTATTCTATTAAATGTCCATGAGGAGAAGTCAGCCAAAGATTTGTGGAAGAAGTTGGGAGATATTTATCAAGGCAAGTCCTTGGTGAATAAATTTTTCCTTAGAAAGAAGTTGTATTCTCTGAAGATGGATGAAGGAGCATCTGTAGCAGATCATCTGAACACATTTAATACAATTGTTGCATAGTTGACTTTTGTAGGTGTAAAAATAGAAGAAGAGGATTGTTGTATGCTTTTGTTATGTTCCTTACCTAACTCATGGGATAATCTTGTGATGGCTATTGGAAGTACAACAACCACATTTACAACTGAAGTGATTGTTGCTTCGCTGTTATCTGAAGAGATGTGAAGAAAATCTTCTGAGATAGCCAAAGAGGACCTATCCATTCGAGGTAGATCAAAGGAAAGAGACAAGAAGAAGGACAAGAAGTCTAAGTCCAAATCAGAAGAGAGATCAAAATCTCCTAGTAAAAAGTCCAAGGTGAAGTGTTGGAATTGTGGGCAGAAAGGACACACTAGAAAAGACTGCAAAGAGGAGAGAAAGAAGAAGAACTTCTTTGACATTGATTCTACTCAAAGTGATGCTGATGCCTTCATTGCTGCCTTGGCAACGCCTGCATCTGAAGATGTATGGCTGGTGGATTCAGGAGCATCTTTCATATGACATCTCACAGAGAATGGTTCACTAAGTATGAACCGTATGCTAGTGGGAAGTTATTCCTAGCAAGTGATTCGACACTAGAAATTGTTGGCTAAGGAAGAGTCATAATCCAGTTCTTGGATGGCAGAATAAAGGGAATGAATGGAGTACTACACATACCAGGTCTGGCTCGAAATTTACTTTCTGTTAGTAAGCTTAATGAGTTGGAGTGCAAGTTGCTTTTGTGAATGGTGGTTGTAAGATGACTAGAGGTTCTATTGTTCTGGCAAAGGGTGAACACATTGGAACTTTGTATAGGTTAGATGCTAAACCAGTGTGCTATAATAATGTCTCTGTAAAATCTAAAAAAGCTACTATTGTAACACATGATGCAAACTCTATGGAAGTTAAACTTCCTACAGAGAAAACAATGCTATGGTATCACAGACTTGGTCACATAGGTGAAAAAGGTTTAAAAACCTTGAAGAACAAAAACCTGGTAGATGGGTTGATTGATTGTGACCTGGAATTTGATTTCTGCGAACATTGCATATATGGAAAACAAAACTGTGTTTCATTTTACTCTAGTTCTCATAAATCTTATGATATTTTGGACTATGTACATTCTGATGTTTTTGGTCCAGTTGATGTTCCTTCTCTATCTAAATCAAGATACTATGTGTCGTTCATTGATGATTATTCAAGAAGGGCATTTGTATATTTTTTGAAAAATAAATCAGAAGTGTTCAATCGGTTTAAAGGATTCAAAAATCTTGTGGAAAATCAGACTGGTAGAAAAATAAAATGTTTGAGAATGGATAACGGTGGTGAATATTGTGATGTAGATTTTGATAAATTTTGTCTTGATCATGGAATAAAAAGGCATAAGACTACACCTTATACGCCATAGCAAAATGGAGTTGCTGAAAGGTTGAATCGATCATTGATGGAGAAAGCAAGAAGTATGTTGAGTTATGCTGGTCTTGAACAAAGGTTTTAGGCTGAGGTAGTTGCTACAACTTGTTACTTCCTGAATCGTTCTCCTACTTTGGCATTGGTTGATAAGATGCCTATGGAAGCATGGTCTAGAAAGAAGCCCTCTCTAAGACATATTCGTGTCTTTGGCTGTGATGCATATGCTCATATTCCTGAGGTAAAAATATCTAAGCTGGATTACAAAGCAATCAAATGTATCTTTATTGGCTATGGAGTTGGTGTTAAAGGGTACAAGCTTTGGAATCCTGAAACTAAAAGGGTAATTTACAGTAGGAATGTAATTTTTAGAGAGCCAAAACCTCTGGTTATCAATTCTAAGCCAGATAAGATAGAAGAGAAGAAAGAAAAGAGTGTTGTTAATATTCCTCTGACCCCTGTAAAAGAGGAACAACAAGCACGAAGTGTAGATGATTCAAATGTGAGTTCAGGTAGCTCTAAAGATTCAGATCCAGAGCAAGAACTTGAACCAGCACCTCAACCATTAAGGAGGTCTACACGTGAAAGAAGACAACCAGATAGGTATGGATTTTTAGTACTTGATTCAAGTTGTTCCTATGCTTTGCTTACTGATACTGATGAACCTAGGACTATGGAAGAAGCTATTAGTTTGCCTGATTTAGATTCTTGGTTAGAAGCCATGGATAGTGAAATGTCATCGTTGGAGAAAAATGGAACCTAGGATCTGGTGCCCTTGCCTGAAGGTAGAAAACCTGTGGGCTGTAAGTGGGTATTTAAAAAGAAATATGATCCAAATGGTCGTATTGAAAAGTACAAGGCAAGACTGGTTGCTAAGGGGTATTCCCAAAAGGAAGGTATAGATTATGGAGAAATCTTTTCTCCTGTAGCTAAGCTGACATCCATTAGATTTCTGTTGTCACTTACAATAGCGTATGACTTTTAAATTGAGCAGATGGATGTGACAACAGTGTTTCTTCATGGGGACCTTGAAGAAGAAATTTATATGTCCTAGCCAGAGCATTTTGTGGTAAAAGGTAAAGAACATCTGGTATATAAACTTAAAAAGTCTCTTTATGGTTTGAAGCAATCTCCTAGAATGTGGTATCAAAAATTTGATATGTATGTTCTATCTTTGGGATATGTGAGATCTAAGTCTGATCATTGTGTCTATTATAAAAATGATGGTGATCGAATTCTTATAATTGCACTATATGTGGATGACATGTTGTTCATTGGCAATGGTAAGGGGATGATCTCAGAATTAAAATCTCAGTTGTCCTTAAAATTTGAAATGAAGAATTTGGGGGCAGCGAAGTACATTCTGGGAATGGAAATCAAAAGGGATAGGTCTAAGAGAAAGCTTTGGCTCAGCTAGAGAAAGTATCTTACCAATGTTCTTGATAAGTTTAATATGTCTGATTCTAAATAGTTAGTTGTTCTAGTTTTGCAGGGAATGAAACTATCTGTTGAAGATTGTCCAAAATCTTCGAATGAAATTGACGACATGAAAAGAGTGCCTTATGCAAGTGTTGGTAGTTTAATGTACGTAATGGTCTGTACCAGACCAGACATTGCCCAAGTAGTAGAAGTTTTGAGCCGATTTATGGCAAATCTAGGCAGATCACATTGGGATGCTATGAAAAGAGTTATGAGGTATTTGAAGAGAACTTCTGACTATGCTATTTTCTATCATGGAAACTCAATTGGATCTCAGAGATCTATCAACATTCAGGGATATGTTGATTCTAATTGGGTAGGGGACATTGCCAGTAGAAGATCTACCATTGGATATGTATTCACGTTAAATGGTGGTGCTATTAGTTGGATGCGCAAGCAGCAAGCTGTAGTCACTTTGTCCACAACAGAGGCAGAGTACATGGCAGCTACTCGTGCATGCCAAGAAGTCGTTTGGTTGAAAAGGTTGTGTTCTGATGTTGGTTTTAATGCAAGGTAGATACAAATTCGTTGTGATAGTCAAAGTGCTATCTGTTTGGTGAAAAACCCAACATTCCATGCTAGGACAAAACATATTGATGTCCAATATCACTTTGTTCATGATATGGTGGAGGAAAAAAAGGTAAAGCTGGAAAAGGTTGACACTTTGGAAAATGTTGCTAACGCATTAACTAAACTAGTGAGCACGGCCAAGTTCAAATGGTGTTCAGATGAAATGGGTCTTCAAGCCCATAGTTCTTAATATTCGAATGAGGACTAAGAGGTAGCAGTAATCTCTTCGACAAGTGGGAGATTGAAGAGAACTTGTGTCTCAAATTACTGCTTGAAACCTCATTTTGTTCATCATTCATTGGTAAAGTTTAAACTATCGGTGAACTCTTGAACCTCATTCGTCAGGTTCAATGGTTCAACTGATATGCATTGGTTACTTCGATGAAGGTTTGAACTTCACCTATCAGGTTCAATGGTTCAACCGATATGCATTAGTTACTTTGATGAAGGTTTGAACTTCGCCCATCGAGTTCAATGGTTCGTCGGGTTCAAGGGTTCATTGGTTTCAATGGTTCAACTGATATGCATTGGTTACTTTGATGAAGCTTTGAACTTCGCCCGTCGGGTTCAATGGTTCATCAATTTCAATGGTTCAATAGGCTCGACTGGCTAACTCTTAAAACTTCGTTCGTCAAGTTCAATGATTCAGCAGGTTCAACCGATGAAGGATGGAGGACTTGGGCATCGCGGAGACATTGAACTATTGATGTAGGAAATGAAGCACTTATCGACGGAGCAGGTTATTTCGATGAGGCTATAGTTTGGCATCGTCGGCAAAAGAATTGCCGACAATGATATTACTGAGCATTTAGAGATATAAACCGGAATGTTGGTTGCGACCTTGTGCATGTGGGATTAAATGTCTCGTGAGAATGTGAACAATTACGATGATTTGATGGCAGTGGCACTGGGGAAGTTAGATCGATCAGTTAGGGCAAAAGTTGAATAACTGTCTTTGCTCTTGAAGATTGAAAATATAAACAGATCTACTGGTGTCATTGTAGATAGATGAAACGATTTGAATTATACATGTTTATTCTGTAGATGTGCAGATGAAATAAATGGCTTTGTATAATTGTAAAGGAATTGATATCTGAGCAAAAAGGAGCTGGGATCTTTATTGTAATCTTTCAGTTTACTATAATAAAGATAGCTTCTATTGTGGTGGTGGGTTTTTTACTCGAAAGGGTTTTCCCACGTAAAACTGGTGTTATTTTGTGTTGTCTTAATTGTTTATTTTGTTTTTCTAGTGTATTCATCTGTAGTTTTTGAATTGAAAGTTACCTGTTTACATTATCCTCTCTGAATTAACATTAGGGAAGCTATATTCTGCACCTGTTCTTTCCTTACAATCTTATCCTCCCCTTGACCATGGTTTTGATAGCTTGAACATAGTCTAAGCACTCAATTCCTCATCCTATCACATAATTGGTTCATCCTTTCCTTTTACTCCCTATCCACTACCCATTTTCTACTATCCACTTTAGCCTATCCCTTATCCCCTTATCATTAATCATCCCTCTCTATTACCCATTATCCCCTTATCTAGTCATCCTAATCATCCTCTCATGCCTCGTTGATAGGCTTGGCTTTCCCTTGTCATTGGTATCTAGCTACAAGCTACCTCATGCAAATAATGCATTTTGCTTCTCGCAATCCAAATCCCTCAAAATCCAAATCTTCCTAACATCAAAAGTCACAAGAACAATCCTACTCAATGTGCATCACTCTCTAACCAATATAATCAAAATCATCCAATCGCATCCATGGTCTTGTTCCCAACTTTTCTGCAAGCCTTTGATCCAAATCATCCATCATCATCATTGGGATATATCATTCCCAATCCTTCTATTGTTCTTATCATCAACAACACAATCTCACATCATCACTCCATCAATCTTTAGCTTTTTAGCTTGACAAGGGGTAACCTTATGTTTGTCTTTGAATTGTCATTTGTGCATGCATGCTTGCTTGTGTGTGTGCATTATCTTTTTATCTTGCATTAGTATTAGTCCTTGTAACTTACATACCACAACGGTATCATGGTCTTCCATGTCATGGTGCTATATGACATAGGGTTGCTTGTGATCTTATTGGTTGGCTTTTACACTTGGGACACGCTGTTACCCTAGTTCCTTATACCTTGGTGCATAATGTCTCATGCCATATCAAACAAAGATGGCTCTCATTGATTAGTGTAGCATACCGCACAATCCCTGGAGTCACGAATCAAATTGCATCCATCCAATTTTCCTCCCTTCAATCCTTTCACCTCATCCTTCTCTCTATCATCTATCCCATCATCTATCAACCCTCATCATTTTCCCTTGCATCCCCTACATCCCATCCCCCAATCCATGTGATCTTTTAAATTTCATTCTCTTCTTTCTAATCCAACCCTCTCCATACTTACGAGAGCGCACCCGCATTCTTCAAACCCACCTACCTTCTCGAGGGGCCATCATCCCTACCATCATCCCTCCTTGTCACTCTCACTTCAAGTGGTTGGGGCATCATTATCCTTGATTTAACCATCTTCTTCTATCCAACCTAGCACTATGTTTTATCTTTCTTTGAAATGATATTGCTTCGCAACACCATCTCAAAGAGAGGCAAAATGTAGACACCTAAAATTGTCCACCTCTTTTGTCTTGACACGGTTAAACCCTAATTACAACATCATTTAACCCCCTAATTGGATAAATTACCATTTATTCAATTAACCATCCAAATCCCTCTTTTTTTACAATGAATTGATCAAAATCACTATTTAACTATTCATACCTAAACTATCCCTAAACATCCCTAAGCACCCCTAAACTACATTTTATCCACATTTAACTTAATAAACACATGTTCAGATAGTTAAATGATCAATCCCCCTTCAAACGGTGATTTTACAATATTTTATCGTCAAAATCACTATTCATGTCATTTTACTATTCATTCATACATGCATCAATATCTGCATTAGTAGCTCTCCCTAGCCTAAATGATTAATTAACCATTTATCCCCTTGCTCTATAATCTAAAAATAGATAAATTTAATTTATCTAATATCCCCTTTTCCCATCCCATGAATTAAATAAATATTTGTATTTATTTAATTCCTTATTTTCTACACTTTGGTTAGGTGACCTAAACATAATTAATTACATAATCCTCTACTTGCGCATTCCATAATTCTAAACTAACCCTAGTTAAATCCTCCCCATTCTCCTATGTGACCTCTTGTATAATACCACATGGGTCTCCTACAAAGGTATGGTCAAAGTCCTTTGTACAAGAGTCCTCCTTTCCTCATTCAATCTCGTCCCTTCACTCTATCCAATTCACTTTTCCACCCTTGATTTCCTCTCAATCCAAGGAAATCTCTTCTTATCCAAGAAATGCTTGCCACTTGGCAAGTGCTCATGCATCCAAGCCTCTCAACAATTCTCATCCATTGATCCTTCAATCCAACCTTAACCATCCAATCCTCATCCCAAAATCCTATAAATCCAACCCATCACAAGTTATTTTCAAGACTCCATGAAACATAAAGTTATGCTGCTATTTTGAGGAGCCACCTACATCACACATCTAAAATCAAAGGAGCACATCCACACAACAAGGGTTGGCATGTGAGGTGAAATAGATAGTTTCATTTCATGTTTTTATGGTTTCCTTTATGCTCTATCTTGAGGTCATTTTAGGACTTGCATGAAATAGGTCAATATAGATTTGGTTTGTTTCTTTATGTGTATTTTCTACTATTGTACAATCTACATGAAAAACATGTCATCTGAGAATTAGTGTGTGTCTAGTTACAAACAATCTATCATACAACTCTAGAATCCCTCTAGCTAAGTATGACAAAACCTGTCTGTCATACAATAATATAGACATTGTGAACCTATTGTCACTGATGTGTGCACCTTGGTTTGAGAGAGGAGCTCTCAAACTATTCAGTGAAACATTGAAATGTCTCTTAGTGTGGGACCTACAGAAGTGAGACAAATCTCCAGAGAGGGTTGGTTCCCTTGATGAATCACTTAAAACAAATATGCTCTACTGTTGTTTGATGCGAAAAGAGAGAAATAAAGTGACTTGAACTGAAATTACATCCTAAGGAAATGATGCACCAAATGATATAGGACCTATGTTGTTATTTTGATACACACAATGTGGCCAATGAGCTAACCATGTCATGAACAACTCAGTTTTTGACATGTTTTGATGCCTAAGTATTTCATAGGAAGGAAACTGAGTTTTGAAAAGCTTTTAGAAGGAAACTTTTGATGGTTTTCACAACTAAAACATGCATAAACTCACAACACAACCTATAACCATCATATTTCATGTTTTATATCTACATAAGGTACTGGAAATGAGACTACAAATCAAGGGAAACAACTTCACGACATGATTAGATCAATCACTTCCATATTTTACACAAAATGCAGCTTAGAGAAGGAAAAAATAATTATTTTATTGATCAAAAGGTAACATACAACTGTATACATGTATGAAATCTAACATACTTCTCTAGAAAGTAGAAATTACATTGTTGTTATGAGTTACATCATGGCATTGAGACTAAAAAAGAATTGAAAAGTTACAATACATGTCCAAAACTAAAAGAACTCCCTTTTACCAAAACTAAGAAGAGCTCCCTAAAACTGACTCTAGGCTTGCTTTTTGATCTCCAATAGTTGGAGAAGAAATAGGACATGCTTTTAAGGAGAAAAAAACACTTGTCCTTGAAGAGGTTTGGTCAAATCTTCTTTGTAGTTGATGTAGGAACACAAAGTTGATTAATCTCCTTGAGATGCTCCACTATGGCTTGAAAAGAGGAGGTAGTTGGGATGTGCATCCTTGGGAAGTGGAACTTCTCCTTTGCATGCTCCTAAATCAGCTCCTTAATCTCCTAGATGCTTGTATGATGTTGATGTGCATCCTATATTCTTGCAAGGTATTGGAACTACCTCCTACATACCCTCATCTATCCACAACTGCATTGAATAGTCTTTTAACTATCTCAACTACCCTTATTCTCTTCAAACCCCATTGTGCTAGGTTTTAGGATATGTGTTTCTAGAGTTTGAAACACCCAAGACTCCTTAGAAGGTGTAGAAGTAAGACCTAGTCTCTTTAGGACTTCTAAAAGTCATTTGAAACTACCTTTTGAATGCTAATCTCCTTCATATACTAGGTGATGTCACAAGTTTTCTGTCTAGTTCAAACCTCTGCATACTTGTTAGAACTTTAACAATGTTCTTCTTCTTCATGGAGTTTCCATCTCCCTAAGAATTTGACTTAGATCTCTAAATCCTTGTATATCACTTTCCATGTTTGGAACAATGTTTCCAATAGTTATGCATGCAAATATCTATATATCTTTATGCCCTTCTGGCTTCTTAGCACATAATCTCTTTGATACTATATATCCTTTTGGACCTACAATTGTTTGAAAAATGTTTGTGCTCAGATCTATGTCATCCATCAAGACCTACACATCTTTTCTTCACATACACAGGGACCTCACAAACCTGGGCATAACTTCTTCTACTCTGCACATCCTTGAGATTATGATGCTACCTTGACTTCTTCAAGGTATTCAAACACTATGTAGACTTGTAACTAGGTGACATAGTGCTCTGATAGCTTGAATATGCTTTTCTAGGTTTGAACAATGCCTTTGCCTTCTTTAGACTTCATTATCTTTGGTATTGATTATATGTGCAACTTGTGGGCATTTAGTCTTGTTTTTTATGTCTTCCTCAACCTCCAAGAGTGAATGAGACCTTAATTATCTTAGAAAGATAGTCCTTCCAATAAACCCATATGTCCGCAAGCAGGGCTAAATGACTATGGGACTCAAGAAAGTCTCACAAAACTACCCACAAGGTTATCTCTTTTAGAGTCTACACAACTTGTAGGGTTTCAAGTCTTTGAGAGATTTTGACAATGCTTATTCCCTCATAACTCCTGCATGAGTTTATGACTCCCTCTATGTCACTACTTTTTAGATCTCTATTTGTTCCATGTTGCTTATATCTATACACTGGCTCTGCTACCTCTCAACCTCTGTCCCTTTATATGTCTCTATATACTACATACTTATGAGTCTTATAGGTCTTTTAGATGCTCCAAAGATCTATACAAATCTTGACAAACCTCCTTTATCATTTACAAGTCTCTTTCATGTTCATGATGGCCCTTCAAGCTTTATATAGTCACTGTATACCCTTATCACACTTTTAGATCTCTAATCAAAGCTTAAAAGACACTGTCAGACCTTTCAAACTATTGACAATCCTCTAGGTTGTTGATAAACCCATTCTTTTGTTACTGAATCTTTGTATGCATGATGTATATCTCTCTCTACCTTTGAAGTCTTCTAGGGTTTCTTTCCATTGTGTGATGTGTTCCTTGACCTGCAGACCTATGTGCTCTCCAAGACAGTAGACTGTATCCTCTTGTTTGCTTTTCTTCTAAACTCCTTGAGCACTGGTGAACCAATATGTATCCTTGGCAGTCTCTACTATCTCCTTTTCACTTATTTGATTGTCTCTTATCACTTAATGCTGAAACAATGTCTGTCTCATTAAATTTGACAATAGAGTGTAAGGACTTGTCATAATATTGATCCTCCTTTGATAGAAGATAGTGTTATTGACCTTGGATAGTAGCAGACCAGCTTGTGGTGAGTAGATATTTCTTAACTAGTCCAAGTTAGATGCTATTGAGTATATGGAACAAGCTACTAGTCTAGAAATGGAAGCCTAAGCTACCCATAACCCATACATCATTCAATAAAACCTAGAATGCTCTAACAAATTTTGAGTCATATATAAACCTAACTAACAATAGAGAGACCTGGTATAGAATTTGAGTAATTTGATAACTTCATTATCCCATATGTCAAATTTATGGATGTATAAAACCTCTTTGTCCTTAGAAAATGCTTATACTATGCAAACATTTTTGTTTTATGACTTGAAAGATTTGGAATTTTTCAACATTAAGTATACCTATATAGTCTTTAACAGACTTTAGAGACTATTGACATACCATGACAGACCTATACATATTCTCATAGCTCATATTTTAACAATGTCACGGTGGTCATATCTGCCTCTCAAGCAATATTTTGATAGTCATTAAGGCAATCTCTAAGACAACCATGATCTCAAACTATTCTCATTCTAGCAAAACAACTATCCTATAAACCCTCTATAGACCTCTAAGAAACTAGACAGGCCTTTATTATCTACTTATGAGATCCTAAGGCCCAAATAATTTAAACTTCAAATGTCTTCATAGAAACCTCTAGGTCTGCCATTCTCAAATTTGCACTATCATGTGTGTAATGAAGACCTATGTATTGTTCTATGAAAGTCCTTGGGCTCATTGTCTTCTTTCACTAAGACATGTAAGGGCCCGTAAATCCCTAAAAACCTTGTAAAACCTCCTTGCATTTATATGGATCTTTGTCAAACTTGTCTAACTCTAAGTTTGCATCTTTTTATGTTGTCTTGTCTTCTTACCCTTTCTCTACTGTGAATTCACAATATTGTTTTCATTGTAAACCCTCTTGCATTGATCATGTAGGGTTTCTCATCACTTATACTACCTTAAAAAGTGTTCCACCTCTGTATTTATTCACAATAAGTATGCATCTATTTGAGGGGTTCATGAACATATGGTGCTTCAGTTCCAATAAGTAGGTAACCTTATACATCTTTCAACACTGACATAATATCAAACCCCTACATCACACAATGTGGATTTTACTGATTTGAAACTTACTATATATACTTCAGTTCCTAACTATTCTAGATATTAATCTTGCATATACATAGTGAACTACCTCTAGAAGATGCAACAATCCTATAACTATCCCCGTTACTTAGAGATAACCTTGATGCATTTTCATAACCAAGACAGTCCCTATATAATTGGACAACCAACCTACTTTCCAAACAACTTCACTACGATCCAATTCAAGGACTGATAAAAGATAGACAAGGTTTAGTATGCTTGAAGATCTCTGTAGGTCTCTATTAGACCTTGAAAGGACACTATAACGTTGTAAAAGGTATTGGATAATTTTGAAATAGGAATTTAACTGATGAAAGATATTGCATACTTTTGAAATAGATATTACATACTTTACAAAAAACAAAAATAATGAATACTTCTAAGAGTTTCACAGACCTTCTCAGGACTGAAATAGATCCTTGAACTTCTTTCTCTACTCTTATTATAGCTTTTAGGAGTATGTAATAGTCTTCAAATCTTGATGTTGATCTCCAACAATGGTTGAACTTCTTTGGATAGGGTTTTGGTTGTTGTTTCTCCTCAGAACTTTTAGATTGCATGACTGTCTTCTTTGATAGCTTCTCGAATAATATCTTCATCACATGGAGGTGCCTCCATGCAAAAACTTGCAACATCAATAAACAAACCTAAAGGAGGATAATCAACAAGACTCTAAACAACCCTAATTTGACCACCATGACCTAACCTTGAGATTAGGCACTAAAATCTGGTCAAACTTTTGAAAAGGTCTTCCCTCCAAGCCTTATACATGGAAATTGGAGAGGATAAGATTATTTCAACATGGGAAGCTTCTTTTTCCAACATTCGATCTATTAAAAACCCTCTATGCATGCACATACTCATTGGGAGATTGCTTTAATACATGGGAAAAGGATTTTTTTTTAAGTCCAAGTGTCTAAAGAATCTCAAAATCCCTTTTGAGAGTCTTTTAAACAATATTGAAGTAGTCTTGGATAACCTAGATTTTACAAAGCCTTCTTGAACTTTACAAGATCTCTTTTAACTTGAAGATCATGATAAAACACCTTTGATTTTGACAAGGTCATCCACAAGAAAAAAATGTCTACACTCAAAGGTGACAAACAATGACAAAATCTAACCCCTTGAACAACTTGATTACCTATTTGAGTTAAGCAGCGAGAATAGGTAACATTTTTGGTGACTTCTAAACACGTTTTTCCTTCTAAAACTCATAGGACCAGTTGCATATAACTTTCCATTGGGCTATAGGATTGAAAAGGGACCTGAAACACACTGAGAAGAAGATATCAAACCTGATAGGTAATGATTAGTACCTTTCAAACAACAAGACAAAACATAAGACAAACACAAAACTACCAAACACACATCATATGCAACAACGCTTGGAGGAAAACAAGATAAAACTGACCTACTTAACCTACAAACTAACCAACAAGAAGGATTGTTCAAATAAAACCATTGACTAGTTCCACAAAATAGCTTCCTTTCCTAATCAGCAGAAAATGCTTTTCATGCTTGTAAGTAGCCAACAAGGGGTGAGGAAAATGTGGGTATCCAATAAACTTATGTAATACCTCTTCAAGAAAGGAAACAAAATCACATACCCACTTGTTTTAACTAAAAAAACAACTACTTTGAGGTGGATAAGTGAGTTGATCTTATACTATGTGATGCTCAATCATGTGTTTTGGATCATGCATGTCATGTGATAACTCCTCCTCATTAACCTTCAATTGAGCTAGATGCCTAATAGGACATCTTCTTGACAAGACAAAACCCAAACTAGAAGTCTTGATCTCATGTTTATACTCTGTTGCTCTATGATCCTACTGATCAAAGTGCTTTGGAAAAATGACCTTCTCCTTTTGTTCATGTTGCTCATGAACTTCTTCTTTCTGAGATGCTAGTTTGACATCCATTTTTTAGAAAAATTCTTCCAATTCATTCCAAAAAGAATCTTCTTCAAACTCCTCTTTACTTTTATGTATAGGAATACTCACCTTAGCTCTAGGACAACTCTCTTGAAAGTTTGAGAGGACAGCAGGATCATCTTCTTGAAGTGTAGGCTCTGATTTAGTCTCTTGTTCAACTTGATAGGCCATCGTGTCTCCCTGGATCAACAACTCATTAAGGTACCCAACCTCTTCTTGTTGGTTCAAATCTTCTGTTAAGGTGAACACTTGCATGCTCTCCTCATCCTTGTCAACAAAGTAAGGTAGTTGGTCAAATAGGAACACCAGATCTTCACTTTCATCTTTGTTTACTTGTCCTATATCATGTTGTTCTAAGTCTAATTTTTTTTCTTACAACACATGTAGGCTCACAAGCAGTAGATAGTTCTCCTTTTGCCTCCACCAACTCCTTTTTTTACTATCCTCTTGCCTTACATACTATTGTCCTAGCTAACCATTTTCAACTTCTTGTTATAAGAGGTATTATTTCTCATACTCCTCATCACATATAGGTTCATGAACAATAGGTTGTTCTTGATTTACCTCTATCAACTCCTCTTTCCTACTAAAACAACTAGCTTGCCAAACAACTAGTCCACCCTTGAAAAGTGAGATGGTACTTGGGTAAGTTAGCTAATTTGGTATAGGATTTGGAAAGCTTTGTTGAATCTCTTGAGGAAGAGTCAGTTTTTGAATGGGTTATTCTGGAAAGATAAAAGATTGATCCTGCACTTGTGTAGACTCTTGCAAGGGATGCAAGCTTCTAAAACTTGGGATTCTAACACAAGGGGACTTACTTAAAGATTCAAGAGGTTTTTCTTGTTTAAAAATAGGAATTTTGAACTTGGAAACCTCTTCTTTCATAAGTTGATTCATACTTGTAGGAAGAGTTAAACTGAAACTAGGAATGCAAGGGGTCGGTTGGGTTTCATACCTTTGAATTTAAGCTAGCACTTGTTTTATATGTTCATCTTTGGCCACAATTTGTTTATCCAAAAAATCCTTGTACCTCACTTGTACCTCCCTCTCCTACTGGTGTGTAACATAAGCTTGATATGCAAGCTCTTCCTACTACCAACTATACTTCTGTTGATTTTAACAGCATCCAAATGTGTTTGAAAGTTTAATGCAATATCTCTAATGCTCAATTTGTTATCATCTTGAAGCTGCCTAGGAGAAAAGGCATGTTGGTTATGAGAAAAATAGGCTTCTTGGGACTGATTATAGGTAAGGGTAGGCTTCCAAGAAGGCTGAGCAAGGATGAGTAGGAGGTAAGCATGATGAGCATGGTGGTATCCTATTATTAGAGGACTATTTGGGATGAAACCAACAATGTTTTCAATCTAATATGGGTTTTGGAAAGGCATAGAAATTGTATTTTGGCAAAAAGAAGGCAAAGGTACATATTTTTTTTGATGGTATGACATGCTAGGACATCTAAAAGAGCTAGAATTCCATGAAATATTCTCTAAAACAAGAAAAACTAGGTCTAATTTTTGGAAAACAAACTCATACCAATAGACCACCTGGTAGTTTTAAAGGCTTCCCATGAAGCAAAAGAGCATGAAAATCATCCAACATTGATCCTTGGTATTCTTTTAAGTACTTGTAATACTTATGCTAGTAGATTCTTCACTTGTAGAGTCACCAAGTGCATGAAATATTGCCTCCAAAGGATAATATTGCTGATAAACACACCAAATATTAACAATGAATAGAGAAGTTATGGATTGTAATAGTCAAGTTTGTCCCACCAGGCGTGCCAAAAACTTTTATCACTAAAGTATGCACCCTGGTTTGAGAGAGGAGCTCTCAACCTATTCAATGAAACATTGAAATGTCTCTAAGTGTGGGAGCTGTAGAAGTGAGATAAATACCTAGAGAGGGTTGGTTCCCTTGATGAATCACCTAAAACTAATCTACTCTAATGTTTTTTGCTGGGAAAAGGGAGAAAGAAAGTGACATGAACTAAAATTACATCCTAAGGAGGTTGTTAGCAGAAATAAAGTATACCGGAGAATACCAAAAGAGGACCATGGTCCCTGGAGGAGACATGAGGTGTTGAGAAGGGTCATGACACTTCAAAGAAACACATGTATATATACATCACATGTAATAGGAGAATGTAATATGTGATAAGATAATATGAACTAGTACCAGAGCAGAGACTAGACCTACCCTTTCATATCTGTTACAATAGAATATATATATATATATATATATAAGGAGTTATAAGGGAATTATTTGTGCTATGGATGAATGAATATTTTCTTTTTTTAATATGGTATCGTATGTCATGTATGCTTTAGTGATTCCTATCACATGTGCTTGGTTCTATTACTATGTCCTCTAGGGTATAAATAGACTACTCAAGAAGTATTGGGGTGCAAATCTCTAGATTGTACCAGCCCCATTTCTCTTCCCAACATTGGTTATGTTTCTAAGAACTTGGAGAGAACAATAAATAAATTAGAAGCTTGAAAGAAATAGGAAAGTTGGTGAGATAAGTTTCTCGTCAGGTCCTAAGGTTACCTCTGTGAGAGGGGGGTAGGCCATTAGGGGATGACTAATGTAAAGGGGGAGGCTCCCAGAGGTCCTTGAAAAGATGTGTAAAGTCTATCAAAATCACATTAAAAATACCAATGAAAAGCAATTCTAAATCTCTACATGGAAAATGAATCTTTTTGATAACAAAGTTAGCCATAATGTATAATCATTTACAATTTTTCAAGTGCAATCAGAAGCACATCAAAGAGAAGTACAATTACATCCTATGGCTAAGAAAGTCATACAAATATTCAATACAAAGATATATCCATTTTGAATTACATAATGAGAATTAATATACAATCTATCTTCAGCCACCATAACCCACTGGTCTTCCTCAGGCTGAAGGTCAAGAGCATGATTAAGGTGCTTTTTCCACCCAACCATGAAGCACTACACTTCCCTGGAATTCTTCCTATCTTGAAGAATACCTAACCCTACTCGAGTTGCCTAGTAACTCAAAACAAATGGCCAAGAGGGAAACTCTCATTGCATGCCTGATGCCTATATGCACTCTAATCTAGAATGAACATATTTCATACAAACAAGATGTGGTAGAGAACAAAATAAATCTCTAGGCATTAGTTATCCATCTATTTCAATGGTACAATATAGCTTTGGACAAAGCATAAAATACAATTAGAAAATCTTGAAAAGGAAGATTACCTTCTCTATAAGCCCACATTCGGCATCCTATCCCGAAAGGTAAGCATAAAGTCCACAAAGCAAAACCAAACTACTAATATGGAAAGACACCATATAGTTCAAAATAAATGAATCTATTATAATGTATAATAAGAAGGTTATTATAATAACAATGATTTTCAACTAAGCCAACAATTTAATCTTTCCCTCCTTGGCATGATACTATGCACAAGTTCCTCAGGCACATTCTTAGTATGCAATGTATGTAATGACTATCATCTTTATGAATTTATCAACCTATGTCAACATGTGGAATAACATGTGCAACAATAGCTTGATCATCTTTCTAACAATTTGAAACTACAGTCTAATAAACTAAACACACTCTCCATACCAAAGAGAATTTAATAACTAACTCAAACTAGATGCAAGTTTAATACTATACTTTAATCAATTACATGAAATAAGAGATGATCGAAAAGGACAATCAACCATTATAAAACTATACTACTTCAATATTATCTCATCCCACTAATCTTTATCCATAAAAATATATAAAAGTAAGAAAAACCATAATACCTTTTAGAGTACACATTAACAATTACTGAATTCTTTTAATAATTAAATATTAGAGGCAAGCAAATATTTTTGAAAAACACATTTAATGTTGCTATCGTTTATATACTGACCACACAAAAAGATAACAACAAATGATATAGTATGTATCCAATTTTTAACTACAGATAGAAATGATCCTTAGACCTCTTGTTGTCGATGTATTGAATCAGATAAAACTGTCTGGAGCATTTAGCAGCAATACAAGGCCTAAGCAATTGAAGGTACGCTAGAGTTTGGGCAGGATGGTCAATGCAAAGAGGTGTAGGCCAATGCATGTCATGTGAAGAAAACATTTAAGCTTGTAGGATTTGCTAGAAAGGAATGTCTATTTTAAGAGCTAATTCATTCTTTCACCAGGTGGTCAATACATTAGGAGAAAGACTGAGTATGATGTTAAAAGGTCACAGTAGGTCAAGTAGAAATGAAAGATCACTAATATAAGCAAGGTAGTAATAAGAATAGAAATAGATTAAATAGAAATTAAAGAAGAGAGTAGGCTGATTCTACCAATTTATAAGGAAGGACTAAAAGAAGAGACCAAGCAAGCATTTGCCCAGGCTGATTAACAAAGTCTGGCATCCATCTTCCTAAAGGGGCTGATCATGTCTCAAGAGGTGTCACCTCATGGAATGCAATGATTATAGGAAAGCATAGGGAAGGATTTTACAAGGATACTCTCTCTCACATAGTCCCACAGGTTTAATAGGTGGGAGTTGTGCATACTTTCAATCACATGAGAATTCCTTGTCTCATTTGGCTACAATTGATAGTTATGGGTGCATGGTTGAGATTCTTAATAACGTGGGTTGGTTTGAGGATACCCTAAATGTTTTCTTGAAGGCAACATGGAATTGCCATATTTGAGACATTCACTAGTGCTGATAGATACAGAAATGATAAAAGAATCATAATGGTTCAGTAGTGACACAAAATTGATTAATCTGGTGATGATACTAGTTCGATCTACAAATAAATTTCATTGTACTAACCATGCAGTAATAAAAAATTACCAAATAGATTGACTAGGATTAAATACCCAGCTCACTAAATATCGTAATAACAAAAGCTGACGTATCAAGATAAGGAAGTACGACCTACCAGATTTTCTTAGTAGATATGGTCTTGAGAAAACTCCAAAATCAAATGCAACTGTCAGGTGTGCCTTCCTGCAATACTTCATATCCTCTATTCGGTTCTTCTCCACTATCTTCCATATGTATCTCCTCCCCTTCTTTTAAAGAATTTTCCCTTGTTTTAATTTTTGCATGTTTTTATCTTTTTTTGATTTTTTTTGCTTTCTATTCTTTTGTTTTCTTTCTATCCCTTTAAGGGTTGATATTATCTAATGAAATAAAAGAAGTTTATTTTCTTTTTACCCAATATTAATAACAATAAAATATGTTTTTATTTTATATAATTTTTGATTTAATCCATAATTCTTCTCTTTACTTTCTTTTATTGATTCAATCTTCTATAAGTGAATACGATTAAATAGTAAAAAAAAAAAACCTATTATCTTTACATATACCATTTAAATAAAAGAGAGAATGAACTTTTAAACTTATTCTATTTCAAATAAGAAGGCATTTGGATTTAATGAGCAAATCATTTAGTTGTGCATCTAAGAAAGCATAATGAAGATATTTTCTAAAATGAATAATAAATCAATTCCATCAAACACAAAGATCATTCCATAAAATGATGAGAATACAATGCAATATGAGCTAAGTATTTGTGTGTGCCACATCGAGGTTTTCTCCGTCCCATTTCTTGCTAGGTTACTAGGTCATCTCTTCCTTAACCAAACTCTTGCCTTTGACACATACCTGCATTCATTCAACTCAAATTTCTGATTAACAGGTTAGTGACCAAAATCCATAGCCAAAGCATCACACAATATCCATTTTCATCATTTCCTAATTGTATACTTGAAAAGAAAAGATAGCATTTCACTTTTTGTTCATAGACAAGTATCTATTTATACCATAACCAAAAATAAATATCTAACAATTTTAAATATAGTTGAGTTTAAGAAGACTAGAAAGTTGGAGACATGACATCCTTCCCCACTTGGAAGAGACATCGTCCTGATGTCTTATTACACAAATATCAAACATTATTGTCTTACACAACTTAATATTAATGTATCAACCAAATCATAATTATGCAAAGTAAGGAGTTTATGCTAAATTTTCAAATGAGGAAAGGCTCTATCTATATCATCAACATTCTCCTAGGTCACATTATCCACGAAATATTGGTCCCACTGGACCTTCTATTGCACAACCTCCCTGTTATGCAACTTAACATTGCACCTCTCCAAATTTTGAGTGGGCTCCACCAACACCACCCCTAGATCCTAAACTTGCAAGGCACACCAATCAAGAATGTGTGAAGCATCTAGATGATATCGCTTAAGTAAAGATACATGGAAGACTTTATGGATTTGGGCTAGACCAGGTGGTAGAGCAAGTCTATATGCAACATGATTAATTACTTCCAACACATCAAAAGGTTCTACATATCTAGGAGCAAGTTTGGACGCTTTTCCAAATGAAATGGAACTTTTTTGGGGTTTGACTCTCAAGAAGACCTTGTCCCCCACTGAGAACTATCTGAATGTTCTATTCTTATCCGCATAACTCTTCTAGCGGTTTGAAGCTTGTTTCAATTTCTCTTTAATCAACTTCATCTGATCCTCCATTTCCTTAAGCATATCGGGTCCAATTACTATTATGTCTTCCACCCTATCCCAACTGATAGGTGTACAACACTTATGCCCATATAGAGCTTCAAAAGGTGTCATTCCTAAGGATGCATGATATGAATTATTATACATGAACTCCACCAATGGTAGATACTCTTCCCATTATACTACTAATCCATACAATATATCTTAAGGAGGTCTTCCACTACCTAATTCACCCTCTATGTCTAACCATCTATCTGAGGATAATAGGTTGAACTAAAGTTCAATTTAGTTCCCAAAGCTACATTCAATGTCATCCAAAACTTGGAAGTCATGCGAGTGTCTTGATTAGAAATTATCGTCTCCGACACTCCATGCAAATGAAAGATTTCCTAAACAAACATTTTGGCTAGGATCAAAGATCCATCTTTGAGATTCCTTGGAATAAAGTGAGCCACTTTTGTCAACTTATCTACGACAACCAAGATGATATCATGTTGATTCTTGGTCATTGGCAACCCCTGAATAAAGTCCATACTGATTACTTGCCACTTATACTCCAGCACACTGTGTGGATATAAAAGTCCTACCAAATGCACATGCTTAACCTTTACTAGCTGGCATTCCAAGCATGGAGCCACAAATTTAGTAACATCCTTCTTGAGTCCTAGCCATAAGTATAAGGGTCTTAATCCTTCTATCATTTTTCGTCACTCTGGGGTGCCCTAAGTATGGTGCATTGTAGAATTCCTTGAGAACTAGCTTCCTTAACTCCCCCAAATCAAGAACATACATCCTTCCTTGATACGTCAAAATTCCATCTATCTCAATCATATATCCATCAAACCTATGATCAAAGGAATCCTTCTCTAAGGATTATTTCACTCTAGCATAATGTTCATCTTCTAGTAGAGCTTGAATTAGCTGTTGCCTAAAATTTGATCTCATAGTGAGCATAGCTGCAAGATGCCTTCTCCTACTAAGGGCATCTACCACTCTGTTTTCCTTCCCCTTAATATATTTGATTCCAAAATCATACTCACTCAGAAACTCCAACCATCTTCTTTATCGAGCATTTAGATTGAGTTGAGTGAAGATGTATTTAAGCCCCAAATGGTTTGTTTTCAACTTGAAGGGTTTTCCTAGAAGGTAATGTCTCCACATTTGAAGGGCATACGCTATGGTAGCCAACTCCAAATCATGTGATGCATAGTTCAACTCATGTTGTTTCAACTTTCTAGACTCATATACGACCACCTTTTTGTCCTGCATAAGTACTCCTCCTACACCCTCTCTTGAAGCATTAGTTATCACAGTGAAGTGCCTATTTGGATCTGGCACAGTCAAGATAGGTGTTGTGGTGAGATTCTTCTTCAAAAGCTAGAATGCTTGTTCACACCTGTCATTCCACTCAAATTTCTGTCCTTTCTTCTGAAGTGAAGTGATGGGTGTTGCTATCATAGAGAATCCTTTTACAAACTTCCTATATTATCTGGCAAGTCCCATGAATCTCTGTACTTCTATTACATTATACAGCATAGGCCACTCTATAATTGCTTTGATCTTCTCCGAATCCACTGCTATCCCTTTTGCTGAAATGATGTGACCTAAATAGTGCACCTTGCTTTGATAAAAAGTACATTTGGATAGCTTCCCAAAAAGCTTACGCTCCCTCAAGTGTTGCAAGACTATCCTTAGGTGCTTATAATGCTCTTCTATTGACTTGGAATAGATTAGGATGTCATCCAAAAATACTAACACAAAATCATCCAAACAATCTCAAAATACACTATTCATCAGGCTCATGAATGTCGTTAGAGCATTAGTTAATCCAAATGGTACCACAGTGGATTCATAATGCCCATATTGAGTCTTGAATGTTATCTTTGATATGTCCTCATCCTTTATCCTTAATTGATGGTATCCCAACCTTAGATCTATCTTCGAGAACACCTTGGCTCCCTTCATCTGATCAAAAAGTTCATCTATCCTTGGGAGTGGGTACTTATTCTTTATGGTACCCTTGTTGAACATCCTATAATCGATGCACAACCATAAGGTTCCATCCTTATTTTTCACAAAAATAATTGGTGCTCCCCATGGAGACACACTGGGTCTTATGAACCCCTAGTTTAATAACTCCTCTAGCTATGCCTTCAATTCATATAACTTAGTGGTAGTCATCATGTAAGGCTCTTTTGACTGAGGTTCAATCCCAGGTA
The DNA here is from genome assembly GCA_027924645.1 of Cunninghamia lanceolata. Taxonomy (NCBI): domain Eukaryota; kingdom Viridiplantae; phylum Streptophyta; class Pinopsida; order Cupressales; family Cupressaceae; genus Cunninghamia; species Cunninghamia lanceolata. Next base: position 16,411,845 of record BSBN01000012.1, on the reverse strand, counting down.
ACAAATCTATTGAAAAGAATTCCTTTTTTGGCGGTAACTCGGTCAGCTCATCTGGAAACACATCTTGGAACTCTCTAAGAATAGGATAGTAATTAAATGATGGTTCTGAGCTGTCAAGGTCTCTAAGCTTAACTGCATAGATGGCACACCCTTTCCTGTTAGCTTTCTTTAAATGCATGGCTAAGATTTTCCTAAGTTCAAGAGGCCTCCTCAAGCCATGAATTTCCACACGGTTTCCCTGATCATCCAAACATCTCACATTTTTCTCCTCACAATCTACTATTGACTTATGTTTAGTGAGCCAGTTAATCCCTAGAATTACATCGTAAAACCCTAAGGGTGCTACGTACAAGTTGACTTGATTTTGGAAGCTGGGAAGATATAATTCACTACAACTAAGACACAACTCTACCTCCTTCTCTACCCAATTTCCATGCTAAAATTTCCATGAATTAGCCATATAATTGGGTTTAATAGATAACTTAGAGATTATATTAGGATCTACAAAACATTTGGTTTCTCTAGTGTCAATTAATATAGAAACAGGACACACGTAGAGATTATCGGTACATTGGTTCAGTGTCACTTAGAAATCTGCTTGGCGATTGTCAACTGCCACATGGATCTGGTGTTGTGGCCCTCTAGGTTGGTTCATATCCTTTTAATTATTTGCTCACTGAGGACACACACTAGCATAATGCTCTCTACCACAAGTATAACATCCTCCACAGGGTGCTCTATGTTTATCTGACATGTCTCTTCTATTACTGTTATTGTTGTTGGCTCTTTTATTATTGCTATTCTGATTTCTACCATTTCGGTCCTGAGAGTTATTTCCTCTTTTCGGACTCCTAATTTGTCGATTGTTATTGTTGCCTTGATTGTTGTTGTTCTGGTTATTGTAATTACCCTAAAACCTCTTGTTTCTATATTTCACATCCATACTCTTGTGGTAGTTGGCAACCTATTATAACTTTTTCTCCTATTTGATTGCTTTCTTAAAGACTTCATCCATAGTCAAGGGGTTGTGGATGTCCACATCTGACCTGATCTGGGGCCTTAACCCCATTGATAAATTTCTAGATTTGAAACCTCTCATCTAACCAGTACTATGGTACATATTTGAACAGATGGGAGAATCTTTCCCAATATTGTGTCACTGTCATCCCTCCCTGAGTAAGCTTTTGAAACTCAGTCATCTTTTTCTCAAAGTATAATTGGGTTAACCATCTCTTCCTAAAGAGCCGAAGGAAGTATTCCCATGTTATTTCTCTAGGTAACAACCACTTCTCAGTTTTCTCATTGTCCCACCAAGTAGCTGCTTCGCTAATGAGCTGAAATGACCCCCAAATTGCTTTGGTCTCATTGGACAAATTACGAAGGTTAAAATATTTCTCCATTTCTATGATTCACTCCTCTGCCCCATCTCCGATGGTTTTTCCATCAAACTTAGGAGGGGTAACCTTCTTAAGGTCTTTGCCCAACTCCTCAGCAAATCTACCCTAATTATTTGCATTGCCTTCACTTTCAGGGTTTCACACTTCACTTTTGTGGTTCTCATTTCCATTTTGATTTTGTCTTGTTTGGTTTGTTCTTATATCTTGCTCTAGATTTTCCATCATAGCCTCTTGTTGGGTCAGCAGGGCAAGGATTTGGTCCAATCTCTCATTTTAGTCCACGTGGGATCCTCCATTTCGGTTAGTGTGTCTTGTATCCATCGTGATCAATCTACATAGTTTCACATCTTTAATGTAAATAGGTGAAGGTCCTAGTTTTTAACCTAGATGCTCTGATACCAAATGTGAAGTCTATAAAAATCACTTACTAAAAATACCAATGAAAATCAATTCTAAATCTATTCATATAAAATGAATCTTTCTGATAACAAAGTTCACCATAATGTACAATCCTTTACCATTTTTCAAGTTCAATCAAAAGACATCAAAGAGAAGTAGAATTACATTCTTTGACTAAGCAAGCCATACAAATCTTCAAGACAAAGATATATCCATTTTGAATTACATAATGAGAATCAATATACAATCCATCTTCAGCCACCATAACCCATTGGTCTTCTGTAAGCTGAAGGTCAAGAGCATGGTTAAGGTGCTTTTTCCATCCAACCATGAAGCACTACACTTCCTCAGAATTCTTCCTATCTCGAAGAATACCCGACCCTGCACGAGGTGCCTAATAACTCAGACCAAATGGGTAGGAGGGAAACTCTCAATGCATGCCTAATGCATATATGCACTCTAATCTAGAATGAACATATTTCCTACAAACAAGATGTGGCAGAGAACAAAATAAATCTCTAGGCATTAGTTATCCATCTATTTCAATGGTACATTATAGCTTTGGCCAAAGCATAAAATACAATTAGAAAATCTTGAAAAAGAAGATTACCTTATCTATAAGCCCACATTCGACATCATGTCCCAGAAGGTAAACATAAAATCCACAAACCAAAACCAAACTACTTCTAATGCGGAAATACACCATATAGTTCAAAAGCAATGGATCTTTTATAATGTATAATAAGAAGGTTATTATAATAACAATGATTTTCAACTAATCCAACAATATAATATTTTCCCTCCTTGCCATGATACTGGGCACAAGTTCCTCAGGCACATTCTTAGTATGTAATGTATGTAATGACTATCATCTTTATGAATTTATCAACCTATGTCAATGTGGAATAACATGTGCAACAATAGCTTGATCATCTTTCTAACAATTTGAAACTACATTCTAATAAACTAAACACACTCTCCATACCAAAGAGGATTCAATAACTAACACGAAATAGATGCAAGTTTAATACTATACTTTAATCAATTACATGAAATAAGTAAGAGATGATTGAAAAGGACAATAAACCATTATAAAACTATACTACTTCAATATTATCTCATCCCACTAATCTTTATCCATAAATATATATATAAAAGTAAGAAAAACCATAATACCTTTTAGAGTACACATTAACAATTACTGAATTATTCTAACAATGAAATATTAGAGGCAAGCAAATATTATCAAAAAACACATTTAATGATGTTGTCATTTATATATTGACCACACAAAAAGATAACAACAAATAAGATAGTATGTATCCAATTTTTAACTACAGGTAGAAATGACTGTTCCTCAGACATATATCCAACATAACCCTTAAACACAAAACACTTTCACTGTTTTAAGTCTTGTGCAGTGGCAAATACTTTGACACAAAATAGTTAATAAATGGATTACTATGGTGATGTGCTAAAGAGGGGTGTGGAAACTGGTCAAGCTCAATGAAAATTGAAAACAAAGCAAATAGTTAGCATTGATACACACAAAAGTGAAACAGATGACATCCACAGCTGTAAACAAACATTATTTTGCTGGTGTTGTGCCATTGACAATTTCCCTTCATCTAAAAACCCATGATACATAGATTGCCAAAGGTCTATCGCTATCAACAAGATCTCTTGTTGTCAATGTATTGAATCAGATAAAACTGTCTGGAGCAAAGCAACAATGCAAGGCCTAAGCAATTGAAGGTACGCTGGAGTTTGGGCAGGATGGTCAATACAATGAGGTGTAGCCGATGTGTGCCGTGTGAAGAAAACATTTAACCTTGTAAGATTTGCTGGAAAGGAATGTCTATTTTAAGAGTCAATTCATTCTTTCACCAGGTGGTCGATACATTAGGAGATTAAAGATTGAGTATGATGTTAAAAGGCCACGGTAGCTCAAGTAGAAATGGAAGACCACTGATATAAGCAATGTAATAATAAGAACATAAATAGATTAAATAGAAGTCGAAGAAGAGAGGAGGTCAATTCTACTAGTTTATAAGGAACAAATAAAAGAAGAGGCTGAGAAAGTATTTGCATAGGCTGATTAACAAAGTCTGGCATCCATCTTCATAAAAGGGCCGATCATGTCTCAAGAGGTGTCACCTCATGGAATGCAATTATTATAGGAAAGCATAGGGAAGGATTTTACAAGGATACTCTCTTTCACATAGTCATGTAGGTTTAATAGTTGGGAGCTATGCATACTTTCAATCACATGAGGATTCCTTGTCTGATTCAGCTACAGTTGATAGTTATGGGTGCATGGTTGAGATTCTTGATAGTGCGGATTGGTTTGAGGATACCCTAAATGTTTTCTTGAAGGTGACATGAAATTGCCAGATTTGAGACATTTACTAGTGCTAATGGATACATAAATGACAAAAGAATCATAATGGTTCAATAGTGACACAAAAGTGATTAATCTAGTGATGCTACTGGTTTGATCTATAAAGAAATTTTATTGTACTAACCATGCAGTAACAAAAGATTACCAAACAGATCGACTAGGAATAAATACCCAGCTGACTAAATGTTGTAATAACAAAAGCTAATGTATCAAGATAAGGAAGTACGACCTACCAGATTTCCTTAGTAGATATGGTCTTGAAAAATTTCCAAAATCAGATGCAATTGTTGGGTGTGCCTTCCTGCAATACTTCATATCCTCTGTTCGGTTCTTCTCCACTATCTTCCATACGTATCTCCCCCCCTTCTTTTAAAGACTTTTCCCTTGTTTTAATTTTTGAATATTTCTATCTTTTTTTTTTCTTTATATTATTTTGTTTTCTTTCTATCCTTTTAAGGGTTGATATTATCTAATGAAATGAAAGAAGTTTATTTTCTTTTTACCTAATATTAATAACAATAAAATATGTTTTTTATTTTATATAATTTTTGATTTAACCCATAATTCTTCTCTTTACTTTCTTTTATTGATTTAATCTTCTATATGTGAATAAGATTAAATAGAAAAAAACCTATTATCTTTACATATACCATTTAAATAAAAGAGAGTATTAACTTTTAAACTTATTCTATTTCAAATAAGAAGGCATTTGGATTTAATGAGAAAATCATTTAGTTGTGCATCTAAGAAAGCATAATGAAGATATTTTCTAACATGATTAATAAATCAATTCCATCAAACACAAAGATCATTCCACGAAACGATGAAAATGCAATGCAATATGAGCTAAGTGCTTGTGTGCACTACATCAAGGTTTTCTCCATCCCATTTCTTGCCAAGCTGCTAGGTCACCTATGCCTTAACCAAACTCTTGCCTGCAACACATACTTACATTCATTCAACTCAACTTTCTAATAAATAGGTTAGTGACTAAAATCTATAGCTGAAGCATCACATAATATCCATTTTCATCATTTCCTAATTGTATACTTGAAAAAGAAAAGATAACATTTCACTTTCTATTCATAGACAAGTATCTATTTATAACATAACCATAAATAAACATCTAACAATTCTAAATATAATTGAGTTTAGGAAGACTAGAAAGTTGGAGACGTGACAAGATGTAAATGTTCAAAAGATTCCTTCAGAACCATGATATAGGAAAAAAGATGTCTAGACATATTATCAATGAGATTTGCACCCTATTGAACGTGAAGTTCAACAACCTATTGAAACATGGGAAGACCTCTAAAGCTATGGGCAACTTAAAAAAAATAGAGGTCAACCTCTGGAGAAGGCTGGCTTCCTATGGTGTCACCTAGAAAACTATTTTCTATCCTAACGCTTTGACAAGGAAAAGGGTAAAGAAATGTACATAACCTAGTAAACTAAAAATGAACAAAAGGATTAAAAAGGTGATCCACCAAACTGAACTTGGGAATAAACTCAGATAATCAACACTTGCCTAAAATGATTGAAAAACTTGCACAACTCATTCTTGTATGTCTTTGCATAAGTATTTCATAATAAGCTCTTGATACTTAGATTTCTAGAAGGAAGATGACTTCACAACTATAAATCATTCACAAAATTTGACACAAATTATGACCTGCATAAACAAAATCTTGCGCAAAGGTGTTAAACATGGGACAAAGCTATAAGTAAATAACAGTACCTCACAAATAACTTGATCAAACCATTCGAATGCACACAATGAAGCAAGGACAAAGAAGGCAAAACTCCAAAATCATTGATATTCAAGGTCTCCTCTGTTATTTATGTCCACAATGAGTTACAAACTGTCAAAATTTGAGCAAGGATTGTAAAAATCACAAGTCTCCAAAAATTGCATAATAAGAACTAGATACAAAATGAGTCACATAAGTGACTATAACCACAACTCCAAGGTAGTTGCATCAAAATAGGGTCTCTAACTACTTTGGGTCGAATGCCCTCAAAAAGCCTAGAATATAGCACCTAAATCTCCTCCAAAAGAGCTCATGATGAGAGAAAAAGTCAATCATGACTTGGTCTAACATGATGACAGATAAAACCAACCCCAAAAAGGCTCTAAAAGCAATAAAACATCTCCTAGATGCTCTCAAAAGCATTCAAAACCTAGTCAATCTTCTCCTAAATTTCTTGCACATGTTGGACAACTCTCACAACTTCCTCCTAGATTCTTGGCATGTGTTTGTCAACCTCCTCCAATCTCATATATGATTGGCATATGCCAAGGCATAACAAGGTCACTCAATTCTTTGAATATGTTTTTTACAACTTCTTTTGCATCTAAAAATAACAATAAACTTCAAATGATTTATAATACCATCATTTAAGTTTAAATGTTTTACATTTGATGTTAATGCAAAGAGAAATAAAAAGCACCTAAACACCTAAGTGTTGATCCTAGTATGTAAGGGGATAAAGCATTATCAAAAAGTCTTAAAAGACTTACATGTGCATCGACACTAGGCATAAAGGTCTCAAGTTTTGACCATGAGATGTTAATGAAGAAAATGAAAAAAATAAAAAGAAAGAAAAAAGCCCATCGGGCTCTTAGGGCTCAAACCCTAAAAGGCAAAAAGTCAACTTTCAACTTCTCATTTTGCATCTTTAAGCTATTGTGTGCGCCATCATGATGGTCTTCTTTAGACTTTTGAAGAGGTTTCTCTATGTAGCTTTTTAGAGGTTTTCAGTTGCATTTTTTGGAGAATGGCTTCATAGAGCCATAGGTGAGTAAAAAGCTTTACTTTTTTTTGAAGCCAAAACTGTAAATCAGTTTTATTTATGCTCTCATTTCTACACAGTATATGATAAATGTCTCATTTTCTATAATGGCCGCGACCATACAACTGTATTTCAAGCTCAAATAACCTACATGTTCATAAACCACAAAAAGGTTTGTTATTTTATAAGATGTTTCAGTGTATGTATATTATCATGCCTCTATTGACCTTTCCATTTGATTCATCTTGTATGCTCTACATCTTATTTACCTCTATTGAGTGCACTAGGGTTTGGTGCATCAAACCTTTCACTGTATTTTGAATGGGCTCTAAGAACAAATCTATGTTCTCCTATAACAGTAAGTTGTTGACAAAAATATTCATTCTGATTCATCTCTATTTACTCCATGTATTTTCCATGAGCTGCTTCTATTTTCACAAGGGTTTTGTAAAACAAACCCTAAGTTTCTTTTGAACAATTAGTTATGGAGACATATCTTATAGCTCTAAAAAATGTTGAATAACAACTTAGAATGCTCTTGTTCTTTTATTTGACACCTTCCTTCATACTTCATAGTAGCTATATCTATTGAAACTTATAAGGTTTTCATGAGACAAACCCTTGGCTATGAAGTTCAAGCATGCATTTCTCTATCATTTGCTCCATTGAATATGAAATGTTGAAATACATCCCTATAGATTTTGAGCATACCCTGTCCCCTGTTGTTCTTCTTTGATTTATCATTAGGGTTTGGTTTATAAAACCATAGCTTCCTTTTGTAACAACATATGAAGTCATCCTTATCTTATATACTTGTCATTGTATATTTGAACCATCTCTGTTGATGATGCTCATGAATCCTGTATACTTGACATGTTGAATTGGTGACTGGACTGATTGGCTCCATGGTCTTGTTTGACAGCCCTGATGTCCTTCATGACTCTAACTATACCATCACTGTTAACTTCTTAGACTAAGATAAGGCTTAGGACAGTAGACCTAAAAATTTTCCTTGATAAAATCATTCATGACTGTACTCTTTCACATTTCTCTACCACTATCCTGGCATTGTCTACATCTCTGCATACATATTCTATACTACCTTCAAAGGCATTGATAATGTCTCAGGGGATTTTACAAGTCAGTATAGTGTTGACAAAGCCATCACTATCTGACAGTGCTCTCCTAAAACCCACCTTCCAATGTATATCTCTATAGATCTCTGTATATCATCTATGACTGTTATTAAACCTTCTATATCTCTATACAGTCTCTATATTCTATGCATTTATTCATCATTCATGAGATCTCTTCACCTTCTATCAGAGGGATCAAAGAATGTGCCTCACTATCTCTGCATTGACTATGACTACTCTATGCATCTTCATTTTATGTTGATCTTCAATTTGAGTTTCTGTAGGCTCTATGACTGTCTTCAATGACATGTTAGACATGCTTCACATAGGCATGACTATTTTTCCTTGATGGTCTGCTACTTCAAAGTCTGCCACAGTCCTTGTTCATTGTGACTGTCACTCTTGAAGAATGTCTCTCTATCTATTGTGACAGCTAAACCCAAAACTCTTCTCCTCAAGACTTAATCAACAATATTGGCAAAGGATTTTTAGGCTTTTGAAGAGGTTTTTTGGAAGACTTTAAGGCTGTCTTCTCATACTTTTCTTGGACTGCCCCTTGTAACTCGCTTTGACCTACTCCCTACATGACTGCTTATATTGTATTCTTGGAGACTATCATCTAATAAATGATGTCCATTGTGCTATGTGACTGTGACTGCCCTCTATCTTTGTTTGTCTCCATTATGTAAATGTTTATCATTCAAGACAATGATCCACCAACTCACTTTCATGAGTAATGAATATCTACACAATTGATGACAAGTATGGTACCTTTACACTCTTATCCCTCTTAAAACACAAAAAGGGCAGCATGCTGGGCTCAACCCTTGTGGGAGCCTCATTTTAACCCACATGCTGAAATGAGATAAACAAATCAGTAACATAACTTTATCTATACTTGCATAGGAAACAAAAATGTTAGGAAATTATGTGCATGCAATTGATGTTCTTGATTATCCTGTTTCTTTATTGAAGGTCCATGTGATACTAACTAGTTTATTGCATCTAAAAATTAGATTGTATGTTTGTAGATTTATGTCATATGTTATATGATGACTCGTCATTGCTCTAACATCATTTTTCACCCTCTAATGCAGATAACTAGCAAGGAGATAGCAGCTGGGTGTAGGACACACGGACAACATGGGATGACGCAAGACAAAACAAATAGGACCAAGACTCATCATTTAGGCAATGATGAGTCACCCTATACCATTTGCACATTTATTTCTTTAATTTCTATAAATGTATAGTCTTTATTTTCATTTGCAATGAATCAGTTAGTCTCACAGCTTGTGTGAGACCTTATACATTTATTTTTCCAATAAAGATTATTGTTCCACTAAAAGATTTGTACAATCTTTCAAAAAAGTTATGCATCTAAAATACAAATTGGTACTATAATCTTAATTTGTTTTATTTGTGCACATGAATATAATACAACAAAAATAAAATGTACCTTTCTCTTCTTTAAAACTTCAAAAGCTCTACCTAATTGAGCTAGTAGTGAAATTAGGTAACATTTTTTGTGACATCTGCTATATGTTTGCCTGTTAAACAACAGACCAGTTGCCTAGACCTTATCCATTTGGCATGGGGTCACTTGAAATCTTTTTAAACACTTGGACAAATAGATTTCTGACTTCTGTAACTCACTGGAACACTACATGATACCTTGGAAATTTATTCAAACATTACCAAAATTTTAAAAGGAAAACTACCTAACTGTGTCTAACAACACTTAGGGAATTGAAAATTGTATCTGGAAACCTATTCAACCTACCCTAACTAGCAAAGAAGATGGTCAAACAAAACCATCGACTGGCTTTGCAAAATAACACCCCTTTCTAATCAACAACTGATGCATTAAATTATTATATATTGTTGAAAGAACATGAAACACATGCAAATATTCAATAGACTGTTGCAATGTTTCATGAAAGGTGCAAATAAACTCACTTACACCTTGATTTTGATCATGCCTATTGTTGTCTTGGGCTAGACAAGTGAGCTGAATTTGATCACTTTCAGCTACAACTCCAAAATCAGTTTCTTCTTCAATTGCATCCTCATACTTGGGTGCAAGCATGACCTCTATTACTTCAGTGGCCTCCATACTAGCAAAATATCTCCTAGAACATATAAAACTTGGACTCCCATTGTTGGTTGCTTCACATTCTTCCTGCTTTTCATGGTTGTCCTACTTTGTGGTTAAGTTTGGACTATAGAGAAAATAATTTGGATACTTAGAAAAAAAAACATTACCTTCACCTTGCATAATAAATTGCCATGTTGATTCCTCCTCCATGGTCAATGGACAATCCTTGTCCACTAGGGTGTCTAACAACTCTTCAAAGCTATCAGCTCTTGGAAGGCTCTTACAGACATATCATGCCCATATTTCTCATGCAATCATGACACACAATGCACGTGTCATGTCCACATTTGTCATGTGGTTATGACACGAAATATCAAAAATTTGCCATGCATCCCTAGAAACCCCCTCACACGCATCATCGTGCTCAGTGGCAATACGCATAAGGCGTAAACCTGTCAATCAAATTTGGGGTAATGCAATCACATGCACAATCCCTTGCATGATGATAGCCGACTAAGGGGGTCAATGCAACGTGAGGAGCGTCGCCATTAGGGTTAGGATTGATTGATCAAAGCCCTAAGTTTTCCTAGGTTAGTGACAAGATTTCGATACGATTGGAAATCAAAACCCTAATTCTAATCGCATAAAAGAATTAAATAACCACTTGTTTAAAACATCAAGTTTGTAGAAACAACCAATATTTCTCTACACATAGTTTAAATCGCTAAGAAAATTTAACCCTAAATCCTAGAAAAATTTGACAACATAACACCTTAAGGGCATGTATAGGAATTATTCTAATTATAAAATTTTAACCAAAGGTTCCCTAAGCTCACTAAAATTGATTAATTTTAAGAAAATTACACTAGGGAAGTTAATCATCATACTAAGATACTCTAATCGATCTACTAGGTTAAATAAATTAAATCCCCACATACGATTAATTAAATTGAATCAATTTAGAAAGAAATAAAGTTACATTAAATAAAATTCAAAGGAGAACATATAAGAAAAATTAGACCCCAAATCTAAATAATTAAACTAAATCAATATTTTCTCTCTAGTTTAATTTATTAAGATCTAAAGATCCAATACAATCAATTAAAAGAATTTAATTCCTAACCTTTAACAAATAACATAACATCTAGTAAAAATAAAATTACTAAAGAAAACAAACCCACTTTTAAATAAATTTTGCCCCTTTTCCCAAGATTTCAAGGCATCACATTCTAAAATTAAAAAAATTAATAAAATAATAACAAATTATCCCAAGACAAAAGGGGAGGGAAAAAGAACTAATATCTAATTTTAAAATACCACTTGCTCTAACTCTCCTATTAAAATAACATTATCCTTAAGGAAAGATTGCTAACCCTTACCCTAACTTCATTCTCTCCATTATTTTCTTTTCTATTTTTTTTTCTTCACAAACCTCCTCTCATCTTCTTTCTCTATGTGTTAGTAGGTCTGATTGGAAGGGCAGCCATGGCTGCCACTCCCAAGCTGAGGTATATAAAATGTATATACACATTTTTTGTTTTTAAAGGAAAACCCTCTTTTTTTGGAGTATATATATATTCTGGTTTAAAACTAGAGATGTTATTCTTTTTTTTGCTACAAACAAATGTATATATGTTGTATACATATGTATGTGTGTGTGTATATATATACATATATATATTTTATATATTAAAACATATGAATTTTACTTGCAGATCTAAGGGGGGGTTCAGGCGGCCAGGGATGAGCTGCTGCTAGGGTGGAATGGCCATGGGAGAGGTGCTGTCCTTGGTTTATTTGAGTTTAAACAACAAAAGCAAAAAAATGTGAAATGGGGGGGGGGGGGAACCTCCCACCATCGAATGGTGGGGAGTGGGTGGGGGGTTCTTCCCACACACACACACACACACACATATATATATATATATGAATTTTACTTGCAGATCTGGGGGGGTTCAAGTGGCCAAGGCCAAGCTACTGCTAGGGTGGAATGACCATGGAAGAGGCACCGCCGTTGGTTTCTTTGAGTTTAAATAGCAAAAGCAAGAAAATGTGAAATGGGGGAGGGGGACCTTCCACCCACCCACCATCTAATGGTGGGGAGTGGGTGGGGGGTTCCTCCCCCACCCCCTCCTCATACAAAACAAAAAGGTAAATGGTATATGGGACAGCGGCCAAGTTGGCACCCATCTCTTCCTCTGTTTCAAGAACCCACAAATCATGGGTCATTTGATGCCCTAGATTATATCGTTGTTCAAATCTTGCTTACCAGCAAGTTATTTTTTAATAGAAACACCCATCAATTATATATATATATATATATATATATATATATATATATATATATATATATATATATATATAACAAGACATATACATAGTCAGTTGGGATGGAAAACTTAGTTAGTTACATTTAGTTTGCTAAAATATAAATATATATATATATAGTGTTGTATATATATTTTTTTGTTGCTGGAAAAAGAAAATATAAATACTTAACCTGATTGTGTTATAACTATATATATATATTGTGTTTTATACAAGAATGTAATTTCTCAACATCACTTAATCTTTTTGATAGAGTAAAAGAAATGATTTCCTAATAACATAAAATAAGTCCTTTTGTTTTTAATATATATATCTTTTGAAAAACAATCAATAACAATCTATTTTATTTTATTTTTTTGAAATAAAATCAGCAACTAACTCTATTCGTCTACTTGAAAACATAAGAAATTGAGAACCAAATTTGAGCATGATTTAACAAGTAAAAAGAATTACATTTTTTTTTTGTTCATTGTAACATTTCTAAAATCACATAAAATAAAACAACCACTATATTTTATTTTCAACTTCAAAATAAAATAAATACAACCCAAAATATAATCATTTGAATTTACATAATAAGAGAGGGAAATATTTTCTCTCTTCCCTGGAGCAAGCTACACAAAGGCCAAACTCGGCCATGGATCTCAAAGAGCCAAAATGACAATACACAATGATTTATAGCCACTTCCTCCAAGCTCCAATGCCACAATAAACCTGCAAATAACAAGTATGGGAGGGGAAGCAAGCCACGAAATACCACTCTCCTCTCTACCATAGACTCACTAATGAGTCACCCCCAAGCTCAGAGGTCATCCACACACAAGGATCCTTCACCCTACAACACAACAAAACACAAAGACAAAAACATGTGAAGAACACCCATAGTTTACACAAAACAAAACTCATAGAAATGAGTTTAAAGGGGTAGGGGAGTGGATATCACTCAACTCAAGAGTGCCACTCCAAATATCTCAAAACTCAACTCTAACAAGGCCTCAAGCCAAAACATTTATACCAAATCACACATATTTCTTCATGGCTCTCAAGACATTCAAAAATGCTCATACTCACAACTTTCCCTCAAGGCCAAAATACCAAACTAGGAGGTGACCTCGAGGAGGTTCACTCCTCCCCCACCCCACACATGTTGAGAATTTTCTCCAAATGGAGAGGCTCTTACATATACCCTCAAAACCCCACAACAATAAAACATATAACAAACACAATGCAAGCACACAAGTAAAGTAAATACATAAGGAAAGGCATTAAGCCTTGAATCCTACCTTAAATAGCCCAACAAGGAAGATAGTTGAAGAAGAGCACTTCCAACTCCACCTCTAAAATCCCTCCAATTCTCTCCCCAAATTCAAATAAAATTAGAAAATAAAATGAAGTCAACAACCCTCTCCCTCTCTTCAAGAGGGATTAAAATAGGCTCTCTTCATTAGCCTTGATGAATGAGAAGGTGATGCATGTCACCTTCTCCTTCCTCCTCACATCCACTTGCAAGATTCATGGAATGTGGGGGTGACACATGTCACCCTCCCATTTCACCAAGTATTGTCCCCTCCACTTGTGCTCTCACACATGTGGGAGAGAAAAGTGGAGCCCAAAAAGGATGTGGGTACAACAAGTGCCCCAATCCTAACCTCCTATGAAAGCCCACAAAACCCCAAGGTACTCTCACTAATGTGAGAGATCCTAAGGGTTGGGTCCTCCACAATTAGGGGTCTTAAAGACTCCATGTGCCTTCAAAAAAGGTACCCCAATGCTTCGAAAGAGGTGTGGATAAGGTTGAGTGTTTGACCCAAACTTCCACTCCTTCCCAAACTTCTATTTTCATCACTTTACCTTAGGGTGAAGTTTAAGTGACCAAATGGGAGTTATCCTAGGGTTAAACAAGCTCAAATGGTCCCTAGACCCTAGGGGTACAACCCAGTGTTAGATTCATGACAGACAACTAAGAGGGGGGTGAATCAGTTGTCCCAGAACTTTCTTCCTATTAATTACTTAAATTCTCTTTGTAATTCAACAACATAATAATAAATCAATCATGCAATAATTCAAGAGCAGAAACACACTAACACATATGACACCAAGATTTTAACATGGAAAACCTAGTTAAGAGAAAAACCACGAGGTGACTAACTGAAGATTGTATTCTCTATTAAAAGAATAAGAAGAACAAATGACACATGCCAATTAGGGCTCACTTCCTGAGCACACTGCTCACAAGAGGCCGACTACCTACAGGAGACATACTATCTACAGAATGATAAATATTACATACTTGAACTGAAGAATAGCATCTTCACCATGCTTGAATCAGTTCCATTTAAGCCCAATACTTCTGCTCTACTCCTCTGTACCACACACTCATCTCCACAAGATACTTTTGAAATGACTTCACAACTCTTATTTATACAAGACATTGACTTAGGGATAATCATCCAAGTCAGCACACTTTACAGAGCAAATACAACTTGACTAATTACAAAAGACTTTATGCGGATCATCACACTATTGGCCACACAGATCTGAGACTTCAATCTTCTTTTAGGAACATGCCATTCTCCATAGAACATCTTCAAGATCATCCACAATATGTGTAACTCATCCAATCAGCCAGACTTAGGAAGAACATCATCATCTGGAAGTAATTCTTCAATTACGAGCTTAATCTTTAATGCGAACCACCAACACGAACTGGACATAATCCAAAGACCTCCACAAGCTTGCCTAAATCACCAAGAACATCCACACTGCTTCTGCTTATTGAAATCTTTGTCTCCTTCATTTGGAACCTCAAGAACACAGTCTGTCATCATTGTCATATTGGAATAGATGCTTGCAGACCTCTAGACCATGAACCAATTGAGTTGTCAATTCACATTGACTTCCTAGACACTCCACCAAATCTGTAGAACAAGATATTACATTTTTGGATCTCACCGGACCTATCTGTGTAACTTTATCACCTCTAAGCATCTGCCAGAACTAGTTTTACTCAAGTGGCCATAACTTCTTCAGATCTTCATGCGGACCTCTCAAATCTTTACTGGATCATCTTGAGACACATATCTACAAACCCTTTGATGTGCATCCTCTGATCCTCATCTTAGCTGAGATCTTTAACTTACTATCTTCACTATTCTTCTTTGTTCTTGATAGGACTAATTTTCTTAATATCCTCAGCATACAACTCATCCAATCCTTGACATCAATGCAACAAGAGTATGTTGACATCAATGACAACACCAGTTAGGTCCATACTTAAACAATCTCCCCCTTTGTCATTGATGGCAACATATGATGTGAAAAACTATTTTAACTATTAAGACAAGAACTTCTCCTTACTGACATAACTCCCCCTATCAACAACAACCATTCACATGTCTTCTCTTCCTTTACTGCTCCCCCTTTGATTGGAAACCACTTTTGTTTTTCACATGTCTTCTCTCTCTCTTTGACATCAATGGCAAAGGGCACATACTTGCATCACTTCATAATCATACCAGCTGCTCCCCCTAAGTAGCAGCTTCCCATAATCAATCCAGACCACAAGATATGACTGTGAGATTCACCAGAAAGATGCACATCAGTGCACCTTAATTTAGAAATGGAGGGGTAATAACCCCTAACTTCTCCCTGAGATTCTCAAAAGAGTCCTTAGGTAGAGGTTTAGTAAAAATATCTGCAATCTGATCCTTGGAGGGCACAAACTCTAATCTGACTTCATTCTTGTTCACCTACTCTCTCAGAAAATGAAACTTGATGGATATATGTTGTCTTTGAATGCAACACCATATTTTTTGATATATTTATTGCACTTGAATTATCACAGAAGATTGTGATAGGTTCCTCATACTTCACTCTAATGTCTCTTAGCATTTGCTTCATCCACAATACTTGAGTGCAACTACCTGCTGCTGCGATAAATTCCGCTTCTACAGTGGACAGAGATATTGCCTCTTGTGTCTTTCTCAGCCAAGAAACCAATCTTTTCCCCAAAAAGAATGCTCCACCACTGGTACTCTTCTGGTCATCCACATCTCCTATCCAATCCACATTTGTATATGCATAAAGAGAGAAATCATGATATCTAGGATACCACAAACCATACTCAACTATCCCTTTTAGATATCTAAAAATCCTCTTAATTGCCATGACATGAGATTCTCTAGGATCAGCTTGGAATCTAGCAACAAGACTAACAACATTCATAATGTCAAGTCTAGTTTGAGTAAGATACAATAGTCTTCCAATCATTAACCTATACTTTTTCTGATCAGCCTTAGGAGATTCATCATCTTTGCTCAATTTACATCTGGTTGTCATGGGAGTACTCATTGGTTTTGAGTCTTCCATCCCCAAAAAAGGGACATCTCAAATTTACTTTTCATTTGATTTGCAAAAGTTTTGCACATACTATCTCTTCCTCTAAAAATGATATCATCAACAAACACTTCAACAATTAGGATATTTTCATGATCAATTTTGAAGTATAAGTTTTTGTTAGCAGTACCTTTGTTGAAACCAATCTTCAAAAGATGCTTATCTAGTCTTTCGTACTAGGTTGTTGGTTTCTTCAATTTGCAAACCATATCACCATGATTAGACAATTGAAATCCATCTGGTTGCTGAATGTATACTTCTTCTTCCAAGTCACCATTTAGGAAGGCAAACTTGACATCCATTTGATATACTTTGAAGTCCTTGAAGGAAACAAAGGCAAGAAATAATCTGACTGCTTCAATCCTTGCCACCAGAGCAAAAGTTTCTTCAAAATCAACTCCTTCTACTTGAGAGTAACCCTTGCAGATCAATCTGGCTTTGTTTTTGACTACTTCACCATCTTCATTTAGTTTATTTTGGATGACCCATTTGGTTCCAATCACATTCTTGTTTCTAGGTATGGGAACAAGATCCCAAGTGTGATTTTTCTCAATTTGCATCAACTCTTCCTCCATTGCTTTAGTCCATCTTTCATCATTGCATGCTTCATTCACTGTCTTTGGTTTAATCTTTGAAATCAGACAATACTCTTATGAGTCTTGAGCAATCTTTCCTCTTGTTTGAACACCTTTGCTTTTATAACCTCTGATCTAATCTTTAGAGTGATTCAATCTTACATACCTAGGAATTTTGGGACTTCCTTGCACTTCTATTTCTTGAACAGGTTCATTCAAACTTATCTCTTCTTCCTGATTCTCTGAATCAATCTGGATTTGAATTTTAGAAGGGG
This sequence comes from Cunninghamia lanceolata, assembly GCA_027924645.1. Classification (NCBI taxonomy): domain Eukaryota; kingdom Viridiplantae; phylum Streptophyta; class Pinopsida; order Cupressales; family Cupressaceae; genus Cunninghamia; species Cunninghamia lanceolata. The sequence continues at coordinate 16,394,048 of BSBN01000012.1, read as the reverse complement.
CTTGGACTTCTTGGACCAGAACATCATTCTGATCATCTTCATCATATTCATAAAACCTTGAGGATTTTTCAATACCTTCATCAACCTTCACATTTGAAATTTCTATAATCTTTCTCAATCTCTTGTTATAACACCGGTATGCTTTGCTTTGAGTAGAATAACCTAAGAATATTCTTTCATCACTTCTAGCATCAAATTTGCCTAGATCTTCATCTCTTTTAATGTAACATTTGCTACCAAAGACTCTGAAATACTTCACAGTGGGAGTGATGCCAAACCAGAGTTCATAAGGAGTCTTACCAGTATTGCTTCTAATTTGTACTCCATTAAGAGTATAGACAACAGTGCTTACAACTTCTCCCTAGTAGATCTGAGGAACATTTGCTTCCATCATCATGGTTCTAGATGCTTCGTGGATGGTCCGGTTCTTTCTCTCCACTACTCCATTCTGCTGTAGAGTCCTTGGAGCATACAACTATCTTTTTATCCCATGTTTCTCACAGAATTCTATGAACTCACCGGATGTGAATTCTCCACCTCTATCAGATCTCAAACATTTTATGTTCAATCTGGTTTCATTCTCTACCATAGCCTTGAATATTTTGAATTTCTCAAGAGCCTCTGATTTCTCTTTCAGAAAAGTCACCCACATCATCCAAGAGTGGTCATCAATTAATAACATGAAGTATCTATCACCTTGCAAACTTTTGATTCTTAGCGGACCACATAGATCAGTATGAACTAAGTCCAATAATCCAGTAGAATACGGTTCCTTACTTTTGAATGTGACTCTACTTTGCTTACCCAATTGACATTCTTTGCACAAACTATTAGTAGGTTTCACCAGTCTTGGAATATCTCTTACAACTTGAGTGTTTCTTCTCTTGATGATATTATCAAAATTCATATGACATATTCTCCTATACCACAATGAACTTTGATCAATTTGAATAAATAAACAACTTTTACCAGTACCAACCAAGTTGAAGATATTACCTTTTGTTTGAGTACCAGATGCAATCTCTATTCCAAAATTTTCAAAGATCTTACATTTTCTATTTTTAAATCAGAGATCATAGCCTTTGCCCACCAACTGTCCAACACTGAGAAGATTATGCTTCAGGCCTTCAACATACAGTACATTACTGGTTTTGTTCTTTCCATCAAAAGAAATGGTTCCTGTACCTTTGATTCTACTAGCAGAATTATCACCAATTTTTACCACTACTCCTTCATATCTTTCCAAATCTATGAAATTATTTTTGTCACCTGTCATATGGTGGGAGAATCCATTGTCAATGACCCAATCATCCTTTTCTTCAACTTGGGTAGCCGGAGCTCTTTCTACCATTTTATGATTGACAGATTCAGAGGGCATTGGATCTTCTTCCTTGATGACAATAAACACCCAGTCACTTCGGGATTTGTTTCCTGTCTCTGATTTATCATCTGTTACTCCATCATCATCATCTTCATGAACATAGTAACATTTCTTTTGAAATCTTGATCTGTTAGGATTTGGCCTTGAAAATCTTTTCGGACATGTTGAGGCAAAATGACCAATCTTATTGCAGTTGAAACATTTAAAAGGCAATTTCCCTTCATACTTACTGGATCCTCTTGGCAGTCTTTTTTCAATAAGGGCTTCAAGTTGAGCAGCTTCTGCTTCATCTTTTTCTAGATCTTTTCTTGCTTTTTCATACCATGATAGTTTCTTTGAAGAGTTCTCTCCCAGATCAAACTTTTGTTTTCCTTTTACAGAGCATTAGCTTTGAAAGCAGATTCAGTCTTGGGGGGTGCATCTCCAAACTCGGCCAATTCAATTGTAGCTAATTTACCAACCAATTGATCTCTTGTGATATTTGAAAAGGATCTGAATTCTTCAATAGCAGCAACCTTGTACTTGTAAGAATCAGGAAGGGATCTGAGAACTTTGGTAACAATCTCATCTTCATCCAAGATTCAACTAGCACATCTAATGCCACAAACAAGCTCATTTACTCTTGGCATAAATGTAGTGATATTTTCATCTTCTCTCATTTTTAAGTTTTCAAAATTTCCTTTTAGACTCTGTAGCTTGGCACATTTAACATACTTGTCTCCTTCTGCAGTTTTTAGATAAATAACATTTGTCAGCTCTGAATTAGATAAGGTACTTAGTAGAGCTTCTTTAGTCTGAAGATTGTTTTCAGCATCTTGGATTTCATCTACGGTACTCAGACCACTATGTGGAGGAACATACTTCTTTGAAGCCATGATCCAATATTGCATTCCCATACATTGCAAGTGACATTCCATGTGACTTTTCCAAAGAGTAAAATTGGTTCCATCAAACCTCAGATTATCCTTCTTGTAGGGCGACATCCTGGATCTCCTCAAGCGGTTAATCTCTTTTAGAGGAACTTAGCTCTGATACCAATTATTAGATTCATGATAGACAACTGAGAGGGGGGGCGTGAATCAGTTGTCCCAGAAGTTTCTTCCTATTAATCACTTAAATCCTCTTTGTAATTTAACATCATAATAATAAATCAATCATGCAATAATTCAAGAGTAGAAACACACTAACACATATGACACCAAGATTTTAACGTGGAAAACCTGGTTAAGGGAAAAACCATGGGGTGACTAACCCAAGATTGTATTCTCTATTAAAAGAATAAGAAGAACAAATGGCACATGCCAATTAGGGCTCACTACCTGAGCACACTACTCACAAGAGGCCCACTGCCTACAGGAGACACATTGTCTATAGAATGATAAATATTACATACTTGAACTGAAGAATACCATCTTCACCATGCTTGCATCAGTTCCATTTGAGCCCAATACTTAGGCTCTGCCTTTCTCTCTACTCCTCTCTACCACACACTCATCTCCACAAGATAATTTTGAAATGACTTTATAACTCTTATTTATACAAGACATTGACTTAGGGATAATCATCCAAGTTGGCACACTTTACAGAGAAAATACAACTTGACTAATTACAAAAGACTTCATGCGGATCATCACACTATTGGCCATATAGATCTGGGACTTCAATCTTCTTTTAGGAACATGCCATGCTCCACAGAACATCTTCAAGATCATCTGCAGGATGTGTAACTCATCTAGTTGGCCAGACTTAGGAAAAACATCATCATCCAGAAGTAATTCTTCAATTACGAGCTCAATCTTTAATGCAGACCACCAACACGAACTGGACACAATCCAAAGACCTCCACAAGCTTGCTTGAATCACCAAGAACATCCACACTACTTCTGCTTACTGAAATCTTTGTCTCTTTCATCTAGAACCTCAAGAACATAGTCTGTCATCACTGTCATATTGTAATAGATGCTTGCGGACCTCTAGACCACGAACCAATTGAGTTGTCAATTCACATTGACTTCCTCGACACTCCACCAAATCTGCAGAACAAGATATTGCATTTCTGGATCTCACCAAGCCTATCTGTGTCACTTTGTCACCTCTGAGCATCTGCCAGAACTAGTTTTACTCAAGTGGCCATAACTCCTTTAGATCTTCATGCGGACCTCTCAAATACTTACTAGATCATCTTGAGATATGTATCTACAAACCCTTTGATGCACATCCTCTGATCCTCATCGTAGCTGGGATCTTTACCTTACTATCTTCACTATTCTTCTCTGTTCCTGATAGGACTAATTTTCTCAATATCCTCAACATACAACTCATTCAATCCTTGACATCAATGCAATAGGAGTATGTTGACATCAATGACAACATCGGTTAGGCCCATACTTGCAACACCCAGGGTCATTTTTAACCCATTTTGAGCACCTTAGGGTGAGTAAAATCACATGAAAAGGGGTCACAAAAAAAAAACTCAAAAATGAAATCAATTAAACATTACACCTTTACAACACCAATATAAAATCAACTGAAAAAGGGTAAACTATCCCAAATGTCACCACACATAAACATTACAAATTTTCATCATGCATTCACACAGTTGATTTTGGTTCATCTTGGAACTAGATTAGCTTAACACAGGGATTCACAAAATGTGTGGGATCATCTTTGATTATCTGTGGCTTGGTTAAAACACCTAGACACTTAAACAAAAGCTTAATCCAATCATGTATATCATAGCCGAAGTAAGGAAAAACATACACTCACACCATCACATAATCAATTAAAACTTCATAAGAATCACATCATAATTAGATTCATAATTTGCATTTTTATAATCCATCTCAAGATAAAATTGCATAATAAATCCATCACATAATCTCACAACTAGTATCTCAAATAATATCATAATGCATATCACATGTCAAGTCATCATCAGTGAATAAAAAGTAGGATCTAGTCTCATCAAAACATGCTAAACATAATTAATCAAAATAAAAGCATATAGTCTAATAATTATGCAAATCGGGATCAACACTCCCCAAAAGTCTAAAATGTGTCTCCAACAGTAATATGAAATGATCAAAATAAGTGAGTGAAAAGGTAGGCCTCACATCCTCCTCTCTAAGACTAAACTTCCTCTTGGAAGTCATCAAAGAGGTTAGGATATAGTGTTCTCAATCTAGATGCATCCTCCCAAGTCACTGTGACCTCATCCTACCTGTCCCACTGAACCCTAACCTGGTCCAGCTCTTGACTCTGAAGGCCCAGCGTCCAACGAGCCAATATGCAAATTGGCTCTAAAGCTAGCTATTTGTCCACCTCTACCTATAGAGCACTCCAATCCAATACATGAGATAAATTAGATGTGTAACACTGCAAAATAGATACATGAAAAACATCATGGATGAGAGATAGGCTAGGTGGTAATGCTAGATAGTAGGCTACTAGTCCTATTTGTTCCAAGATCTCAAAAGGCCCAACAAAATGTGGTGCAAGGTTAGCACCGTTTCCATAATAGATTGGACTCTTATGTGGTCATACTCTTAAGAATACTTTGTCCCCAACTGAGAAGCTCTGATCTAATCTCTTAGCATCAACATACTTCTTCTATTAATTCTGCACCTCCTGAAGTCTTTGTCTAATCAAAGTCACATGCTGCTCCATATCCTATACCAACTCTAGCCCTATCGCAGACATGTCCACAATCCGATCCCAACTACATGGTGTCTTGCAAGGTCTGTCATACAAGGCCTAGAAAGGAGGCATATCCAATGAGTTGTGATGCCCATTATTGTAGGAAAACTCAACTAGATACAGATACTCCTCCCATCTAATCTAGTGATCCATAACATACATACGGATCATGTCCTCTAGAGTTTAATTCACCCTCTCCATCTGTCTCTAGGTGATGAGTTGAACTTGAGCTGTGTGCCCAACACCTGCTGTAATGCTCTCCAAAAGGCTGATGTGAACACTGAGTCTCTGTCGAAAATGATATGGCAAGGTACTCCATGCAATCTAATAATCTCATCCAAGAATACTCTCACCATTGATGGTGCATTGTACTTCATGCGTACAGGTGAGAAATGTGCCACCTTGGTCAACTTGTCAACTGTCACCATGATGGCATCATTGCGATGAGGTGACATAGGAAAACCAACAATGAAATCCATGGAAATGGTGTCCCATTTCCACTCATGTATCTCGTGAGGGTATAAAAGACCTGCTAGATGTTGATGCTTGACCTTGACCCTTTGCACTCAAGGCATCAAGCAACATACTCTGCAATATCTCATCTCATACCCACCCAATGGTACAACTATCGTAAGTCAGTATGCATCTTCTCCACCCCCAGGTGTGCTGCATAAGGTGCTCTGTGAGCCTCTGAAAAAACTACTGCACGTAGGTCACCTGCACAGGGTACATAGATGCATTGTTGATGCCTAAGTAACCCATCTACCTCAAGGGAATATCTTGCAAACTTACCCACAAGGGCCCTTTGAGACTGGATCTTCTACTGCACTTCAAGAAACCACTCACCCTCAGGCAGATGTTGAATGATGCACCCTCTCAAGTTCACACTCAGAGTCAAGGTCAGGATCTTGTGGCAGCTCTGACTCAAAGTGTTGGCAACCATGTTCTCCTTCCCTTTGATATAGTGGACATCAAAGTCATACTTACAAAGAAACTCCATCCAATGCTGCTGGCAGGTGTTCAAATTCGACTGCATGAATATGTACTAAAGACTGTGGTGATCCAAATGAAGCTCAAAGTGATGACCCAAAAAAAGTGTCTCCAACAAACAAGACCATGAACCACTGCTACGAGCTATAAATCATGAGTGGGGTAGTTCAGCTCACGGGTCTTGAGTTTGCGCGACTCATACGCGATCACTCTACCACCCTGCATAAGTATGACTCCTAAACCCTCAAGTGATTCATCAGTAAAAACCATAAAATCCTCTATAGGACTAGGAACCGCTAAGATGGGAATGCTGGTAAGACCCTCCTTGAAGACCCTGAAGGCCCTCTCGCACTACTTAGTCCAAGAGATGCTCTTCCCTTTTCACTGAAGGGAAGTGATGGGGTGTGCTATCCTGGAAAAACCCTCAACGAATCTATGGTAGTATCTGGCTAACCCCATGAAACTCCTAACCTCTATCACACTGGTGGGTGCTGGCCAATCTCTGATAGCCTTGATCTTTGATGGATCTACAGAGATACCATTGCTAGACAGGATGTGCCCCAAATACTGCACCTTGGATTTGAAAAAGGCACACTTCGCCAAGTTGCCAAAAAGCTATTGCTCTCTCAAGCACTGTAAAACCTGATGTAAGAGTTCCTCATGCTCTTCCTCGGTCCACGAGTAGATCAAAATATCATCAAGGAAAATGATCACAAACTGATCCAAGTTAGTGTGGAATACCCCATTCATGAGACTCATGAACACTGCAGGGGCATTCATCAAGCCGAAGGGTACCACAGTGAACTCATAGTGGCCATATCGAGTCCGGAAGGTGGTCTTATGGATGTCTACCTTGGTGATGCACAACTGATGATAACTGGACTTCAGGTCTATCTTAGAGAACACTCTGGCTCCCTACATCTGGTCAAAAAGATCATCAATCCTAGGCAGAGGATAACAGTTCTTCACCATCACCTTATTAAGCTACCTATAATCCTTGTACAGACGAAGGGACCCATCCTTCTTCTTCACGAAGATGACCAATGCGCCCCATGGTGAAATGCTACGTTAGATGTGCCCCTTCTCAAGTAACTCCTCTAACTGCAACTTGAGCTCCGTGAGCTCATGTGTGGTCATCCTGTAGGGTGCATGAGGCACTAGTTCAACACTTGACACTAGATCAATGTGGAAGTCTACCTCTCGGTGAGGTGGCATACCTAGTAACTTTGGTGGAAAAACATCAGAAAACTCCCTCAAGATCGAATGGTCATCTTATGATGCCTCAAGCTCATCCTTTGATCTGTCACTAACAGTGATGGCAAAAAACTGACATCCCTTCCACATGCATCACTTAAGCTGCTAAGTGGATATCATACAAACTACCATGGGCTTCTGAATGCCCACTACCTTGACTGACGTGCCATGATCATCTAAATAGCTAATCACCTTTTAGCGACAATCTAGCTTGGCTCTATGAGATGCAAGCCAATCCATGCCTAAAACTACACCATAGGATCCTAAAGGCATAACCCTAAGGTTGCATAATGTAGTGAAAGCCCCCAAAGATGTCTCACAATCCTAAACTAAAGCATCTACTAACATCTTGGCCCCAGTGGCCAACTCAACCTCCCACCTATCACCCTACCTAAAGGCCACCAGCATGCAAATGCTCCACAAATGATGGAGATATAAATGAATTAGTAGTGTCAGAGTCAAATAAAATAGCAATGGGGAAATCCCCAATCATACCTGTTGTCTCGATCACTGAGGCCTAGAAGTCAGCCTAGTGGTTATCAACTGCTGCAAACATATAGTGGGATCTACCCACATCTCTGACTGTCTGCTCTGATCCTTCTGCAGGAGGCTGTCTCTTGTCGTAAAGCCCTGTGGACACTCTCTTGCTAAATGTCCTACCCCACCACAAACATAGCATGGGCCCCAAGCCTGAACCTGTCCAGTCTGTGTCCTACTACTGTGCTGTTGTCCAGTCTAATCCGTGGACCCCTGAGAACCTCTGTATGATTGCTATGATCTAGCAGGACCTGCAAGTGGTCCCTAATGTTGCTAATCCCTATGTGGGCCCTACTGCTACCAACCATGATTCTATCCTCCTTGTGACCTCTATTGGGGCCTGGACCTTTGCTGATACTGCTGTTGTTGTTGTTGTGGAAGCCTAGGAGGTAAAGGTGCATAACTAAATCTTCCTCTCTATGGTGGTGGTGGTCAAAGGAAATTTTGTTATTGCTAGCTACAATCCTAAAACTAAGGACGTGAACTCTTACCTCATCCCTGAATCTCCTTTATGATATATGCCTTCTCAGCATCCTCACTCAAGGTCTCGGGGTCTGCCATGCGCACTAGTCCTGATATCCCATGATTCAAACCTCTGATAAATTTGTGAACTAGAAGTTTTTCATCATGGAGATACTCTACATAATGTGACAGCTCAGTGAACCTACTCTCATACTGTGCTACAATAGAACCTCGCTGTTGTAATTCATGGAACTTGTCAATACGACGCTGCCTGTAATGGTCTGACAAATAATGCACATTAAAATACTTAATGAAAGTGTGCCATGAAAGTGTATCCAAATATAAACAGTGCTTGTACTCCTTAGTGCGCCACCAAGTCGTTGCTGCTTCTCTCAATAGGTGAACTGTCACATGTGCCTTTGTGTTGCCCTCGTAAGGACGCAACAAAAAGCACTTGTCTAAACTGATAAGCCAAGCCTCCGCCTCAGCTCCCTCTGTGGTCCCTACAAAGGTGGGTGGATTCAGCCTAAGTAAATCTTTGATGGGGTCCCCATAGTCTCTGAGTCCTCTGATAGGCTCATCCACACCAAAACCATAAGGCCTATTATAAACCTGCTCTACCTTCACAACCTCCTCTTGCCTCACATGATGCAAAGGGCTCTTTCTATGAGATATGTAATCTGAACCAACCTCCTTCACTCTGGTGTTAAGTATCTCAACATAAGGCTCTACATGTGGTGCCACTCGCGACTCGACCTTGGTGCGGGTGGTGCCTATGGTGCTGGCAGTCCCTGACCCTCGGCTGATGAATCGCTATGTACCTCGACGGACATAGTGATGTGTGAACGCGTTCACCTCATTCTAGGTGGCATCCTAGAAGAACAAGGTATACATGAATTAGAAGAATTTGTAGAATAAGAATGTATCCAAACAAGCCCAGTGTTTAAACTTAGGCTCTGATACCAAATGTCATGCCCACACTTCCTATGCAGTCACAACACGCAACACATGTGTCACGTCCACATTTGTCATGTGGTTATGACACAAAATATCAAAAAAATTTCACACATCCCTAGAAACCCCCTCACATGCGTCAACGTGCTCGGTGGCAATACGCATAAGGCATAAACATGTCAATCAATTTCAAGGTAGTGCGATCACATGTGCAATCCCTTGCATGATGATAGACGACTAAGGGGGTCACTGCAATGCGAGGAGCATTGCCATTAGGGTTAGGATTGATTGATCAAAACCCTAAGTTTTCCTAGGTGAGTGACGAGATTTCGATACGAGTCAAAATCAAAACCCTAATTCTAATAGCATAAAAGAATTAAATAACCACTTATTTAAAACATCAAGTTTGTGGAAACAACAAATATTTCTCTACATAGTTTAAATTGCTAAGGAAATTTAACCCTAAATCTTGGAAAAATTTGGCAGCATAATGCCTTAAGGGCGCGTATAGGAATTATTCTAATAATAAAATTTTAACCAAAGGTTCCCTAAGCTCACTAAAATTGATTAATTTTAAGAAAATTACACTAGGGAAGTTAATCGTCATACTAAGATACTCTAATCGATCTACTAGGTTAAATAAATTAAATACCCTCCTTTGATTAAATCCCCACATACGATTAATTAAATTGAATCAATTTAGAAAGAAATAAAGTTAAATTAAATAAAATTCAAAGGAGAACTTATAAGAAAAATTAGACCCCAAATCCAAATAATTAAACTAAATCAATATTTTCCCTCTAATTCAATTTATTAAACTTTAAAGATCTAATACAATCAATTAAAAGAATTTAATTCCTAACCTTTAACAATTTTGAAATAACATCCAGTAAAAAAAAATTACTAAAGAAAAGAAAACCCACTTTTAAATAAATTTTACCCCTTTTCCCAAGAATTTCAAAGCATCACATTCTAAAATAAAAAAAAATAATAAAATAATAACAATATATCCCAAGACAAGAGGGGAGGGAAAAAGAACTAGTATCTAATTTTAAAATACCACTTGCCCTAACTCTCCTATTAAAATAATGTTATTCTTAAGGAAAGATTGCTAACCCTAACCCTAACTTCATTCTCTCCATTATTTTCTTTTCTATTTTTTTTTCCTTCACAAAACCTCCCCTCATCTTCTTTCTTTGTGTGTTAGCAGGTCTAATTGAAAGGGCAACCATGGCTGCCACTCCTAAGCTGAAGTATATATAATGTATATACACATTTTTTCTTTTTAAAGGAAAACCCTCTTTTTTTGGAATATATATATACACTGCCTATATACATTTGTTTGTAGCAAAAAAAAGAATAATATATCTGGTTTTAAACCAGAATATATATATAATTTATTAGAACATATGAATTTTACTTGCAAATCCAAGGTGGGGTTCAGGCGGCCAGGGCCGAACTACTACCAGGGTGGAACGGCCATGGGAGAGGCACCATCGTTGGTTTGTTTGAGTTTAAACAGCAAAAGCAAAAAAATGTGAAATGGGGAGGGGGACCTCCCACCCACCACCCACCAAATGGTGGGGAGTGGGTGGGGATTCGTCCTCCACCCCCTCCTCATACAGAACAAAAAGGTAAATGGTATATGGGATGGTGGCCAAGCCGCTGCCCATCTCTTCCTCTATTTCAAGAACCCACAAATCATGGGTCATTCGATGCCCTAGTTTATATCATTGTTCAAATCTTGCTTACCAGCAAGATTTTTTAATAGAAACACCCAACAATTATATATATATATATATATATATATATATATATATATAGTTTCAAACAGTTATAACACAGTTAGGTTAAGTAGTTATATTTTCTTTTTCCAGCAACAAATAAATATAGATACAACACAAATTATATCTATATAGAGTTTATATATATATATATATATATATATATATATATATATATATATATATATATATATATATATATATATATATATATATATATATATATATATATATATATATATATATATATTGTGTTTTATACAAGAATGTAATTTCTCAACATTACTTAATCTTTTTGATAGAGTAAAAGAAATGGTTTCCTAATAACATAAAATAAGTCCTTTTGTTTTTAATACAAAAATAGTCAATAACAATCTTTTTTTTTTTTTTTTTAAATAAAATCAGCAACTAACTCTATTCATCTACTTGAAAACATAAGAAATTGAGAACTAAATTTGAGCATAATTTGACAACAAGTAAAAAGCATTACATTATTTTTTTTGTTCATTGTAACATTTCTAAAATCACATAAAATAAAACAACCACTATATTTTATTTTCAACTTCAAAATAAAGTAAATACAACCCAAAATATAATCATTTGAATTTACATAATAAGAGAGGGAAATATTTTCTCTCTTTCCCTGGAGCAAGCTACACAAAGGCCAAACTCGGCCATGGATCTCAAAGAGCCAAAATGACAATACACAATGATTTATAGCCACTTCCTCCAAGCTCCAATGCCACAATAAACCTGCAAATAACAAGTATGGGAGGGGAAGCAAGCCACGAAATACCACTCTCCTCCCTACCATAGACTCACTAATGAGTCACCCCCAAGCTCGGAGGTCATCCACACACAAGGATCCTTCACCCTACAACACAACAAAACACAAAGACAAAAACACATGAAGAACACCCATAGTTTACACAAAACAAAACTCATAGAAATGAGTTTAAAGGGGTAGGGGAGTGGATATCACTCAACTCAAGAGTGCCACTCCAAATATCTCAAAACTCAACTCTAACAAGGCCTCAAGCCAAAACATTTATACCAAATCACACATATTTATCCATGGCTCTCAAGCCATTAAAAAATGCTCATACTCACAACTTGCCCTCAAGGCTAAAATACCAAACTAGGAGGTGACCTTGAGGAGGTTCACTCCTCCCCCACCCCACACATGTTGAGCATTTTCTCCAAATGGAGAGGCTCTTACATACACCCTCAAAACCCCACAACAACAAAACATAAAACAAACACAATGCAAGCACACAAGTAAAGTAAATACATAAGGAAAGGTATTAAGCCTTGAATCCTACCTTAAATATCCCAATAAGGAAGATAGTTGAAGAAGAGCTCTTCCAACTCCACCTCCAAATCCTTCTCCAAAATGAGCCTCCAAAATCCCTCCAACTCTCTCCCCAAAGTCAAATAAAATTGGAAAATAAAATGAAGTCAACAACCCTCTCCCTTTTTTCAAGAGGGATTAAAATAGGCTCTCTTCATGAGCCTTAAGGAACGAGAAGGTGACACATGTCACCTTCTCCTTCCTCCTCACATCCACTTGCAAGCTTCATGGAATGTGGGGGTGACACATGTCACCGTCCCATTCCACCAAGTCTTGCCCCCTCCACTTGTGCTCTCTCACACATGTGGGAGAGAAAAGTGGAGCCCAAAAAGGATGTGGGTACAACAAATGCTCCAATCCTAACCTCCCATGAAATCCCATAAAATTAACCCCAAGGTACTCTCACCAATGTGAGAGAGCCTTGGAGTTGGGTCCTCCACAATTAGGGGTCTGAAAGACTCCCCATGCCTTCAAACAAGGTACCCCAATGCTTCGAAAGAGGTGTGGATAAGGTTGAGTGTTTCACCCAAACTTCCACTCCTTGCCAAACTTCCATTTTCGTCACTTTACTTCAGGGTGAAGTTTAAGTGACCGAATGAGAGTTATCCTAGGGTTAAACAAGCTCAAATGGTCCCTAAACCCTAGGGGTACAACCCGGGGTCATTTTTAACCCATTTTGAGCACCTTAGCTCAAAAATGAAATCAATTAAATGTTACACCTTTACAACACCAATATAAAATCAACTAAAAAAGAATAGACCTATCCCAAATGTCATCACACATAAACATTACAAAATTTCATCATGCATTCACACAGTTGATCTTGGTTCCTCTTGGAACTAGATCGGCTTAACACAGGAATTCACAAAATGTGTGGGATAATCTCCAATTATCCATGGCTTGGTTAAAGCACCTACAGATTTAAACAAAAGATTAACCCAATCATGTATATCATAGCTAAAGCAAGGAAAAACATACTCACACCATCGCATAATCAATTAAAACTTCATAAGAATCACATCATAATTAGATTCATAATTTGCATTTATATAATCCATCTCAAGATAAAATCGCTTAATAAATCCATAGCATAATCTCATAACTAGTATCTCAAATAATATCATAATGCATATCACATGTCAAATCATCATCAGTGAATAAAAAGCAGGATCTAGTCTCAAAACATGGTAAACATAATTAATCAAAATAAAAGCATATAGTCTAATAATTCTGCAAATCGGGATCAACAGTCCCTAAAAGTCTAAAATGTGTCTCCAACAGTAATATGAAAAGATCAAAATAAGGAAGTGAAAAGGTAGGCCTGACATCTTACCTTCACCTTGCATAATAAGTTGCCATGTTGAATCCTCCTCCATGGTCAATGGACAATCCTATTCCACTATGGTGTCTAACAACTCTTCAAAGATATTATCTCTTGGAAGGCTCTTAGGGACAACTGGTTCAAGCTCAAAATCCTCATTATCACTCAAGGAGGTACACTTCAAATTAGGACTTTCTTCTTCAATGAAGGAAGGCAAAAACTCAAACATTGAAGTAGCCTCTTAAAGAAAACTTTTAATTGATATGTTAGCCTTGAGCTCTTTAGTATGGCAGAAAGGAAGCTCCTCCAACCGAGTAAGACCTTGCAAATCAGATTCATGAGAAGTTTGTTGACTTGAGAGAATGAACTCCTCTCTATCACGACCATATTCCTTTTGTTGCTTCAGCACTTATTCGAGCTTGTGAACTTGTTGTTCTAGTTCATCATGATTGTCAACTTCTCCTAATAGGTCTGATTCCTTGTCATCCAACATTAAACAAAACTATTCAATTATGCCTATGCACATCTCTCTAAAAAGCTCAACATTAGCTTTCTTGTGCATAACATGATCAAATATATCAAAGCTCATAACTTGGAAAATGGTGTCAGGTTCAGATTTATGCTCTTCTTCATGGTCCAAGGCTCCATTTTCATACTAATTATTGTGAATCAACAACTTGTCAGATTGTTTGATGTCCTCTTGTTGTTCTAAAACTTCTATTAGAGTGGAAAAATTCACACCTTCTTCATTCCAAACTATAAACTACTCTTCTCGATCAACCTCTTTCACCATTTCACCTTGCTGTCATATTGGAACATTTTCACCATCTTGTACGAAACAAGGAAGCTAATAAGTGAGAGCATTCAAAGACACTTCTTGAAAGGTCTTTTCATGTCCAATATTCTTCTATTCTAATCTATATTCCTCCATAGTTAAATACAGCAAGTTTATATTTCTATTTTTCTCCATGTTGAGTGAGCTATGCTGGTCAAGAGTGTGATCTTCTTTTGCTTTCTATATGTTAGAGCATGGTTCCATTTGCATGATAGGTGGAGGAACCTCACAGGGCGACAAAGATGGCCCTTTCCAACTTGGAATCTTAAGGGTAGAAGGCTCATTGGTAGGCTCACTAAAGGTCTTAAAAGGTTTCTCTTGTTTAAAACTGGGGAACTTGTACTTGGGAGACTCTTCATTCACAGGATGATTCAACTTTACAGGAAGAGTTGAGTTGAAACTAGGAATGGAAAGGGCTACCTAGGTTTCACACCTTTTTTGGCATTGATAATCTGAGTAAGCTCAACTACTTTGTACTTGAGCAGACAAAAACTTCATTTGCTCCTTTTTAGCAGCAATCTCTCCTTCAAGACTTCCTTCAAACTGTATTCTTTTTGTCACCGACTCTTGATCATAAACAAAGGAATGCTCAGCCAACTCTTGTTGCTGCAAGATAATCTTGTTCTGCTTTTTGATTTCAACCAACATCTAATACATGTGTGAGAACTTCTTACTAACATCACTAATCTTTATATGTAAAAGCTTTTTTCTCAAAACACACAAAACACAATCAAACTTTTGGATCAAATCCAACACATTCTGTTAAGAACACTCTTGAGGCTGATTATGTGAATAATCATGCTGGTTGGCATCAAAAACCTCTTCTTGGGGTTGAATTTGATCATATATCAGTTGATATTGAGATTGGGCAGGGATGGGAGGGTAGAAAACATGATAGGATTGCTGGTAATCTGCTGTTATAGGATCATTTGGAATAAAAATAGCAAGTTGTTCTGTGTGATATGGTTGGTAAGAGGGCACACATGCATGATTTTCATGGAATGGAGCTGAAAAACCATCACAGTGCTGATAACTAGACATTGTAAGAGTAAAACATGAAACATAGGCAAGTCTAGATAACTAATTTGAATTAATATAGTTAAAGCTATCTTGAAACACTAGGATACAAGTTAGAACACCAAATAGAGTCACCGGGGGCTAGGAAAATACTTTCAAATGGTAGAAAACTAACAAGTAGCACCAACCTCATTAGTTGCATGTACCTGGACTGCTAAATCCAGCTGATTCTTCACTTCTAGAGTCACTAGGGGTGTGAATATTTCCTCCAAACGCTGATGTTGTTAACATACACACCAAATATAAATAATGAATAGAGGACTTGTGGACTATGATAGTCCAATCGGTCCCACCAGGCATGCCGAAAATTGTTATCAATGAGATTTGCAACCTGTTGAACGTGAAGTACAACAATCTATTGAAACATGGGAAGACCTCTAAAGCTGTGGATAACTTAAAAAAATAGAGGTCAACCTCCAGAGAAGGCCAACTTCCTATGGTGTCACCTAGAAAACTACTTTCTATCCTACTACTTTGACAAGGAAAGGGGTAAAGAAATATGCATAACCTGGAAAACTAAAAATGAACAAAATGATTAAAAAGGTGATCCACCAAACTGAACTTGGGCATAAAGTCAAATAATCAACACTTGCCTAAAATGATTGAAAAACTTGCACAACTCATTCTTGTATGTCTTTGCATAAGTATTTCATAATAAGGTCCTGATGCTTAGATTTCTAGAAGGAAGACGACTTCACAACTATAAGTCATTCACAAAATTTGACACAAATTATGACCTACGTAAACAAAATCCTTCATAAAGGTGTTGAACATGGGACAAAGCTATAAGGAAATGATAGTAGCTCACAAATAACTTGATCAAACCATTCGAATGCACACAATGAAGCAAGAAAAAGGAAGGAAAAACTCCAAAATCATTAATATTCAAGGTATCCTCTATTATTCATGTCCACAATGAGTTACAAACTATCAAAATCTAAACAAGGATTGTAAAAATCACAAGTCTCCAAAATTTGCATAATAAGAACTAACAGAAAATGAGTCACATAAGTGACTATATCCACAACTCTAAGGCAGTTGCATCAAAATAGGGTCTCTAACTGCTTTGGGTTGGATTCCCTCAAAAATCCTAGAATATATCACCTAAATCTCCTCCAAAAGAGCTCATAATGAGAGAAAAAGTCAAACATGGTCTAACATGATGACACATAAAACCAACCCCAAAAGGCTCTAAAAGCAATACAACATCTCCTAGATGCTCTCACAAGCATTCAAAACCCAGTCAATCTTCTCCTAAGTTTCTTGCACATGTTGGACAACTCTCACAACTTCCTCCTGTATGCTTGGCATGTGTTTTCCAACCTCCTCCAATATCCTATATGCTTGGCATATGCCAAGAAATAACAAGGTCACTCAATCCTTTGAATATGTTTTTTACAACTTCTTTTGCATCTAAAAATAACAATAAACTTCAAATGATTTATAATACCATCATTTAAGTTTAAATGTTTTACATTTGATGTTAATGCAAAGAGAAATAAAAATCACCTAAACACCTAAGTGTTGATCCTAGTATGTAAGGGGATAAAGCATTATCAAAAAGTCTTAAAAGACTTACATGTGAATCAACACTAGGCATAAAGGTCTCAAGTTTTGACCATGGGCTATTAATGAAGAAAATGCAAACAATAAAAAGAAAGCAAAAGCCCATCAGGCTCTTAGGGCTCAAACCCTAAAAGGCAAAATGACAACTTTCAACTTTTCATTTTGCATCTTCAAGCTGCTGTGTGTGCTTCCATGATGGTCTTGTATAGACTTCTAAAGAGGTTTCTCTGTGTAGTTTTTTGGAGGTTTTCAACTGCATTTTTTGGTGAATGGATTCAAAGAGCCACAAGTGAGTAAAAATATTTACTTTTTTTTGAAGCCAAAACTATAAGTCAGTGTTATTTCTGCTCTCATTTCTGCATAGTATATGATAAATGTCTCATTTTCTATAATGGCCGCAGCCATACAACTTTATTTCAAGCTCAAATAAGCTGTATTTTCTTTGAAACAACTACAAAAACCACAAAAAGGTTTTTTATTTTATAAGATGCTTCAGTGTATGTATATTATCATGCCTCTGTTGAGCTTTCCATTTGATTCATCTTGTATGCTCTACATCGTATTTACCTCTATTGAGTGCACTAGGGTTTGGTGCATCAAACCTTTCATTGTATTTTGAATGGGCTCTAAGAACAGATCTTTGTTCTCCTGGAACAACAAGTTGTTCACAAAAATATTCATTCTGATTCATCTCTATTTACTCCATGTATTTGCAATGAGCTACTTCTATCTTCACAAGGGTTTTGTAAAACAAACCCTAAGTTTCTTTTGAACAGTTAGTTATGGAGACATATCTCATAGCTCTAAAAAATGTTGAATAACAACTCAGAATGCTCTTGTTCTTTTATTTGACACCTTCCTTCATACTTCATAGCAACTATATCTATTGAAACTTATAAGTTTTTCATGAGACAAACCCTTTGCTGTGAAGTTCAAGCATCACTTTCTCTGTCATTTACTCCATTGAATATGAAAAGTTGAAATACATCCCTGTAGATTTTGAGCATACCCTATCCCGTACTATTCTTCTTTGATTTATCATTAGGGTTTGATTTATAAAACCTTAGCTTCCTTTTTTAACAACATGTGCAAGTCATCCTATATTATATACCTGTCACTATATATTTGAACCATCTCTGTTAATGATGCTCATGACTCCTATATACTTGACATGATTGCATTGGTGACTGGACTGATTGTCTCCATGGTCTTTTTTGACAGCCCTGATGTCCTTCATGACTCTAACTGTACCATCACTGTTAACTTCTTGGACTAAGATAAGGCTTAGGACAACAAACCTTAAACTTTTCCTTGATAAAATCATTCACGACTATACCCTTTCACATTTCTCTGCCACTATCCTGGCATTGTCTACATCTCTGCATACATATCCTATACTGCCTTCAAAGGCATTGATAACATCTCAGAGGATTTTAGAAGTCAGTATAGTGTTGACAAAGCCATCACTATCTGATAGTGCTCTCCTCAAACCCACCTTTCAATGTATATCTCTGTAGATCTCTGTATATCACCTATGACTCTTATTAGACCTTCTGTATCTCTATACAGTCTTTGTATTCTATGCATTTATTCATCATTCATGAGATCTCTTCACCTTCTATCAGAGGGATCAAAGAATGTGCCTCAGTGTCTCTACATTAACTATGAATGCTCTATGCATCTTCATTTTATGTTGATCTTCAATTTGAGGTTTTGTATGCTCTATGATTGTCTTCAATGACATGTTAGACATGCTTCACATAGGCATGACTATTTTTACTTGATGGTCTGCTACTTCAAACTCTACCACAGTCCTTGTTCATTATGACTATCACTCTTGAAGAATGTCTCTCTATCTGTTGTGATAGCTAAACCCAAAACTCTGCTCATTCTTGAAGAATGTCTCTCTATCTATTGTGACAGCTAGACCCAAAACTCTGCTCCTCAAGACTTAATCAGCAATAATGGTAAAGGATTTTCAGGTTTCTGAAGAGGTTTTTTGGAAGACTTTAATGTTGTCTTCTTGTACTTTTCTTGGACTACCCCTTGTAACTCACTTTAACCTACTCCATGCATGACTACTTATATTGTATTCTTGGAGACTATCATCTGATAAATGATGTCCATTGTGTTATGTGACTGTGACTACCCTCTATCTTTGTTTGTCTCTATTATGTATATGTAAATGTTTGTCATTCGAGACAGTGATCCACTAACTCACTTTCATGAGTAATGAATATCTACACACTTGATGACAAGTATGGCACCTTTACACTCTTATCCCTCTTAAAACACAAAAAGGGCAGCATGTTGGGCTCAACCCTTGTGGGAGCCTCATTTTAACCCACATGCTAAAATGAGATAAACAAATCAGTAACATAACTTTATCTATACTTGCATAGAAAATAAACATGTTAGGAAAATATGTGCATGCAATTGATGTTGTTGATTATCCTGTTGCTTTCTTGAAGGTCCATGTGATACTGATTGGTTTATTGCATCTAAAAATCAGATTGTATGTTGTAGATATATGGCATATGTTATATGATAACTTGTCATTGCTCTAACATCATTTTTCACCCTCCAATGTAGATAACTAGAGGCAGCAAGGAGATAGCAGCTGGGTGTAGGACACGCGAACAACATGGGATGATGCAAGACAAAACAAACAGGACCAAGACTCATCATTCAGGCAATGACGAGTCACCCTATACCATTTGCATATTTATTTCTTTAATTTTTTATAAATGTATAGTCTTTATTTTCATTTGCAATGAATTAGTTAGTCTACAGCTTGTGTGAGACCTTATACATTATTTTTCCAATAAAGATTACTTTTCCTCTAAAAGATTTGTACAATCTTTCAAATAAGTTATGCATCTAAAATGCAAATTGGCACTGTAATCCTAATTTGTTTTTTTTGTGTACATGGATATAATACAAAAAAAAAAAAATTGTACCTTTCTCTTCTTTAAAACTTCAAAAGCTCTACCTGATTGAGCTAGTAGTGAAATTAGGTAACAAGACCAAGGACATATATTGGAAGAGGGAAAATAAAAAAGAAGAGAGAAATATCTGAAATCATCAAATTATCATGCAGAGGTAACTACACAAAGACCACAAAGGATAAAAAAACAACCACACAGGAGGAAAGAGGATACAAGGGATGGCAGGGAAAAACAACTCTTTTAGGCATCAATGGACCAAACTGCAACATTTGATTTCAAACTGGACATGACTGTCCACTCATTCTCTATGGATTCAACACTACATAATAACACCATCTTTGGGTTTGCATACATGGGAACTTTCCAAAAAATTCAAAGGACCCTATACCTTCTAGGTTTGTCTGTCCCAAGCTTACAAAACTAACAAATTTCTCAGAAGGTACCTCCTTGAACTACTTCCTTCACAGCTAGGCCTACTCGCTTGCAACCCTCCAAACAAGGGTTTTCCTTCATAACTTGCAGAATACATACCAAAACCATAAAAAAATTATCTTTTCAAATACCAATTTGGGATTTTCATAACATATCTCACATGAAGGGTAGGTTGTTTTGGAACAAAAGCCTCAAAAATGGGTTGTATCTATTATTCCTAGGCCTAATTAGGACAAGTGAAGTAGTAATTTTGACCTAACTTTCTAAAAATGACTCAAACCCACAAAATAAATGACTCTTAAGATACCCATTATGGAGTTACATAATATATTGAACATGAAAGATGAGTTGTTTTGTAACATACTCCTCAAAATCAAATTGTTCCTGCTGTCCCAAAGGGTAATTAGCCCTGTTTTACAAAGGAAGTACACAACATCTCTAGCCTTCAACTAAATTTCTACTTTGATGAGCTTAGACACATCCAAAATAGACCAATTTCAGAGGTTGTATGGGTCTAAGATCATTTCAACTTGTTTTATGATCAAAACTTCACTCCTCCAACTATAGTTTGCCTTAACATGACATAATGAGGTCTTCATGGCTCAAATCTTCACCTTTTTCTTATCCCCTGATCTTGCATACAAAACCCATTAGAGAACACACCATTTTACACTAACTCCACCCATTTTGGGGTTCTAACACAGCATCATGAGGTGGGAAAACTAAAACCTCTCTAAAATCCTTAAAACTAGGTTTTGAAACCTCCTTCACAAAAAGCTATCACAAAATGATCAAACCACAATGATATTCCTTCCAACTTGGCTTAAATGAAAGGTAAGAGTATCAAATACAATATTCTTATCAGTTTAAATCATGACTGCATTGTGCGGCTGAGTGCAACACAAAGGAACAACAAAAAAAGTCATAAAGTTGAAAACATGGCAGTTCTAACAAAACGTTTGGAAAAATGCTTTAAACCCCATGAAATCTCCTCCAACTAGATTAAAAAAAAAAGCTAATACCATCCAATCTAACATTCCGTGCATGAGGAATGATTAAAACATTGTACGGCTTGAGAAAAATGCAAGGGAACATAAAAAATACAGAAAACAGTGAAGTGGGACAGCAAAACAGTATTTCTCTTCATTCTTTTCTTTCAAAACTTTTTCAAAATCACCATCCTTCGACCATACATCCTCTACCATGCATTTTTTCCTTGTTTAAAATCTTAACTCTCCATTCCCATCATGGGAAGAGGCTTAAAAATAGCCTACACTAATTGCTTTTCCTAAAAAAATTATTTTTTCTAAAGATAGACTGTCACAACTTAAGTGACTACAAACTCACTAAAGTTGACTGCCTAATCTAGGCCTCCACTTCATGACATTGCCTATTGAAGGCTTTATTACATTTTTTTCAAAACTTATTTAGTCTCTAACACTAAAATTTTCAAATATTGACTTAAAACTTATTCTAGGTGCACTGCACCAAATTAGGAATAGAAATGGATGTTGAAGAAAGAAAACTAAAAGAAGCCTAGGAAAGGGAAGAAAGGAGATAGAACAAGTGGGGAAAATGGCAAAGGAGATCCTAAGGAAGTGAGGAGAACACACCAAGAAGGGTTCTTTTGAGTACGCCAACGTGGGTGCAACTGAGAATAGGAGAAAAGGAAGATGAGAACCGAAAGCCAAAGATACCACAAACAAACAAGGAGAAGAAATGACGGGACCTAATCTTAAGGAGTGGTTAGTTAAACATAAGATAAGTTCGATCACTGGTGAAAAGATGCATTCCCAATTTAAAAGGTATGAAGAATAGACATCACCCCTAGACTAGGAGTCACCCCTTAAGCTAGACATAACACACATAGAAACATATAAATAAGGAGAAGAAGGTAAGAGACCAAAATTATGGACAACCTACTTAGCGAATTGGGACATCTTAGAAGGTAGCGATCAATCGATTGAGTGGAGAACTATAGAAGGACAAAGTCACTATGAAAGGATAGAAAGTGATACTGAATATAGTTCCATATTCAATAATTAGAGAAGTGGTACCACAATCCCAGAAGAAGGTTCATCAGAAGAAGACATGGCCATGATGAAGAAGATGCCAATCTTTGAGAGGGATGCTAGTAATGTTGTGGAACATATCTTCTTACTAGAAACTATATGGCAAAGTAGGAATGAACATAGAGATAGCACAAAGATATTCGATTTTATCAGTTCCTTAAGGGAAGAACTACTAAAATGGTACCAGATAGCATACCCCCAAAACAATAAAACTTTAGATGAAGTGAAATAGGATTTTTTAGAAAACTTTAATAGTCTGGAACTCTCAACAGAAGGAGTGAGTAAGCTAAGAGAATTATCTCAAAGGGATAATGAATCCATCTTAGAGTTTGATAGAAGGTTTAAGGAAGTAGTTTGACGATTGGACGAACCACTAAATGAAAAACCAAAAAGAGAATGGTTCCTTTCAGCCATAACTTTGGAACTGAGAATGGCCTTGGACGACAGTAATTTTGGCTCATATTTAGAACTAGTTGAGTTGGCATGCCAAATAGAAGGATAGTCTTGGAGAAGAACGAAGAAAGAAAAAGAGAATAGGAAGATAGAAAAATTATAGTTTGAAATGGACCAATTGCAATTGAGACAAGAACTCATGAAATGAGAAATCAGTTTGCAAAGACCTAATATTTGGTGTTTCCATTGCAGTAGAGAAGGCCACCTCTGGAACGAATGTCTGATGGAAATAGGGGAAAAGAAGGTGAATGCTCTGAGGGTGGATCTCCACACCATTGGGAAGCCAAATTTGGTCTACTGTGGGGTATGCAGAGAATGGGATACCCATGAAACTGCAGAATGTCCATCAAACAAGTTCTAGATAAATGAAGAACTAGACCATGATCGGGAAATGACATATATGAAAGGGCTGGTGGAAATACTGCTATATGTACCGAAGCACGGATATAGAATCCCACCATGAAAAAATCAAATTAATGCTAATGCCATCCAAGGGCTTGGAATCTACAATGATAACAGCCCATACTGGGAAGGAAGAGGCCGTAGACAAGGAAGAGGAAGAAGAGTAAATACTAATTGCTTTAATTGGAGCAAGTCGAGGCACTTCACTATAAAATGCTGGGGGAAAAAAGGAAACAATGCAAATTTTGTGGTGAAGAAGATCATGATGTATTCAACTGCGAGAAAGCGCACCAACATTGCAACAATACACAAACTCACAAGGACCAACAACAAGATTCGAATACTGCAAGAGGGGCTAGAGTCCTTCGCAAAACACCCAAAGACCTGCAAGGAGGTACCAAACAATGCCAAAAGGTGGGAAAAGACAATGGATATATAACGGGAGAAGATAGTACCAGAGATGAATATTACATAGAGGCTAGACCCAAGAAAAAGGGCAAGGCTACCATGGTAACTAGGAAAGGCATGGATACCGAAAGAGAGAACATGGTGACTTAAGAAGAAGAAGATAGCTCCAAAGAAGAAGGGAAATTCTACCCCACAAAAGAATAATATCATTAAATAGTGAAACAAACTAAAAGAATCCTGGAGCAAGAACAAAACAAAGAAAAATTAGAGAACAACTATTTTACAGAACAAGAAGTAAGGGTCCTTAAATAATTTGCAAAACTAGCAGGACAATAGGACCTACTTACCAAATTAAAATAGGTTAACAAATAATGGAACAAGAGAACCATACCACAAGTTAGAACAATGCAGAAACATTTGAAATTGAGACCTATTATGATTGAACTCTAGATTCTCCAGAAGAAGATACCCAAGGTCATGGTCAATCTAGGGTCAAATGTCAACTTAATCCCTAAGAGAATATGGGAATATCTAGGAAGATGGGCACTAGAACCAACTCCCTAAAACATCAGCTTTGCAGATGACATTGGAATGAAACCAATGGGTACATGGAAAAGTGTGGAATTGAATGTAAGGGAAGAGAAACAATCTGTCAACTTCAAGGTGGTCACTATGAAGCAGACATTCGACTCATTTGACACACTTTTAGTGCTATGGTAGTTTGTAGATTTGAAAGGAACCATAGATGCCCAAAAATAGGAAATATCCTTCACAGATTATAAGAGAGTGGTCCACATACCCCTAGGGAGGAAGCCTGGAGGACCCTATGTAGGAGAACTGAATGCAGAAGAGTCTGAGGATAATGACTGAACAATCAACACCATAACCATACTAGCAGATGAAACTCCAGAAGAACCTAATTTAGAAGGGGAACTGGCAATAGAAGACATTGAAGGCAATACTAATAGCGAAGTAGTGTTAGAGGCGTGGATACAAGATAATCAAGAAGTGTATTCTTAGAGACTTTTTAGTTCCCAAAGAATATTCATGATAAGGAAAACACAACTAGTATAGAGTAGTGTAGAACAAGACATGTGTGGTACCGCTGGAAGGGAAGAAAGAAACAATAAAGGAGACTCTTGCACAATCTTCCTTATTTCTTAAAACTCCCAGGTTAAGCTGCCCAAATATTCTAGTATAGGTGAACTACTACCCCATATAAACCAAATTGAGAGGACCATCCCCAATGAATTAGACAGGCTGCCTAGACTAGTGCATACCCTTACCTGCACTGCAACATGCTGGTATAATATGCACAAACAAACCATAAAGAAATGGGACACATTTAAGACCTTTATAAAAGAAATAGTTCTACCAGAGGTAGGGGATTACGAAGACATTCCTCCCTGTAAAGGTGATATTCCTCCAAAGAAACACCTAGAAATATGCAGGTATCATTGGGAAGGGAACTATGAATATGATGATTGACTATATATTCAATTACTACATTGGCCCTTGTGCCCAATGGAAGGAACTAGGTACATTGATCAGGAGAGAAAAGCGGGGACCAAAACATGGATAGAACCAACCACAAACTTCATCTAGACTTTCATTTTTCATCAAAAACTTCCAAATACAAGCTGTACTCAGGAGAATAAAGGCAATTATCTTCAGCCAAATAGAAGAGGAGGAAATACTGTTACCACAACCCCATTGCACACAATCAGAGGAAGAAGAATATATAAATACAAGGATTAGATGAAATGGGAGGACTTTGGATTAGAAAAACACTTCTACACAATACAGGATGATGAGGAAGAGCAAATATCAGATATAGAAATCAGTCAGGGGGAGAGAGAAATAGAAGAAATTACCAATCCAAAGAAAAAATACTATAATGAACCAATTAAACTAATAGAAATAAACATTGCAACCGAAGGAGATCCTAAACTAGCATTCATAGGAGACTACTAGGATGAAAAAGTAGTTGCACAAATGATTGAAACACTAACTGACTTCTAGGATCTATTCCCCTAGAACTTTACTGAAATGAAAGGAATCAAAGAGGAATTGGGCGTGATAAAAATCTAACTCAAAGAAGGTGCCAAACTAGCCTAGTAGGGACCATATAGACTAAAAACAAACATGAAGAAGAAAGTAAAAACTAAAATAAATATTGATAATGAGATGATTCAAATGATTAGAAACATACAATGATATCACTTATGTGATGAACCCTTAGAATGATGAAGATCCTTCAACTCCTAAGGAATAATAGATGATGGCTCCATGTCTTCAACAACACACAATAACAAAACACAAATCTGCTCTAGAATCATAATAAATGCTCTTTCTTGCTTTTCTTCAAGATCTCAAGTTATGCTCTTTCCAACATTCTTAACCTAGTTGATAATGAATCCAAAAACAAACTTATATATGCTTTCCTTCTCACAATCATAAATTCAAACCAAAAGAGTCGACAAGGAGAAACCTTTTGATAGGTCCCAGGCTGACAAGCACTTAAATTGGACCCAACCTAAAAGGAGGGACATGGATGGTACCTCCTAGGTCCATCAACCCTATTTAGGTCTAGGGTAAGGTAAGTGAAGGGGCTCATATTCCAATTTTACTTTGGTGTTGGGTAATTTTGTATTAGGATAAACATTTTAAATGTATAATGCAATCATAGGCACCTAGGAGCTAAACAAGGAGGTAAAAAGACATGTGGATACTTTTTAGTCCATATCATTTAGCCGCCACTTTAATGTGTGTATGATCTTATGATCAGTACATGCATTATAGTATGATCAAAACACATCAAACACATCAGACACTAGAGCCAAAACACACCCTAAGTTGAAGGACTATCTCTATCCCCCAAGCTTAGGCAAACATAAGAAGACACATGATAAACATGCAAAACATGAAGAAGGTAGTAGAGAAGTACACAATACACAGAGAAGTCATGAACACAGTCATGCAATACATAAAGCATATACGAAGAGAAGACATGATTAAACAATTACTCAACACTAACAAGTGATGGGGGAGTTCATCACTACATGCCACCATCAAAAACATGCAAAACACATAGCCTGGGGGGAGCTCATCACTATGTGCCTCCACAAAACATGCAAGTCACAGCGCGTGGGGAAGTTCATCACTACGTACCTCCACAAAACACACAAAAGACGTGGAAAACACACAAAATACACATGGAATACATGAGTTCCATAGAGTGTGTCGTTGACCCATTATACATCTTATACATATCAAACATGGGCAATGGGGAGGAGGTCATCACTACACTCCACCATCTAAGAAACGTCAAACACACCTGATGGTTGAGCTACACTACCAGGACCACCAAAGAAACACTTAAGGCTGAGTAACTCAAGGGAAGGCACAACCCCACCTACATCACAAAGACACCTTATAGTGAAAAGGAAGCATGTGCACAAAGTATACAACCCCACCTACATCACAGAGACACCGTATAGTGAAAAGGAAGCATATGCAACACACAAAAGAAAAGTATACAACCTCACTTGCATCATAGAGACACCTTACAGTAAAAAGGAAGTATACACAACACATTTTATCACAATGTCTAAGGTATCCAAGCATTTACCACAATATATGCCCCTACCTTAAAGTGGTTGCTCCCGCTTGTTGGTAGCAATCACGTTTAAGGTAAGGTTGAAAACACGAGAGGGAGTAAGAGATTTCACAACGCCCATGCCCCCAAGTGACATGTGCTTACAATCATTGAATTGTTCCTAACAATCATGATAGAAACACATGAATATCATTTTTTAACAACCATTGATCAACAATATGCATGTACAAAAGATAATCTAAACAAGCTTTGGTTAGAAAATCTAAGCTAAGATAACAACCAAATCGTTTCATGCAAATTGATATAGAAATAAGGTAACATACTGCTAACACAAACCAAGGCTATACTTATGGATTCAGAATTGAGTATAGCCATGAGGTTATACTTCAGATATCTCAGAACCAAGTGTAGCTACAAGGTGAGACAAAAACATTCCAAAGTGCGTAGATGCAGATTTACAATATTGCAAAGGATTGCTACAACAATTTCACAATACGATACATGATCACATCACAACACAAGGTGATTCTACTAGTCAAACATCAGTAACAAATTACCCCCATCTTCATTTATGGACTGGGTCCATTTTTATTTTCTTGTTTAGGGATGCATGGTTCTTATCATAAGTGTATATTTGTTGTTGTCATCCATCGACTAGTAGAGCCACAAGTACAATAGAAGAATGAAATCACAAAAAAAAAAGAGAAAGGAGACAAAAGTGACTTAGGATCACAATGTGGGAAGATGCCCCCAAGGAACCCTCCACAACATTATGCCCCCAAGGCACCACACATAACAATTGCAACAAGAGAAGAAATATAGAAACAAATAGAAGAAATGTCACGGCGGAGGCGGTCCTCTTGTATCATTGACCTTACAAGAGTATCAAGGGTCATCCAAGGAGACCTAAACAAACATTTAACACTACACGGGGAACATAACACATCAACATATATACCTAAGAGGAGGCTCAATGAGGGAGAAATACTTGATTCATATAGGATATTTCCTAGCAGATAGTCTGTCTATCATCTTAGGATATATCAGATTTAGTGTTGGACTTGTTGATATTATGTTAACATTGAGAGTAAAACAATGGTAATCTTTGGCAGGCTTCAAAGGATGGTATCCAATACTAGTTGAAGATCCATGTGTAACAACTTCTAAGGGTACTTTGATTCCTTGTTTTATGCCACAACCATTACCTACATAGTTATAATTTTTGTAAAGGATTTGAAATCCATGACCATAGAGAGACTCCATCTCTTTAGAAGAAGGTGGGGCCTCATAAGTCTCATATTCTATAGTGTAAGTGTATTGTCTTCGTTTTCTACTAAAGAAACTTTAGGTTCCTTAGGTATTTCCAAAGATTGCTTGGATACATCGAGGTAACTTTTGATGTTTCAGGATTAGGGTTAGTAAGTTTATATTCCCCCATAAAGGATGGAGTAAAATAGAATGAACCCCAATCATCACCAAAAAGTGCATTCTATGGTGATTTGGAATCTTGCACAACATTATCTATGGAAAGAGGTATTGATGAATCAACTTTTAAGTTATTGAGAAGCTTGTGATTGACAACTTGTTTTGTGCCTCAACTTGTAAACAACTTTTCAGATCTGAGTCAACTTCAATGGTTTGAAGTTTATTTGCATAAATAAACTTTATTGATGATGAAGAGTAGATGGAACTACCCCCATGGTATGAATCCATGATCTCCCAAGGATGATATTATATGAAAGTGCATCGGGCATGACATGGATAAGGGTAGATAATGTTGAACAGGTCTAGCCTTTATGAGTAAAGTTATGGTACCTAGTGATTGTCTATCAACGTTATCAAAGCCAAGAATGTTGACTTTATCTGGTTTGATTAAAGATGTGTCAACCTTGATTTTGTGTAGCACATCAATGCTACAAACATTAAGAGTTGATCCATTGTCAATCATAGTTCACTTTATCAAATTTGTTATTTATTATGACAGATATTACAAGAGGATCATATTGGTTTTGAAATTTGATTGATGGTAATTTATGTTCTTGAAACATAATATCTATTTTTGTCATGTGCATACAATCTAACAAAGCTAATACATCATTTGACTTAACAATGGGTGATACAATCACCTTTTGTAAATCTTCTTGGAGCATTCCGTGGTATGTAGGTGATATTTGTATGAGTTCCCAGAGTGAGATCTTAGTAGGAGTAGCACAAAGCTGCTCAACAAGATTATAATCTTGACCAATATTATGAGTAAGATGAGGTGATTGAGGAAGCATAGGTTGAGAAATTGGTAAAGTGATCAGAATGTTTGCCTATTGTTTACTTTGTTTGTTATTTCATGTATTGTATGTGTGAGCAACCGCATTGTAGTTGGGTTGTTGCAATGCATTTTTATACACTTGATTTCCTTGAGTAATTTGTTTTACATAATTGAGAATGTAACCCAAGAGTCGATGTAGTGTTGGAGCACCTTGAACCATAATCACCATTTTGAAGCGAGAAGGCACATTAGGTGCCTTATGCATAATGACTTTAGTAACATTAGTACACTTATTCACTATCCCCTTAGTAGGTTGAATAAGTCTATTAATGATGATTGAATTAACATTGTTTTTACTTTGATTCAGCTCAATATCCATCCCCAAAGGATTTAATGTGAGACACCTTTCTTCATCGACCAATGCTTCATCTTTTGAAGGGAGAGCATTGGAACGAAGGGAGGGTAAAGTTTTGTTAAGAGAATTATTGGTGATTGTATCTTTAGTGATGTCCAAGGGGTTTGAACATGTTGTTCGCAAGAGACACTATATGGATTCATGAATGTTGTCATTGATGGAAACAAAGGTTATCCCACACATTTGCAAGACATGATGAGTCCCTACCGAAAGTTAGATTGAAGAAGTGTTATGATCCGGTAAGCAAGAACAGAGCAGTCAGCAAGGTCTGACAGTCAGGTCTGGATCTCTCAGAGGAAGTATTTTAGTAAAGTGTGGATTTGGGGAAGTTAAGAGGAGTACCTTGACTAATAGATTCCAAGGATTTAGCCTCCGGTGATGAAAAGGTGAAGAGATATGGGCACTTGAGTGTTGGGTTCCTGTTTGACAGAGTAGACAGAGGAAGAACTGTACTGGCAGAATGTTAGATCCAAATCCAGAAGAGATATTGCTAATGACCAAGTTTCTTGAGGTATCATTCATGATTGGCTAACATAATTGAAGACTTCTACAAGCATATCCTTCATCCGCATTAGTTGGTATGTAAGGATTCAGCTGACAGACTAGAGTTTGGGATAATATTGACTATTCCAGATGCTGACTAGAAAAGTGTTGAAATCACTTGTGTGGATATATATACAAGATGGATTTAGATGTGAAGGTGTGTGTGTGTATTGTGTTGTACAAAAAAAAAGTAGAAAAGCAGAGTGAAAATAGTAAGATAGATTTGGAATGTGATAGTACAGCAACATCAAAAGAGAGTAAGAATGAAGTGCAGCAGATCAGTTTATTGAGCTCAACCGGAACTAAACCTCAGCATGAGTAGATGCTTCTCATCAATTCAAACATTGAGTTATCTTCCTTTCTTGTACATAGTGAGTCTCTTGTAGGCAGTGAGCCTCTTGTGAGCAGTGTGCTCGGGCAGTGAGCCCTAATTGGCAAGTGCCATTTTGTTCTGTCTATTCTTCTAACAGAGAATAATATCTTGGGTTAATCACCCCATGGTTTTTTCCCTTAACAGGGTTTCCACGTCAAAATCATTGTGTCATGTATATTGGTGTTATTTCCATTTCATGATTATGCTTGCTTATTTGATTTGATGTTGCATTAACTATTAAGAAAGTTCAAAAAGTTGAAATATTATGATAACTGATTCACCCCCCTCTTAGTTATCAACAATTGGTATCAGAGCAAGGTTCCTCTAAACAGAGCCTAATAGCTTGAGGAAGATCTAGAAATTCAAATGGATATGTATGGTTTGAGGGAACAACTTCAGTCTGCCCTAGATGATCTTGAACATTCCAACTCTGAAGTCAATGAATTGAAGGAAAGACTTAAACAGGTTGATGATTTCATAAATGAATTAAAAGGGAAGCTAAGCATCTCTATGAAGAAGAGAAAGGAACTACTTCAGCAATTAGCAAGTCAAGGTGAAGCAAATGATACAAATGAAGACCTGAAGGAGAAAACTAAGTTATGTGAAAAATTGTCAAAAGAGGTCATTATGGTAAGACATGAAATGGAATCAGGAGTTATGAAATTCACCCAAGAAATTGAAGAAAAAAGAAAGACCGAAGATGATCTAAGATAATCTCTCAAGGAGAAATCAGAAGACTGTCACAAGATGGATAGAATAATCAGACATCTTGAATCTGATCTTGAAGATGCTAGAGATAATGAAGAAAAACTTGAGGATCAAATTGACACTCTTAAAAGAGATCTTCAAACAACAAATGAATACAAAGAGAAATACAAAATAAGTTCTGCTCAACTTGAAGTTCTTCTTGAAAGCCAAAAGAAGGTAGATGAAAAGCGTGGTTTAGGATATGAGAAAGGTGAAAGCTCTAGATCCAGTCAGAAGAATTTTGGATCAAGAAATCCAAGGGACAAGCCTAGAAGACCTCTGGTAAGGCAACCCAATGCTCAAAGCTATCCATCCTTCAATGGATACTGCCACAACTGCAATAACTTTGGTCACAAAGCTAATCAATGTAGAAAGAGAATGAATCAAACTAATTCATCCTTCTTTGGATAGTGCTTTAACTGCAAAAGGTATGGTCACAAGTCTCATGAATGTAGAAATATGCAAATGAACATTTCATTCAATGGCAGATGTTATGAATGCAATAGAGTAGGTCATATGGCTAATCAATGTAGATCAAAAGGATATCAATCAAATATGCAAAGAAATATTGTTTGCTACAATTGCAATAGATCCGGTCATATTGCCAAATTCTGTAGAAGCAAGAATCAGGACAGAAGGGGTCCGGTGCATCATAATCAGAATCAAGACAAAGGAAAAGGAAAAGTGAATGCAGAAGTTAAAAGTGAGATGAACAAGATTTGGGTGAAGAAAAGTATAGAGAATGTAGTGGATGGATCTGCGCTAGAATCTAGTGCTGATATTCCTTCCAAAAATTGAATAGATGGGCTCTAGCTCAGGGGGAGTAACAAAAGAAAACCAATTCCCCCAACCAGTCAATTGGTGTCTGTAATCGGCAAATGAAAGGCTACGGATCAAAGGGTTTCTAGAGAAACACCTAGATAAGCCATGGTAAAGATTTGAAAGATCCGCATGAAGATTTAAAGAGCGTAATCCCTTCAGATAGATCTGGTTTAACAGACTTCCGGTAAAAGTAGGTTTCTTACAAGTTTGGTCCGGTGTGATTCTAAAATTGAGACATCTTGATCTGCGGATAAATCAAATGGTTGAGAAAAGTAAGAAAGCTCGTTGTTAATCACCAAGGATAAATCTAAGCATATTACAGTGATCCAGAAAGAGATCTATTTCAGAATAAGAAGAACAGAGCAAACGGAATAACTTAAGTCGTGCATTTATTACAGTATGAACTTAGGTTTTTTTCTTGCAATTAAAAGGGTTCATGTGCTCATCATTTGCACATTTGCATTTGAAAAGTAAGAAAGGAGAGCTCTTCAACAAATTGCTTCAAACTTCTCAAAGACCAACCTTTGGAGTTAATTCAATCAGCAAATCATTCAAGTTCACTCCGCGAACCCTACAAGCGCAAAAGGTATTTTCCGTTATCAAAATTCTCTTTGTTGAATCCTTGAATGATGACTACTCTAAATATAGTGAAGATTATTGATAGGCCTTGCCCCAAATTCAAGAAACATCCCCACAAATCCTTGGAAGTAGATTCCCTAGGAGCATTTTCCAGTGTACTGCATGGTGTATTGCATACAAAAGATATTAGGGTTTACATTCACGCAAACATTGAAGAATTCAAAGAGTTCAAATTGAGGAATATCTACCACAAACAACTAATAGATGATTCATTTGAGCTCAAACCCCAATTCAAGGCCCTCCGGGACAAGCACTTTGCACAATGCATACATTTCCCTTATTTTGTTGAGGATGAATGGGTCAGGTATATTTTGAGCAGAATACATGACAACTTCATATGGTTAAATGGACCATTGAAGATCACAAAAGATGCCATTAGGGCAGTTACCAGATTGCACTCATCCGATGGGATTCCTGTTCTTAAATCTGTCAAGAATCAAATTGTGAGTGAGGCTACTGGATCAAAGTTTGACAAAAGAGTAATGACAGTAGATGACATCACTGATCTGGATGTCAAGTTTGCCTCCATGATCATTAGATACAAGATATATCATTCTAGCATGGAGGATTCAGTACCCAGAACTGCTATCTACACTGCTTATGAAATGTTAAGGAAGAATGCAGACTACGATCTTTGTCAGCTCCTTCTAAACCAACTCTTGGAGAACTTGCAAAAGATAAAGAAGGATAAGAAGAATTCCTTCAAATTTGGTAGCCTAATACTCTGTCTATTCTTCTACTTTATGAATGAGCTACCCAGATCCAGTGGATGGGTATGGCAGAATGATAGACCGACTGCCATACAAATCAGGGATTATTTGCATGAACTTGGTGATGACAAAGCACAAAACTCAGCTCTCTAGGGTTTCTTCAAAAACTTCCAGAACTTGATGCAAGCTAGAGAGAGAATTCCCCAATCTCTAGTTGAGAAATACAAAGACATAGTATGTTTTATGGTAGAGACTGATCAGTGTCTAATGGAGGCAGTGGAACCAAGAACAGTGTGGATCATGCCAATGGGGTATGAGGTGGATGAGAACATCGTGGAGCTGCATGTTCAGCACATGCTGAGTCAACCAAAGGATCCCAAGGTAGAAAGGTTTGGAACCTTTGAAGAATTGAGTGTGAAGATCCATGTTGAGCTAAGGCAACCAGAGATGAAAAGAAAGGAAAGAAAAGAAGTGGAAAACATTGCCAAAAGTTTTGGCATCTCAAAAGAGACACTAGATGCAAACAGAGAGAAAATGGAAAGGGCAGAGAAAGAAAAGAAAGAAACTAAAAAAGAAAGTGATCTAGCAGAAGCCCCCTCCCGGACCAGATCTTCTAAGAGCTCTGCACCTGCAACTGCTAAAAGCTCAAAGGATTCTAAACCGGAAGCAAAATCATCTGGTAAGGCAGAGAAAAGAACCAAGAAAAAGGCAACAAGGTCTTAAACTAGCCAAAAGGATGAAGAAGAGATAGAATCAGATGAGGAAGTAAAGAAAATGAAGAAGAGGAAGAAAGTATCTAGAGAATCCACTACCGGTCAAAGCGAAGAAGAAAAGGCAGAGGATTTTTTTTAAAAACCCACTCTTCGCATTGATGACATCATCAAAACAGTTACTGTGGATGGAAATCTTCAACCAATGGTTGAATTCTATTATGCTTATGGTGAAGCTAATCAGAAGATATTGCAAGATGCCATAGTCAGGTATCTAAACATCTACAACAAAGCATTCATTGAAATTCTATCCCTGATCCCCAAAAGTTTAGAGAAGGAACTTGAAATAAGGAAGAACAATGCCCAAGCCAAAGATCTAGAAATTTAGGAGCAGATAGTTATTCAGCTCTATCCTTCAATCACTCAGAAACAAATGAATATGATCTTCAAAGATTGCAAGGATGAGTTTCAGAGCAAAGCTAGAATGAATCAGCTCATGCTTGGAGAAATTGATAAAGTGGCAAGCGAAACAAAAGAGATCCTCCTGAATGCCTTCAAAAGATTCAATCTTCCTATTATAGAGGACTTAGGTGTTGATCCCTCGGCCATAGGTGTTGAAGAAGGATCTACTGAGGCAATGACAGAAGAAGTAATGGACACCAGTGAAAATAAAGGCTTGGAATCCTTTGCTCCAGAAGAAGTGGCCCATGAACAAACAAACATTACTCCTCTAGTTTCCCCTGCTGACTCTAGATCCAAAGAAGAAGAAAGAATAGAGGAGAAAGAAAAAGAAGTGAAGGAAAAAGAAGATGACAGCTCTACGACTGCAGAAGAAAAGAAAACTCTGTCTCCGGCAAGAGACACTGCAGAAATTGTCAAAGAATTCTTAAACAAAGAGATAATGGAGATTGATGAACTGAAACTTCTTCTAGGACCATTTGATTTTGATTCTCTTTCCTTGGTACAAACAATGAAGATAGCTTCATTTGCTAATGTAAAGGCAAAAGAAAAACTCCTAAAGTTTCACATGGAAGACTATGAGCTAATAGAAGCTACATCTGGTGTGCTTGAAAAGATCATGCCATCCTTTCTGAAGGATTCATCAGCTTGCTCATCAGGTAATCTTAAGTCTCTTGTTAATTCAGTCAGCACTCATTTTGAGTATTTAGAGAAATCAGCTGAAAAAAAGTCTAGAAAGAGTTCTTGGATAAAAGGTTCTCTGAAGTACTAAGTCTAATATCAAATGATAGAAGAAATACAGACATAGGGATAAAGAGCTTAGAAAATGCTCTTAAAGATGGCGGGGAAGTATATAAATTTTGTCTATCATGGTCCAAAGCAACAATGGAGATTGAGAAGAAAATGAAAGAATAGGAGATCAAACTAACAAAAACTTTCTCAAAATTTTGATCCACTTACCTCATCCATAGTAAATCAAGAATGTTAGACTATTGTAGTCTTAGTTGAAATTAAGAAGCTAGAGAAAGAAAAGAAAAATAGAATTAGTAGGTTAAATGAACTTAGAAGAATAATCATTCCTAAGTTGGAGGCCATGCATGAGGCCCTAAGTGATGCTCAAACCACAGCCAAGACAAATGATCCAACAGATCTGAAGAAGGCAGAAGATTTTGCATTCCTATTGAGTGGTCACATATCAATTTTAGACAGGATGAAGCTGAGTTGGGCAACCAAAGTTGTACAATTGAAAAACACTTTTGCAGATATACTAAAGTATATGTAGAGTACAACTGGATGATATACTTATGCGACTAAGTATAGATTAATTTTTAAAAATTTTGGTGTACGGACCCCACCCTTTGCCATTGATGTCAAAGGGGGAGTGATGAGCAGTGAAAAATGAGGAATCCAGCTAAGGGGGAGCTCCATAAAATGTAAATAGAGACAGAGCATCAGCCAAGGAGGAGTATAGTGTGATACTTAGTCATTTTTCACTAAGTGTTACCATCAATGCCAAAGGGGGAGATTGTTGGCAAAAGACACTATATGGATTCATGAATGTTGTCATTGATGGCAACAAAGGTTATCCCACACATCCGCAAGACATGATGAGTCTCTACTAGAAGTCAGATTGAAGAAGTGTTATGATCCGATAAGCAAGAATAGAGTAGTTAGCAAGGTCTGACAGTCAGGTCTGGATCTCTCAAAGGAAGTATTTCAGTAAAGTACAGATTTGGGGAAGTCAAGATGAGTACCTTGACTAATAGATTCCAAGGATTTAGCCTCTAGTGATAAAAGGGTGAAGAGATATGGGCACTTGAGTGTTGGGTTCTTGTTTGATAGAGTAGACAGAGGAAGAACTATACTGGCAGAATGTCAGATCCAAATCTGGAAGAGATATTGCTAATGACCAAGTTTCTTGAGGTATCATTCATGATTGGCTAACATAATTGAAGACTTCTACAAGAATATCCTTGATCCGCATTAGTTGGTATGCAAGGATTCAGCCGACAGACTAGAGTTTGGGATAATATTGACTATTCCGGATGCCGACTAGAAAAGTGTTGAAATCACTTGTGTGGATATATATACAAGATGGATTTAGATGTGAAGGTGTGTGTGTGTGTATTGTGTTGTGTGAAAAAAAAGCAAAAAAGCAGAGTGAAAACAGTAAGATAGATCTAGAATGTGATAATATAGCAGCATCAAAAGAGAGTAAGAATGAAGTGCAGTGGATCAGTTTATTGAGCTCAACCGGAACTAAACCTCAACATGAGTAGATGCTTCTCATCAGTTCAAACATTGAGTTACCTTCCTTTCTTGTAGACAGTGAGTCTCTTACAGGCAGTGAGCCTCTTGTGAGCAGTGTGCTTGGGCAGTGAGCCTTAATTGGCAAGTGCGATGTTGTTCTATCTATTCTTCTAACAGAGAATAATATCTTGGGTTAATCACCCCATGGTTTTTTCCCTTAACAGGGTTTCCATGTCAAAATCATTGTGTCATGTGTATTGGTGTTATTTCCATTTCATGATTATGCTTGCTTATTTGATTTGATGTTGCATTAACTGTTAAGAAAGTTCAGAAAGTTGAAACATTATGATAATTGATTCACCCCCCTCTCAATTATCAACACATGTAACCAAAGGAGGAAAATCTATGTTCTTCATATCCTTAGTGATATCCAATATTCTTGAACATTCAATCAAAGGTGGGAGATCCATAAGATGAGCTATAGAAGCCTCATGTACTATAGACGATTTAAGATTATTAGATGAACAATCATTATCTACCCATGGAGGATCCTTTTTGAGAAGAGGTTCTTCATCCACTAATGCTTCATCTTTCAAAGGGAGAGCATTTGAATGAAGAGAGGGTAGGGTGATGTTAAGGAATGTATCAATGATTTCATCCTCTTGTGCCATAATGTCCTCACAAGTGCGAACAACTTTGGGAGAAGGATCCAAATCATAGGGTGAAATAGACAAAGCTAGGTCACCATCACATGTATTAGAGACTAAATCAATGGCATTATCATAAATTGTAGTATAAGTAGAAGAACTATCACCATCATATTTCTCATGACAATTAATGAATTTGTAAAAACTTTCAAAATATTTGATATATGTATACAAATATACCAAAGAGAAACAACTAGAAGAAGCCATGATGAGATGACTTGTCTGTTGTATGCAATTAAGCAATGTACAGTTAGATCTATGTATTTATCAAGTACCACCAATATGAGTGTTTTATAGGAAAAGAGGGACAATGGGGTTGAATGGATAGATCCTCCTTTCAATACAAACATTCAAGGACATTTAACCAAGTTGAATCACAACTTTTGCAAGAGGATTCACCTACAGGTTGGGTATCACTTGGAACGATGTGGAAATTCATAAATTATCAATTAATGTATTAATTTAATGCTCAAGTATGCTAAAAACTCTAATTATACAAAATAGTAAGCAAACTGATAAATTATGACAAATGCTCGTAGACTATGATAGTAGTCAAAGATTAGTTACTGACCATTTTTCAAGGTTTGTGATGCAGAATATTTGAGGACACTGCTTGAGGCGCCCAAGTCTAAGGTACAATTTTCTTCGAGGAATTCAGGACTCTTTCCAGCACTGATAATCACTATTCATCTATTTCTACAACGGAAGATGCAAAGGACACTACCCTAGGCGCCCTAGTCCAAGGTAGGCTATTCTTTGGGATGTCGGTGCTTCTTCAGATGTTGATTGTAATGAAATAACTTGCACAATGGAAGAAGATAATATGAAATATTTTGCAAATACTTGATAATAACTGAGAATAACAGGTCACTTCGAGGGGGCAACCTTCAAATATCTCCAATGAGAACACACTTCACAATATGATGATGAAATAAGACTCACATCCTCCTATATATACCTAATTATGCTTAGGGTGAATAGACACACCCCTATATAACACCTAGTCTGACCTATCTAACTAAATAATAATATAATAATGATAACTTAATTAGAAGTTAAGATAGCCACAAGCTGACTATTTATAATGCTATGTACACCAATATTAAGGGCATAGCATGCCCCCCCTCTTCAAAAAAGCATTGTCCTCAATGCTAACCAAGTGTGGATTCTTTTGAATGAACTCCTCATCCTCCCATGTGGCCTCTTCAACTAGTAAATTCTTCCATTGTATGAGATACTCAGTGAGGGTTCTATTCCTCAGCTTCTTCGTGCATGTTTGAAGAATGCACTCTGGTTCCAAAATTATTCTTCCTTCTTCATTGAGCTCTGGTAGTACTACTTGAGTAGGAATATTCTACCCAATTACCTTCTTCAAAAAACTAGATGTATCTTTGTTGTTGGTGGCAACTCTAGCTTGTAGGCAACACTACCAATCTTTTACATGATTTGGTATGGCCCATAATATCTTGGAGACAACTTATTATTCTTTTTTTGTTGCTTCAGTGAGATTTGTTTATAAGGCTGCAATCTCAAGAAGACCCAATCCCTAACTTCAAAATTTCTTTCACTATGATGTTGGTTTGCCTATTGTTTCATTCAATTTTGTGCCATAGCTAAATTCTCTTTGAGTCCTGAAAGTACCTGTTGTTGATGAAGCAAGTGGTCCTCTACTGCCTGAACTCTCACTGACACCTTTAATGATGATGTGATGGAAGGAGGATGATATCCATAAAGTGCCAAAAATGGAGACATTTTTTATGATCTATGAAAAGAAGTGTTGTATGACCATTCTGCAAGTGGTAGCCAATCTACCCATTGAGACTGTTTCTTTGAAGTGAAACAACGTAGATATCCTTCCAAACATTTATTAACAACCTTAGTTTGCCCATCTAATTGAGGATGGTATGAAGAACTATGAGCCAATTGAGTACCCAAACATGAGAATAAATCTTTCCAAAAGTGACTAGTAAAGATAGAATCGTGATCACTGACAATAACCTTAGGTGTACCATGTATCTTTTGGATATTCTGCAAAAAAACTTTTGCCACTGCACTTACTATAAAATGATGTGATAATGCAATGAAATGTGCATATTTAGTGAGGCGATCAACTACTACCATGATGACATT
This sequence comes from Cunninghamia lanceolata, assembly GCA_027924645.1. NCBI lineage: Eukaryota > Viridiplantae > Streptophyta > Pinopsida > Cupressales > Cupressaceae > Cunninghamia > Cunninghamia lanceolata. The sequence goes on along the minus strand of BSBN01000012.1, from coordinate 16,353,738 downwards.
ATGACCTTTAGATTTGGGAAGCCCTGTGATGAAGTCCATGGATACCTCTTCCCAATGCTGGCTAGGAATAGATAAGGGCTGCAAGAGACCTGGTGTCTTAATCGTCTCTCCCTTATTTCTTTGACAAACCAAACATTCAACCACAAATTTTTGAACATCACCTTTTAGCCCTTCCCAAAAAAATCTTGCTTGACACGATGATATGTCTTCAAAAATCCTGAATGACCACCAATTGGGGACTCATGTAGCTCTATGAGAATCTTGTGTTTAAGACTGGAATTCATGCAAAGATACAAGCGCTCTTTATACCAAAGAATATCCCCCTTCAAACAAAACTTATCTGAACTATCAGGATCACTTTTTATTTGTTGGATGAGATTACTTGTTGCAACATCATTTTTCCACTCTACTTTGGCTTCTTCCACCCAATTTGCTTGTAATATTGAAAGGGCACATAATAAGGCTTCATCTTTCTCATCCTTCCTAGAAAGTGCATCGGCCACAATATTTTCCTTCACTTTCTTATATACATTCTCAAAGTCATATCCCAACATCTTAGTGACCCATTTTTGTTGCTCTTCAGAGGATAGTCTTTGTTCCAAAAAATATTTTAGGCTATCATGATTTGTCTTAACCTTAAAGTGTCGACCCATTAAATAAGGCCTCCATTGTTTAATTATGTGAAGGATTGCTAGCATTTCATTCTCATAAATAGGTTTGAACTGATTCTTACCCTTTAATTGATCACTCTCAAAAGCAATTGGTCGACCTTCTTGCATGAGAACTGCTCCTATCCCATTTTCAAAAGCATCACATTCCACAATGAATTCCTTGGTGAAGTCCGGAGTGGCAAGCACTAGAGTTGTACACATAGCCTCCTTCAATTGCTCAAACGCTACATTAGTAGACTTATTCCAATGAAAAGAATCCTTCTTCAATAGAGTGGTGAGGGGTGCTACTATATGACCATAATTCTTCATAAATCTTCTATAGTACCCTGTCAATCCCAAGAAACCCCTTAGTCTCTTAATGGTTTTTTGGAATAGACCATTCCATGATAGCCTTAATTTTGTTAGGGTCCACCTTTACTCCTTCATATGAAACTATGTGTCCCAAATACTCCACCTCCTTAAGACCAAAAGCACACTTGGATGGCTTAGCATAGAGTTGATGATCTTCGAGTAATTGTAATGCTTAATCTACATGCTACAAATGTTCTTCCCAAGTCTTTCTATAAATCAATATATCATCAAAGAACACTAACACAAACTTTCTCAAGAACTTCTTAAAAATGGAATTCATCAAACTTTGGAATGTAGATGGTGCATTGGTAAGGCCGAATGGCATCACCAAAAATTCATAATGACCCTTATGAGTTCAAAATATTGTCTTACAAATATCTTCCTCCTTAATCCGAATTTGGTGATAACCAGATCTAAGATCTAACTTGGTAAAATACATAGCTCCATTCAATTCATCTAACAAATCATCAATGATTGGAATAGGAAACTTATCTTTAATGGTGTACATGTTGAGCACTCTATAATCTAGACACATGAGCCAAGTTTCATCCTTCTTACGCACCATCACCACAGGGAGGAGTAAGCACTTTGGCTATGCCTGATAATTCCTGCCTGTAGCATCTCCTCAACAATTTTTTCTATCACACTTTTTTGTATGTGTGGGTACCAATAAAGCCTGATGTTTGGTGGTTGGGTCCCTGGAACTAGTTGTATGGCATGGTCATGATCCCTCTTAGGAGGAAGTCCTTTAGGCATATCTCCAAGAGCCACTGAGTGACGATCAATTATTGCTTGTAAAGCTGGATGAGTAGGAGCATTAGATTGAGAGACTTCTAATGAACATAGCTGGGCCACAAATCCATCTGCTCCTTTCTTAAGCAACTTTTGCATTTGATGAGAGCTTACCATTTGTGGGGATTTTGCCTTCAACCCCCTTAGCTCCACTACCTTTCCTTCTAATTGAAATCTCATTAATAGTTCTTGGAAGTTCATCTCAATTGTTCCCAATGTAATAAGCCACTGTACTCCCAAAACAATATTTGTTGCACCCGTGGATATCACATACATTGGGGTATCAAGTTGATAATCTCCCATGGATAATTTAATGTTATGACACTTCCCCAAACAACTAACTGTACCCCCGTCTATAATCAAAACCTGAAACTCTGGGGCTGGATATATAAAACAATTTATATGAGTTGCCAACTTTTTGTTGATGAAATTATGAGTACTACTCAAGTCGATCAATACTGTTACTTTTTACTTCTTTAAGAAACCTGCTACCTTGAGAGTTTGTAGTGTACTAAAACCTGAGAGTGCATGACAAGAAATAATTGGTTGAGAATCATGTGATTCCTCACTTGACTCCCTATCCTCCTCTAATATGAGTTCCTCCTCTTCTTCCTCACTTGGACCTTTAATATAGAACAATTTCTTTTCACTACATTTATGTCCTTGACTATATTTTCTATCACAATTGAAACACAACCCTTTTGCTCTTTTCTCCTCAATTTGCTATGGAGTCAACCTAGTAGGTTGAGGAAGAGAAGGTGTTGAATATCCTTTCTCTCTTGTCACATTAGCCCCTTGTTTTCTAGGAATCAAATACTTCTCCTCTACCCTGCGTGCCAAGATAAAAGACTCATTTACCGAGCTAGGACTAAGCATACGTACCTCATATTGAATATGATCCTTGAGACCACCCAAGAATAAATCATTCAAGTTCTCCTCTATAATTGTATCCACTCTTAAGGATAGATTTTGGAATTTTTGAATATAATCCTTAACTGATCCTGTTTGTTGAAGTTTAGCAAGCTGGTTGAAGAAGTTGTCTATCACACTGTTGCTATATTGTGCTTGGAGTTCTTCTGTAAAAATTGACCATGAGACAGTGAGACCCTTTTTCCTTCTATGAGTACAAATCCAATGATACCAAATGAATTGATCTGGTTCTAGATATAGGGAAGCCATCGGGACCTTTTGTCCATATGGGATTTGATGTACTTCAAAAAAATTCTCCATTTGGTTTATCCATGTTAGAGCATCCTTACCATCGAACTTGCACATATCCACCTTTGGAAAACAATTCCTAGATCCCATAGGAGTATTAAAATTTGTGTCATTATTAGCTGACTTGAAGGTTTCACCTTGGTTGCTTGAGAACTCCTTTCTTGGTTCATTCATATAGGCGCTTAACATGCTTCGTATATCTGATATATCTCCTCTTAGGTCACACATATCCCTTTTAATTGAGGAAACCTCTTCCTTGACCTTACTTATTTTCTCATTGGGATTACTATCCTCTATTGTTTCCCCATCCTTATCAGAGGATTTACCCGGTGTGGCAGCATTCTTTTTGCCTCTTGTTGCAGGCCCCGTCATGATGGAAACCAATATTTTTTGAAATAAATCACACAAATGAAATGTAAATTCTCTGAAATTTTCACTGTAACTTACTAGGGCCATGATACCACTTACCTAGAAAAAACTCCAAAAAAATAGCAAATTTGCTGCCTTGAGAGCAAATTTGTTGGAAACCCTAATCTTGCAATAACTAGCTTATTTTTTCTTAAATTTCTCCAATATTTGGACTATAGTCTCCTCTATTATGTATTCAAAAACCCAATACAAATTATGCTCCAATTTAGCAGGATGTGAGAGATATGTAGATCTCAAATAAATTGTGCAAAACTCTTAATTATGTAATAATTTTCTCAAATCTACTCCAATTCCTCTGAAATCTGGACTGTAGCTTCTTTAATATGGTCTTCAAAAACCCTTTAAATTTTTTAAACAATTCTCCAAAATCTGAAAGTTATGATCTTCCCAAAATCACCTTCAATGTTGAGAAAAAATCTTATCTCTACGGTGCCAAGATCATGCTCTGATACCACTTGTAATGAAATAACTTGCACAATGGAAGAAGATAATATGAAATATTCTGCAAATGCTTGATAATAACTAAGAATAATAGGCCACTTCGAGGGGGCAACCTCCAAATATCTCCAGTGAGAACACACTTCACAATATGATGATGAAATAAGACTCACATCCTCCTATATATACCTAATTATGCTTAGGGTGAATAGACACACCCCTATATAACACCTAGTATGACCTATCTAACTAAATAATAATATAATAATGATAACATGACTTAATTAGGAGTTAAGATAGCCACAAGCCGACTATTCATAACCCTATGCACACCAATATTAAGGGCGTAGCATTGATTGTCATTGTCACAAAGATTCCTGTGTCTCCAACTTCGGAGGACATTGCCCAAGGTGCCCTTATCCCAAAAGTGCTCCAAACTGATCCTTTCTGCCAAATCTAAAATCCTTATCATCTGTAACCTTCCTCTACAACTCCACTCCACAAAATTTGATACCTATAACCTACAATCACAAGGATTGTGGTTGGGGTTGTGGTGTTTAGGAGCTTTCCTTAGTCAAGCCTCGGAAGGACATTCAAGTCTTCCAAACACTATTTTTAGATAAAGAGTGTGTATCCCAGCAGGATAGAGGTAAAAACAAATCGATAAATGATTTAAACACAAATAGGTATCACTCTCACATAGATGAAGATTCTTCAAGACATGAGAAGATGAAACTAAATCTACAATCACAAACATAATAACAATGTTCTACTCTGCAATAATGAATATCTTGAATGCTCTAAAATCATAAGTGCGCCAAAAGTTCAAAATCATCTTCTAGTGTACAAATAAAACCCTAAACATGCTTATAGATGTAACTAAATACATTCCCACTTTAAATTTCATAATTCAAACTTAAGATGCCAGCAATAGAACCTCTTAACAGTCACATAACGAACATTTAAATTTTGGGACCTGCCTGAAATAGGAAAGGACAAGGGTGCGAGTGCCCATGTCCCAGGTCCCCTTTTTAGGGTAGGACTAAGTGCAACAATGTCCCTCAAGCCCCATTTGACATGGGTTTCAAGCCATTTTCTTTTGGGAGTTAAAATAATCGTGCAAGATGCAAAACAAGGGACCCGTGAGCTAAACTTAGGAGGTAAAAGTCCTAGGGGGACATTTTATGACATAACATTTAGACCCCACTTTAATGTATGTATGAATGCAAGACCCATATATGCATTAAAGTACGGTCAAAACACAACAAACATGTCAGGCACTTGAAGCTAATGCATACACAAAGATTGAGAGACTATTTCTAGCCCCCAGTCTCAAGTAGACATTAGAGAAAACACATTATAAACATCCCAAACATAGTGAAAATAGTAATAGGCACGCAAAACATGGAGAAGAAAATTACAGTCGTGCAAAACATAAAGAAGACAATATTGAATACACGTAAAACACAATGAATACAATGAATGCAGTGATTATTTCTCTTTCATTTTCATATATAAATGAATGCAGATACAAATACATGGAAAGTAAAAATGCAGGGGTGTTTTTCCATGTGCTTTGGACTACATATGGGGAAATAGACATGCAATACAATTCTTAAAGTGTAGGAGGGCCATTTTGCCACACTCTTTGGACTACACTTGAGAACAAACACGCCATATAAATCCCAAAGCATAGGAGGGGCATTTCACCACACTCTTTGGACTATACTTGGGAACAAACACACCATACAAATCCCAAATCATAGCAGGGGCATTTCACCATGCTTTTTGGACTATACTTGGTGTTGGTTTTTTCCCAAACTGGATGCTTGTTCTAGTTATCCCTACAAGGTAGGCATCATTGATTGATAGGATTTATGGGCCAGGGGCCAACAGTACAGGAGATAGACTCTATAATATCTCCTCTTCTTCTTTAGGCTCTGCAGAACCAAGGGGGGTATTCCCTATCCAACATCCATGAAATATGCTTATGGACTGACTGGGATGTTGATACAAAGTAGATAAATCCTCCTTCATGTAGACCAAAACTATGGAATAAGTGCAAAGGGGCTAGCTTTGGGCCTATGCTCAGTTGTGAATCAGGGGATTTTGGTCCTAAACTACTTCTAAAGTCCTAATGGTTTGGTTTTGAAGTTTAGAGTGTGGTTTTTGGTGTTTGGATGCAAAACTAGGACCTGGGGTGTAACCTCAATACAAGACTAGACTGGTGCCTATCCTGGGCTCGAAGTCAATAGACATACACATGTGAATAGTCAGCATAAACATATACTAATGACTAGATTTCAAGGGGGGTTTGTTTAGTACCTGCCTTATAGATACTTCCCAAAAACTAGGTGTTTAGTCATTCATTCTTAATGGTATCCTTGCTGCAACATACCTTCTCAATGATTAACCTGAAACATTTAATTTATTCCTTGAACAAAGGTAGGAGATTAAACATTCAATACAGAAAAACTATATTCTTGAATCTTAAACAACCCTTAGCTATCTTGATTCAAAAGAAAAAATGCCCAAAGCTTGGAGGTAATGATTAAACACATGCAACAAAGCATTTTTCATATAAAACAACATGAAACCAGTGAATTTATGCATGAAACATACAACATAAGACTCATAAACTCACAAGACATCAAGAACAGGGCCACCAATGAAGTTGTACTGTGTAACAGCACCAAAATTTGTCCAGTTTTCAACCACAACAAATGAGCAACACAGTCTACTATATACAGCAGGGGAGTGCACTCAGCATTAATTACATGGCAAAATTAAAAAATTTGCCGGATACAGCGCATCATGAGAAATGGCGCTCAAACATTGAATGCAACAATTGGGAGAAGAGGCAGGGAGTGGTTGAACTCGAGCCCTGTGCCACCGCCTAGGGATTCACATCTCTAATCAGGTGGTTGATCCGTCCATGCCTTTGCCCATACCCTATAACATCTGCCATTAATGGCATACCAACCTTCGGCACTTGGAAATACGGTGGACAATGCGCCTTTGAAACTTTCCCGCCAAGAAATATGACCCTGATTTTTTCAAATCATGCGAGAACTAATTATCCCACATGCACCCCGCAACGACCTCCTCAACACTTTATAAACTAGGCCATGAGCATATATGATGTCAGTGATTTTGATCTCAATGACGCCAGTTTAGACTTCAGCATCATGACCCGTGCCAACAGTGAGCGTCCTGCATGATAATCCTCCTATATGAGATATCACCCTTATCGAAAATATCACCCCGATAAGAAACATGACCCCACAGGAAATATCACCTGACCTCATCACCTGATATTCAAGAACCTCCTGATGGCATCACCATCATATTCACACCCTCATCAATGATCGGGGAATCCTCTCAATACCTGCTGATAATAACCATCATGCCGAAGACCACATGATGCACCCCACTGATCCTGATGACGTCACTATCATATTGCAATATTAGGGTGATATTCGCAAGATGACTAATATTAGAAATATGACCTCCTCCTCCTTCGGAATATCAAGCAGGACTAAAAATTTCAACAATGAGCCCGTCAGACATAGATGACGTCATTGTCATAATGCATCAGGGTGATATTTGGTGATAAGGGTGATATTCGCAAGATCACCCAATATTTAGAATATGACCCCCTGTGGAATATCAGGGTGATGGACAAGAAGATATCACCCCACATAAGAAAATTAGGTTGAACCGTAGCTTGGTTAAAACATCAAGGTGATCTTCACTGAGATGATGGATATTCAAAATATCACCCCTACCAGAAATATGAGGAAGCTGATAGATAGGCACTTTGCAAATCAAGGATGATGAGGTAACAACATAACATCGGGGTGATCACAACTAAAGTGACTGATATTTGAAACATCACCCCGGGGCAGAAAATCAAGTCATGTATGAAATATGATGACCCCCCTCCCTGACTTAGAAATTTTTTGGATTTTTTAGGGAAGGTGCCTGCAAAATTAGTTGCTTGAAACCTGAATGTTCATGCAGGCACCAACACTTGGGAACAAAAATGTGGAAGACACATGAAAAACATGAGCGTTGTATAGTATGCCAAAGACATACTATACGTCTAAAACACGATAAACAAGGCAACAGAAGGAATTTATTGGTAAGCCCCCACCATCTCAGGCACATTATAGGCACACCTGATAGTTGGGCTTATGCCACAACAACTTCCAAAGACACGCTTAAGGGAGGATACACCAACCCTTCCTACTTGGAGGACTTTTAGAATAAAAAGAATGTGCACTAGGTCAAGAGATAGACCATCCCTACCTCTACGGAGGGCTTTAAATAAAAGGATATGTACAATATCTTGCCTCCGCAGAGGGCTTAAAATAAAAGAATATGCACGATATCCCGCCTCTGCAGAGTGCTTTCTCATTACAATATAAAATAAATATGTGCATTCGTGTGGAGATACAACATCTGACCTCCGTAGAGGGCTTACAAGCATGCTTCGTTAGTACCAAAATCATCAAATATCTTACCTTATATGCCCCCACCTTAAGGTGGTTGATATCTGTTGGTCATGATGTTAGTTACAAACAAGCATAGAATAAAAGTACACATTAACCTTTATTCATCTTGAAAGATACGATAAATTCAGAGAATTCATGATCCCAAGTCTAAGGTGATTAGGTCTTAATCATCTAACGTTACTTAGAGGTTGATGTGCGTTGCTGTTTCTATTTTGAGGCCTTACGCTGAGTTCATCATCATGACACTGTTTTTGCAAAGATTCTTCACAGAGAGGCCATTTTATGTAGTTGTTTGATCAAATGATATAGAAATATTTAAATCTTTGCATGATATTTTCAGTTGTACATGCTTTAGCTTCAAATATGCTAAATACTTGCAATTATCTATGAAATGTCCACATATTTGTATTATTTGCTTGAGATTATCAATTATTTGCAATTATGATGGTAAAATGTTCTAAAATTTAATGGAAATTGAAAGAAATGCTTCAAATTAATGTTGAACCTTCAGCTATTGAACCACATATACATCAGATACAATCATGAAGAGAAGAAAACCAAACCATATGTTCACCAGGACATTCCACAGCTAGATATAGTTGATGCTAACTTCAAAGGAATTGTATGAAAACAACATATGCGAGTAGATATGCACTCCAAGGGACATAGCAAATCACAGCATATCCAGAATTCACACACTGATTACTCAAGATTTATGATGAATTGTAATCAAAACAGTATTCTCATTCATTAAGTATGTAAGGATATAAATGTATACAAAAAGCTTTGAAATGAGCCCTAAATATTTCAGCAGATGAATTTCAATTAAGTTTCAAATGTTTGAAATGAGGCATTCCTGCACCTTTTATAGCACAAGGTGAGGAATCCGCTACAAAAAAGATCTATGATCTTGATTTATCTATGAATATCTACAGTCAGTATTTCCTTTGACTTTGTCAACTTTATCAAATGGCACAAGTTGCCAGCTGGCAACTATCTGAAATACTTATTTTCACTAAGTATTAGATGTTGATATTTACTTCATGATGCATCATCATCTACTTTATCTGACTCATGCGCTCCATCATCAGGTGCATAACTTTCTATACCTTCATCATCCTAATGATGACGACCTTGTATATGAGGCTGCATGATTACCCTGACATTTTCATACAACTACACTATTTTATCTATTTCTCCACCATCCTGGGTCTTTGCTTTGATAATGGCGTGTTTATGTGCCTGGTATTTATTTCTGATGTTATCCAGTTTATTCCTTCTGTTATATAATGTCTCATTATAATTTTCTATTTTCACTTTGGTCCTCACCAGTCTATCGATGATTTCTTCTGTCATTTGGCCTAATGGATCATTAGAAACAAATTGGAAGTTATTATGTAGAGCTTGGATTGCAAACTCCTCATCTTGATTTTCTACCTTTCCTTCCACTTTTCCTTCTAACATTTCCAAAATTTCTGCCTCAAAAGACATCATATCATGTAACTTTATGCTGATTTCTCTCAACTTATTGTTGCATCTTTTGAGTACATCACATTCAAATTGAATGTCCTTATACCATATATCTATCAATAATGCATTGTTATTATTCAACACCTACTTGTTGATGAGCAATTGGGGATTTATCCTCCTTATTTCTCCCAAGACATCCAATATCTTCTCCAATTGGAAAGACCTTTTACCTGTTTCCATTTGCAACTTGTCTACCTTTTTCCTGGAGCTACTGAGAGAACTCCACCTCTTCAAAGAGGCCTTTACCACTTCTTCTGCTATATCAAATGTGGAATACATCCACTTTCTCAATATGGATGACTCATGTTTCATGAGATCCAACTTATTTACCTCTTCTTGGGAAATAGCAGTCAATGGGACTGCATGGTCAGTAGAATTATCTCAGGATTAGTTAACCTTCCTATATATGCATGCAACTGAGCAATGTGCTCTTTGTGTTGCTTATTTTTCTCCTTTTCTCTCTTAACCTTTTGAATCAAAGAATCTATAATATCTTTTCCTTCTTGACCCTCTTGGTCTTCATTAGCAAATCCTAAGTCAATTGTATTAATCTGGAATTCTTCTAGAGTAATTTCACCCTTTTCTTTATCTATAGTGGGAATTGCTATCTATGTAGTCCTTCTTCCAGTTGTTGGATCCCTCTTAATGGCCGAAGTCACTCTAGCCTTCCTCTTTGGTTTTATCAGGTTTTCTAAAAACAAAGTGGACACATCAAATTCTTGAATCTCAAAATCAACCTCTGTGTTGACTTCCTTTTCCAACCATCGAGGTACCTGATCATGTTTCTCAGCATCATCATGATGTTCACCTTGATCTCTTGTATCTGTTAGCATATGTGATGGAGAAGGTGATTTTCTTTTTTCTTCTTCATGATGCTCATACTAGGGGCGATCCTGTGGTACATCCTCTTGCTAAGGAATTTCCTTTTCCGGAGGAGCATCATCTTGAGGTGGAGGATCTTGTGATGCATCTATATGATGATCATGATGACCATGATCTTTCTCCTTTATTACTTCATCCACTTTTGACTTTTCCTCCTGTTGAGACATATTCATAGTAGTGGATATTGCAGAATCTTCTTTAGGTGCCGTTATTTGTTCTAAAACCACGATCTATTCTGCACCTGCATTACTTACTTCCTGAACTTTAGAAGCATGATCTTCTAAAACATCTTTCTCATCATCTTTCTTGTCCTGAACCTCTACTATAACGAGCTTAACTGATGTATCCTGTTGGTGCTGTTGGCTCGTTTCTGAAGCATGGCCCTCTGGTTCTGCCATCTTCACTTCTTCCATATGTTCTCCTTTATCAAGTGTACCTGCCGGATGTTTAGGACTTACATCCTATCTATATGTCAAATCCACTACTGCAGGACTTGTCACCTATTCAACTAATGTGTCTAGCCCCATTTCTTAAGCTATCTTCTCTGGACTCTTTTCCTTTTCAGATTCCACTTGCTTCATTTCCTCCAATATTGTTTGAACTAATGGAGTCCCATGAGGAGTCATGTGTGTACCTGCAACAAGGGTTTCCATCTTCTGTGAAGCTACTTCCTTCACTACCTCATCATCAGATAAATTAACTATTTCATCCAATGAGATATGACCTCTTTGAAACATTTGCGAGGTTTCTTTCATCTGCTCTTCCATTTGTTCAGTCTTGAACTGAACAATAGTGGGGAGGGGTACATTATGTTGCAATTCTCTTCTAATTCCTTCACCACCTGCTCCCATTAACATTATAGGGGATTGCTTTATCTCACCTCTCATGGAGGTTCTTGGTTTCTTAGGTGTGGTAGCTACCATCACCTGTTGTGCTTTTCTCTTTCTTTTGAATAATAAAGGGGGCTCCTCTTCCTCAGGCTCTTCCTCCAGAAGGATATCCTCTTCTATTTTTTTTGTGAGGATTGACCCTCTTTTTGGGTCTCAGTAACTATTGCCTCTGTTGTCTGATCTTTCTTAGACTTTTGTTTACTTGCCTATGGAGGTGATGCTGATCCTGATCCTAATGCTGTTGCTGTTGCATCTTTAGCTGGAAACACTGCTCTTTCAATAATCACCCCTTTGGGTTCATTATCAATTTTCTTACCCCTAGGGGGTCTTTTGCTTTGTTGTTGTTGTGGAGGTAGCCTTTCCCCTTTAGATTTCCTTTTTTCAGTTATAAAATCATCATATTCCTCATTGGGAATGTCCTATCCCTTCTTTTTATTGTCTACAGTAATGGCAACACCTTTCTTCTTCAATGCATCAATTTGTTCATCAACCCAAGCTTGGGTTAGCTGTAATGTCCTAGCACTGAAAGGATCCAAAGATATATCCTCTTGTATGGTCAGGTCAGGTGTAGATATGGTATCATTATATATTTTCTTTTCTTCATACTCATTTGCCATTATCTTGCCATCATCCTTTTTCAACTGTGAAGGAATAGAGATGTAGTCAAAGGTTTTGATTTGATTTAGTGTTAAGCTTTGGTATCTCCTTCTTTTGGCTTTTGCTTCATCTTCACAATCCACCCAAAAGTCTTCTAGGTGCTTCTAATGAATAGATTTCCCTATTATTTTCTATACCCTCCCATAAGGATTGTATGGCCTTACCAGTGGGAATGGCTATAATTGCATTTTATTCAAACTAACCATGACTTTCTTGATATTTTCTGAATCTGGGCACATATACCAGCCAATGGTTACTGGAAACAAAATTGGTGGTATTTTCTGCGCATCCTTGTATGTCTTCAGTATTGTGGAGCTCTGCCTTATAAATTCCATTAAAACCACTGCATCAGTGGGGTATCTTGGCAGCATGATGGGTTGTTCTTCAAAGCCCTCAATTCTCATGTAAGAAAATGTTGCAAATTGGATGTACTAGGCTCCATGCCTGTAGATTATTTCTTGAGCTTCCATGCTCAATCTTTTCATCTTGTCCTCCTCCATGGTTCTCACCAGATGCATAGAGAATGCATCATTTACCAATTTGTAATCCTGGAGGTAATTAACTCTCTGTAACTGGGGATGATGATCCCAAATATGAGCATCATTGGTGGTTCCACCAATCCTTCCAACCGTTGTTAATGCATCAAATGTGCCTTTGTAAGCACAGGAGTAGACAATGTATGAAGTCATGAAAAAGGAACAATTTGAACCTCCCAGGTTTAGAAGCTGCTCATGTAGAGCATCACTTATCAATTGGCCCCATAGTGGCTTAGTATCTGCATATATGCACATCATGATGACACTGTACATTCAATCTTTAAAACTACCAGCATCATGCTAGCCTGTCACCCTGCTAAGTAATGCAATCATATATTGATACTCGTCATCAAAATCATACTTATATAAGTGCACAGGAAGCTTGGCCGCTGCAAGATATGTACTATTCTTAGCCCTCCACTGATACATGTTCTTCCTTGCTTTCTTCTTATTGTTTTCATACTCAACTTCAGATTTCTTCAAATCTATGTTGTTAACCTTCCTGCCCAATGGCAGTCCAAATGTCGTGGAAAGACCCTTGATGGACAGGTCTACATATATTCTCCCATGTTTCACCACCTGTCTTGTTTGTGGATTGTAATTTCATGCACATTCAATAACTACCTCTGGAGACTCCATGGAGTATGGAAAACCAGCCGCATTCCACATTCCTGACACAAACACTACATCGAGCAAGGTGCTTCTATTCTTTTCATCATTCATTTTGGTGGACCAGGCTTCCAAATTGGTACTTCCTTGATGCGTATCCATTATGGCGCCATACTTGAATAGGATTCCTTTAGGATATGTGAACATGGGCCTACTGAATTCAGCCTCACACTTAGCTAACCTCTTGTCAGCCATGGATATCTACAATTAACAAGATTTGTCTTACAATGGATATTCACAAGCATGCACATAACGATTTATCTCTACTAACATCATGCATACTATACTTATTCAGCATTTACTTATCATGGGATGCATAAACCAAAATCTGCAACATCATACCTGATTATGTAGAAGAAACAAGATGAGGGTTTCAATTACTTACCTGGTTATGCAGATCCCCTTGATTATACCAGTGGTTTTCTGAAAATACTTTTAATTCAGGTGATAATCTCGTGCTTCTTTATGCTGTAAACTCTGTTCGTCCAAGTATCGTCCGTACGAGGGTTTGGAAAGCTAGCACTTTGTAAAAATGATTTTATCGCAAGGTAGATGTGAAAATGACAATTAAATTTACCTTTTAACTTTGCAATTAGGGCAAAATTAGGGCAAACCCTGATAGATTAGATTTTAATCGTTGATTTTTCACAGCAACTCAGGATCCCGCCAGGTGTGTCATCGGGCTTTGTGGTCTGCGGGAACTACCTACCACATCTGCGTGCATTAAATGTCAATGGAGACAATAAGAGCTAGGTGATATTCATATGATAGGATAATATTTGAATACATGATAGTATTTGGATATCGGGGTGATATTCAAATATCATCCCGAGTGCAATGTGATCATCCTCCTCGAGAGGAAAAAACTATCTTGACAAAATCGGGTGATAAAGGCACCATTAGGTCATGCTTTATACATCAGGAGGATATTTCAATATGTCGGGTGATGTTACAAAAATGATGATGACTGGATAAACTATAACCTCTCTCTCTCAGAATATCGGGATGACGTCATCTAGATATTGGCTCAGTATATCGCTATGGCATCATGACATCATCATCATGTTATGTGAGAAGGATCATGTTTAAGAAATATGCCCCTGAGAGGTAAAAATGATGATTACGTCAATGCCATGTTTGTTTCTTTGTTTATCAGACCTAAATGACATCATCAGGATAATGGCTTAGGGTGATATTTCATGGCAGGATGATATTGAGAAATATCAGGTTACATTGAGGAATATGACTCTCGCGAAATACATAAGGCTATTGACGGGTAAAGGTCACTATCACCTAAAATTGACATCTGGACATTTGGACCGCATGATTTATCAGGTGATAAACTAGATCGGGATGATCTTTTGCAATATGACTGATATTGAGAAATATGATCCTTCCCTAGGAATATCAGGTTTGACTCAAACTTTGACCATTCATAACTTTCACACCTTAACGAATATCAGGGTGATGTAAAAGGCAAACCTGCATGAAATTTGATGCTCTTTCTAAATATGAGGTTACTAGAATGAAATATAAATTTTGACAAACTAACCTCATGATGATGACTTACCACATCCTCCTTTAGAGGGCTGTCTGCATTACTTACTTTTACTAGACCGCCAGGAAGCAGAAAACACAAGCCAAGCCAAAAGGTTGGGTCCCTATTTTGCCAAGTTAAAATGGGGCGTGTTGTGTAACCACACAATAATATTGTGTACAAATATCAAACACGTCAAGGTAGAGAGAAAACACACAAGGGAACAAGAGCTCACACAAAGCCCATGCCCTCAAAGGTGACATGTACTTTATGGTCGCTAAATGTTCCCACAAACACATAATTTCCTGCAAGAAAAGAGGTTAAATATTTCTCTAAGATAATAACCACATCACATAATAAAGAAATGCATAAACATAATCACATAGAGAGCCAAGGTTATACTATGGATTCGAAAACTGACTATAACCATGGGGCTATACTGCAAAGATCTCAGAACCAATTGTAACCAAGGTGAGACCCAAGAAAAACAAAGTGCACAGAGAAACTATATTGTTATGGATTGTGTAATCTATGAATCAAAATGAAAGTAGAAAACATAAATCAAATGCAAACACAAATGATATACCTTCACAATGACCCACAAATCCAAGTAAGGTGGAAGGAGTTGCACCCAAACTCCTTAGATTTACCCAAGACTAGAATGTGGATTGCTCAATGCTTGCTCAACACAATGTAGATGAGGGATTTGGATTTAGATGGAGATTGAGATGGGGATGAGGAATGATTTTGGCATTATGATGGTATGATGAAGAGATTTGAGAGAAATTTGGGCATGGTAAGGATGTAAGAAGAAGTTCCTCCTTTTGGCTTGGGTGAGGGTCTTATTTATAGATTTTTGAAAAAGGGATGGTGGGTGAGGATTAAAAGTTGAGATCAAGGGCTAGAAATGATTGAGAGTTAGGGTTTGGATTGAAGTCATAGCCTTATGACAAGTGTCACAAGGGGAGTGCATGAGAGAGATCAAGGGTTGAGATTAAGTCAATGGATTTGGAGGGCTCTCATTATTTGTGAATTTTAAACTCACATGGGGAAAGGTGTGGAGGATAAAAATGAATTAAAGATTCATTTTTGGGAAGAGTGGGTATGACAAGTGAATTAAAAAATTCAACTCATGGGGGAGTGTGAATTCAAAATTCACTTTTATGTGGAGATGTGAAGGTTGAAGGACACATGTACACTTACATGTGTAAGAGGGTGATAAATGAGGTGTAAGGAAGATTTGACCCTTTGAATAAAAAATTGATTTTTATTCAAAGGTGTGTGGGAGGATGGGATAAGTAAGGTTAATTAAGTGTTAAGCTTAATTAATTTAGGTCTAGGGGATTGGTAGGCTAGGGTAGCTAATTAAATAATTTCTATTTAATCAACTAGGCTAGGTTTAGGTTGATTAGTAGGGTAGATTAATTAGATAAGCATGATTTATCTAATTAACACATATTAGGAAGATGGATAAATTAACTAAATAAATATTGAGAATATTTATTTAATCAATGAGGATATAGTTGTAAGGTATAGTGATAAATTAAGTGAATTAATTTATCACAAGGGATAAATTAGTGTAGAGGTGCAAGAAATTGGTTTGCGGAGCAAGTCAATTTTAGGTGTCTACATTTGCCCCTCTTTGAAATGGTGTTGTGACTAAGTAACATTATTTCAAAGAAGTTAAAACATAGAGTTGAATTGGATAGAAAAAAGATTTTGGCTTAGAAGAATAGGGTAAGGTTTGGGGATAATTGGTAAGGGTGATGCCCCCTTGAGAGGATAGGCGGGTTGCAAGAACATGGTTGTGCTCTCGAAATGGATGGAGCAGATTGGTAGAAGTGGTTGGGGGATAAGGGGCGAGATGAAAGTGTTATAATGTTGGGAGATTGATTGGTGGATGATCATTGTGTTGAAAATGATTTAGAGCAATCCTAGGTTTGATATAGCAAAGTGGATATTTTCACCAAGGTATAGAAGACCAGGGTGATGATGTTTATCCAACATTTGCATGGACTAGACACACAGACAAAGGGATGATCTCATGCATGCCCAAGATAGTATAACCTTGTCTAGATGAGGGAAGGGGACTCATAGCATAAGCCCTTAATACACAAAAGGTATGATAAACCTTAGATGCATAAGGAGATCAATATGCTAGAACCAACCCAATGATCCACAAGATATGAATACTAGCTTGGAGTAATGAAACCAACCCACAAGCACAACATAAAAAAGCAAGACTATGCCCCATTCTAGATGTTTTTGCCACATACCATGATATAGTGAGATCAAGGTAGCTTTGATGTGATCTTCAAATAGGACAAAAGATAAAAAATCAAAAACGAAAAGACCAACGAACCAAACAAGTAGCCATTATATCTCTTGCCAAGATGGATGATGATAGGATAGATTTTGCCTATCATAGGAATGATATATCCTAAGGCAGGAATCGATTGATGAGTGGATCATGCTTAGTTGATGTTGTAAGATTGGCTCAAGATATGATGGTTACAAGTTGTGGTTGATGTTGATTTGATAGCTGATGATTTTTTATTAAGGGATGATGCTTTGATAGGTGATGCGATGCTTAGATCTAGTGTAAGCTCAGCAGGTTGGATGGGTGAATCTTATGTACCTGAGTACTGAAAACTTCCTGTGTATTCTAGATTGCCTACATACTCTGTATCCACGGGATCAAGGCACATTAAGATGCAGGTGGTGATGATATGTAGTTCTAATTTGTGGTGATGATGCGTGATGATTGAGGATAGATGTGATGATGTGGGGAGATGATGTGTTGGATGGATTGGGTGATTGTGAGGATGTTGGAAGATGATGAGATGTTGATGGAATGATGTTGATTTTGTGATGGATATTTTTCAGATTTTATGATTTTTTTAATTTTTTTGGACTTTTGATTTTAGAAAGGGAATGATTTATTATGAGATAGTTGCATTGGATTTAGTTTAGATAGCCTTTGCGCTAGATACCAATGACAAGGGAACACCAAGTCTAGAGGTGAAGGTGATGGGGTTGGGGATTTGGTGATGAGAGGATAATGGATAGGAGACTTTGTAAATGGATAGATACATGCGGATAAGGGGTAGGATGGGGGATGAAGGATCTAGTAGGGATACATGGTAAGTAGATGGAGGAATTGTTAGTGGAAGGTGATAGGGAGGAGATTCATGATAGATGGATTGGAAGATAGAGATAGGGATAAGGATTTAGTCCAAGGGCTATGTTGCAAGGAATCATATGTCCCAATGCTTAGGATTTTTACATGATGATTTCATGTTTGAATGGATGGACTTTGTAGTAGGTGGATGGAGGATGTACTTACAAAGGGAGTATGCCAAGAGGTCTCCAAAGTATGTTTTTTGATATTTTGCCCCTTGTCTTTATCAAGATCTAAGGAGGAGGATATAGTGGATAGAATAGATGGGGAATGATAGGATAAATAGGGGGTAGTGGATAAGAATATGATAGGATAAGGATACATGGATAGGATATACAAAAGGATGTTATGGATGTGGATGATTAGATGGTTTTGCCCCCAACTATAGGGATACAAAATGGGTGGAGAAGGGATTACGCATGACGCCTACAAGGGGTTTTCATCATGGTACTTCCCAAGGCGCCACGAGGAGTGGTTGTCAACATTGGATAGATTTTTTCTCTTTACTATTTTCATGATTTTTTTATTTTTTTGCTTTTTTGATGCAATGGGGACTCTAGCATCTGTTTCCATAGCAAGGAGAAGATGGTCCCATGTTGGATAGCATTATGGATGACAATTGGATGGATGTCGGTGGATAGGAAAGGATGGAATGGATTATGATGTGGATTATATGGATTATGTGAAAGCATGGACCATAGGAATGTGATGGGGAAGATATGTAAGATAGTCGATGAAAGGTGGAGAAATGGGAGTATATGGGAATGTCAAGTGGTGGAGGGGAACCAAGACCAATGGTTGCACACACCATGATGTATTTGGAAGCTTGTACTTTGGATGTGGAGTTGGGAGTAATGGGGATCGGGATAGGGGATTTTTTTATGGTCGATTTGGGGTTTTAGGCACCCAAATGGACTTAGGAATTATGGGATTTTTAGATGGGGAGCAGGATGATTGGGATTGTGGGGTAGATTGGGATGTGGATGCTTCACTATAGTTTGGTCCTTTTTGTTTAGGGACCCACACCATTTTTGTTTTTGCTTTTTCTTGTGATGGTGTGGGCTTTGGTAGCCTTTTGGGTTTTTGATTTTGCTTGGAAGGGATAACATCTTTAGTCTTTTGTGCTTTATGATTCAAGGCATTCAAATTTTTATTTTTGAATCCCATGGATTTGGGGGAAGCTTTATGTTTAAAAGATGTGTGCTTTTGTTGGTCTTGATTGAGAATTTTAGGGGGTTTTTGGGTGGAGGGGTTAAAAGTGGATTTTTGGATAAATGGATAAGGAGATTTGAGGATAGGGATATTAGGAGTTGGGAGGATGGTAGGATAAGAGGATCTGTGGATAGGGATGTTGGGAGTTGGTAGGATAGGAGCTAAAGTGGATTTGATAGGGATATTTGGAGTTGGAAGTAGTGGAGGTAAATTTGATGGGGTAAGATGGATGGTCACATGATTTTGCAAATGATATGATGATGGAGGAGGGATGGCGACATATGATTTGGGGGTGTGATGAGATGCACCATGTTTGGGATTGAATGAATGGATTTTGGAAGGTGGGTGGATGGTATCAACATGTTTAGATTGTTTGCCTTGGGATGTATAGCCAAGGCCATGTGAGGATGGATGGAATGTGGTGTGGATGGGCTCCAAGTTGCCATGTTTGTGAAGGCCTAAGCCTTTGCCTTGATAGTTCATATTTTGGAGCATACAACATGCAATGGGATGTTTGGTGCTTTGGAAACAAGATGCGATTCTATTATTTGTTGGAAGAGGATAGGTGGTGGATGGAAGTTGTTCACCTCCTACAAGGGAGTCACCACAGATGAAAGTGCTTTATCCAAGTGAATAGGAGGATGGATTTGGGATGGGATTGGTAGATAGAGGTGAAGGATTCATGGGGGATGGTAAAGGGGTGGTAGTAGATGGTGTGAGATCAATAAGTTGATCAATAAATGGGAAGGGATCGGGGATGGGAAGGGATCGGGGATGGGATTAGATGGGATGGTGGTATCTTGATTAGGAGAAAGGATTGATGTTTCAACATGCTTTGGATTTGATTCTTGACATAGCTCATGTGCTTGGATAGAAGTGGGAGTGACTTGGATAGATGTGATGGGTGCTTGGATGGATGTGATAGGTGTTTGACTTATGGGTTCTTGAACATGGCTGCATGATGGTTCTTGAGTTATGATAGGAGATTGTTCAAGAGATTTGGTGGGTGTTTGATTGCATGAGGGTGTTTGATTCCTTGCTAATAGCCAATGGATGACATCCTTCATGAGTGTATGGGTTGAAGAACAATATAATGGATGGATAATGATGGTGGTTGGTGTAGGATTAGGATTGGGATTGGATAGGGGGTGATGGGATTAGGTAGTGATGGTTCTTGGATGGGTTCAAGGATAGGTTTTGGACTGGTGTTAGAGGGGCGGGGGATTTGGGGGATTCCTTTGCTTTGCTTGGTGATGTTCTTTGGAGGAAATCCCACAAGGATTCTTTGGATGTCGTGGTGTTAAGATTTGGAAGATTTGATGGTGGATTAGGTGTATGTGTGATAAGGGTTGGTGGATTGGGAGATACATAGGGTGATGGATTAAGGTTGATAAGGTTTGGGGGATATTGTGATGGGAGGGTTGGAGGATGGGGATTGGGGGATTGGGGATTTGCGTGGGGAAATGGTTGTTGATATAAGCTTTGGATTTTGGATATAAGGTGTGATAGATTAGTGTTCCCTTGATCAAAGTTAGCATGACAAAGGTTAGGGGATGTATAAGTTGGAGGTATTGATTGGTTGGATAGGTACGATGGCATGGATGTGTAAGGGGATGAAGATTGATATGAGGGTAAAGGTTGATATGATGGAAGTTGGTATGAGGTTGAATGTTGATATGAGGTTGAAGGTTGATATGAGGTTGATGGAGTGGGTATGTAAGATGTAGATTGGTATGAAGGTTGAAAGAATGACGATTGATATGATGTTGATGGGAATGAAATGTAGGGTGTTTGTTGATATGATGGATGTTGGTATGAGGACAATGGTGTGGATATGTAGGATGTTGAAGGTTGATATGATGAGGGTTGATATGATGAAGATGGGGTAGGGGTTTGGGATTCTCCAATGATGAGGTGTGCTAAAGGTATATCTTTAATGTCATTTTTGCATTTTTCCTTAGCATTAGGATCCATGTTCTCATAGATTTTTCTTTGTAATTGTTGCATTGCTACATAAGGATCCATTTTGTTGGAGAGATATGAGATAAAATGGAGGATAATGGATGATTGTGATGTTGGGGATCAAATTTCAAGACCTTAGGATGATTTGATTTGATTTTGATTTGATGAATGGTTGATGATCCTATTATGCTTAAGGTAGACTAATGACACTTAAGCAATAGAGTTGATTGGTATGATTGTTGATTTGGATGATTTACTTAAGATAGACTAATGATCTCAAGTAAGTGTGAATAAAGGTTGATAATAATCAACTAAGGTCTTGATTTTTGATTGGGTTGATTTGGATTTGGATTTTGATAATGATGTTGGGGGACTTGGATGTTGATTGGGATCGATGTTGATTTTGGATTGGATTTGGAATATGGTTTGGAAGATTATGGATTTGATTAAGGATGATGAGGGTGATTAGGATAATATTGGATTGAATGATTTGGATGATGATGTGGATAAGATAGGTGGTTAGGATGATTAGGATAGATGGGTGATTAGATTAAGATGAAGTGGATAAGAATGATTAGGATGATGAAGATAGATTATGACTAGAGAAGAAGTGGATTAGAATTTTATCAAGCTCAAATAAAGGGATTAGATAAGCTCAACTTATGGGGTTTGATAAATGGGGGGATGGTTTAGCGTTGTTAGGAGGAAAACCTGGCTCGATGTGAGGGGGGGTGCAAAAATTTGATTTTTAGACATGGATGAAGAAGGTGCTAAAACAGGTAGAAAATGGCACTGAAACAAAGAGGAATGGCACTAAAGGATGCGAATGGTTGGATTGATGGATGAATTTGATTTTTCTTGGCAAGTAGACAAACAATCAAGAAAGAAAACACAATGGCCAAAGGTTTGATTTATGAAAGATTTATCAAGCATGCACAACCTAAGGTGAAGCAAGGACAACACTTGTTGAACAAGTAGAGGAATTTTGGCTTACTAAACAAAGGTTCGTAGTAAGTGCTTTCATTCAAGTGGTTATACATGCGGTAGTGCTACTCTCTATTATGGAGTCTCCCAGCCTCCAAGGGTTATGCCTTGGAGGGTTTTGGGAGAGGTTGGCTACCGGTATAACACAACAACACCTGTTGCTTGTGACTTTCGTCACAAACACATTAATTTATATAGCAGCTTGAAAGAGCTTGGCTTTAGCTTGTTGCCGCTTGGGTCATTCTCACCTTTCAAAGTGGGGTGGAAGGCCCTCTAAGGATTTAACAAAAGCAATACAACCACAAAAATACTTTTGATCCCCAAGTTCATACAAAGATGCAAGGGGAGAGAATACATATATTTTGTGCTTGCATCACACTAAACATGGTTCATTTTAGTTCTTTGGATTATGTTGGGGGTGATTAATGCAAGTGTTGTGAGAAGCTTTTGATTCCCAAGGTCACCAAATGGTGTGAGGGAAGAGCATACACTTTTCACACTACAAGCACAAATCATGAAAACACTTCACACAAATTTAGATTGGTTTTCTTGATTATATGAGTGAAGAATGCAGATTGTTGTTCTTTTTAATCCAATGATTTGATTGATGCAATTTGTGGTTTTTTTTAAAGCCCAAAATTGAAATGTTTTGATAGTTGTTGTTGGCACACACTTGTCAATTTTAGAACACCAAATTCAAATGTTTTCTAAGATAATGTACACACACACAAAGCTTTGATTGTTTGTTTGTTGATTTTATTGCACCAAATCGAAATGTTTGTCTAAGCTAACATGCAAGGGTTCGTTTTAAGTTACAATCAAAATGTTTGTTAAACTAAAGATGAAAAACCCTACAAAAACTTGTTAGTGTCCTCAAGATGATGTTCATGACCTACAAACAAGTTGTCAGTCCTTGCACAGAACCCAAAAGTTAGTCTCAAAAAATAGCGCTAATACAGAAGATAGTGCTAATACAAAAAATAGCACCAATCTAGAAGAAATATAGCACTAATACAGAAGATAGTGCTAATATAGAAAATAGTGCTAATACAAAAAATAGCGCTAATACAGAAAATAGCACCAATCCAGACGCAAGATAGCGCTAATACATAAAATAGTGCCAATACAGAGGCAAGATAGTGCTAAACTATGTTTTTTGCCTTAGTTTATAGTTCGCAGTGAGAAAGATGGCACTGAACTAGGTGACGATAGCACCAATACGACATAGAGTTGGTCAATGGATGATTTTAGGCAAATTTTGCCATAGTTTCTCCTTGTTTGTTTAAGATTCCTGTAAAAATAGAGTACAGAAAACCTAAGAAATAGCAAGACAAAGAAAGTCAGACAGATTTGTGAGTGAAAGTTAGGAGAGAAAGTGCTCATCAAAATAGCGATAAAATAGTAAATAGCACTAAAACACACTAAAGATAGCACCACTGTGTGAGGTAGATAGCGCCGGACCTGCAAAAACACGTCTCCAAAACAAAAACTCACAAAACAAAGATTAGATATGGACCTTGTGGGTCCCACCAGGCGTGCCAATGTAATCTATGAATTAAAATGAAAGTAGAAAACATAAATCAAATGCAAACACAAATGATATACCTTCACAATGACCCACAAATCCAAGTAGGGTGGAAGGAGTTGCACCCAAACTCCTTAGATTTACCAAAGACTAGAATGTGGATTGCTCAATGCTTGCTCAACACAATGTAGATGAGGGATGTGGATTTAGATGGAGATTGAGATGGGGATGAGGAATGATTTTGTCATTATGATGGTATGATGAAGAGATTTGAGAGAAATTTGGGCATGGTAAGGATGCAAGAAGTTCCTCCTTTTGGCTTGGGTGAGGGTCTTATTTATAAATTTTTGGAAAAGGGATGGAGGGTGAGGATTAAAAGTTAAGATCAAGGGCTAGAAATGATTAAGAGTTAGGGTTCGGATTGAAGTCATAGCATTATGACAAGTGTCACAAGGGGAATGGATGAGAGAGATCAAGGGTTGAGATTAAGTCAATGGATTTGGAGGGCTCTCATTATATGTGAATTTTAAATTCACATGAGGAAAGGTGTGGAGGATAAAATGAATTAAAGATTCATTTTTGGGAAGAGTGGATATGACAAGTGAATTAAAAATTCAACTCATAGGGGAGTGTGAATTCAAAATTCACTTTTATGTGGAGATGTGAAGGTTGAAGGACACATGTACACTTACATGTGTAAGAGGGTGATAAATGAGGTGTAAGGAAGATTTGACCCTTTGAATAAACAATTGATTTTTATTCAAAGGTGTGTGGGAGGATGGGATAAGTAAGGTTAATTAAGTGTTAAGCTTAATTAATTCAGGTCTAGGGGATTGGTAGGCTAGGGTAGCTAATTAAATAATTGCTATTTAATCAACTAGGCTAGGTTTAGGTTGATTAGTAGGGTAGATTAATTAGATAAGCATGATTTATCTAATTAACACGGATTAGGGAGATGGACAAATTAACTAAATAAATATTGAGAATATTTATTTAATCAATGAGGATATAGTTGTAAGGTATAGTGATAAATTAAGTGAATTAATTGATCACAAGGGATAAATTAGTGTAGAGGTGCAAGAAATTGGTTGATGGAGAAAGTCAATTTTAGGTGTCTATAGATTGTTATTAAATATAAGACATCATTGAAATATCACATGGAGTGATTCTACTATCCAAGCGTCAGATATTATAAATCAACCCCATCGTCATGTATGGACTAGGTCCATTTTTTCTTACTCACTAAAGGGACACATGGTTCGTATCAGTATTATTTGTTTTTTGTCATTCGCCAACTAGATAGAACCACTAGAAGAAGGTAAACAATAAATCAAGAGACGAGAACAAGTGTCTTAGGGTCGTCACATTGGAAGGTGCCCCCATGTCACCAATTGCAATGCTATGCCCCTAGGACACAACACACAATAATGAAAATAGAGGAGAAGCAAGATAGAAGAATGATTATACAAATAGAAGAAGGGTCACAACAGAGGCAGTCTCCCAGTATCCTTGACCTTACAAGAGTATCAAGGGTCATCCAAGGAAGCCCAAACAACACATAACACATCATGGTGGAAATACAACACAGAGGTAAAGGGTTAGAAATACTTACCTGAATTCATAACTGAACTAGTGGTTGTCCTTGATCTTGATCTTTACTTTGATGATTAAATCTTTTTCTATTCTTCTTTCTTCCATATTTTCATGAGTTTGTGATGGGACCATTATAGGAAAGGTATCTATTAATGATGGTGTAGAAGGAGTCTCATGGTTTTCTATATCGATTAAATGGGGTAATGTAAGAGCTTTAATGATACCCATTTTAGTCGAGTGAGGTTGTGAAGGAACTCAAAAAATGCCCATTTTAGTCTGTATAGCACGTTTGTTAATGTTTTCAATTTTTGAGTAGTATCCAAGGTATGTGAATTTTTAGGTAAGGGTGCATGATCTATTTCTTTGCTTAAGATGTAGTTGAGAAGTGTTTGAAGATTAGCTGGTAAATTTTTAGTGTCCATGGGTTGAAGAATTTGTTCACAAAGAGAATCAACATCATCCAATGCTTCATCCTAGCTAGGGAGAGCATGCAAGGATGGAAGAGTGGTGTTAATGAATGTGTCAATGATGTATTCTTCTTGTGCCAAAATATGCTCATGAGATGGGGTTATGTTGGTACAAGTCTTTTTATTAGATGAATCACTCAGGGCTATATTAGTCCCGGCTATATTAGGGTTCAAGGAAGGACAATTTCACCACTACTTTCCTCTTGATTATTTGTAGATATGAAATTAGTGAGATTTTCCAAGATTGAAGGGAAAATGTCCACGATAGTGACAAAGTTTTCAAAATAGATTATGGAACGAAGAATATCACAAGTAGTGCTTACAGACATGTCAATACCATAGATGTATGCTATTTGATGCAATACTTGAGGATATTTATCAGTGAATTTGTAGAAATTATCAACATTTACAATGTATTCAAATAAATTTTCCAAAGATGCATCATGAGAAGGATCCATGATATATGCAATACTATGTGTGCTTATGACCTAAAATGCTTGATTTTTCACCTTTTTTCACAATTTTTCAATGCAAATGCCTAAGAGGAGTGTTGTGAAAGAATTAATAGGGGGCAGTGAATAATAAGCTCAATATCAATTCAATAATGTAGTAATATCCTTCACAACACACCTATAATGCAATTCTAAGTAGATGACAAGGCAAAATCTAGTGAAAAATGCAAGGTTTTCAAACCCTAGACATGAATTTTTGCAAAAAAGAAATTATGATGCAACACTACAATTAGAAATCAATATTAAATGAGTGTTTAAAAGAGTAGTAAAATCCAAAACAAGATTTTAACTACAAACCCTAGCTAATACAAAAAACTAGGTTTTATGAAAAATGCACAATTTCAAGCGAAATCTAACATATTAAGCATGAAAATGCAAATGCAAATGATTATAATAAGATGAATTTCTATAATTTATATTATATCTAATGAAAGTATAAAAAATTACATGAAATTAGATTAAATTAATGCAAATTATGTCAAAATGCAAGCCTAAGATGCCAATTTTTTAAAATTTTTCAAAATTTTCAATTTTTTTTTAAATTTTCAAATGCAATAGGATTAATGAATGTAAATATAAAGTAAAACACTCATCAAGGTGTAAATTTCAAATAAAAATGGGTGCACCAAAATGTTTTATAGGAAAAGAGGGACAACGGGGTTGAATGGCTAGATCCTCCTTTTACTACAAACATTCAAGGACATTTAACCGAGTTGAATCACACCTTTTGCAAGAGGATTCACCTAAAGGTTGAGTGTCACTTGGAACGATGTGGAAATTTAGAAATTATCAATTAATGTATTAATTTAACGCTCTAGTATGCTAAAAACTCTAATTATACAAAACAATAAGCAAACTGATAAATTACAACAAATGCTTGTAGACTAAGATAGTAGACAGAGATTAGTTACTGACCATTTTTTGAAGTTCGTGATACAGAATATTTGAGGACACTATCCTAGGTGACCAAGTCCAAGGTACAATTTTCTTCAAGGAATTTAGGGCTCCTTCTACCACTGATAATCACTGTTTCGTTTGTTTCTGTCACGAAAGATGCAGAGGACACTGCCCTAGGCACCCTAGTCCAAGGAAGGCTATTATTCAAGATGTTGGGGTTTATTCAGATGGTGATTGTCACTATCACAAATATTCCTATGTTTTCAACCTTGAAGGACATTGCCCAAGGCGCCCTTATCCTGAAAGTGCTCCAAATTGATTCTTTCTCCCGGATCTAAAATCCTTATCTTCTGCAACCTTCCTTTGCAACTCCACTCCATGAAATCTGATACTTGTAACCTTCAATCACAAGGAGTGTGTTTGGGGGTTGTGGTGTTTAGGATAATACCTCAGTCAAGCCCTGAAGGACATTTAAGTCTTTTGAACACCATTGTCAGATAAAGAGTGTGCATCCCAGCAAGATAAAGGCAAAAATAAATTTATAAATAATTCAAACACAAATAGGTATCACCTTGGAGGTGTAGCTCTCACATTGATGAAGATTCTTCAACACATGAGAAGATGAAGCTAAATCTACAATCACAAACACAATAACAATGCTCTGCTCTGCAATAATGAATATCTTGAATGCTCTAAAATCATAAGTGCACCAAAAGTTCAAAATCATCTTCTAGTTTACAAATGAAACCCTAAACATGCTTATATATGCAACTAAACACATTCCCACTTTAAATTTTGTAATTCAAACTTAGGATATCGGCAACGAAACCTCTTTACAGTCACATACTGGACATTTAAAGTTTAGGACCTACCTGAAATAGGGCAGGACAAGGGCACAAGCACCCATGTCCCAGGTCCCTTTTTTAGGGTAGGACTAAGTGCAACAATGTCCTTCAAGCCCCATGTGACATGGGATTTTCTTCTGGGAGTTAAAATAATCATGCAAGATGCAAAACAAGGACTCAAGAGCTAAACTTAGGAGGTAAAAGTCCTAGGGGGACATTTTATGACATAACAATGAGAATAAGACCCTAATGCAAACTTTTACCAAAATACAAGATTTTGAAGGCCTAAATAATGCACTTTTTTCTAAAATTATGCAAGATTTTCAAATGAATAATAAGAAATATGTAATAAATTAATGCAAGATTTGATTTTAACAATCAACAAGATGCAAATGATTGAAGCTACAGGTTCACCAAAATGTTTAGTATGAAAAAGGAGAATGATAACCACTATAATGCACACTAGATCAAACCATTTTCCATATAACATTCAAGGACAAGGCTGAGCCAAATCACTACCATATGAAGGTAGACTTGCTGAACTTGTGCTCAGGTATGTTATAGATGGATCAGATTTAATTTAGCCTTTTTTATCAAACCCTAGGTTAACAATGCATGAAACCCTAGTTCTACACTGATATGTTAACAACAGAATAAATACAACAAAACACAATAATTTGTTCTAGGATCACAATGAATGCTCCATATCTGCAACAACACAATAACAAAACACAAATTTGTTCTAGGATCACAGTGAATGCTCCTACTTGCTTTTCTTCAAGATCTCAAGTTATGCTCTTTCCAACCTTTTTAACCTAGTTGATAATGAATCCAAAAACACACTTATATATGCTTTCCCACCCATAATCGTAAATTCAAACCAAAAGAGCTGACAAGGAGAAACCTTTTGAAAGATCCTAGGCTAAAATACACTTAAATTGGCCCTATCCTAAAAGGGGGGACATGGGCGGTACCACCCAGGTCCATCAACCCTATTTAGGTCTAGGATAAGGTAAGTGAAGGGGTCCATATTCCAATTTACTTTGGTGTCACGCAATTTTGTGTCTGGATAAACATTTTGAATGTATAATGCAATCACAGGGACCTAGGAGCTAAACAAAGAGGTAAAAAGACACATGGATACTTTTTACTCCATAACAGTATTGTATCCTACCTTGGTTGCTATGGGTAGATATTTGGCGCCATCACCACATTTACTAGCATTTTTAGCAGTTACGCCATTTTTAGATAGCTTCTAAATTTATTTGGATGTCCCTAAAAGTGGTGAATATCTAACCTACCTGGTTACAACTAAATTTGGTGGCATCTTCAAATTTAGCGATAGCACCAAATTTGGTGGTAGTTGACTTTTGAAAATTTTGACCCCTCACTGATGGAGTCTTGCATTTTGCCCCTGATTTTCAAATGACTCATTCTTGGCCATACAAAGGTATTTTTAAGTACTTTTGTTTTATTTAGGGTAGAATTTTGTGCTCTTCACAATGGTGGAATCAGTCTTTGTTCAAGTGATCCCGTTTTCCAAAAATTTAGTTTTCTCATCAAATCTGAAGGACAGTTCTTACTTTTTAAACTTCAAATAGTTCTAACTTTCACATACGACCTCAGATTGAGGTGATTCTTTTTTTGAAAGTGGATATTTTAATAAGAACTACACATTGGAATTAGTTTGAAGTTCTAATTTAGAGATATCTTGTACTTTCAATAATTGGGTCCATTCTGGACATTTGTGAAACTCTGGAAAATAACTCCAACATTGTAAACACACTGATCTATAAAGTGCCAAATCATATGTTGTTGGGGGGATTCTTGATTGAGTGAAAAAGGGGGGTCTCTTGTGCTTTTTGATCTATTTGTTTGTGCTCTTCCTTTCCTTCACATATGGATCATTTTAAGGTTCCTTCAGTAACACCTTATAATTATGCAAATTGGCATCAACATGCATGGAATGCCTTAATGCAACTTGGGTTACTTCATATATTGAACAAAAGGTATCTGAACCTATAGGTGATAAGGAAAATATAAAATGGATGCTTTAACATACAAAAGCTCTTGGATGTCTTCGTAGATTTGTTTCCCCTAATCTTATGTTTCATATTGAAGCTCTTGGATATCTTCATAGATTTGTTTCCCTTGATCTTATGTTTTAGATTGAAGCATGTACAAATTCACATGATGCTTGGGAAAATTTAAAATCTTTGTATGGTACAACAAATTAAGTCAAATGCTATTAGATTGACAATAAATTGATTGATCCTAAGAACTTTGGCAACATCCAAGATTATATAACTAAGGTTAATGATCTAAGAGCACAATGTAAAGCTTGTGGTATTGAGAAAAAGGACATTCGGTTAATCTATAATGTACTGAACAAACTTGGTCCTGAATTTGCAACTTTCTTTTCTAGCTTTCATACTCCCAGACTAAATATGGAATATGCATATACTATGCCTTCATTAGCATCTTTCACTAAGATGTTAATGAATTAACAACATAAGATTCTTTCTATGGGTCTCATAAAGCCATCATAGACTCAGGCTTTATTGGTTGGTCAGTCGAAAAGACAGAAAGAATCAGGTCAATCTGACAAGAAACAAAATAAACCTAAGAAAAATCCACAGACAGATCAAGGACATAACAAATCCTCTTCAAAGGAGGACTCATCTAAGAAGGAGAAGCCTACTTGTGCATATTGCAAGATGACTAGATATGAAGAACATTCTTGTTATAAGAAGGATATTGATGCACTAAAACATCTTCTTAAGAAGAACAATATCAATCTACCTTCTAGAATGTCTGAGTCATCTTCTTCTTGCAATTCAAAACAGTCAGGATCTAGTAAGGAGAAAGGTTATGCAATTTTTGCTTCTAAGACAGCTAAAAATAAAGCTAAATCTCTTTGTGCTTCTACAAGTCTTGGATCAGGGAGATAGCTTCTAGATTTTGGAGCTTCTCATCATATGGCTTCTACACAATCTATGTTCTCTTCTTTTGAGCCTTGTGTTATGCCACCTATTTTGATGGGAAACAATACTTACATGAATGTAATTGGGAGGGGATTTGTTAATATTGGGGATGACACTTTCAATGATGTTTTGTGTGTACCTCATTTTTCAAACAAGCTTCTTTCTATTTATCAGATCACCCACGGTGGAGCAGGGAAGATCATGGAATTCACACCCAATTTAGTTATCATCAGAGACTTGGAGAGAAAAGAGATAATTGCTATTGGGATGGTTTATCATGCATATTGGTTGTACACCTTTTCAGATTTTGCACTTGATGATGATTCTGATCCTTTGGCTGTTGATCACACTCCTAGTGTGAACTTTGATTTTGAGGAGAATTTTGGTTACTTGAACTTAGGTATTCTCACATCTGATCTAGTTCTTGAACCTTGTATTTCTCCTCCTCCTCCTACTTCTTCTGAGATTTGCATTGTAGTGACATAGAAGGTTCACATTGGTTTTCTTGATTCAGTTCCTTGGGACATATTCCTACCAGACATTTCATCCTTTTTTGAAGAGTCCCAAATTTTGGATTTTGGAGATACTATTGATTGTATTCATCTTATCTTTGATGGATTTGATTCTCCTTTAGATGCTTTGAGGATAAATTCAGACCCTCATGTCCTTTCTCTACCTACATCAACTTCTACAGTGACATATTTTGTAGATATTCATGAATCTTATTCAACTCAAACATCATTTATGTTGACATCTTATGCAGAAGTACTTGATTGTCAATAGTCTAGTTGTCTTACCTATGGTGAGCACCATACATCCATGGTAATTATACCTGAATCTTCTATGGTACCTGATTCATCATATCAACATTTGAAATAGTTTGGTATTGATTCATATATTCTTGAGCAACATTTGGAGGAGGCATCCTTGTCTTCAGAGGAGATATCTGCATCTTTGGATCCTATTCTACTTTAGTTTCTACTTGTTTCTAGATTGTCAGTTTCATTAGTTAGGTATGGGACTCCTAATTTGGTTGACATCTTTCAGCATCGACATGGAGACACATGATCAGTTTTCAGAGATTTCATATATTTTGATCTTTCTTCCCTTATATTCCTTTCAAGAATGGGAAGACCTTTTGCATACACCTTTGGTTTTATTTTTTTCCTAACTGGAGGAATGTTGTTTGATGATCGTGGACCATATTATACATCCAGTTTTGAGCATTGACCATTGGCATAATTGACTACTTGGGAGGAGGCTACTTAGTCTCTATTCTCCTCTCTATTCTAGAGGGGGCTTTTTTCTGACATGGGATTATTTCTTGTGTGGAGGAACTTATTTTCTTTTCTCTCTTTTGGGGAGAAGTTTTGTCCTACTGGGTTTTCTCCTTTACCCCATTTGTGAGAGATTTTGTTTGTACATGGGTGCCTAACATGGCCTTGTAGTCAGGACACATCTTTGCATCTTTTTACCCACCTAAGCTATGCTTAGCGGGGGTGTTAGTGTAAGTGTTTTATTTTCCTTATGTTAGGGAATATTTGTTTTTCCTACACATATTATTAATCTTTCTTAGGTTATATAAAACATGGTTAATATGAGGAAATGTGGCACAATCCATTAGCTACATGTGTCGATCTTACCCACCTTTGGGTAGTTGAGCCTCACACACTCTTTTGGACTTATTTTCCACCTCGCATACCATTTGTTTGTCTTATCTACGTAGGTGTAACTATGTAATCTGGTATTTACCAAGTAGGTATAACTCCCACCTATTTTGGGATGTTGGGATTTATTACTTTTCTTAACTTTATTTGCCTTTATTTTACTATATAAACAACACTTCCCTTTTTGTTTTGCTATTGAAGAAGTTCAGTGCAAGGGAATGTTGATTTCATTCATCTTTGGGTTTCTTTCTTTCTTTCCTTCAGTCATTTTGATTTTGGGTGGCTTTATAGACAAATCTAACAGTTGGAAAATCCTCCAAGATTAGCAAGTTGTTCATTCTATGTTTCAAGAAGTATTGAGAAAGATTAGGAAAGAATCATTCAAGTTCAGTAAGGGTAAATGCTAAGAGCTTATAGTAGATTTGTGAAGAAAAGAATTTCAATCAATGTATAATGATCATGCAACTATAAGCAAGGGACACCACTACATTAACTTGGCCAGATCAAATGAACTTGCTTGACCACTTGCCTTCCAGCTGCTAATACTCTAGTTTTCCATTCCACGTTGGCAAGGAAACAAAATTTGCACTACAAAGGGTTAGACTGCTAGATGGGAGTAGATCAGGGGGTAGAAAGGGTTCTACTTGAAGGAAGAAGAAGGGCACATAGTACCATATGACTTTAGAGACCTAGACCTCATGTATAATACATGACCATAATTGTTTGAGGACAAGAAAGATCTTAAGCTAGGGGTTGTGATGAGTGTCACAATTGTCTCTTTTAATCTCCATCTTTCCTGTTTTAGAAGTCATATTTCTACATACATTTCCATCTTTTAAGCAAAAAATCTAATTAATATTTGGACAAGATACTATGTTATTTGTATTATATTTTAATAGATGTTTGGGTGGGTGCAAAAAGTTGGGGGGCCAAAAAGTGGCCAAATGTTTTTTTTTTAATTTATAAGCAATAACACGAACGCGTTATGTTTTAGTATAAAAAAAGCAATTTTTTGGTCATTCTTGTAAATTGTTTTCCTACAAACCCATGACCTGCAAACAGGGGAGAGTGCGCTCACATTATTGGAGGCCATATTGTCACCAATTCGTCATCAAAATTCTGCCACAACGTCGAGGATGCCAAAGGAGTAAGTTCTATTTGTTTTTTTTGTGTGGATTTGTTACTAAATAGGTATATTTAAGTGGTTTTTTTATGTAAATTTATTTAATTTACAGGAATTGATAATGCACCTCCTCCTCCTCCTCAAAATCCTCAAAATCCTCCATCACTTGAATAGAAAATACATGTTGAAGAACAACCCCAACAACAAACACCTCCATTCATTCCTCAATGTGCCCCTGGAACACACGAAAATTTAATGGGGCAAATTAAAAATAATGAAAAACAAATTGAGGACATAATTGCAAGGTTGAAAGATCCTGCAACTTCAACCTCACATAGAGTTGTTCTTGCTCAATATCTTGAATCCATGTTATCAAATGTAGATTGAATTAGCAAGCAAATCTCTAGTTGGTCAGATAAGAGGAGAGAGTTTAGAGAGTTCTATACAGATAAGTTATCCTATGAACAAGTCAAAAATGAAAAATTACAAAATTTGACTTGTGTTCCCTTTTCATAGACCCATGAACACATCATCCTCTACCCCTTATATGCAATAGGTTCCCTATCCATTGGTGTAACAACCAAGTGATAAAGGAACATTTTGGGCAGAGGTGGTGGATAGTTTTTGACCATCATCATGCAACAATAATGAGGTCACGCAATACTTTTTGAGGAAAGTCTATTGCGAGTTTGTCCTCAATAAATTGTTGAACTATTTTAATATGCGAGACTTCCAGGGTAGAGGTGGGGGGTTAGCATAGGATAGAATAGGGGCACAGTTAACCTACAACAGCCACTGAGATGAGCACTCGCCAGACTAGCCCATGAGGACATGTCTATCCCTTCTATTATGAAGGAAAGTGCTGAGGTTGAGACACTACATGCCATTAGTTCCTTGACCTAGAGCATCATAGAGCATGCCAGTCTGCATCACAACATGAGCCGAGAGAGACTTTGAGAAGTAGGGTTCCACCCCATACTTGTCAGGCTTGCGGGTTAGTTTGTGGTTATGACCCCACCGATAGTTAGGATGCAAGTTCACAAGCTACATTTGCAGCTGAGCAGATGGTGATGATACATGCCCTTCTGAGTGAGACTTTCAACCTTGATACTTAGGTAAATGTTAGCAAGTTCATTGAATTTAATTTATTAAATTTTATTTTTGAAATGCAAGATTAACTAATTTAGTTTAATTATTTTAATGAAATTTTAGGGTCATAGCATTCATTCAATTTTTAGTGGTTCTCCACCTCCATATTACACTATAACATGTACTGCCAAGGTACGTAACTAGTAAACAATTATAAATATTACATGTGAATAGCATTGTTATATGAATGGTATTCTAATATCTGATTTTGGATGTTGAATAGGTTAATCTTGGAGATTTCATGGCAACACCTCCCAGTGGAGGTGGAGTTCAAAGCTTCGCTTAGGTAATAAAATAAATAGTTTAACTAATGAATTGTACTTAGTATATTTTTGTAGTTTATATTCATATCGTTGATTACATTGCATTGCACATCTTTCAAACTCAAAGCATTAATACACATTGCATAACTAATAACTAGATGTTGATAGATGACAAAATTTCAATTACAATATAGTTTTTAAAAAAACATGCCTCAAAGAAATGTGGTCTCATAGAATGCCATGACCAGCAAATGCATAGACAAGGATATCACCATGAGACCACATTTCTTTGAGGCATCTTTTCAAACATCTCACTACCTTGTCTATGCTACATATTTTCTATACATGTCTACCAATGCTTGTTGATCCCCTCCACACTATTCTTTGACAAATTCTCTATAATAAACTCATCCAATTACCACCAATTAGACCACTTGAAACAAATCTTCCACTTTTAAAGACATGATCCCAAAGGTTTTTTCTAGTATCACCATGCCCCAGCACATGACACCAGAGAGGGGTATGAGCCTATGACATCTTATATAGCATATGATTGACTCCAACATCATCTAGGTTTTAGGTATTAATTATGAGGGCAACAAGTCACCCCTAACCAAAATCTTCAAATCTACACTAACCCATTCCTTGCAAACTATGCCAATCCTATTGCTTTAATTTCTTTTGTTCCTACTTTTGATCCTACATCTAACCCACCTAAGTCTAATGAGGATCCTTCCTTTATTACTACTATATTATTTGAGATGATAGGCACATTAGATTTCCAACCTTATAATTTCATTGTTGAACCCACTCCTACAACTACCATGACCTTCTTGCTTGACAATGTGCCTACTAATTATTATAATGATCCTTTGTAGATTGTGGCACAAGTACACTATAAAATGATAGTTGAATCAAGATGGATCTTTTGATCCTTATTAATGCAGTTACAAAGGAACACTTATACATTAGTAGGTTGCAAAGAGATTCTTATCCCACTTAGATATCTCCTAGTGTACACATAATGACACTTCTATACCTACTTTTGGCTCCCTCACCCTACTAATCTAAGTAGGACCTAACTGCCTAGATGTCTCATGTCATATCATCCTCACCTCAGACCACTATCTATTCTCTTAGGTCATCCTTGGCTCATTCAAATGTGGTTTGTCCCTGAACTATCATCCACTAGTGCCTTAAATTCCTCATGAAGGTCATGTCTTCACCTTTTCTAATAGCCCATACTAACAAGTTGTTACCTTAAGACACTTCTCCTTAGATTATTTTTTGTCAACCCCTTTTGGTCTACCTCAACCTCATACCAATTCCCTCTTTCACCTTTACCTATCCT
This sequence comes from Cunninghamia lanceolata, assembly GCA_027924645.1. Taxonomy (NCBI): domain Eukaryota; kingdom Viridiplantae; phylum Streptophyta; class Pinopsida; order Cupressales; family Cupressaceae; genus Cunninghamia; species Cunninghamia lanceolata. Next base: position 16,316,906 of record BSBN01000012.1, on the reverse strand, counting down.
ATGCCTCTAAACGCATTGCTCCCCCCCACCCCACAACCTCTTTCTATTACTTCACCTACTCCACTAGCTATGCCCCTATCTTCCCCACCATATATCCACCTATTACTATTTCACCTTCCTCATTGACTTCTATCTCCCCTCTAACACCCCTCCAAGATAAAGTAAAAGAAAAAATGTAGGACATTTCCCCATCCACTTGTAAAAGTAGGCCTAAGAAACTTCCCCAATGCTACACCTAACCTACTAACCAACCCATATCTACCCTACCTATTTTCTAATCTACCCCTACCAGACATTCTAGACCCAGTTTGCTTTTAACCCATCCCCTAACAAATCTCAATACAAAGAAAATGATAAGAAATTTTTAAAATAAGGTTTTTCTTGTCCTATCTTTCCTCCGTCCTATTATCCCACAAACTCTTTATATTCCTCATTCCTGTAAACCCTGTTGCAAGTATGAGGTGATCCAGTGTTGTCATTGATGTCAACATACTCATATTGCATTGGCAAGAAGGATTTGATGAGCTATATGCTGAGGATATTGAGAAAATTAGCCTCAGTCAGGAACAGTGAAGAACAGTGATGAGAAGAAGGCAAATGTGTTGTATAGGTTGAGAACCGGAGGATGCGGATTAAAGGGTTTGAAGATATGAGTCTTGAGATGCTTCAATTACGATTTCAGAGGTCCGCATGAAGATCTGAAGAAGTTGTGGCTGCCGGTGTAGAACCAGTCCCGGCAAGTGCTTAGAGGTGACAGAGGATCACAGAAAGGTCCGGTGAGGTCCGGAATTGTACAATCCCAATCTGCGGATTGGCAAGAGTGTTTGAGATGTCCTCGTGATGTGCCATCTCGAGTTGTGTATGATTTGGAGGTCCGGAAATACTTCTTGCATTATAACAGTAGCAACAGACAGTGTTCTTGGAGTTCTGGATAAGGAGGATAAGAGATTTCAGTAAGAAAATGAAATGCGGACGTACCTGGTCATTCAGGCAAGCTTGTGAAGGTTCTTAGATCATGTTCAGGTTGTGTTGTTGGTCCGCATTGATTTGTGTATGATTTGGAGGTCCGGAAGTATCTCTTGCATTATGACAATGGTGACAGACTGTGTTCTTGAAGTTCCGGATGAGGAAGACAAGAGATTCAAGTAGGTAAAGGAAGTGCGGATGTATCCGGTCTTTCAGGCAGGCCTGTGAAGGTTCTTGGATCATGTTGAGGTTATGCTGTCGGTCCGCACTGATAGTAGAACCCGGAATTGAAGATATTCTTCCGGATGAAGTTCTTGCTCTGTTTAGCCGACCGGATGAGTTGTTCATCCTACGAATGTTCTTGTGGTGGCCGACCGGATGTGTTATTCATCTTGCGGATGTTCCTATGGTTGTTTGCCGACTTAGATGTTTGTTCCTAAGTTGATGTCTTGTATAAATAACGGTTTGAGAGTTCATTTCAGAGTGTGTGGTGTGTGGATGAGTGTGGCATAGCGAAGAGAAGTGCGAAAGGCAGAGCAGAGGTTTTTGGGCTTAATTGGAACTGATCCGGACATGGTAGAGATGTCATTCTCCAGTTCAAGACTGTGATTTTTATCACTTTGTAGACAGTGTGTCTCCTTGTAGGCAGTGGGCCTCTTTGTGAGCAGTGTGCTCGGGCAGTGAGCCCTTATTGGCATGTGCCATTCATTTTTCTTTATTCTTCTAACAGAGAATAATTCTTGGGTTAATCACCCCGTGGTTTTTCCCTTAACCGGGTTTTCCACGTCAAAATCTTGGTGTTCAATGTGTTAATACTTATCTGCTCTTGTGTTTATGTATTATGCTTTCTTGGATGATTATTTGATATGCTGCTAACTAACAACAAAAGATCAAGTGTTTGAAATAACAAGAAGTTTTATACAACTGATTCACCCCCCCCCCCTCTCAGTTGTATGCCCTAGATCCAACAATTGGTATCAGAGCCAAGTTCCTCTGACAGGAGCTTAACCGCTTGAGGAGATCCAGGATGTCGTCATACAAGAAGGATAGTCCGAAGTTCGATGGAACCAATTTCACTCTCTGGAAAGGTCGCATGAAGTGTCACTTGGAATGTATGGGAAAAGCATACTTGGATATGGTTTCAAAACCATATGTACCTCCACAAGGTGGTCCGACAACTCTGAATGAAATCACAGAAGCTGAAAACAATCTGCGGACCAAGGAAGCTCTTCTAAGCGCATTGAATGACTCAGATCTCTCGAATGTTATTGACCTACCAACTGCATATGAGATCCTGACTAAGCTGGAACTTCTGTATGAAGGAGATGAGTTTGTCAAAAGTGCAAGGTTACAAAGCCTGAAAGGGAAATTTGAAAGACTGAAAATGAGAGATGATGAAAACATCACTACCTTCATGCCAAGAGTAAATGAGCTGGTATGTGGAATCAGAAATGCTGGCGGAACTTTAGATGAAAATGAGATTGTCTGCAAAATCCTAAGATCCCTTCCTGCTGCTTACAAAATCAAAGTTGCTGCCATTGATGAATTCAGAGCCCACACAACTGTCACAAGAGAACAACTGGCTGGCAAACTAGCTGCATTTGAAATGACCGAGTTTGGAGATGATCCTCCCAAGACTGAATCTGCTTTCAAAGCCAGTACCTATGTGAAAGGCAAACAGAGATTTGATCCGGGTGAAAACTCATCAAGAAAAATGTCATGGTATGATCAAGCAAGAAGAGACATGGAAGAAGAAGAAGCAGAAACAGCTCAACTTGAAGCCCTCATTGCAAAGAGACTGCCAAGAGGATCCGGTAAGTATGAAGGAAAACTACCCTTTAAGTGTTTCAACTGCAATAAGATTGGTCATTTTGCCTCAAGATGTCCGGAAAGATCTGCAAGATCTAATACTCACAGACAAAGGTTTCAAAAGAATTGCTATTATGTTCATGAAGAAGATGACAATGAAGGAGTAACAGATGATGAATCAGAACTAGGAAGCAAATCCGGAAATGAGTGGGTGTTTATAGCCATCAAGGAAGAAGATTCAATACTCTCTGAATCTGTCAATCACAAAGTTGTTGAAAAAGCCTTGGCTGCTCAAGTGGAAGAAAAGGATGATTGGGTCATTGACAGTGGATGTTCTCACCATATGACTGGTGACAAAAATAAGTTCTTGGATTTGGAAAGATATGAAGGAGGAATGGTAAAGTTTGGTGACAATTCTGCTGGCAGAATCAGAGGTAGGGGAACTATTTCCTTTGATGGTAAAAGCAAAACAGGAAATGTACTGTATGTTGAAGGATTAAAGCATAATCTTCTCAGTGTTGGTCAGTTAGTGGACAAAGGCTATGATCTCCGGTTCAAGAATGGAAAATGCAGAATCTTTACAAGCTCTGGAACTGAAATTGCATCTGGTACTCAAACAAAAGGTAATATCTTTCATCTGGTTGGTTCAAATAAAAGTTGTTTGTTTGTTCAAATTGATCAGAGTTGGTTATGGCATAGAAGAATGTGTCATGTAAATTTTGATAACATCATCAAGATAAGCAATACTCAGGCTGTAAGAGATCTTCCAAAATTGATGAAACCTACAAATAGTTTGTGCAAAGAATGCCAGCTAGGTAAACAAAGCAGAGTCTCTTTCAAAAGCAAAGATCAGTCTTCTACCGGATTGCTGGAATTAGTACATACTGATCTATGTGGTCCAACAAGAATCAAGAGTCTGCAGGGTGATAGATATTTCATGTTGTTGATTGATGATCATTCCCGGATGATGTGGGTTACCTTTCTAAAAGAAAAGTCAGAAGCTTTTGAGAAGTTCAAAACCTTCAAAGCTATGGTGGAGAATCAAACCGGATTGAGACTAAAGTGTCTAAGGTCTGATAGAGGTGGTGAATTTACATCTGGTGAATTCATTGACTTTTGTGAGAAACAGGGTATAAGGAGACAGTTGTCTGCTCCTAAGACTCCACAGCAGAATGGAGTAGTTGAGAGAAAGAACCGGACCATCCAGGAAGCTGCCCGGACAATGATGTTGGAAGCAAATGTTCCTCAAATGTTTTGGAAGGAAGCTATCAGCACAGCAGTCTACACTCTCAATCGAGTTCAAATCAGAAACAACACCGGTAAGACCCCCTATGAACTCTGGTTTGGCATCACTCCTACTGTGAAATATTTCAGAGTATTTGGTAGCAGGTGTTACAATAAGAGATTGAGGAAGATGATAGAAAGCACCAATGTGAAAGTTGATGAAGGAATTGAGAAGCCTTCAAGATTTTATGAGATTGATGAAGATGACCAAGAGAGTGTTCAAGGACCTCAATCCTCTCCGGTGAGACAGAGTCAGCCTGATCCGGTAAATCAGGAAGAAGAGATAGGTTTGAATGAGCCTGATCAAGAAGCAGCAGTGCAGGATACTCCCAGAATTCCAAGGAATGTAAAACTGAACCACTCTGAAGATCAAATCATAGGTGACAAAAGCAAAGGTGTACAAACTAGAAGGAATGTTGCTCAAAATCAGGATGAATGTTGTCTGATTTCAAAGATTGAACCCAAATCAATAAATGAAGCCTGCAAAGATGAAAACTGGACCAAAGCAATGGAAGATGAATTGATGCAAATTGAGAAAAATCATACTTGGGATCTTGTTCCCAGACCTAGAGACAGGAATGTAATTGGAACCAAGTGGGTCTTCCGGAACAAACTAAATGAAGCTGGTGAAGTAATCAGAAACAAAGCTAGATTGGTCTGCAAAGGCTACTCTCAAATAGAAGGAATTGACTTTGAAGAGACTTTTGCTCCGGTGGCAAGAATTGAAGCAGTCAGATTACTTCTTGCATTTGCTGCCTTCAAAGACTTCAAGGTATATCAGATGGATGTCAAGTCTGCCTTCCTAAATGGTGATCTGGAAGAAGAAGTCTACATTGAACAACCGGATGGTTTTCAATTGTCTGACAATGATGATATGGTCTGCAAATTGAAGAAAGCTTTGTATGGATTGAAGCAAGCCCCAAGAGCATGGTATGAAAGGTTGGATAAGCATCTTGTGCAGATTGGATTCAACAAAGGTACTGCTGACAGTAACTTATATTTCAAAATTGATCATGAAAATATTTTAATTGTTGAAGTATTTGTGGATGATATCATTTTTGGAGGAAGAGATAGTATGTGCAAAACTTTTGCAAATCAGATGAAAAGTGAGTTTGAAATGTCTATGCTTGGTGAAATGAATTTCTTCTTGGGTCTGCAAATTACTCAAACAAAAGAAGGGATCTTCATTTCTCAGACCAAATATGTGAAAGAATTGTTAAAGAAATTTGGTATGGAAGACTCAAAATCTATGAACACTCCTATGGCAACCGGATGTAAGTTAAGCAAAGATGATGACTCTCCAAAGGCAGATCAGACAAAGTATAGATCAATGATTGGTGGATTGTTGTACCTCACTCAAACTAGACCAGATATAATGCAGGCTGTTGGTCTTGTGGCAAGATTCCAGGCTGATCCTAGAGAATCTCATGTTATGGCAATCAAAAGAATTTTTAGGTACTTGAAAGGAACAGTGGAGTATGGTCTATGGTACCCTAGAGATCCGGACTTCTCTCTTCATGCCTACACAGATGCAGATTGGGCAGGAGATGTGGATGACAGGAAGAGCACTAGTGGTGGAGCATTCTTTTTGGGGAAGAGATTGGTTTCTTGGCTAAGCAAGAAACAAGATGCAATATCTCTGTCTACAACTGAAGCAGAATACATTGCAGCAGCAGGTAGTTGCACTCAAATCTTATGGATGAAGCAGATGCTAAGAGACATCAAAATTGAATATGAGGAGCCTATCACAATTTTCTGTGATAATTCAAGTGCAATTAATATCTCCAAGAATCCGGTATTGCATTCTAAGACTAAGCACATATCTATCAAATTTCACTTTTTGAGAGAACAAGTAAACAAGGAAGAAGTCAGATTGGAGTATGTTCCCTCCAAGGATCAGATTGCAGATATCTTTACAAAACCTCTTCCCAAGGACTCTTTTGAATATCTCCGGGAGAAGTTAGGGGTCATGGCCCCTCCGGTGATGAACTAAGATGCACTAATGTGCATCAGTCCGGTGGATATCACAGTCATATCTTGTGATCCGGATTGATGATGGGGAGCTGCTACTCAGGGGGAGCAGCTGGTATGATTCTGATGTATTAGAATTGCAAGTATGAGCCCTTTGCCATTGATGTCAAAGGGGGAGAGAAGACATGTGAAAAACAAGTGGTTGATGATCAAAGGGGGAGCAGTAAAGGAAGAGAAGACATGTGAAAAGTTGTTGTTGATAGGGGGAGCTGTGACAGAAAGGAGAAGTTCTTGTCTTGATGGTTTTTCACATCATATGTTGCCATCAATGACAAAGGGGGAGATTGTTGCAAGTATGAGGTGATCCAGTGTTGTCATTGATGTCAACATACTCATATTGCATTGGCAAGAAGGATTTGATGAGCTATATGCTGAGGATATTGAGAAAATTAGCCTCAGTCAGGAACAGTGAAGAACAGTGATGAGAAGAAGGTAAATGTGTTGTATAGGTTGAGAACCGGAGGATGCGGATTAAAGGGTTTGAAGATATGAGTCTTGAGATGCTTCAATTACGATTTCAGAGGTCCGCATGAAGATCTGAAGAAGTTGTGGCTGCCGGTGTAGAACCAGTCCCGGCAAGTGCTTAGAGGTGACAGAGGATCACAGAAAGGTCCGGTGAGGTCCGGAATTGTACAATCCCAATCTGCGGATTGGCAAGAGTGTTTGAGATGTCCTCGTGATGTGCCATCTCGAGTTGTGTATGATTTGGAGGTCCGGAAATACTTCTTGCATTATAACAGTAGCAACAGACAGTGTTCTTGGAGTTCCGGATAAGGAGGATAAGAGATTTCAGTAAGAAAATGAAATGCGGACGTACCTGGTCATTCAGGCAAGCTTGTGAAGGTTCTTAGATCATGTTCAGGTTGTGTTGTTGGTCCGCATTGATTTGTGTATGATTTGGAGGTCCGGAAGTATCTCTTGCATTATGACAATGGTGACAGACTGTGTTCTTGAAGTTCCGGATGAGGAAGACAAGAGATTCAAGTAGGTAAAGGAAGTGCGGATGTATCCGGTCTTTCAGGCAGGCCTGTGAAGGTTCTTGGATCATGTTGAGGTTATGCTATCGGTCCGCACTGATAGTAGAACCCAGAATTGAAGATATTCTTCCGGATGAAGTTCTTGCTCTGTTTAGCCGACCGGATGAGTTGTTCATCCTACGAATGTTCTTGTGGTGGCCGACCGGATGTGTTATTCATCTTGCGGATGTTCCTATGGTTGTTTGCCGACTTAGATGTTTGTTCCTAAGTTGATGTCTTGTATAAATAACGGTTTGAGAGTTCATTTCAGAGTGTGTGGTGTGTGGATGAGTGTGGCATAGCGAAGAGAAGTGCGAAAGGCAGAGCAGAGGTTTTTGGGCTTAATTGGAACTGATCCGGACATGGTAGAGATGTCATTCTCCAGTTCAAGACTGTGATTTTTATCACTTTGTAGACAGTGTGTCTCCTTGTAGGCAGTGGGCCTCTTTGTGAGCAGTGTGCTCGGGCAGTGAGCCCTTATTGGCATGTGCCATTCATTTTTCTTTATTCTTCTAACAGAGAATAATTCTTGGGTTAATCACCCCGTGGTTTTTCCCTTAACCGGGTTTTCCACGTCAAAATCTTGGTGTTCAATGTGTTAATACTTATCTGCTCTTGTGTTTATGTATTATGCTTTCTTGGATGATTATTTGATATGCTGCTAACTAACAACAAAAGATCAAGTGTTTGAAATAACAAGAAGTTTTATACAACTGATTCACCCCCCCCCTCTCAGTTGTATGCCCTAGATCCAACAAACCCATAAACTTACCTAATGTCTATGTGATTTCTAGTGCCATTCTTGTATCCCTTGTTGATACAGGAGCATCCCTAGTTCAAGAGCAATCTTGCATCAACCAAAAATATTTGCATTTCAGTTTGTTTGCATTTCAGTTCTTTCATTTTCCAATTCAGTTTAGGCAGTTCAGTCAGAAACAGTTTCAGCTTGTGGTCTAGTTTTGGCATTTCACATCTTATGGATCTGGACTTAGCATCTACATTCATTCATCTACATCATATCAAGAATTCAGAACATTTGGATAAGCCATCGGAAAGTTATTGCTATCAGAAGATCAACTATTTTCTCAGAGCAGAGCATTCTAACAGTTCCTGATAATCAGCTAAAGGAGAAGGCTTGCAGATCATTCCTTGACTTTGGATCCTAATGACACATCATTTAATGATCCTTGGTTCATAGCCAACCTTCCCCAGAAGTTTGTACATTGTTCCATTCATTTGAGAAAGTGTTCTGTGCATTTAGGTCTGACCTATCTATGAACATGTTATAGCTCTTCATTGGAGTTTCTAACCTTCCTTGGCTGATGCGAAGGAATCTATTGGTCCGGAAAGGATATATATATTGATGTAATAGATGTTTAGGAAAGTAGTTATCAATTTCTCATGATTTAGAAGATAGATAGTTGGCTCCTTCGCAAGAGGGCTTCAAAGCTTTATCTTACACATGTATGTAATCAAGCCTTTGAGCCCATATTGGAAGCCCACATGTTGCCATCCAGATTGTATTTGAATTCTATGATATACTAAATGACTGAATCTGAATTTGTTCCATTTCTTTGAGTTTTTTCTATTGTGTTTACTCTTGCTACATGGTCTGGATAGTTCATTCTGTGAACCCTCTTACCGTGACTGCACCAAATGGTATTAGAGCAAAAGTTTGATTCTTTGGAGTGAATTAGCGAAAGGATTCTGTAAGATCTTGTTGTGAGTAGATCACCGATCTGAGGTAGGTTACTTCTGCACAACCGATCGTTGATTGAGAGGTAGTTGTCTCTTGTAGCTTGATCATCGAACTGAGGTAGTTTGCACTTGATCCTAGGAAGATGCTGTTGCAAAGAGTTCCTCCTGTTGGTACAATGGCTAAAATAATGGATGAGATGATGGAATTAATGAGAATGATGCAAATTCATTTGGATGCTATTGAGGAAGATAGGTGAAGAGGATTGACGCTGAGGCCTAATGTTGAAAGTGATGATGAAGAAGAATTTCAATCTGTTGAACACACTAGTGAAACCCTAGGAGGTGATAAAGAAGAAGAATTAGATCAGGTAAAGATGTTGTGAGCTATTTCAAAGATTAGAAAGAGACCTAGAATTGATGTGCCAAACTATACTGGTAACTTGAATCTGGAAGAGTTACTTGATTGGATAAATGACATGGATGAATACTCTGAATATGAAGAGGTTGAAGATCTGGAGAAGGTGAAATTTGCAAAGACAAAGTTGAAAGGGCATGCTGCTATATGATGGAAAGAAGTTTAGTTGGAAAGAAATAGAAGAGGGAAAGAGAAGATTACAAAGTGGGACCAGATGGTGACAAAGTTGAAGAATCAGTTTATACCTGCTGACTATGAGCTGGAAATGTTAAAGAGATTGCAAAACCTAAGACAGAAGAAGAAACATGTGAAGGAGTACACTAAAGAATTTCATAATATGATCATAAGGATAGGACATAGTGAATCAAGCAAGGAGAAAGTGGTTAGATACATCAATGGACTGAGAATGAACATTCAAGAAGAACTAAGCTTGGTAAGGATGACATCTTTAGAAGAAGCATATCAATTTGCCCTAAAAGTTGAAGAGAAGCTGAATAAGAAGCATGATCAAAGACAGAAAGGTAGTGGAGGTAAATTTCAGAGAGGAAGATCATTTTCTAGATATGACAGATCATTTGTGGAGCAGACCAAGTTTGACAACCCGTTGAAGAAGGATGACAAAGATAATATTGCTTACCAGAGAGATGACATAAATTTTTATCAGAAAGGAAACCCTAGTGCATACGAGAATGAAGGATACATAAGAGAAGGTAGAGGATTTGATAAGAGGACATTTAGGGGTACTCGTTTTAAGTGTGGAGGTGAAGGACATAGAGCATTTGAGTGTAATCAAGGTAGTACAAGCAAGAAGACAGAGAACAGTGGAAGAGTAGCCTATGTTGAAGAAGAACCTATTGAATCACCTTGTTTAGTTGGCAATCCAGAGAAAGGAGAATCATTGGTGATGAGGAGAACACTATTTCAAATAGAGGCAAATGAGGAACCATCACAAAGGAAAAATCTATTCAGAACTAGATGCAAATCAGGAGGTAAGTGTTGTAAAGTTGTAATTGATAGTGGTAGTTCAAATAACATAGTTTCAAAGGAGATGGTGACTAATCTGAAGTTGGAAAGATTGAAACACCCTAAGCCTTATCAGATAGCATGGATTCAGGATGATCATAAGGTATTGGTGAGTGAGCAATGTTTGGTGAAATTTCTTATTGGATCTTATCATGACAAAGTCTTGTGTGATATTATGCCTATGGATGTTTGTCATAGCTTGTTGGGTAGACCTTGGTAGTATGATAGAAAAGCTATGCATGATGGGAGAAAGAATATATATACTATAACAACAAATCGAAAGAGAATTACCTTGATTCCTTTGGTGGATGATCCTAAGAGTGAAGTATGTGGGAATGCTAGAATCTGTTTGGTAGATGGAAGGAAAATTTTGGATGGTTTGAGACATGAGAATATGTGTTATGCCTTGATTCCTAAGAAGCTTGAAGCATTGAAGAAAGAAATTGGAAAATCACAACTGGTAGAGATAAGAGAGTTGCTGACAGAATATGAAGACATCATATCAGATAATATGCCTAAAGGATTACCACCTATAAGGAGTATCAGTCATCACATGGATCTTATACTAGGAGAAAGTTTACCTAACAAAGCAGCACATAGGATGACATCGGAAGAGAATGAAGAATTGAATAGACAGATACAAGATTTGTTGAGGAAAAGTTTGATCAGAGAAAGTCTGAGTCTTGTGCAGTACCTACAATTTTGGCACCTAAGAAGGATGGAGAATGGAGAATGTGTACTAATTCTAGAGCAATAAACAAGATCATAGTTAAGTATAGATTACATTTACCTAGGATGGATGATATCATGGATTGTTTGAGTAGAGCAAGATATTTCTCAAAGATAGATTTGAAGAGTGGATACCATCAGATCAAAATCAGAGAAGGAGATGAATGGAAGACTACTTTTAAGACAAATGAAGGATTGTATGAGTGGTTAGTGATGCCTTTTGGATTGACAAATGCACCAAGTACTTTAATGAGATTGATGATTGAAGTTATGAAGAAATTCTTGGGTAAGTTTGTGATTGTGTATTTGGATGATATTCTGATTTTCAATAAGACAAAAGAAGAACATTTGTGACATCTTAGACAAGTTTTGCAGAGGTTGAGAGAAGAGAAATTGTTGATAAACATCAAGAAGTGTAGTTTCATGAAAGAAGAGTTGGTCTATTTATGATTTGTGATTTCTGCGGAAGGATTGAAGATGGACCCTGAGAAAGTGAAAGCAATTGTTGAATGGTCTACACCAGAGAGCATTGGAGAGGTTAGATCATTTCATGGATTGGCTAGTTTCTACCAGAAGTTCATCAGAAATTTCAGCTCAGTTTGTAACCCTATGATAGAGACAATGAGAGGTGGCAGAAAAGATTTCAAGTGAACATCTCGAGTAGACAAAAGTTTTGAACTGTTGAAGCAAAAAGTGACAGAGCAACCTATTTTGGCATTACTGGATTTCAATAAGGTATTTCAAGTTGATTGTAATGCAAGTAGAAATGTAATTGGAGTAGTGTTAAGTCAAGAAGGTAGACCTGTAGCATATTTCAGTGAGAAATTGAATGATGTAAGAAGAAAATATTCAGTTTATGATCAAGATTTCTATGCCATAATTCAAGACTTGAAGAAGTGGAGACATCACTTGTTGCCTAAGGAGTTTGTGTTGTATACAAATCATCAAGCTTTACAATATTTGAGTAGTCAAGGTAAGTTGAATCAGAGACATATGAGATGGGTAGAGTTCATGTAGAGTTATACCTTTGTGTTGAAACATAGAAGTGGAAAATCAAATAAAGTTGTTGATTCCTTGAGTAGAAGAAGAAACTTGTTGACAAAAATGAGAGTTGAAGTGTTGCATTTTGATGAATTAAAGAACATGTATGAGGGATACACTGATTTTGTAGAACCTTGGAAAGCATGTAAAGAATCTATTGTGATAGATAGGAGTAAGTGGTTAGATTATTTTATTCAAGAAGATGTATTGTTGAAAGTAAGTCAGTTGTGCATACCTAGAAGTTCAATGAGGGATAATTTGATCAAGGAAAAGCATAGTGGTGGACTAGCAGGACACTTTGGCATTGATAAGACAGTGGCTTTGGTGACTGAAAATTACTTTTGGCCTCAGATACATAAGGATGTTTAGAGAGTTGTGCAAAGTTGTAGAGATTGTCAAGTTGCAAAAGGGAGTAGTCAAAACACTAGATTGTATAAACCTTTGACAATACCGGAGAAACCTTGGGAAGATATAAGCATGGATTTTGTAATGGGATTACCTAAGACACAGAGAGGACATGATTCAATATTTGTAGTGGTTGACAGATTTTTAAAGATGGCTCATTTCATACCTTGCAAGAAAACAACTGATGCAGTACATGTAGCTAACCTATTTTTCAAGGAGATTGTAAGATTGCACGGATTACCTAGGAGTATAGTTTCAAATAGAGACACAAAATTTGTTGGATACTTTTGGAAGACACTTTGGAAGAAGATGAAGATAGATTTGAAGTTTAGTTCAAATTTTCATCCACAAATAGAGGTAGTGAATAGGAGTTTGGGAAACTTGTTGAGATGTTTGGTTGGAGAGAAGACAAGAAGTTAGGACTTGATTCTTTCACAATCAGAGTTTGCTTATAATAATTCAGTAAATAGGAGTACCTGAAGAACACCTTTTGAGATTGTGACTAGAGTGAATCCTAGAGGAGTAACAAAATTGAGAGATATTAGTACAAAGGAAAAGAGAAATGCGGAAGCAGAAGAATTTGTAGACCACATGAAGACAGTACATAATCAGGTGAAGAAGCATTTGGAGGATATGAACAGCAAGTACAAAGAGAAGGCAGATGATGTTGGGAATTAAGGTGTCTCAACCTTGGTAATTCCTTACATTATTAATGTTTGTATTTATTATTTAATTACCTATGTTGTAAATATTTGTAAATTCTATATTGTCATATTGTGGGATGTGGCACGGTGATGTTTCAATCCTACATGGGGTATGACAATTTGTAATATTGTCCTCACATGAGGAGATAGGCATCCCACTTTGTGGTAGGAACATTTTGCCATGTGTCAGCATCTTCCATGTTGTGTAAGGGAATGTTTGACCGAAATGGTTATGACAGATTTATGACATGTAAGAGTCAGAAATAGAAGCATGTAAGACAGGTGAAAACATGTGTCATGAAGCATCTTTGAAAAAGGCATATTTGGGTACCCCAAGGTTGAATGTGAAATGTTGTAAGAGAATATGCTATTTATAGCCTGTGTATGACAGATTCTCTTACAGCTGTAAGTTGTAACTACTATGATAGATTCTATGACAGTTGTAAGTATTGTAAGAGCATCTGTCATAGCCCATTTTGGAAATAGGCGACCCCTTTTGGATGGGAACTATGGACAACTATCAGGGACATTCTACAATGTTGAACAAGTGTCCTTAGGCATGGATTTTGGGCCATGAGGCCAAGTTGGACGCCTATCCTAAGATAGGTCTAATATTGCCTTGTATTTGCTATATAAACAGGTGCTTGGAGAGGGAGTTGCATCACAGGTTTTACAGGTACTGTTATGCTACTGAATTGACTCTAGACACGAGTTTCAAAGACCATTGAAGCTTGCATTGCAAGTCTATTGTAAACATATTTCATATTTGTTAATACATTGTGCAAGTTTCTGAGTGTGGGATTTTTCACCTGATAAGGGTTTTCCCCATCGTAAATTTGTCTCTCTTCTTCTGTCTTCTTTCTGGTTCATGTGTATTAATGCAATATCTCGTTTATGTGTTATATATTGCTATAGTTGTAAGAATTAATTTGAATTTGCATAGCCCTCTCCTCATTAGATTAGTGTAGGAAGCGAATTCCGCACACCTAGCTTCCTTTCAGTTGGTATCAGAGCTTGATCACCTTTGGTCCTAGTTGTTGGGTAGGGGTTTTTTGAGCTAATATTAAGTTGAGTGGGAGTCTATATAGAGCATTCTAAATCTTATTGCAGTAGAGAGATGGCAAGCACATTCATAAGGATAGAGGTGGACAAATTCAATGGCACTAATTTTGAGCTGTGGAAGCTCAAGATGGAAGACATGCTTGTAGACCGAGACCTATGGGAAACTATATCTAGTGTAAAACTAGCTGCTATATCACAAGATGATTGGAATCTAAAGGATCGGAAGGCTAAGGGTCTCATGAGACTCTATGTAGCTGATTCTATCCTGTTAAATGTCCATGAGGAGAAGAGCACAAAAGACCTTTGGAAGAAGTTGGGTAGTGTTTATTAGGCCAAATCCCTGGTGAACAAACTTTTCTTGAGAAAGAAGTTGTATTCTCTTCAAATGGAGGAAGGAGGATCCATTGCTGAGCATATGAATGCTTTTAACATGCTCATCGCACAATTGATATTCGTTGATGTGAAGATGGAGGAGGAGGATCATTGCATGACCTTGCTTTGTTCTTTACCAGACTTATTGGATCACCTTATTATGGCCATTGGAAGCACCACATCCACATTTAAAATGGATGAAGTGGTATCTTTGTTGTTATCTGAAGAGATGTGGAGAAAGTCTTTTGAGGTAGTCAAAGAGGCTCTTGCGGTTCGTGAAAGACCCAAGGCCAAAGTGAAAAAGGACAAGAAAGCTGAGAAGGGTAGATCCAAATCACGTGGGAGATCCAAATCTCCTGGAAAGTCCAAGGCTCTTTGTTGGAACTATGGGAAAACTAGGCATTTTTGAAAGGAATGCAAGGAGGAGAAGAAAAAGAAGAAAAAAGGCCCTGATTCAGATTCTGACAAGTCACAAGAAGACGGTGATGCTTTCATTGTAGACCTGAAAACCCATGCATCTAATGATGTGTGGCTGATTGACTCTAGTGCATCATTCCACATGACCTTGCATCAAGATTGGTTTACCAAGTATGAGGAGTTCGATGGTGGAAAGGTGTATCTGGGTGATGACTCTCATCTGAAGATTATTGGTCGTGGAAGAGTCTCTATTTGATTCCCTGATGAACAAGTGAAGGGGATATCTGGGGTTATGCACATCCCAGGCTTAGCACAGAACCTACTTTCTGTAAGTATGTTGAATGATGCAGGTGTGTAGGTTGTCTTTTCGAAAGAAGGATGCAAGATAACTAGAAGAGCTATGGTGCTTCCTAAAGGTACTAGGAGAGGTACTTTGTTTCAACTGGAGGCATGCATTACACAATGCAATAGGTCTTCTAACTCAAAGAAGAGGGTAGCAGTCACTTCATCCCCACCATCTGAACGAGCAGTGAAGAAATCTATTGTATCTAGTCTTGATGGTTGTAATCGTGCATTGAAAGTTAAACTTCCTACTGAAAAGACAATGTTATGGCATAATAGATTTGGCCACATTGCCTGAAAAATAAGAACCTTGTTGAGGGGTTAGATGATTTTAATCTTGAGTTCAACTTTTGCGAACATTGCATATATGGAAAGCAAAACTATGTTCAGTTTTACTTGAGTTCTCATAAGTCTTCTGGTGTGTTGGACCTTATTCATTTTGATGTGTTTGGTCCTATTAATATTCCTTCATTATCAAAGTCTGTATATTTTGTATCTTTTATAGATGATTACAGTAGAAGGACATGGATTTATTTTCTCAGAAGCAAATCTGAAGTCTATAGCAAGTTTAAGGAGTTTTGGGCCTTTGCTGGAAATCAGACTGGTAAAAAGATTAAATGTTTGAGAACTAACAACGGTGATGAGTTTTGTTCTACAGAATTTGATAAATATTGAAAGGAACTTGGGATTGAAAGACATAAGATAACTCCATACACCTCACAACAAAATGGAGTTGCAGAGAGGATGAACAAGACACTAATGGATAAGGTTAGGAGTATGCATAGTGGAGCTGGCCTAGAACAAAAGTTTTGGGCTGAAGCTATTACCACTACTTGCTATCTGGTAAATAGATCTCCTACATCAGCTCTTGTTGGAAAGATACCCATGGAGGTGTGGTCTAGTAGAAAGCCTTCAGTAAGGCATCTTCACATTTTTGGTTGTGAGGCATATGCACATGTACCTATGGAGAAGCGGTCAAAGTTGGAGAACAAGGCTATTAAGTGTATCTTCATTGGCTATGGTGTCGTTGTGAAAGGATACAAGCTTTGGGACCATGTGGCTAAAAAAGTGTTGTATAGTAGAAGTGTTATCTTTAGATAACTTACACCTTCTTCCACTATTTTACAGCCAGAAGAAAAAGAAAAGAAAGAGGATGTTGTTCAGTTTCCTACTACCCCTAAGAAGACTTAACAGAAAGACAATGTTGGACTTGATGATGAGGAGAGCTCTAGCAACTCTGAAAGCTCAGATGAAGAACCTCAACCTCAACCTCAGCCATTAAGGAGGTCTACATGGATAAGGAAGCAACCTGAAAGGTTTGTTTTTACATTATTGTTGTCTCTCAGATTTGCACCCTTTGCTGGAGTTGTGAAACTTCAGCAATTTGGAGAAACATGGGAATGATCTCGAAGTGTGGGACCTTGCGAAATGAGATCAGACCTCTGAAGAAGGTCGGCTTCCTCTTTCTAAGCCTATGCTTAGAGAAAAGAATCTAAACCTAGTGCTAACATTTGCTTGTAGGGGAAAAGGGTTAGAAGGAATGCTAAAATGAAATAAAAAGTGATACACTAGATTTAAATGTGTTTGGTTGCAACTGAATCGACACAGTAATAATCTCACAGTTGGAAAGACTTACATGGACTCATATTAATTCTAGAGAGGTCTAGACAGAATAATGGAGGAATGAAAGGGACCTTTGTCCACAATACACAGCCTACAATAATCCAAAGAGAAGACACAGTGCTAAAAATAATAGAAGAGAGGCAAAAAATATCAGTTTCTATTGATTATAGAGGCCAAGTAGCCATTACAAAATAGCCTAGAAGAACAACCAACCCCTATATACATCTATTTTACATGTATATATAGCATTTTTACATTTTGACCTCAGTCGGTTACAAAATTTGCTCTATGAGCTGCATCAGAAAATATCTGCCTGAAGGGACATCCACCTACAAAAGTTGTGGCATAAAAAATATCTAGAATAGGGCAGATGGAAGATATTTCTAGTCTTTAATGCAAGCTACTGCATCATCAATCTACACTCATAAATGCCACAAATATCTGTATTTGCATCTGTAAAAATAGCTGTTGAAACATCTAGTTGCCAAAATATACAAATCCATATCTAAAATTTGAAAGTGAGAATATCCTCCTAAAAAGCCTGCCAAATGAAAGAGGAGGTCAAAACAAGCATTTTTGCTTTTTGCAGCATGTCAAAATTTGCCAGAATGGAGGAGATACAGTCAGTCAAAGTTTTGGTCAACTGTGTGTGTATATCGCTTTACATTTGTGTATATATTGCTTTGTATGTTCCATCATATATATAATGCAACTGTGCCTTTAGGTTCACCTTATGCATTCATGCAATCTCCCTTCTTTTGTATATGCATTTGCCTTTGTATTACCTTTTGCATCTGTCACCCTTGCCACGTGGCACCACCTGGTTGGTTGCTGAGTAGGGCCTTGGACCCATTGCTGAAAAACTACATCTCATCTCAGTGGTTGGAAAGACTAGAAACCAAGCGGTCGATGCATATTGTCTCACCAAAATCCCTTGCATGTGGTCTTGTATATCGCAATTGTATATCGCATATACAATCGCATGTATACATACAATGCTGACTCCAACATTGAATTTGCCAAATTTGATTTTACAGTTGGGTCCAGCCTTTGTATCCTTTCTTTTGCATATCCATACATACAATGCACTCAATATACAAGCCACGGACTTCACCTTTGAATTTTCCAAAATTAACTTCTGGGTCGGGTCTGCCTTGTATATCACCTTTGTACCTTTGTCTTTTGTATGTCTTAACATACAATGCGAATATACAAGCAAAAGATACATACAAATCGCTTTTGCCTTTATATATCGCAATGTATAACTTTTCGAGTCCGAGCCTTGCATGTCAGTAATGCATATCGCATTGTATATGTGATTGTATGTGCAAAGATATAATCGCATATGCAATCGATGGGCCCCATCCTTTGTATCTCCTCCTTGTATCTGCCCTTTGCATTTTAAGATACAAACACCTTTGTATATCGTGGACCCCACTTTCCCTCTACATATCGGCTTTGTATAATTTCCCTTGTATGTGCAAACATACAATGGCCAATGTATATTTTACTTTGTATCTTTGACTTGTATGTGCAAACATGCAATGGCCAATGCATCCTTGTATCCTTTTTCCTTGCATGTCTCCCTTTGCATATTCAATTGTATGTATGCCAGCCATCGGAAAGAGCTAGGACTTAGCTGCTGATGAACATCCTCACGCCGATGAACCCTTTATACATTGACCCTTGCATATTTGCCAATATACATTCTCCTTTGTATATGGCCCTTGTATGTATCTTTTCCTTTGTATGTGCGATTGTACATACAAACATACAATGCATATACATACAAGGAAACATATACAATTGCATATGCATGTAAAAATGACTAAGTATAAAACTGAGAAATCTCTGCGATGGAAAATACTTGAAGCTAAAAGATTTCTGGGTTTTTCTGGGTTTTCTGCAAAGATTCTCAAGGTGAGATTTTTAGGATTTTTTTTTTGCAAGGCACAGCATGACTATTTGAAGGATTCAAGCCTTTTAGGGTGATTTCCTAAAAGATTTTCTAGGAAAAAGTGAGGTGAACTATTTAACTCAGGGCAGAGGAAAATAGGTCAACAATTTGGCAACCTCTATGGGATGTTTGCCTGCTAAATATTAGATCAGTGGCCTAAAGCATCCATTGGGCATGGAGTCAAGTCTAAAACATGCTAGAAAACTAGAAACTGCCTCCAAAACACAAAAAGGGGGAAGGGCCTGCATTCTCCTAATGACAATGTAGTCTGTACAGAAGCACTTAAGAAAAGGGAAAACTAAAGTAGAAATAAAACCTACTCTAATCCTAAACTAACCAGTCAGACATGACCTTAAACAAGTCCATTAACTAGTTCTTGAAAATAAATGCCCTTCCTTAACAATTTACAATGCTTCTCATGCATGTGGGCAGTTAAAAAGAGGTAAGGGGGAAATGTACATATGACAAATTGACAAAACCCCCCCCACAAAATGGGGATAAACTCACCTATCCACCTGGATTGATTGATGATGTTGCTAACTTGTGGTGAATAAATAGGCTGATCCCACTCACTTTGATGTTCAACTTCATACTTAGAGGTAAGCATGACAAGTGGTGACTCCTCACGATGTGTCTCCAATTGGGCTAGATGTCTGATGGGGCATCCCCTTGAAGTGACATGCAAAACATCATGTTTGATCTCATGCCTTTGCTCTGATTCTTCCTCTTCTTGCTTTTCATTTGGTATGATGGTGACCTCCATTTGACCCTCATGTTGCTCTTGTGTATGAAACAGCTGACTTGGGACCTCATGATTTTCTCTTCCTTCCTTCAAAAAACCCAAGAAGGTTGATATAATGTCATCATGGCTGCATTCTTCCTCTTCTTGCTGGTCTGAAAACTCTAGCTCTTATATCTCAATTAAAGATATGATTGTCTCCACTGCATGAACCAGATGCTCATGATTTTCTAACTTAGGCTTATGAAAATGAGCCATGCACATGCTCAAAAGAGAAGACCTCCCCACCAAGAAACTAATATCCTTGCCTTTTCTCACATGCCAGCAACTGACAATCATGCTCACTGTCTCCATCATCATTTTCAATGTGGTTGGGGAAAACATCAATCAAGGCATCATCATCTACTTTCTAAATAAATTTAGCAATAGCCTCCACCATAGCGTACTCATCCCAGAAAAGAGCTTCTTCCAAGTCTTCAAGAGCTAGAAACTCACTGTCATGCTCAGCCTCAACCTGCAACAATTTGTCATTATTTTCAGTGTTATCTTGTTGTTGCATATCCACAACCAGCTGCTCATACCCTTCATCTCCAACATAATCAGGTAGCTCATGAAGTAGGGCAGCATCATCCACCTCTGCAATGATCTTAACAAAATTTTCCCCTATGCCTCCATCCTTTGACTACTGCTCCTCTAGATTTTGGTTAAATTGTCTCTACAGCTGAAGTTTTTCTCCATCCACTTTTTGCATTTCAACTTTTTTTTCTTGATCAGATGCATGAGAAAAGGCTTCAAAAGAATTAAAGTCTAGAGGACTCAATCTCTTATTTGGGTTAACAGTACTCACAGGTGTAATAGGTTCAAATAATTTAATCTTTGTGAGTGTAGGAACAAACTGCTCCTCATTAATTTTATCTTCTTCCACCTCCTCTTTGGGCTCATCTTTCCTATTATCTTGGTAGACAACAGGTCCACCCTTGAGGATTGAAATAGCATCAGGGAAAGAGGCCTAAATATCTTCTTGAATTTCTTGGAGGGGAGAGGGTTCTAGACAAATTTGTTCCTAGGGAGTGATAATTTGAGTTTGCACAGGAACAGGAGTTTGTGGAGGGATAAAAGCATTGAAGCGTGGAAACTTGTGGAGTCTAGGTTGCTCATCCTTATGAATTGGTTGTTGTAGTGGATGAGACCCTCTAAAACTTGGAATATTCAATTCAGAGGACTTAGGAGACTCACCTTGCTTGAAGCTTGGTATTCTGAACTTGGAAACCTCTTCTTCAAAGAATAGATTTGGAACAGAGATAGCTGATTGAGTTTCCAACCTTTGAAATGGAGCCAACAAAAGCCTCTTTTTCTCTTCTTCTATTAGATGGATGCTAGAGCATGTTTCCATTTGTATATTTGGTGGAGGGTTTCCACAGGGTGAAAAAGATGACCCTTTCCAACTTGGAACCTTCAAGGCAGAAGGCTACCTGAAAGTTGGAATTAAGATAGGCTTGGATTCTACAACTTTTTCCTCTACTTGATTTTGAATTGGTATGAGAGGACTGGCCTTTACAAGGTTTGGTATTTTGTAACTAGGATGCTTGATCCAAGAAGGCTGCCATGATAGGGAAGTTTGAGGCATTTTCATATATTCACTTAGGTTTGAAAGATGGACTTGTTTGAAGCTAGGAATAGGCTCCTGTGAAGGCTGAGGGCTTCTAAAACTTAGAATTTTAAAGCTTGGAGGCGGCTTTGGAGGCATAGATGGATTATCCTGCCTGAAGCTTGGAATCTTAAATTTGGGAGCTTCTTCCACAACAGGCTGAGCAGGTGCTGTCCTTATAGCAAAGTTTTCCTGAAAAATGCCCCCTTTTGCTTCTCGTTGCTGGTCACGTTTTAACATTTCTATAGTCATCAGCCTCCCCATTTAGATTTAGAGATAGCTTCTTGAGACCATACATGCTTATGATGCTGAGATCATAAAAACGCTGAGGCTAGCTATACCCTACTGCTCCTTTGGCTTTATCTAAATTTCTATCAAGCTTTAGAAAACCGCTCATGAGTTCATTGAAAGCATCAATATTTTCAGGGGAAACATTAGGGGTGGAAGGAAGGTAAACATCATGAGGATGCTGATATTCTGCAATAGCAGGGCTGTGTGGCATAAAATCAAAGGAATTTGGGGCCTGGTATTGCTGATATGGGGGCCCATAGCCAGTATTTTGATTAGGGCTAGGGGAATAACCATGATTCCTATAAAATTCTGACATTTTTAGCATCTAAATGCTGGATATTCATAAAATGTCAGAATTAGAGCGAACTAGGTCTGTAACCAAACACAAACTTGATACATACCAGTAAGGGAGTCGCCAGGTGATTGAGATGCTTCTAGAAGCTGAATAGACCAGGTAAATCACCAAAATCCTAATCTTAATAAAATTTTAGGTACCTGGGCTGTTGAAACCAACTGATTTGTTCAATAGAGTTGCCCTGGTGTTGAAGAAATTGCCTTGAAGGCTAGTAATACTAGGAGAAACACCAAATCTCTTAGTACTTTGATGAAAAGTTCATCGAACTTGTCCCACTGGGCGTGCCAAAAACTATTGTCTCTCATATTTGCACCGTTTGATGGAGTTGTGAAACTTCAGCAATCTGGAGAAACATGGGAATGATCTCAAAGTGTGGGACCTTGCGAAATGAGATCAAACCTCTGGAAAAGGTGGGCTTCCTCTTTCTAAGCCTAATGCTTAGAGAAAAGAATCTAAACCTAGTGCTAACATTTGCTTGCAGGGAAAAAGGGTTAGAAGGAATGCTGAAATGAAATAAAAAGTGATACACCAGATTTAAATGTGTTTGGCTGCAACTAAATCGACACAGTAATAATCTCATAGCTGGAAAGACTTACATGGACTCATATTAATTCTAGAGAGGTCCAGACAGAATAATGGAGGAATGAAAGGGACCTTTGTCCACAATACACAGCCTACAGTAATCCAAAGAGCAGACACAATGCTAAAAATAATAGAAGAGAGGCAAAAAATACCAGTTTCTATTGATTATAGAGGCCAAGTAGCCATTACAAAAATAGCCTAGAAGACCAACCAACCCCTATATACATCTGTTTTACATGTATATATAGCATTTTTACATTTTGACCTCAGTCGGTTACAAAATTTGCTCCATGAGCTGCATCCAAAAATATCTACCTGAAGGGACGTCCACCTGTAGAAGTTATGGCATAAAAAATATCTAGAACAAGGGTAGATGGAAGATATTTCTAGTCTTCAATGCAAGCTACTGCATCATCAATCTGCACTCATAAATGCCACAAATATCTGTATTTGTATCTGCAAAAATAGCCGCTGAAACATCCAGTTGCCAAAATATGCAAATCTAGATCTAAAATTTGAAAGTGAGAATATCCTCCTGAAAATCCCGCCAAATGAAAGAGGAGGTCAAAATAAGCATTTTTGCCTTTTGCAGCATGTCAAAATTTGCCAGAATGGAAGAGATACAGTCAGTCAAAGTTTCGATCAATTATGTGTGTATATTGCTTTGCATCTGTGTATATATTGCTTTATATGTTCCATCGTATATATAATGCTACTACGCCTTTAGGTTCACCTTAAGCATTGATGCAATCTCCCTTCTTTTGCATATGCATTTTCTTTTGTATTACCTTTTGCATCTACCACCCTTGCCACGTGGCACCACCTGGTTGGTCACTGAGCAGGGCCTTGGACCCATCGCTAAAAAACTGCATCTCATATCAGCGGGCGGAAAGACTAGAAACAGAGTGGCCAATGCATATTATCTCACCGAAATCCCTTGCATGTGGTCTTGTATATCGCATATACAATTGCATGTATACATACAATGTGGACTCCAACATTAAATTTGCCAAATTTGATTTTACAGTCGAGTCCAACATTTGTATCCTTTCTTTTGCATATCGGCACATACAATGCACTCAATATACAAGCCGCGGACTTCACCTTTGAATTTGCCAAAATTGACATTTGGGTCGGGTCCGCCTTGTATATCACCTTTGTACCTTTGCCTTTTGTATGTCTTAACATACAATGCGAATATACAAGCAAAAGCTGCATACAAATTGCTTTTGCCTTTATATATCGCAATGTATAACTTTTCGGGTCTGAGCCTTGCATGTCAAGAATGCATATCGCATTGTATATGCAATTGTATGTGCGAAGATACAATCGCATATGCAATTGATGGGCCCCATCCTTTGTATCTCCTCCTTGTATCGGCCCTTTGCATGTCGAGATACAAATGCCTTTGTATATCATGGACCCCACTTTCCCTCTGCATATCGGCTTTGTATATTGTCCCTTGTATGTGCAAACATACAATGGCCAATGTATATTTTACTTTGCATCTTTGACTTGTATGTGCAAACATATAATGGCCAATGTATCCTTGTATCCTTTTTCCTTGCATGTCTCCCTTTGCATATTCGATTGTATGTATGTCAGCCATCAGAAAGAGCTAGGACTTAGCTGCCGATGAACATCCTCACGCCGATGAACCCTTTATACATTGACCCTTGCATATTTGCCGATATACATTCTCCTTTGTATATGGCCCTTGTATGTATCTTTTCTTTGTATGTGCAATTGTACATACAAACATACAATGCATATACATACAAGGAAACATATACAATTGCATATGCATGTAAAAATGACTAAGTATAAAACTAAGAAATCTATACGATGGAAAATACTTGAAACTAAAAGATTTATGGGTTTTTCTGGGTTTTCTGCAAAGATTCTCAAGGTGAGATTTTTAAGATTTATTTTTGCAAGGCACAACATGAGTATTTGAAGGATTCAAGCCTTTTGGGGTGATTTCCTAAAGGATTTTCTAGGAAAAAGCGAGGTGAAATATTTAACTCTGGGCAGAAGAAAATAGGTCAACAATTACTTGATTCTAGTTGTGCTTATGCTTTACTCACTAACAGTGATGAACCTATAACTGTATCAAAGGCTTTGGACATGAAAGATGCAGGTTCTTGGAAGAAGGCCATAAAGGATGAAATGGCTTCTTTGGAAAAGAATCAAACTTGGGACTTGGTGCCTTTGCCTCCTGGATGGAAACCTATTGGATACAAATGGGTGTTCAAGAAGAAAATTAGTGCAGATGGCATTATTAAGAAGTATAAGGCCAGATTGATTGCAAAGGGGTATTCACAAGTGGAGGGTATAGATTATGTTGAGAGCTTCTCCCCCGTTGCAAATCTGACATCCATTTGATTCCTGTTGTCTCTTGCAATAGCTTATGACTTGGAGGTAGAATAGATGGATGTGAAGACAACTTTCCTTCATGGTGATTTGGAGGAAGAAATCTGCATGTCACATCCAGAGTATTACATGGTGAAAGGTAAAGAAAATTTGGTTTACAAATTAAAGAAGTCTTTCTATGGTTTGAAGCAGTCTCCTAGGAGGTGGTACTTGAAGTTTGATGCATTTGTGTTGTCAATTGGATTTGTTAGATCAAAATCAGATCACTGTGTATGCTTTAAGTTTGATGGTAATCATATTCTCATTGTTGCAATGTATGTTGATGATGTGTTGCTCATTGGGAAGGGTAAGAATATGATTTCTGATTTCAAATCTTAGTTATCAGCATAGTTTGAAATGAAAGGTTTAGGGGCAGCCAGGTACATTCTAGGAATGGAAATCAGAAGAGATAGAGCCAACAAAAAACTTTGGTTAAGCTAGAGTAAGTATGTGAAGACTGTGTTGGATAGGTTCAGCATGACAAATTGTAGACCATTGTGTGTTCCTGTTTCTTTGGGGACAAAGTTATCTGTTGATGATTGTCCAAAATATCCTGGTGAGGTGGAGGACATGAGCAGAGTACCTTATGCTAGTGCTATTGGTAGTTTGATGTATGCTATGGTCTGCACAAGGCCAGACATTGCCCAAGTAATGGGATTCTTTAGTCGATTTATGGCTAATCCTGGATGGGTTCATTGGGATGCAGTTAAGCGAGTGTTCAGATATCTAAGGGGTACTTCCAAGTATTCCATATGATATCATGATAATGTTTCAGGACCTCCACATTGTGTTAATATTCATGGATTTGTGGATTCTGATTGGGCACGTGACATTGACAATAGGAGATCCACCAGTGCTTATGTGTTTACACTGTTTGGTGGTGCTATTAGTTGGATGAGTAAGCGACAACCTGTTGTTACTTTATCCATGACAAAAGCTGAGTATATGGCAACAACTCGTGCTTGTAAGGACTCCATTTGGCTTAGGAGATTGTGTTTAGATATTAGTGTTGATGCAGGTCAGATAACGATTAGTTGTGATAGTCAAAGTGCGATTTGCCTTGCGAAGAATCTAACTTTCCATGCTAGAACAAAGCACATTGATGGTCAGTTTTACTTTGTGTTAAGACATGGTTGAGAATGGAAAGGTAAATTTGGAGAAGGTAGATACTTTGAAGAATGTTGCAGATGCATTAACAAAGCCAATGAGCACAGAGAAGTTCAGATGGTGTTCGGAGTCTATGGGCCTTTCGACCTATAGCAGTTAAATCCTGTTATTCTATTAGCTCTTACAAGGTGTTCAACAAGTGGGAGAATGTTGGGAATTAAGGTGTCTTAACCTTGGTAATTCCTTACATTATTAATGTTTGTATTTATTATTTAATTGCCTATGTTGTAAATATTTGTAAATTCCATATTGTCATATTATGGGATATGGCACGGTGATGTGTCAATCCTACATGGAGTATGACAACTTGTAATTTTGTCCTCACATGAGGAGATAGGCATCCCACTTTGTGGTAGGAGCATTTTTTCATATGTCGGCATCTTCCATGTTGTGTAAGGGAATGTTTGACTGAAATGGTTATGACGGATTCCTATGATGGATTTATGACATGTAAGAGTCATAAATAGAAGCATGTAAGACAGGTGAAGACATGTGTCATGAAGCATCTTTGAAAAAGGCATATTTGGGTGGCCCAAAGTGGACTATGACATGTTGTAAGAGAATATGCTATTTATAGCCTATGTATGATAGATTCTCTTACAGCTGTAAGTTGTAACCGCTATGACAGATTCTATGATAGTCATAAGTGTCGTAAGAGCATCTGTCATAGCCCATTTTGGAAATAGGTGACCCCTTTGGGATGGGAGATGTGGACAAGTGTTAGGCACATTCTACAATGTTGACCAAGTATCCTTAGGTGTGACTTTTGGGCCATGAGGCCAAGTTGGACGCCCATCCCAAGATAAGTCAAATATTGCCTTGTATTTGCTATATAAACAAGTGCTTGGAGAGGGAGTTGCATCACATGTTTTACAAGTACTGTTATGCTACCGGATTGACTCCAGACATGAGTGTCAAAGACCATTGAATCTTGCATTACAAGTGTATTGTAAACATATTTCAAATTTGTTAATACATTGTGCAGGTTTTTGAGTGTGGGGTTTTTCACCCAATAAGGGTTTTCCCCATCTTAAATCTTTGTCTCTCTTCTTCTGTCTTCTTTTTGGTTCATGTGTATTGCTGTAATATCTCATTTATGTGTTTTATATTACTGTAGTTGTAAGGATTAATTTGAATTTGCATAGCCCTCTCCTCATTAGATTAGTGTAGGAAGCAATTTTTGCACACCTAGCTTCCTTTCAAATGAGAAGAGAAGATACAAATAATTTGAAGAGGGAGATGAGGTAATGGTATACTTGAGAAAAGAAAGATTTCTAGTGGGAACATATAACAAGTTGAAGATGAAGAAGTTTGGACCTTGTAAGATACTCAAAAAATTTGGTTCAAGAAATGCATATGAAGTAGAGCTATCAGAGACATTGGGTATATCACCTATTTTCAACATTGCAGATCTCTATCAGTATCATGAAGCAGAGTTCAGTGACAATATGGAAGAAGACTTGAGGAAGCAGTTACCACAACAAGGACTGAAATAGATAGAAGACACTTTGGACAGCAGAGTTGGACGCATCACTAGAGGAAGACAATACAAAGAATATATTGTGAAGTGGAAAGGCAGACCAGAAGAAGGTTCATCTTGGATTTCTCAAGCTGAGGTGGACTGTCTTGGTTCTCCCTTAGCCCCGGCAAAGTGAGGGACTCACTTTTTCAATAACCCCATATGTATGATGCAAGAGCATCCCTGGTTCAAGAGAAATCTTGTATCAACCAAAAATATTTGCATTTCAGTTTGTTTGCATTTCAGTTCTTTCATTTTCTAGTTCAGTTCAGGCAGTTCAGTTAGAAGTAGTTTCAGCTTGTGGTCCAGTTTTGGCATTTAACATCTTACATATCTAGACTTAGCATCTATATTCATTCATCTACATCATATCAAGAATTCAGAGCATTTGGATAAGCCACTAAACAGTTATCACTATCAGAAGATTAACTATTTTCTTAGAGCAGAGCATTCTAACAGTACCTGATAATTAGCTAAAGGAGAAGGCTTGTGGATTGTTCATTGACTTGTGGATTCTAATGACACATCATTCAATGATCCCTGGTTCGTGGCTGACCTTCCTCGGAGGTCCGCACATTGTTCCATTCATTTGAGGAAGTGTTATGTGCATTTAGGTCTGACCTGTCTGTGAACACATTACAACTCTTCATTGGAGTTTGAGACCTTCCTTGGCCAACATGGAGGAATCTATTGGTCTAGAAAGGATATATATTGATGTAATAGATCTTTAGGAAATTAGTTATCAATTTCTCATGATATAGAAGATAGATAGTTGGCTCCTTCACAAGAGGGCTTCAAAACTTTATCTTGTGCATGTATGTAATCAGGCCTTTGAGCCCATATTGGAAGCCCACATGTTGCCGACCAAATTGTATTTGAATTCTATGATATACTGAATGATTGAATCTGTATTTGTTCTATTTCTTTGAGTTGTTTTTTTTGTGTTTACTCTTGTTGTATGGTCTAGATAGTTCCTTCTGTGAACCCTCCTACCATGACTACACCACTTGTTCTACCCCTCATTCCCATCACCAATCTTTTCTTGACATATTAAAACTCTCTACCTTAGGCATTGGCCTACCTCCATCACTACCAAACAAACAAAAATTTTAGCACTACCCTACTCCACCCTACCACCACTCTAAACCTAAACTAACTCCTTCACTCCTTCTCTGACTTCTTCTACATCTACTATCTCTCTAATTGAGGTGGCTCCTCTTCTAAAGCCTCATTATCCTAGTATGCTCATGTCTACTAGAATCATAGAGGATCAAAGACTAGTGGAATATTCTCTACCTAAGCCACCAACCCATATAGTTGGTGGGTGTCTCTTTGACTTAATTGTTTATTTTCACATGTTATCAGTAATATTCACTCGTTCAGTGACCATCATTCCTTCTATAGACATTTAGGAGGGCACTGATCTTGTTACATCTAAAAAATGTCCCCTTTCTACTTCTCTTGATACTACTATGGTCCCTCCTTTGTTGACCCTTATACCACACAATAGTCACGAATCATCATATGAATCTTCATCTAATTTGTATATATGCATGTGACTTGTGTGCTTTATTGTGTGTACTTCCATGTTTATGTGAACTTGTGTGTATCTTAGGAGTCATAACCTACACCACTATTCTAGTTTTCATAATTGAACAATATTTTTTTATTTTCAGATGATGTAGGCAAAGACACCTCCTGAAGTTCATAGGGAAATGGAGCATGGTGTGTCTTCCACAATTGATAGCTCCATGCCTTTGACAGGGGCATGAGGTAGATTAGTAAATTTTAAATTACATTTGTTGTTATAGTTGTTTATTATTGAAAAATCAAATGATTATTGATTTGAAGTTTAATTTCTATCTGGATGGTTTCTATAGGACATTATGATGCCACAGCCTGATCCTACTACTGTGGAAAATGAGGAGAGAGATTATCTGGTAGTGGTAAGTGATTTTTGTTAAATTTTTCTTTTTTATAATGTAATTTTATATATTAATGTCTATGTTTTTTATTGTAACAGCTATAGCTCCATGATGAACTAAATAGGAGGAGCAGTCCTCAGGTTCAAAGTAGACCACTCTCATATGCGTCTCCATCCCCTTGAAGATCAAAGGTCGTTCGTGATCTATTTTCTTCACCTAGAGGGGAATGACATTTTATTTGGTTCCTTTATTGTATATGCATATATGGCATTTGTGGACATATATTTTGTATTGCATATAGTTGACATTGTATGTCTATATGGCATTCTTGTAAGCCTATATAGCTATTTTGTATATATGTTATACTTATATTGACAAATATTGATGTATGCCTATATGTATATTTGGTTAATACACATCTTTTTTGTTGATGGTATCCATATTTGCATTATAAATCCACACTTAAATGGATATTTGTAGATGGTTTACTTCAAATATTTAAAGTCCAATTGTATTTCATGTACTCTTCCTTTATATAATTGTAAATATATAAAGTTTGAACATTATTCTCCTCTAAGATTATTGAACATTAAATCAATCATATGAATATAATAATACATGATGCAATCTAACACCTAGGTCTCTCTACCACTACACATCTAAGCCCATACTATGTAGGATCATTGTAGCATGGCAAGGAAATTCATGTAATTATACAATGCACTTTGAAATATGCAACTAAAAATGAGCAAGACATTATTACATGTGACCTCATACCTCTAGAGGTTTGTCATATAAATCATGGAAGACATCTACCATTCCACGTGTATGCTTCATGCTACCATTCCACGTGTATGCTTCATGCTTCTTGTGTATACTTCATGTGTTCACATGTATGATTCATGCTTCCTATGTATACTTCATGTTTTCATGTATATGCTTCATGATTCTTGTGTAGACTTCATGTATTACATGTATTCACATGTATGCTTAATGTTTCCTGTGTATACTTCATGTATTATGTGTATTCACATGTATGCTTCATACTTCGTGTATTAGGTTAATAAGCACTAACATAAAAGTGAGAGCAATTTATTATTGAGAAAGACATCCATAACATCCTTGAAGAATACAATTAAGAATACAACCTTAGGCAATACTGCAAATAAATGAATTTAGGTTCTCATGAATAGTGACATTTTAAAGGCGAAAAATTGTGACCCTTCGAATAGGAAAGACTATGACCCTTTTATAATGAAGGGCAGTGACCATGCCTAGTGTAGATGTTCCCAATAGGACGTGTTATCACTAACGGTTTGGCCCCATGAAGAACAAAACAAAAAGTAGCCTACCTTGCAACTTTACACTACATGCATCTGATGATATTTGGAGCATCAAAAAAAATTTCACCACGAGAAAACAACTTAGAGATATCAAAACTAAGAGAGGTTATTGTAGAGGGGGCCTACATGATCCTATAACGTCAAATGGAATGTTTCTAAGTGACATGGTTTCTGATTAACAACTCATTAAAGATTGTTGCCTTTTTGCACTTTAGACTCTTAAGGGATATCGCTGGTACAATGTAGCTCAGACTATTTTGGCATGTTTGGGTGTGAAATAGGACCATGCCTAGCCTAAACCTACCAATCTAGACATGTTGGAACTGTCAGTTTGGTTGCACGAGGAGTAGAAGGAAAGTTACACCCCTTTACAACTTTACACTGCATGCATCTGACATTTTTTCCATCAACTGAAAACTGGACACCACGGGAAAACACCTTAGAGATATAAAAAATTGAGAGAGGTTATTGTAAAGGGGCCCTACATGATCCCATAGCCTCAAACAAAATATTTCTAAGTGACACGATTTTTGAGTAACAACTTGTCAAAGATTGTTGCCTTTTTGCACTTTGGTCTCTTAAGAGATATCACTGATATAATGTAGCTTAGAGTGTTTTGGCTTGTTTGGGTATGAAATAGGACCATGCCTACCCTAAACGTACTAATCTGGATGTGTTGGAACTATCGGTTTGGTCGCACAAGGAGAAAAACAAAAGTTACACCCCTTTGCAACTTTACACTACATGTAACTAACATTTTTTCCATCAACTAAAAACTAGACACCATGGGAAAACACTTCAGAGATATCAAAAATTGAGAGAGGTATTGTAGAGGGGCCCTACATGATCCCGTCACCTCAGATGAAATGTTTCTAAGTGACATAGTATCTGAGTAATAGCTCGTCAAAGATTGTTACATTTTTGCACTTTGGTCTCTTAAGGGATATCAACGGTACAATGTAGCTTGGATTGTTTTGGCATGTTTGGGTGTGAAATAGGACCATGCCTAGCCTAAACGTACCAATCTGGATGTGTTGAAACTGTCGATTTGGTTGCACGATTAGCAGAATGAAATTTACACCTCTTTGCAACTTTACACTGCATGCATCTAACACTTTTTCCATCAACTGAAAACTAGACACCATGGGTAAATGCCTTAGAGATATCAAAAATTGAGAGAGGTTATCGTAGCCTTAGACAAAGTGTTTCTAAGTGATAGTTTCTGAGTAACAGCTCGTCAAATATTGTTGCCTTTTTGCACTTTGGTCTCTTGAGGGATATCGTTGGTACAATGTAGCTCAGACTATTTTGGCATGTTTGGGTGTGAAATATGACCATACCTAGTCTAAATGTACCAATCCACATGCATTGGAACTGTCAGTTTGGTCGCACGAGGAGCGGAATGAAAGTTACACCCCTTTGCAACTTTAAACTGCATGCATCTGACATTTTTTCCATCAACTAAAAACTAAACACAACGAGAAAATGCCTTAGATATATCAAAAACTGAGAGAGGTTATTGTAGAGGGACCCTATGTGATCTCGTATCCTCAGATGCAATATTTCTAAGTGACACAATTTCTGAGTAACATCTCATCAAATACTGCTGCCTTTTTACACTTTGGTCTCTTAAGGGATATTGCCGGTACAATGTAGCTCGGACTGTTTCGGCATGTTTGGGTGTGAAAAAAGACCATGCCTAGCCTAAACATACCAATCTAGACACCTTGGAACTGTTAGTTTGGTCACATGAGGTACAGAATGAAAGTTACACCCCTTTGCAACTTTACATTGCATGCATCTGACACTTTTCCATCAACTGAAAACTAGACACCATGGGCAAATGCCTCAAAGATATCAAAACCTTAGAGAGGTTATTATAGAGGGGCCCTACGTCATCTCATAGCCTAAGATAGAATGTTTCTAAGTGACATGGTTTCTGAGTAACAACTCATCAAATATTGTTGCCTTTTTGTAATTTACTCTCTTAAGGGATATCGTCAGTAAAATGTAGTTTAGACTATTTCAGCATGTTTGGGTGTGAAACAAGACCATGCCTAGCCTAAATGTACCAATGTGGAAGCATTGGAACTATCAGTTTGGTTGCACAAGGAGTAGAACAAAAGTTACACCCCTTTGTAACTTTACACTACATGCATCTAACACTTTTTCTATCAACTAAAAATTGGACACCACGGGCAAATGCCTCAAAGATATCAAAAACTAAGAGAGGTTATTGTAGAGGGGCCCTACATGATCTCTTAGTCTTAGATGAAATGTTTCTAAGTGACACAGTTTTTGAGTAAGACCTCATCAAAGATTGTTGCCTTTTTGCACTTTGGTCTATTAAGGGATATCATCGGTACTGTAGACACCCAAAATTGTCCCAACTTTGTCCATCTCTAGCAACACCTTGTTAAAACATTATCCTAGACAGCTTGTAGCATTTTGTCCTAAATCCCACTCTTAATCCCATTTATCCATTAGCTAATTAATTAAATAAATTTTATTTATTTAATTAATTTCCACATCATATCCTATCCTCATCCCAATTAATTAAATAAATTTTATTTATTTAATTAATTTCCACATCATATCCCAATCATAGCCTAAGCTGACTATCCAATTAATTAAATAAATTTTATTTATTTAATTAATATCCAACTCATATCCCAACTAATTCAAATATTTTATTTGAATTAAGTTCTCATCATAAGCCGACTTCCTAATTAATTAAATAAATTTTATTTTTTTAATTAATTTATCTTATCATTTAGCCGACATGTGTGCCTCTTTCATTTAAAAAAGATAAGTGGTACTACAGCCTTTTATTTAATATCTTTTATATGTAGTACTTTTTATGTACACAAGCACACATGAGCCCTATTCTCCTTGACACTTGTCAAATGACTACAACTCCCTTGAAGAGTGGGATAACCGAATCAATCCTAGCCGTCCACATCAATCAATTAGCTTTTTAATCTCAACCATCCATTGAAACCAAGCCTTTCCTATAAATCAAACCCCTCATAAGCCATTAGCATGCATTGAGCCTCAAGTACCATTATTCTGCCAAATTATCATTAGAAGGCATGAAGCTTCAAGTAACATTATTCTGCCGAATTATCTAAAGCATGCATCCTTCAGCTGTCATCCTCATATCATCTTCATCTTAATGTTATGCTGTAGAATCGAGCAACCAACACAGCAAATTGATCAATCAAGCTCATCTTGCATCTTCGAGGTATTGAATTATTTGGGTTTAGGTTATGCATTTCAATTGTTTGATCATTTCCATTTATAAATCCAAATTTTTTGATATACATTTTGGCACGCCCGGTGGGACTCACGTCCTTGATTAACCTCTCTTGTTTGAGTTGTTTTTATGAAGTTTAGATCTCTTGGAGCGCGAATCTTTCATTTTTGCAAGCTTTTGTAGCAAAAATTTGCATTTTTCTAACCCTAGTTTGCAAAGATTTGGCTAAATATGTATGTAGATGATCTCTTAGCCCAAATCTAACCTCACCATTGCGTCCGGGAGGCCGTTTCCATAAACTTTGAGTACAAATTTGCCTAAATTTGATGAAAAATGGAGCGTTTGGTGAAGAAAACAACAACCGGACTGCAACAATGTGCTTCTGGTAATTCAGGTCGCTTATGATCAAACAGCAGTCGCCTGGGCTAAATCAGCTCGCCTTTGGGCAAACAGCAGTCGCTTATGGTCAAATTTGGTTCGCTTTTGAACAAACAGTGCTCGCTTTTGAACAAAAACTGATAGCATCTGGTAAACTTGGTCGCATATGGTTAATATTTGCATTCTGTCTCCTGAAACTTTCCAGATCGCTTTTGGGCTAACAGTAATCGCTTTTTCACATATTTTGATCGCTTTTAGTCAGATACTAATCGCTTTTGCTCATATTCTGATCACTTTTATCTAAATAGTAATCGCTTTTGTCTTTAACCTAATCGCTTATGAACTGACAGTGATCGCCTGTGCAGGGAAGGGTTTTGACTGTGTTTTTGCAGATACAGGTCGCTTTTAGCCCGCAATCGGTCGCTTCTGGGTATATCTGCATCGCTTACAAGCTAACAGGAACCGCATCTAGTATTTTTTGTGTCGCATTTGATCTGTAGTATCCCGCCTGTCGCAAAATACAGATCGCCTCTGATCAATAGTATGTCGCATCTGGCAACTGTAACTTGCTTCTGGTAGCTGTCATTGTGCATCTTGGTATTTCTATCATAACTTTCACATACGGAGGCCAAATCGCACAAACAAGGACTTGTTGAAAAGATGGGAGGACAAACTTCACAACTGTACCACTTTTATCAGGTGACTATACTGTTTTTTAGGATTTTTTATCAGTCAAAGTCCAGCTTCATTTCAAACTTCATTTGAGCATAACTTGAGCAATTTTGATCGTTTTTCAGCGAAACTTTTTTTCAAATTGCTTAGAATCTCCTGAACTTTCTGTTTATGCAATCCATTTTTCTGTATCAGATCATTTTCATCAGAATTTTCAGATTTCATCTTTTTCATGTAATCATCTTCTTTGCAAGTTTACTTGTTTCTTTTTGGAATTGGGTGACTTGTAAGGGCATCTAAGGAGCTGGAGCAGCATTGGCATCAACATCTACAGCAAATTGGAAAGTGATTGTATCAGGTGCACTCATTCTAATCTTTCATCTCTTAATCTTGTTTGATCACACATTTGGACTTTGGGATTAAAACGAACATTGTTTGCTATCACATCATCGAGAAATTGGGATAAAAATAAACAAGTGTCTTTCATCACATTTGGATCTGGATCTAAAATGAACAAGTGCTTGAACTGTTTGATCACACATTGATTTCTAAGGTTAATGAACCCCATGTGAGTGTGACCAAGTAAATGTGTATGCTCTCTCCTCGCGTCCCAACACGAACTTGGAGATCAAAAACATTTACTTGTGTTGCTTTTGTTTAGCCTTAGAGAGGCCTGCCTTGGTATCCACCCCAAGGGAACGACCTCAAGCGGTACTTTCATCCGGTCCGCTATAAAAATCAGAGGATAAGGCGAAAGCCAAGTCTAACCGGTATTAGCGCTCACCATACAGTGCTAACTCGAAAGGAGGTGTACCTTTGTGTATATTAAAACTCTTAGTAGGGTTAGTTAAAGTCTTAAGTGGCTTGCTGGATGCTCGTGGGGTGCCGGTCCCCCGGATTTTCACTAGAACCTCCTTGTGATAGTGGCCTTGCCTTGACTAGGACTTGTTGAATTGTCTTCACGTGCTTGCTTAACCAACATCACATTATTCCAAACTAAAACTTGCTTATGTGTCTTGTGTGAGTGATTCATGTGTGTATATGCATAATCATTTGTTTGAATATTGCCAAATCAAGCTCTAAACACCCAAACACATAAAGACAAGTCATCCTACACATTCTTCCAATAACATTCAAACCCAATCACTTTCATCCCAAACATAGCCAAGTCATCCAAACAAGCCACATCATCATCCAAATCCCTAAACAAGCACTTGCTAAAAGGACTTAAGATAAACACTTGGTGACAACATGTCTACACTAGAGGACCCAACAATCAAATTCCAAAGATTCCTCCAAAATCTTTATCAAGGATCACAACCCCTAAACCAAGACGCCATTGAAATATTACAATTCTTCATCCAAAAAGCTCAACCCCACGTAAGCCAATCACCTCATCTGCAAAACCTCATAACCCAAGTTCAACACCTTTTAGCCACTAGTCAAGCTCAACAAGTACAACAATCCTTGGCCACTCCATACCAACCTTATCCACTTCATAACCACATGTCATATCCATCCACTTTCTATCAACTTAATCCACCTATCCACCAAGTCAATGCCACGTCAACCTATGAACATCCACCTCAAGCTTATCCAATCCCTCATGCTAACATTCCAATGCACTACCAAGCCCATCCACAAAGCCATCAAGTGATATCACAAGAACAACATGCAAATCCCAATGGTCCCTTGTACATAAATCAAATGAGTCCAAGTTATCCTATGCAAGATCTAATAACCTTTGACAAGGGAGACACCAATCTAGAGTGGCCACCATCATGCAATCCCATGCCAACACATGAGCCAACAAGTCCTATCCCAACACCATCATGTGATCCCATTCCTAGTCCATTAATCCATCAACCTTCCAAACCACCAAGCCCTTCATTACCTTCATCACCATATCATTCTAATCCTTCACCAAAGGATGCGGCTGAGAGAGTTTTACAAAGGATGCTTGAAGCAAAACTCATTAAACTTCCTGAAGTCAAACCATGTGAAGAAAGTCCATATGATGAACATGATTATTGTGCATACCATAGGACCAAAGGCCATAATACAAATCAATGCCCAATATTTGTCCCAATTGTTTACAAGGTGTACCTACCTATAATGGGAAAACATGCCACATCATCCCAATTCCATGTGTCACCCCCATCTAGTCCAAATCCTAATCCATCCAATCCAATTAGCCCCCAACCTAA
Organism: Cunninghamia lanceolata; assembly: GCA_027924645.1. Classification (NCBI taxonomy): domain Eukaryota; kingdom Viridiplantae; phylum Streptophyta; class Pinopsida; order Cupressales; family Cupressaceae; genus Cunninghamia; species Cunninghamia lanceolata. Next base: position 16,279,518 of record BSBN01000012.1, on the reverse strand, counting down.
TCCTAATCATAAGCCTACAACACCATCTACCCTTATCATCCATCCATTATATTGCCCATCCACTCATACCCTTGCAAAGGATGTGATCCATTGGCTACTAGCTAGGAATAAACTACCTCCATGTCAAACACCCATTTATGAGCCTACCAAAGAACTTCCAAAGGTCATAATCCCATCATGTGGTCCACCTATCCTTGAGCCTATCCAAGAGCCCTCCATTAACATTCTTAGCCCTTCAAGCCCATCATGTGACCTACAATCCATCAAGCCTATTTGTGAACCTCCTATCATTAATCTAAGTCAAGAGCCATCATGCCCTCATGTCAATAACTATCAAGAGCCTATCCAAGAGCCTTCCACTTCCATTCAAGCAACCCATGAGGTATGTCAAGAGTTTAATCTTAAGCATGTAGAAATGTTAAGCCCTAGTCCAACTCAAGATCAAAACACTTTCATTCAACCTATCCATAACATGTACCTTCTCTATGATCAAGATGATACCTATGAAGAAGCTATCCATGAGCACCTTGATCCTATCCATAATCCTATATCTATCCATGAGCAAGATATCCAAATTGCTCCTAGTCATCTACCATCTAGCCCTATTCATAATGAGCAAACATCCACTTGTCATAATGAGACATGTGCCTCTCAAGAACACATAAGCATAGAAGATCAAACAACTAGCTTGGATCTTAGCGAACATAATCAAGATCCTAATGATCATCCTTCCACATCCACCATCGATTCCACTTCAAATCCACCATCATGTCCACTTGGTCTTACCAGCTTCCTCCATGAATGTTCTTCCTTAGGACAACAAAGACCTTTATCTACTTCATCTTCTCCATCCAATAAAGAGTTCAAGTATAATGTTCAAAGCACACCAAGTCCTATAGTCAATCGCATACTCCAAAACATGAATTACCAAGGCAAAGGTCTAGGCCTTCCCAAACAAGTTATTTTGGAGCCAAACCATGTCAAAGTTCCTCCATGCTCATATGACTTTGGATACACACCCCAAGGTAAACAAGGCCAAGATGTTGGTAATCCCTTCATGCATCCTAAACCTACCACTTGCCATCGCAAACCTTATCATATACCCAAAACATATGTAGCCATTCCATCTCCATCATCCTATAAATGTCAAAAGCATGTGACCATACACCTTCCACCATCCACCTTGCCTCCACTTTTACCAACTCCAAATATCCCTCCATCCACCTTGCCACCATTACTTCCAACACCTAACATACATATCATTCATAAGTATCCTTACATCCCTAATCATGACCAACAAAAGCACACATCGTTTAAGCATAAAGCTTCCAATCATTCCATCCACTCCACCCACCCCATGGGATTCAAAAGCAAAAAATTTGATGCCTCTACTTATATAGCCAAAAATCCAACTAAAACTCCTAAGGACCCTCATGCCTTAGGCCATCAATGTGAAAAGTCTCTAAATCATCCATCTTCTAAGCAAAGTACATTCACAAAGCTATCCAAACCCTTACCTCCAAATACAAAACCCAAAAGTAAAATGGTTTGGATTCCTAAGCAAAAAGCTAGCAAGTCAAATGAGGCATCTTCATCCACATCTCAAGAATCCCAACTACCTATCTCCATCCAAGAGCCTATATCCATCCAAAACTTCCATTCCCTTCAAAAATCCCATAAGCAAAGCAAAAGCACTAAACATACTAAATCTATGTGGGTTCCTAAATCACTTCATCAACCATCTCCTAAGCAAACATCTCCATTGCTTCCTACACCACCAGCCAATCAAAAGCTTCAATGTTTATCACAGTGTGTGCAACCATTGGTCATGGTTCCCTTCCATTCCAAAACATTCCCACATAACTACATCTCCCCATCTTCCATCCATTATCCTACATATCTCCCCCATGCTAACCCTATGGTCCATGCTTTTGTATAAGTTTTCCATCCATCTTCATTCCATAAGCCTATATAAATCCACACCATAAGCCACTAGCCTACCCTTCCACAATCCACATCCTACCTAATCCATCTTCAATCGACACAATCCCTTATCAACATCTATGAGCATAACGACATGGTCCATGCGATGACATCCATCTCCAACGGGACTACCAATCTTTATAGCACTAAACACTTGAGTCCCTCCTATCCATTACCATGGTGAAAACCTGGCAAACAGGCGCCATGTGTAAGTGTCAACCCATCTAAAAGCAAAAAAAAAAAGAAAAAAGAAAATAAAAGAAAAATCAAAAAATCAAAAAAAGTAAAGAGAAATCCCTTCGTCCAACGGTGAAAACTTGGTAAACAGGTGCCTTGGATAAGTACCATGATGAAAACCTGGCAAACAGGCATCATGTGTAGGTTGATCTTCTGTGTCACTTACACTTGGGGGCACATTGTCTCATCCAACCTATCCATTTCCAAACTATCTATCCCATTATATCATTTTCTATCCTATCATGCTACATCCTACCATCCTTATCCATTCATCCATCCTTCTGCCTTTTGATTTTGATGAAGACATAGGGGCAAAATGTTGAAACATGTTTAGATATTTCTTGACATACCTTCTTTCCAAACCAAGTCCTATCCATTAACAATTTATCCATCCCATTCAAACCAATCTATCATGTCATCCCTTGGTCATGAATTTTATCATGCAAAGAATCCTAAGCATTACCACCTAGAATGGGGCAAGTTATTCTTCCTATGCAACATAGCCTTTGGAGATCACATCCTAGTTCCCCATCACGAACTTTCCATCTTAAAGCTTATCTCCATTTGTTTATCATGAGCTTTCCACTATAGCCTACCTATCTGTTTATCATGAGGCATGCATCGATCCCTTATATGGCCTATCCCATCTATCCACCTATTTATCATGAGCTTTCCATCCTATTTACTATGAGCCCATCCTTTGATCCATCCTTTGCACCTAGACTTGGTTTTCTCCCTTGTCATTGGTATCTAGTACAAAGGCTACCCAAATTGTAAATCCATTGACATCCCAAAACATTGTCAAAAAATCCAAAAAAATCAAATATGTCAAAAAATTCAAAAAAATTAAATATCCAACAAAAATTCAAGCAATAAAACCAATCACATCATCCAAAACAATCCACTCCATCAACATTCAATAAAAATCAAATCATCATCATCAATAACATTCATTCATCCGTTTCAATCAATCACTTCTTCCAATCATACCAATCAAAGCAATCTAAGCAATGATCTTAAATACTAATCCATATCAAGCAAGCTAATCAATCAAGGAACGTTATCCAATCAAATCAATAGGTTTTGATCTTAATCTTGTCATGAGCTCAATCAATCATCATCAATGGGATATAGCATTCCCACATCCTTGTGTTGCTCTAGGGATATAGCTTTCCCCACAATGACAACACTATATATAATCATCAATCAAACAATCAATTATTAGTTTATGACTTGATAAGGGCAATACCTTGTTTGTTTTACATCCTTTGTGCACATTGAGAACACTTGCTTATGCTTAGATTGAGTGGACACTCTAATCATCGCACCATCATTGTCATCAATCAAAACAAATCCTATCAATCATCAACATCAACACCAAAGTAAATCAACTCAATCACATCCAACTCCAATCGGAACAAATCCAATCGCTTCAACAAATCAAAAGTAGCTCAATCCATTTCCTTCAAATCAATCATCAATCCAATCATCCTTCCATCATCTTCCAATCATTCCAAGCAATGATCCAAATGCAAGTCAATCATTAAGCTATACCAATCAAGTTAATCAATCAAGCCAAGTTATCCAAGCTCAATCCATGGTCTTGATCCTAGCCTTGTTGTAAGCCAAATCAATCAATCAACCAGCCAACCAACTTAACAAACAACCTTGTGTTGATCTAGGGATATAGCTTTCCCCACCATGACAACACTCTTAACTATTATCAATCAAAACAATCAATCATTGGTTTACAGCTTGACAGGGGCAATACCTTGTTTGTTTTTGTATCATTTGCGCATGCTTGCTTGCTTGCTTGTGTGTGTTATCATTTTATCTTGCATTTGCATCATCTCAATACCATTCCAGCTAATATTCATATCTTGTATCCAGACAAGGTTGTATTACGCTGGGGCACGAGACACATCGTCACCCTGGTCCTTATACCTTGGTGCATAACGTCTAGTGCTATATCAAACATCATGGTTGCTCACTTTCATTGCAGCATAACACATCATCATTTCTTCTATCCATTCTCTTATCTATTTTTCTTAGCCAAGCCATTTCTTTTCGAGAGCATACCCGTGCTTGTCCAACCCGCATATCCTCTCGAGGGGGCATCACCAACCTATCCTTTCTATCATCATCATCATCATCATCATCATTATCCCTATCAATTATCCATACCTTAACTTCTTTGTATCATCATCATCATCAGTAGCATCAGCATCAACATCCCTATCAGTTATCCATACCTTAACTTCTTTGAAATGATGTTACTCGACACAAAGCTTATCATCTCGAACATCATCTCAAAGAGGGGCAAAATGTAGACACCCAAAATTGTCCCAACTTTGTCCATCTCTAGCAACACCTTGTTAAAACATTATCCTAGACAGCTTGTAGCATTTTGTCCTAAATCCCACTCTTAATCCCATTTATCCATTAGCTAATTAATTAAATAAATTTTATTTATTTAATTAATTTCCACATCATATCCTATCCTCATCCCAATTAATTAAATAAATTTTATTTATTTAATTAATTTCCACATCATATCCCAATCATAGCCTAAACTGACTATCCAATTAATTAAATAAATTTTATTTATTTAATTAATATCCAACTCATATCCCAACTAATTCAAATATTTTATTTGAATTAAGTTCTCATCATAAGCCGACTTCCTAATTAATTAAATAAATTTTATTTATTTAATTAATTTATCTTATCATTTAGCCGACATGTGTGCCTCTTTCATTTAAAAAAGATAAGTGGTACTACAGCCTTTTATTTAATATCTTTTATATGTAGTACTTTTTATGTACACAAGCACACATGAGCCCTATTCTCCTTGACACTTGTCAAATGACTACAACTCCCTTGAAGAGTGGGATAACCGAATCAATCCTAGCCGTCCACATCAATCAATTAGCTTTTTAATCTCAACCATCCATTGAAACCAAGCCTTTCCTATAAATCAAACCCCTCATAAGCCATTAGCATGCATTGAGCCTCAAGTACCATTATTCTGCCAAATTATCATTAGAAGGCATGAAGCTTCAAGTAACATTATTCTGCCGAATTATCTAAAGCATGCATCCTTCAGCTGTCATCCTCATATCATCTTCATCTTAATGTTATGCTGTAGAATCGAGCAACCAACACAGCAAATTGATCAATCAAGCTCATCTTGCATCTTCGAGGTATTGAATTATTTGGGTTTAGGTTATGCATTTCAATTGTTTGATCATTTCCATTTATAAATCTAAATTTTTTGATATACAGGTACAATGTAGCTCAAACTGTTTTGGCATGTTTGGGTGTGAAACAAGACCATGAATAGCCTAAACGTACTGATCCAAACACATTGGAACTATTAGTTTGGCCACATGAGGAGTAGAATGAAAGTTGTACCCCTTTGCAACTTTACACTGCATGCATCTGACACTTTTTCCATCGACTGAAAACTAGACACCACGGGAAAATGTCTTAGAGATATAAAAAATTGAGAGAGGTTATTGTAGAGGGGCCCTACATGACCTCATAGCCTCAGATGTAATTTTTCTAAGTGACATGGTTCCCAAGTAACAGCTCGTCAAACATTGTTGTCTTTTTGCACTTTGGTCTCTTAAGGGCAATTACCTGTTAACACCCCTTGTTATTCCTTTTCATGATCATGTTTCATGTGAAATGATGGTTGAAGAAGGGTCTCCCAAGTCTGATCTAGGGCTACAAAGGTCAAGTTTACAAATTGAGGTCTCTAGATGGTCAAATGGTGAAACCATAAATATGCATATAATCTACCCAATATTCACTGTATATGTGTAAAAAAATAGTAGCAAAAAAAGACAAACATATGTAAACTTGAAATATAGAAATGAAAGGTCTAACTATAAACTGCAATACATTAATATCAATAACACAACTTTACAAAATCAATGTGCATACTTACAAATTAATCCAACGAACCATCTGGGTCTGCTCTACTCTTTATTGTGTCAAGTATTGCCTCATAGTTAGACTCACACACCTTCCACAAGGTGTTGTTCAAAGGTCTACCTTGATATTGTATCAAACGAACATTGGATGCCATGACAAGGTTCGAGTAATGAAGAATCTTTTGATGCGTGTCAAAGTCCTAAAACAACGAAACATTAACACTTTTATGTGGGTACCTTCTAAGCCATGTTTCAGTAACAACCACCGAGCCTATAGGTATTTGATGTTTTCTCCATCTGTATCTGGGGCCTCTAATTTATTTTTGGCCTCAACACAACAATGCAAGTAATAATTCATTCCTTATTCATTGTCTTCATATGTAATTATTGCATAAACATGCCTTACATTGATATGTGCAAAAAATTAGATGAAATTAGTCGACATTAAAAAACACTACAAAGTAAGATAACATTAGGAATTTCAAAAACTATGCAAATAGATATATTACCTAGTTAAACTAGATCTGATATCTGGTCAAAGTCAACTGATGATTCCATCTCTGTTAGTTCCAGTGTCGTCAGGGTCTGATACATGTCAAATGGCCTAAGATAACTTAACCACCATTCGTCAGCCCACTCCTTTGACTCACTCATTCCATGCTTGAATTATACATGAAAAACAAAGGCATGCCATCTTCTGTGTATGGATACTCCATGAACCTGCATTTGAGCTTCCGAAATAGTGTATCTCACTTGATCCTATCAGTATACAACAATTCTCATATAGTGCAATGTTATTATCATTTATGAACCAAAAAAATCTATAAAGTGAAGATTTTCCTTCATTACCTAGACCTATCAAAGCATTACACCACTCAACGATTGATTTTACATCTTTCAACTTTGCATTGTCTTTATACTTTAACTCTTCTTGTGCTATGGCTCTTTTGATACATGCTCCTACACCATCATGCTTCTCCTTTCCATGTCTAGCATCACAAAAGTTTCACATATGTTGAACACCTATAATATTATGCTTCTTGCTCAGCTAATAGAACATCCGTGAGTTCTTGAATTGTGATGCATAGTTATCTGACCATATGATATGCTGACTAAATGATATGCCCCTTCTAGCCAAATCATTGTAGAACACTGAAAGCAACCTTTCACAAACTCTGTACAATGCATGCAATCATCACTAATATAAAATTGATACTCCCTTATAATCTTTCTGTCATCCTCTATACTATCATTCACATAATGAATGCAATGTGCACAAATATAGAAACCTGTGTGGAGTTGTAATATTATGATTAAACCTCACGTTGTGGTTGTAGAGTGTAGTTCTCTATAAAGTCAATGACTAAAGCAATTCTACTAAGTGGAAATATGTCCTTGCATAACTTGAATGCAAGTCTAACCATCGAGCTCTATGGGTATGCCTTGCATACTCATACACTATACTATCATGAAATGTAGACATCAACTGATAGACTAGAATCTTTTGAATAACCAAATCACATCTCTTTGCTTCTTTACCATCTTTTGTATTGTAGGTCACTGTTTTATAATTGTTGAACTCTACTAGTTCATTTCTAACCGCATGTGTGCTTTCCATATGTTCACATATTCGCATACATTGCAAGCCACCCCAATGTTGACATGTGCCATGCATCCAAGCATAATTTCCTGTAGAATATTTGACCTTCCTCTCTTTCACCTAAAATTGTTGATATAAAGTCTCTTGAATATGTTGGTGAGGCATGTATGCCACAATCATGCAAAACATTGTTAGTATGTAAATCTAAACATATAGAACAATAAACATCAAAATGGTTAGAAAATTCAATATGTAAGCTACAACAAGTAGTACATGTGTGATTTATTTTGACATAGAAAGGTTTTAGCATTTCAAAATATCTTTGACAAATTTTAATTTGAGGATACATCTCTAGAAATTTACCAAAAAAACTATGTTTGAGTTGTATCCAAAAAATGCTTTGGATGTGGCTCATAGTTTCAACTACCGATTCTCCTTTTTACCACATCCCTTTGATTCAAAGATACCCTTGTGTAATTATTCCAAAATTCTTCAATTAGTGATCTCAATTCTTCATGGTAGTCTCCCCGAGAATGGCCATAATTCATTGGCATTGATGTCCCTAATTCTTTGGTGCTTTCCAATGGCTCTTGATAAAGTTTTTCTATTAATTCTCAATGCTTGACTCGTCTTTCTAATGAGACAAGCTTTCCTCATTAGATTACTCACTATTGTTGATGTAATGACACGTCATGTGACATTACTATCTTTTGTGTGTGAGGTGTTACCCACACTCTCATATGCACTCATTAGATTCTTGACAATAGATTTTTCACTTGAAGGCTCTGATGTTCTCAACCCAAGAATCTTCATGATGGACCTATACTTTATACTTTGCATCATTTCGACAAATAGTTGACATCTTGTAGTCTCATTTAACTTTTCAAAGAACACTCTCCAAATATTATGAGTATATCTTCTACAAGTGTGTTTTGGAATCTTACCTTTCATTGGCTACAAAATATTCTCATCAATATCAATAAAATACTTTGGCTTTCTATGCAAAATTCTAGGTAGTGTTGTGAAAGGTAAATTCATCTCAACATTAAGAATTTCATCAATATTTAAATGAGATGGGCTAGATGGCATACCTTTGATCGGAGATGGAATAGATGATTACCTTGAGGTTGAGGTGGGAATAATGGCGTACCTCCTTCCTCACATGTGAGTGATGATGCACTCTCAACTTAAGATGCAATAGATGGTGTCCCTCCATCTTAACTTGTGGTAGAGGATGTGTCTCCAACTAATGTATTCAAATATCTCATAGCATGAAGTTTTTGCATTCGTTCCCTTTGTGCCGCCAATACCATATCTCTTGTTGATGGTTGAGGTTCCTCTTCAATTGGTCTGTCTTCAATAATCGTGTTCAATTTCTTCTTCTCACAAAGTTCCCTCATAACTGCTACTTTCTTTACATTCTTAGCTTCTTTCTCTTCTTGTGTTGGTTTAATCCTTGATCCTTTCCTCGGCTTGACAAAGAATATATCTGTAGCATGATAAAGAGACAAATATTAGTTCTTAAAAATGAATCCATACAAATAAATGAAATACATGTCAAATGTTCAACCCTTCATACAAAATGTACATACAATCATCATGTAGAAGAGTAAATGTCACTCAACCATGATGAATAAACAAGTGCACTAAGAACACAAGGAAAATGGAAAGCAAATGTTTTTGAAGTATTTCTACCTTGCAAGAATTTATCATGTGACTTTGCTCTAGCCATTTTTAACATATGAACTACCAATATAATGTCCACAAATAGACATGTATGCAAAATGTGGTAGCACATGAATTTTTTGATGGAATTCCTTAAAGAAATATGGTCTCGTGGAATGCCATAATTGCAACATAAGTACAAAATGGATTTTTTAAAAGACATTACAAAATTTCAAGAAAATACAATTGGCTAAGTGAGTATAAATCCAAATTCCACAACTTTTGTCAACATCCTACCTTTGGTTCACAAGGTATAGGCATCAATCAAATCATTGAAAGAAAGGGGGATTTTTGTCAAATGTTATATTTGTAACTCCCTTCATAGAAATGTATGAGAAATGTGGAAGCATGGACAAGGCATGTGAATTGTTTGACAAAATCCATCAAAGAGATATGTCATGGATTGCAATGATTGTGGGATATGTACAAAATGGATTTTTTGAAAAGGTGGGTGTGAAGCCAAATTCTACAACCTTTGTCAAGATCCTCCCTACCCATGCCAAGAAAGGATATTTGGAATAGGATATGGGCATCCATCAAAGCATTAAGGATAGAGGCATTTTTTAAATTTAGAGTGGAAGCATAGAGAAGATAGGTGGATTGTTTGGAAAAATGCCTCAAAGAGATATGGTCTCATGGAGCATAATGATTGTAGAATATGCAGAAAATGGATTTGTTAAAAAAAATTTAGAATCTTTCTATCTAATGCAATTGGAAAGCGTAAAGCCAAAATTGACAACCTTTGATAGCATCCCCCTACATTTTAAAAAATGGGCTATTTCAAACAAGTTATGGGCATGATCCCTCAAAGCATAATGGAAGGGGGATTTTTGTCAAATGTTATAGTTGCATAATCCCTATTAGACATGTATGCAGAATGTGGAAGCATAGACAAGGCACATGAACTATTTGACATATAATTGCTCAAAGAAATGTGGTCTCAAAGAACAACAAAAATACTTTAGATGACATTTCTTTGAGGCATTTTTCAAATAGCTCATTTCCTTGTCTATGCTACCACATTTTACATACATGTGTATCAAAGCATTTTATCAAACAACATAGACAAGGCTAAGGTTATAATGAGAAACAAACAATGACAAACATGGAATATGCATAATAAAAAATTCAAAGCATTGTATTAAGAATGTATAATAAGGGATGATAAAGAAACACAATAGAATTAAGGAAAATGTAAAGAACATGTGTAAAGACTTGACATACCTAAAAAATGGAGATTTGAATGGAGAGAGTACCCAATTATGTAGCCTTTTTTTCTTCTTGCATCAAACTCCTCAACAATTTGAGTTTTTCACAAACTTGCTTTCTTTTCAATGTTCAATTGCATACCACTCAGAATTACTAACAATAATACAATTAACCAATGTATAATGTTAAATTCCTACAATTCAATCACAATTAACATTGCAACACTACAAAAATTGAAACTTGAATTGATATATATCAAATTCAATGTGAAAACTGTGTTATTTATGTTGCAAGTATGAGCCTAACCGGTGTTGTCATTGATGTCAACATACTCCTATTACTTTAATGATAAGATTGGATGAGTTGTATGCTGAGGATATTGAGAAAATTAGTCTCAATCAGGAACAGTGAAGAATAGTGATGGCATAAGGTAAAAGTCCAAGACAGGATGAGGATCAGAGGATGCAGTTTAAAGGGTTTTTAGATATGTGTCTTAAGATGTTCCAGTTGATATTTTAGAGGTCCACATGAATATTTAAAGAAGTTATGGTAGTTCAAGTAAAACCAGTTCCGGCAAATGTTCAGTGATGAGAGAGTGATACAGATAGGTCCGGTGAGATCCAGAAATGCATTCTCTAGTTCTGCGGATTTGAGAAAGTATTGGGGAGGTCTGTGTGGTGTGTCAACTCGATTGGTTCATGGTTTGAAGGTCCGCAAGTATCTATTCCTTTGTGACAGTAATGGCAGACTGTGTTCTTGAGGTTCCGGATGAAGAAGAGAAGGATTTTGGTAAGTAGAGGAAGTGCAGATGTTCTTGGAGATTCATGCAAGCTTGTGGAGGTCTTTGGATCATGTTAAGTTCGTGTTGATGATCTGCATTAGAATTGGAATATCGAAAATGAAGAGTAACTTCCAGATGATGGTGTTCTTTCTGTGACTAGCTGACTGGATGAATTATACATCTTGCGAATGATCTTGTGGATGTTTGCTGACTTAGATGGTTGTTCCTAAGTTGATCTCATGTATAAATAAGGGATTGCAAAGTTATTTCAGTGCGGGTGACATGAAGAATGAGTATGTGGTAGTGAGGAGAAGAGTGAAATGCAGAGCAGAAGTTTTGGACTTAAATGGAACTAACTCAAGCATGGTGAAGATGCTATTTACCAGTTCAAGTATGTGATACTTATTCTTTTGTAGACAGTGTGTCTCTTGTAGGCAGTGAGCCTCTTGTGAGCAGTGTGCTTAGGCAGTGAGCCCTAATTGGCATGTACCATTTTATTCTTTCGATTCATCTAACAGAGAATACAATCTTGGGTTAGTCACCTCGTAGTTTTTCCCTTACCCAGGTTTTCCACGTCAAAATCTTGGTGTCTCATGTATTGATGTGTTTCTGCTCTTGATTAAGTGTATTAAGATTCTTGTTTGATTCATTATTATACTACTAAGTGAATATAAATGTTGAAATGGAAGAAAGTTTTAGACAACTGATTCACCCCCCCTCTCAGTTGTCTGCCCAAGTCTAACAATTGGTATCAGAGCCAAGTTCCTCTTAAAGGAGCTTTACCACTTGAGGAGATCCAGGATGTCGTCCTACAAGAAGGATAGTCCGAAGTTTGATGTAACTAACTTTGCTCTTTGGAAAGGTCGCATGAAATGTCACTTGCAGTGTATGGGATTTGCATACTTGTCCATGGTTATAAAAGCTTATGTACCTCCACAGGGTGGTCTGACAACCCTAAATGAAATCACAGATGCTGAAAACAATTTGTGGACCAAAGAGGCTCTTTTAAGCACATTATCTGACTCAGAACTCTCAAATGTTATTGATCTACCAACTGCCTTTGAGATTTGGAATAAACTAGAACTTTTGCATGAAGGAGACTAGTATGTTAAATGTGTAAGGTTACAGAGTCTAAAAGGGAAATTTGAAAAACTGAAGATGAGAAATGATGAAAATATTACCTCTTTTATGCCAAGAGTGAATGAACTAGTTTGTGGAATTAGAAATGCAGGTGGAACCCTGAGTGAAGATGAGATCGTCGGCAAAGTTCTCAAATCCCTTCCCGAGTCTTATAAAATCAAGGCTTTTGCAATCGAAGAATTCAGAGCTCACACAACAGTCACAAGAGATCAATTGGTTGGTAAGTTGGCTACTTTTGAAATGGCTGAATTTTGAGATGATCCTCCAAAGACTGAATCTGCATTCAAAGCCAGTGCCTCTGTAAAAGGAAAATAAAGGTTTGATCTGGGAGAAAATTCTTCAAGGAACTCTTCATGGTATGAAAAAGAAAGAAAAGACTTGGAAGAAGAAGCTGAAGCTGCTCATCTTGAAGCTCTTATTGCAAAAAGACTGCCAAGAGGATCCGGTAAGTATGAAGGGAAATTACCTTTTAAGTGTTTTAACTGCAATAAAATTGGTCATTTTGCCTCAAGATGTCCGAAAAGATTTTCAAGACCAAATCCTAACAAACCAAGGTTTCAAAAGAATTGTTACTATGTTCATGAAGAAGATGATAATGAAGGAGTAACAGATGATGAATCAGAGATAGGAAACAAATCCGGTAATGAATGGGTGTTTATTGCCATCAAAGAAGAGGAACAAATATCCTCTGTATCTGTCAATCATAAAGTTGAAGAAAGAGCTCTGGCTACCCAAGTTGAAATAAAGGATGATTGGGTCATTGACAGTGGATGCTCTCACCATATGACAGGTGACAAGAATAAGTTCTTACATTTTGAAAAGTATGAAGGAGGAATTGTAAAGTTTGGAGATAATTCTACTGGTAGAATTAGAGGTAGAGGAACTATTTCTCTTGATGGAAAGAACAAAACCGGTAATGTACTATATGTTGAAGGATTAAAGCACAATCTTCTCAGTGTTGGACAGCTGGTGGACAAAGGCTATGATCTCAGATTCAGGAAAGAAAATATAAGATCTTTGAAAGTTCTGGAATAGAGATTGCATCTAGTACTCAAACTAAAGGTAATATCTTCCACTTGGTTGGTACTGGTAAAAGTTGCTTATTTGCTCAAATTGATCAAACTTGGTTATGGCATAGGAGGATGTGTCATGTGAATTTTGATAATATCATTAAGATAAGCAATACTCAAGCTGTAAGAGATCTTCCAAAATTAGTGAAACCTACTAATAGCTTGTGCAAAGAATGTCAGTTGGGCAAATTGAGCAGAGTCACATTCAAAAGTAAGGAATTGTCTTCTACCGGACTGTTGGGCTTAGTTCATACTGATCTTTGTGGACCGGCAAGAGTTAGGAGTATCCAAGGTGATAGGTACTTCATGTTGCTAATTGATGACTATTCCCGGATGATGTGGGGAACCTTTCCGAAAGAAAAATTAGAAGCACTTGAGAAATTCAAAATATTCAAGGCCATGGTGGAGAATGAAACTAGATTAAAATTGAAATGTTTGAGGTCTGATAGAGGTGGAGAATTCACATCCGGTGAGTTCATAGACTTCTGTGAGAAACACGAAATAAAGAGACAATTGTCTGCCCCTAGAACTCCACAGCAGAATGTAGTTGAGAGAAAGAACCGAACCATTCAAGAAGCATCCAGGACCATGATGATGGAAGTAAATGTTCCTCAGATCTATTGGAGAGAAGCTGTTAGCACTGCAGTCTACACTCTCAATCGAGTTCAAATTAGAAACAATACCGGTAAGACTCCTTATGAACTTTGGTTTGGCATTACTCCCACTATGAGATATTTTAGAGTTTTTGGTAGTAGATGTTACATTAAAAGGGGTGAAGATCTAGGAAAGTTTGATGCTAGAAGTGATGAAGGAATATTCTTGGGTTACTCTACTGAAAGCAAAGCATACCGGTGTTACAACAAGAGACTAAGAAAGATTGTAGAAAGTGTAAATGTGAAGGTTGATGAAGAAATTGAAAGACCCCCAAGAATTCATGAGTATGATGAAGATGATTAGAATGATATTTAGATTCAAAGTATGCAAGCCTCTTCTGAGAAACAAAGTCAAATTGATCTGGTAAGTCAGGAAGAAGAGATAAGTCTCAATGAGACTGATCAAGAGTTAGAGGTGCAAGAAATCCCCAAAGTTCCAAGGTATGTAACTCTAAACCATTCTGAAGATAAGATCATAGGTGACAAAAGAAAAGGAGTACAAACAAGGAGGAGACTTGCTCAAAATTCAAATGAACATTGTCTAATTTCAAAGATTGAACCTAAGACAGTGAATGATGCTTGCAATGATGAAAATTGGTCAAAAGCAATGGAGGAAGAACTAATGCAAATTGAGAAAAATCACACTTGGGATCTTGTTCCCAGACCTAGAAACAAGAATGTGATTGGAACTAAATGGGTCTTCTGGAACAAACTAAATGAAGCTGGTGAAGTAATCAGAAATAAAGCTAGATTGGTCTACAAGGGTTACTCTTAGATTGAAGGAGTTGATTTTGAAGAGACTTTTGCTCCAGTGGCAAGAATTGAAGTAGTCAGATTATTTATTACATTTGCTTCCTATAAGGAATTCAAGGTGTACCAGATGGATGTCAAATCTACCTTCCTAAATGGTAATTTGGAAGAAGAGTGTACATTGAGCAATCGAATGGATTTCAATTGTTTGATCATGGTGACATGGTCTACAAATTGAAAAAGGCACTGTATGGACTAAAGCAAGCCCCAAAAGCCTGGTATGAAAGATTGGATAAGAGTCTATTGAAGATTGGTTTCAACAAAGGTACTACTGACAGTAATTTGTATTTCAAAATTGATCATGAAAATATCTTAATTGTTGAAGTATTCGTTGATGATATCATATTTGGAGGAAGAGATAGTATGTGTAAAACTTTTGCAGGTCAAATGAAAAGAGAGTTTGAGATGTCCATGCTTGGAGAAAAAAAAAAATTGGGTCTACAAATTACTCAAACAAAAAAAGGAATCTTCATTTCTCAGTCAAAATATGTGAAAGAATTGTTGAGGAAATTTGGGATGGAAGATTCTAAGCCAATGAACACTCCAATGGCAATCGGATGCAAGTTGAGCAAAGATGATGACTCTCCCAAGGTTGATCCAACAAAATATAGGTCAATGATTGGAGGACTGTTGTATCTCACTCAAACTAGACCAGATATTATGTAGGTTGTTGGTCTTGTTGCTAGATTCCAAGCTGATCCTAGAGAATCTCATGTTATGGCAATCAAGAGGATTTTTAGATATCTAAAGGGGACAGTTGAGTATGGGTTGTGGTATCCTAGAGATCATGATTTCTCTCTTCATGCATATATAGATGCTGATTGGGTAGGAGATGTGGATGAATGGAAAAGTACCAGTGGCAGAGCATTCTTTTTAGGGAAGAGATTGGTTTCTTGGTTAAGCAAGAAGAAAGAAGCAATATCTCTATCTACTACAGAAATAGAATATATTGCTACAGCAGGTAGTTTTACTCAAGTTCTGTGGATGAAACAAATGTTAAGAGACATCAGAGTAGAGTATGAGGAGCCCATCACAATTTTCTGTGATAATTCAAGTGCAATAAACATATCCAAGAATCCGGTGTTGCATTCAAAGACTAAACACATATCCATCAAATTTCACTTTCTAAGAGAGCAAGTGAACAAGAATGAAGTCAGATTGGAGTTTGTGCCTTCAAAGGATCAGACTGCAAACATCTTTACTAAACCTCTACCTAAGGACTCTTTTGAATATCTCAAGGAGAAGTTAGGGGTTATTGCAACTTCGGTGGTGAACTAAGGTGCACTGATGTACATCAGTCTGGTGGTTATCACAGTCACATCTTGTGGTCCGGACTGATGATGGGGAGTTGCTACTCAGGGGAAGCAGCAGGCATGGTTCTGAAGTAGTGGAATTGCAAGTATGTGCCCTTTGCCATTGATGTCAAAGGGGGAGAGAAGACATGTGAAAAACAAGTAGTTTCTGATCAAAGGGGGAGCAATAAAGGGAGAGAAGACATGTGAATGATTGTTGCTGATAAGGGGAGTTGTGACAATAAAGAGATTTTCTTATCATGATGGTTAAAATAGTTTTTCACATCATATGTTGCCATTAATGAGAAAGGGGGAGATTGTTGCAAGTATGAACCTAACCAGTGTTGTCATTGATGTCAACATACTTCTGTTGCTTTAATGATAAGGTTGGATGAGTTGTATGCTGAGGATATTGAGAAAATTAGTCTCAATCAGGAACAGTGAAGAACAGTGATGGCATAAGGTAAAAGTCCAAGACAGGATGAGGATCAAAGTATGTGGTTTAAAATCTTTTTAGATATGTGTCTTAAGATGTTCTAGTTGATATTTCAAAGGTCCGCATGAAGATTTAAAGAAGTTATGGCAATTCAAGTAAAACTGGTTCTGGCAGATGTTCAGTGATGAGAGAGTGATACAGATAGGTCCGGTGAGATCCAGAAATGTATTCTCTGGTTCTACAGATTTGAGGAAGTATTGGGGAGGTCTGTGTGGTGTGTCAACTCAATTGGTTCATCGTTTGAAGGTCTACAAGTATCTATTCCTTTGTGACAGTAATGGCAGACTATGTTCTTGAGGTTTCAGATGAAGAAGAGAAGGATTTTAGTAAGTAGAAGAAGTGCAGATGTTCTTGGAGATTCATGTAAGCTTGTGGAGGTCTTTGGATCATGTTAAGTTTGTGTTGACTATTCGCATTAGAATTGGAGTACCAGAAATGAAGAATAACTTCTGAATGATGGTGTTCTTTCTGTGACTAGCTGACCGGATGAATTATACATCTTGTGGATGATCTTGTGGATGTTTGCTGACTTAGATGGTTGTTCCTAAGTTGATGTCATGTATAAATAAGGGATTGTGAAGTCATTTCAGTGAGGGTGACGTGAAAAATGAGTGTGTGGTAGCGAGGAGAAGAGCGAAAGGCAGAGCAGAAGGTTTGGACTTAAATGGAACTGGCTCAAGCATGGTGAAGATGTTATTTACCAGTTCAAGTATGTGATACTTATTCTTTTGTAGAGAATGTGTCTCTTGTAGGCAGTGAGCCTCTTGTGATCAGTGTGCTCAGGCAGTGAGCCCTAATTGGCATGTGCCATTTTGTTCTTTCTATTCTTCTAACAGAGAATACAATCTTGGGTTAGTCACCCTGTGGTTTTTCCCTTAACTGGGTTTTCCACATCAAAATCTTGGTGTCTCATGTATTGATGTGTTTCTGCTCTTGATTAAGTGTATTAAGATTCTTGTTTGATTCATTATTATACTGCTAAGTGAATATAAGTGTTGAAATTGAAGAAAATTTTAGACAACTGATTCACCCCCCCTCTCAGTTGTCTGCCCAAGTCTAACAATTTCCTCTTTAAGTTGGCAAACCAGAAAAAGATAGTGGAAAGTTCATGCAAAGGTAGTAGAATGTGAAAATCTGCATGTGTACTTCCTAAGAACATGAAAAAGTTTTTTTGTTAGAACACGCGTATAACCAATAAAAAATAGAGTATTTGGGCTTGGATCACAGGTGTCCTAGCTATTTTACCATTTCAATAGCAAGATAAAATGTGCTCATGTTATAACGTGCTCACGTTATAACATGAGCATGTTTTAGTTTGCTATACAAAACTCCTTACCTCTCCACCTCTCTCCCTCCTCCTTACCCATCTTTCCCTCATTTTATTCTATTTCTCCCCTCACCTCTCTATCTCTCACCTCTCTATCTCTCACCTTTCTCTCCCCCTCACCTCTCTACCTATTCCCTATCTACATCTCTTAATCACTCCTTGTTTGCCTCTCCATCTATCCTTAGCCATCTAGGTCTCTCACTTAACCCTAAACCCTCTCCCTAAAGTCTCAACCCTCAACCCTTAAACCTTAAACTATACCTTAAACCCTAATCCATTAAACCTATACCCTAAACCTTATCCCTAAAGCCTCAACCCTAAACCCTCAACACTATACCTTAAACCCTAATCCCTCAACCCTAAACCCTAATCCCTCAACCCTTAATACCTCAACCCTTAAACCCTCAACCCTTAAACCCTAAACCCTTGACCCTTAAACCCTAAAGCTTTAAACCCTCAACCCTTATCAACCCCTTTCCTCCCCTATTTGCCTCACCCCCATCTCTCCCCTATCTCTCTCACCCCTCTCTCCCTATGGGTTAGGTCTCTCACTTGTATATCTCTTAAGGATCTCTAGATATTTCCCTTGCTCTCCACCTCTCTCCCTCCCCCTTACCCATATTTCCCTCAAGTTATCAATTTCACTCTCTCATTTTATTCTATCTCTCCCCTCACCTCTCTCTCTCACCTATGTCTTCCCCTCACCTCTCTACCTCTCCATCCCCTCTCTATGTCTCTTAGTCACTCCTTTTATGCCTCTCCATCTGTCCTTAGCCATCTAGGTCTCTCACTTAACCCTAAACCCTCTCCCTAAAGCCTCAACCCTCAACCCTTAAACCTTAAATCCTAAATCCTATCCCTAAACCCTCAACCCTTGACAATATACCTTAAACCCTAATCCCTTAAACCAAAACCCTCAACCCTCAACACTTAAACTTTAAATCCTAAACCCTCGATCCTCAACACTATACCTTAAACCCTAATCCCTCAACCCTCAAACCCTTAATACCTCAACCCTTAAACCCTAAACCCTTGACCCTTAAACCCTAAATCCTTAAACCCTCAACCCTTATCCACCCTTTCCTCCCCTATTTGCCTCACCCCCATCTCTCCCATAGCTCTATCACCCATCTCTCTCTAGGTTGTAGGTCTCTCACTTGTATATCTCTCAGGGCTCTCTAGATATTTCCCTTCCTCTCCACCTCTCTCTCTCCTCCTTACCCATATTTCCCTCAAGTTGTCAACTTCACTCTCTCATTTTATTCTATCTCTCCCCTCACCTCTCTATCTCTCACCTTTGTCTCCACCTCACCTCTTTACCTCTCCCCTCTCTATGTCTCTCAATCACTCCTTTTCTACCTCTCCATTTGTCCTTATCCATCTAGGTCTCTCACTTCATCCTAAACCCTAAAGCCTCTCCCTAAAGCCTCAACCCTCAACCCTTAAACCTTAAATCCTAAACCCTATCCCTACACCCTAAACCCTCGACACTATACCTTAAACCCTAATCCCTTAAACCTAAACCCTAAACCCTATTCCTAAAGCTTAAACCTTCAACACTTAAACTTTAAATCTTAAACCCAATCCCTAAACCCTCAACCCTTGACACTATACCTTAAACCCTAATCCATCAACCCTAAACCCTCAACCCTTAAACCCTAAACCCTTGACCCTTAAACCCTAAAGCCTTAAACCCTCAACCCTTATCCACCCCTCTCCTCCCCTATCTACCTCACCTCATCTCTCCCTTATCTCTCTCACCCCTCTCTCCCTAGGTTGTAGGTCTCTCACTTGTATATCTCTCAAGGCTCTCTAGATATTTCCCTTCCTCTCTACCTCTCTCCCTCCCCCTTACCCATATTTCCCTCAAGTTATCAACTTCACTTTTTCATTTTATTCTATCTCTCCCCTCACCTCTCTCTCTCACCTCTGTCTTCCCCTCACCTCTCTACCTCTCCCTCCCCTCTCTACATCTCTTAGTCACTCCTTTTATGCCTCTCCATCTTTCCTTAACCATCTAGGTCTCTCACTTAACCCTAAACCCTCTCCCTAAAGCCTCAACCCTCAACCCTTATACCTTAAATCCTAAACCCTATCCCTAAACCCTCAACCCTCGACACTATACCTTAAACCCTAATCCCTTAACCCTAAACCCTATCCCTAAAGCCTCAACCCTCAAACCTTAAACCTTAAACCCTAAACCCTATCTCTAAACCTTCTACCCTCAACACTATACCTTAAACCCTAATCCCTTAACCCTTAGCCCTAAAGCCTCAACCCTTAACCCTTAAACCTTCAACCCTAAACCCTCTACCCTCAACAATATACCTTAAACCCTAGTCCCTTAACCATCAGCCCTAAAGCCTCATCCTTCAACCCTTAAACCTTCAACCCTAAACCCTATATCTCAGACACTTGACCTTCAACATTATCCCTCAACTATCAACTCTCAACCCTCAACCATATACTTAAGCCCTAATCCCTCAAACCTCAACCCTATACCTTAAACCTTGAAACCTACACCCACAAACTCTCATGCCTATACCCTATAACCTCACCCTTATACCCTAAAACTTGAATATTGTGTCTCAAAACTATACTTAAAACCTAAACCATACACTCTCAACCCAAGTCACCCTATGCCTTATATACCCTCAATCCATATCATAAATCTTAAACCCAATATCCTAAACCCTAATCCCCATACCTTACACAATTAATCTTATACACTCAACAAGATGAATATTATCCCTCAACTATAACCCTCTACCCTCTACCCTCTACCCTCTACCCTCTACCCTCTACCCTCAATGGTCAACCTATTACTTAAGCCCTAATCCCTCATCCCTCAACCCTATACCTTAAACCCTAAACCCAAAAACCTCAACCCTAAAAACTATACGGGCTCAGGTCCTTATATACCCTAAACCCAAAACCCTTACATACATACATACATACATGCATACATCCAAGCATGCATACATACATACAACCATACATACATACATACAACCATACATAGATACATACATACATATATGCATAAATGCATACATCAATACATATATACATACATATAATTTGGAATACATACATACATACATAAATACAAATATATATACAAACATACATACATCAAACATACTTAAAAACCTTGAACATAAAACATTCCAAGCAAGACATAATGCGAGCGCGTTATGTCAATTTGACAAACATTGAGAAGAAAATAAAAAAAGCAAAACAAAACATAACACATGCGCATTATAATACGCTTGCATTATATGTTGCTTTGGGAATCCATGAAAGGAATCTAGGTGTGCATAAATTGCTTCCTACACTAATCTAATGAGGAGAGATGAGTGCAAATTCTTTTTTAACCTTTACAATTACAGAATATTTAGCACAACAATGGATATATTGCAGCAATACACAACACAAGAATGTAAGACTGAAGAAGAGAGAGACAAGATATAACATGGGGAAAACCCTTATTGAGTGAAAAACCCACGCTCCAAAACCTGCACAATGTATTATCAAAACTGTAATGGTTTGCAATACACTTGCAATGCAAGCTCTCAAAAGTCTTTGATACTCATATCTAGAGAGAAAACTAGTAGCATAACAGTACTTGTCAATCACATAATACATCTCCTCTCAAAGCACCTGCTTAAATAGAAGTTTACAAGGCAAAATTGAGCTTTCCTTGAGATGGGCGTCCAACTTGACCTCATGGCCCAAAACCCACGCCTAAGGACACTTATCCAACACCGCAACATGGTCATGACACTTGTCATATCACCCATCCCAAAATGGTCAACTATTCCCAAGTTGGGCAATCACAAATGCTCTTACGACTCTTACAACTGCCATAGAATATGTCATAACTGTCATATCTTATAGCTGTAAGAAAATTTGTCATACATTGGCTAAAAATAGCATATTCTCTTACAACATGTCATAACCCTCCTTGGGGCACCCAAAGATGCCTTCTTCCAAGATGCTTTGTGACACATGTCTTCACCTATCATAGAACATTCCATTTTTGACTCTTACGCGTCATAGATTCTATCATAGGAATCTGTCATAACCGTTTCAGTCAAGATTCACTTACACACTAGTCAAGATACCGACACATGGCAAAAAACCTCTACTACACAAGGGGGCGCCTATCTCCACATGGAGTGAGTTGACCATCCTAGTCATCTTACAAGTGGAGTGACAACTCACCGTGCCACTTCACAGTAAATGACAAAATAGGATGTGCAACAAAATTACAACATAGGCTAAATAAATAAATACATTACAATAAATAAATGCAAGGAATTACCAAGGTCAAGACACCTTAATTCCCAACATTCTCCCACTTGTCAAACACCTTGTAAGAGCCAATGGAAATAACAGGATTTAACTGCTATGGGCCAAGAGGCCCATAGACTCCGAACACCATCTGAACTTCTCTGTGCCCACTGGTTTCGTCAATGCATCCGCAACATTCTTTAAAATGTCTACCTTCTCCAAATCCACCTACCCATCCTCTACCATGTCTCACACGAAGTGAAACTGTACATCAATATGCTTTGTTCTGGCATGGAAAGTTGGATTCTTTTCTAAACAAACCGCACTCTGACTGTCACAACAAATCATAATCTATCCTGCATCAAAACCAATATTTGAACACAATCTCTTAATCCAAATGGCTTCGTTGCAAGCATGAGTTTCTGCCATATGCTCAACTTCTTTCGTGGACAAAGTGACCACATGTTACCACTTACTCATCCAACTAATTGCACCACCAAACATAGTAAACACCTAAGCACTAGTGGATCTCCTATTGTCAATGTCACATGCCCAATTAGAATCCATAAATATAAACCGAATGTGGAGGTCCTGTAGGATTACCATGATAGAATATGGAATACTTAGAAGTACCCCTCAAATATCTGAACACTCTCTTAACTGCATCCCAATGTACTCATCCTAGATTAGCCATGAATCAACTAAGGACTCCCACTGCTTGGGCAATGTCTAGTCTTGTGCAGACCATAGAATACATCAACTGCCAACAGCACTAGCATAAGGTACTCTTATCATGTCCACCTCACTAGGAGATTTTGGACAATCATTAACAGACCACTTTGTCCCTAAAGAAATAGGAACACACAATGGTCTACAATCTACCATGCTAAACCTATCCAACACGGTCTTTACATACTTACTTTAGCTTAACCAAAGTTTTTTATTAGCTCTGTCTCTTCTGAATTCCATTCCTAGAATGTACTTGGATGCCCCTAGATTTTTCATCTCAAACTGTACTGACAACTAAGACTTCAAATCAGAAATCATATTCTTACCATTCCCAATTAACAACATATCATCAACATACAATGCAATAATGAGAATGTGACCATTGTCAAATTTTTAATACACACAATGATGTAATTTCGATCTCAGAAATCTAACTGACAACACAAAGGCATCAAACTTCAAGTACCACATCCTAGGAGACTACTTCAAACCATACAAAGACTTTTTCAACTTGCAAACTAAATTTTCTTTCCATTTCTCTATGTAATGCTCTGGCTATGACATGAAATCTCTTCCTCCAAATCACCATGAAGGAATGTTGTCTTCACATCCATCTACTCCACCTCTAAGTCATAAGAAGCTACAAGAGATAAACAAGAACCGAATAGATGTCATCTTTGCAATGAGAGAAAATTTCACCATAATCAATTCCCTCCACTTTTGAATACCCCTTCGCAAGCAGTCTGGCCTTGTACTTTTCAACACTGCCATCTACACCGAATTTCTTCTTGAACACCCATTTGCATCCAACAGGTTTCTATCCTTTAGGCAAAGGCACCAAGTCCCATGTTTTATTCTTCTCCCAAGAAGCCATTTCATCTTCCATGGCCTCCTTCTAGGAACCTACATCTTTCATGCCCATAGCCTCTGTCACACTTCTAGGCTCATTAGTGTTAGTAAGCAAGGCAAAAGCACAACTAGAATCAAGTAATGAATAACCAAACCTATCAGGTTGCTTCCTTGTTCGTGTAGACCTCCTTAATGGCTTAGGTTGAGGTTTTGCTTCTTCTTCTAAGATTTCAGAGATGCTAGAGCTCTCCTCATCATTAGGTCTCACAAGGTCGATCAGTTCAATCTTCTCAGGGGTAGAAGGAAACTGAACCACATCCTCTTTCTTTTTTGTTTCTTTTGGATGTAAAACAACGAGAGAAGGTATTAACTCTTTGAAGATAACACTTTTTCTATACAACACTTTTTCAGCCATATGACCCCAAAGCTTGTATCCTTTCACACCAATACCATAGCCAATGAAAATACACTTAACATCCTTGTTCTCCAATTTAGACTATTTCTGCCTAGGTACATGTGCATATTCCTCACAACCAAAAACATGAAGATGTCTAACTGAAGGCTTCTTACTAGACCACACCTCCATAGGTGTCTTACCAACAAGTGCTAATGTAGGAGACCTGTTTACTAGGTAGCAAGCAGTGGCTATAGCTTCAACCCAAAACTTTTGTTTGAGGCTTGCTCCACTAAGCATACTCCTAGCCTTCTCCATCAGTGTCCTATTCATCCTCTCTGTAACTCCATTTTTCTGTGGGGTGTATGGAGTTGTCTTATGTCTTTCAATCCCTTACTCTTTACAGGACTTATCGAACTTTGTCGAACAAAACTCACCATCATTGTTAGTTCTCAAACACTTAATTTTTATACTAGTCTAATTCTCAACAAAAGCTTTAAACTCTTTGAACTGACTAAAGACTTCAGTATTGCTTCTGAGAAAATAAATCGATGTCCTACTATAATCATCTATAAAAGATATAAAATATACAGATTTGGAAATCAAAGGAACACTAACATGACCAAACACATCAGAATGAATAAGGTCCAACACACCATAAGACTTGTGAGAACTAGAGTAAAACTGAACACAGTTTTGCTTTCCATATATACAATGTTTGCAAAAGTCAAACTTGAGATACAATCATTTAACCCCTCAACAAGGTTTTTATTTTTTAGGGTTTGAAGACCCTTCTCACCAATGTGGCTAAATCTCTTATGTCATAACATTGTCTTTTCAACAGGAAGTTTAACTTCCAAAGCATGAGCACTACCATCAAAATTTGTTACAACAGATTTCTTCACTGCTTGTTCAGATGGTGGGGATGAAGTGACTATAGCTCTTTTCTTTGAGTCAGAAGAACTATTGCACTGTGAAGTGCATGCCTCCAACTAAAATAGAGTACCTCTCCAAGTACCCTTCGCAAGCACCATAGATCCTCTAGTCATCTTGCATCCATCCTTCGAAAAGATAACCTGCACACCTACATCATTCAATTTACTTACAGAAAGCAAGTTTTGTGCCAATCTTGGGATGTGCTTAACCCCAGAGATGCCCTTCACTCATCCTTCAGGGAATCGGATTGAGACTCTTCCATGACCAACAATCTTCAGATGAGAATCATCACCCAGGTACACTCTTCCACCATCAAACTCTTCATACTTCATGAACCAGCTTCAATGCGATGTCATGTGGAATGATGCACCAAAATCAATCAACCACACATCATCAAATGCATGGGTGGCCAAGGCTATAATGAAGGCATCACCATCATCTTGTGACATGTCAGAATCTGAATCTAGGACATTCTTCTTCTTCTTTTTCTTTTCCTCTTTGAATTCCTTTCAGAAATGCCTAGTATTTGCACAATTTCAATAGAAAGCCTTGGACTTTCCAAGAGATTTGGATCTGCCATGGGATTTGGATCTGCCCTTCTCAACGTTCTTGTCCTTCTTTTTCCCTTCCTCCTTGAGGCTTCCACAAATTGCAAGAGCCTCTTTGGCTACTTCAAAAGACTTTCTCTACATCTCTTCAGATAACAACGAAGATACCATTTCATCCATTTTGAAAGTGGATATGGTGCTCCCAATAGCCATAACAAGATGATTCCACGAGTCTGACAAGGAACAAAGCAAGGTCATACAACGATCCTCCTCCTCCATCTTCACACCAACAGATTCCAATTGTGCAACTAACATGTTGAAAGCATTCAGGTGATCTGCAACTGATCCTCCATCCTTATAGAATACAACTTCTTTCTCAGAAAAAGCTTGTTTACCAGGGATTTGGCTTGATAAACATCACCCAGCTTCTTCCAAAGGTCTTTCGCAGTCTTCTCCTCATGGACATTTAACAAGACAGAATTAGTTAGACTGATTCTTATGAGACCCTTAGCCTTCTGATCTTTCAGATCCCAATCATCTTGTGCCATTGCGGTTGGTTTTACACTAGAAATAGTTTCCCATAGGTCTCGATCAACAAACATGTATTCCATCTTAAGTTTCCATAACTCAAAATTAGTGCCATTGAATTTCTCCACCTCTAATCTTCCAGATGTGCTTGCCACCTCTTTCTTAGAACAAGATTATAGAATATTCTGCACAGAGCTCCCACTCAACCTAATATTAGCTCAAAAAACCCCTACCCAACAACTAGGACCAAAGGTGATCAAGCTCTGATACCATCTGAAAGGAAGCTAGATGTGCAGAAATCGCTTCCTACACTAATCTAATGAGAGATGAGTACAAATTCTTTTTTAACCTTTGCAATTATAGAATTTTTAACACAACAATGGAGATATTGCAACATACACAACACAAGAATGTAAGATTGAAGAAGAGAGAGACAAGATATAACGTGGGGAAAACCCTTATCAGGTGAAAAATCCCACACTTTAAAACCTGCACAATGTATTATCAAAACTGTAATGGTTTGCAATACACTTGCAATGCAAGATCTTAGGAGTCTTCGACACTCGTATCTGGAGACAAAAATGGCAACATACCTGTCAATCACATAATACATCTCCTCTCAAAGCACCTGCTTAAATATAAGTTTACAAGGCAAAACTAAGCTTTCCTTGAGATGGGCGTCCAACTTGGCCTCATGGCCCAAAACCCACGCCTAAGGACAACTGTCCAACACTACAACATGGTCATGACACTTGTCATATCACTCTATCCAAAAATAGTCACCTATTACCAAGTTGGGCAATGATAGATGCTCTTACTACTCTTACGATTGTCATAGAATCCATCATAACTAGCATATCTTACAGTTGTAAGAGAATCTGTCATACACAGGCTAAAAAAAGCATATTCTCTTACAACATGTCATAACCCTTCTTCGGGGCCCCAAAGATGCCTTATTCCAAGATGCCTTGTGACACATGTCTTCACCTATCATAGAACATTCCATTTTCGACTCTTACGTGTCATAAATTATGTCATAACCATTTCAGTCAAGATTCACTTACACACTAGTCAAGATGTCAACACATAACAGAAAACCTCTACCACACATGGAGGATGCCTATCTCCACATGGAGTGAGTTGACCATCCTAGTCATCTTACAAGTGGAGTGACAACTCACTGTGCCACTTCACACTAAATGACAAAATAGGATGTGCAACAAAATTACAACATAGGCTAAATAAATAAATACATTACAATAAATAAATGTAAGGAATTACCAAGGTTGAGACACCTTAATTCCCAACAATCCCAAGCCTTAGGCTTAAGATTTCCAACCCAAAGGCTTGGAGTGCCTTCCCAACGTCCAAAGATAGATTTTTGCATATTCTATAGGATTTCACATAATTTTGTTCATGTTAACCCTTAGATTTGCATGTGTTTCAAGTTTGAACAAATCAAACACCTGGGTAATGTTAGGCTTTCTCTTAGATATTTAACGATGTAATTTTTTTCACATTTTGACAATGTTAAGCCTTTCATCTTTAATTTATTTTATTTGTGTCTATTTTTTGGCAAAAACTAGTGTTTGGTCTTTTTATCTTCATAAATTAACCATTCATTGAAATTTCAAATAAATTACATTTTTATAAACTAGACTCCATTCTACACATATTTTTTTAAAAACGATTTTCAATTAGTTTTCAAAATTTATAGGGGGGTTGGGCCAGGGGGCTTGGCTCGATTGGTGAGAGCTTCTTATGGTAGGCTTGAGGCCACGAGGTCCAGTCTCCCCCCATCCCCATGGTACCAGAGAGCATGTCATGCCAGTGCCACCAGTCACGTGAAAAATTTTTACCAGACACACTGCAGTTTATAGGGGGGCTACCCGATTCCTGTAGTCTAAAAAAAATATAGGGGTAGCATGACCAAAATTCTATTTTTTAAGATGTGTCTAGTTTGAAAATTAGTAAAAAATAAAATATTAACTAAAAAATATTAGAAAAATCAAGCATAAACTACATGTTGTTAGCTAATTTCTCACCAAAGCGATTTTAAAAATACCAAAAAAAGTTAACCTTTTGAGGGAGCCACAAAACATGCTATGTTATGTTTTTTTGATGAAAACAACACCAATTTCTGTGGCTCCCTTTTTTGAACCTATTAATCTATGCCATTTTCAAAAAAAATTAGTAGTTTAGAAAGTAGACTCAGAGCACTATGAACATTGTTTTTGTTGCATCTTAAAATTTTGAGTGTAACTATGATCAATTTCTCATCCAAGGCTAGTATTTCTTGATTTCAAAAAAAAGTGACCACTTAAGACCCCTTTTTGGCCCCCCATCTTCTTGCACTTACCCATATGTATGTTAAAGTAATTGTTTTTAAACATAATGTGGTATGATTAAGTTTGTTTACAATAATCTTACTTAGTGAATGAAGATTTTTCTATAAGACTAACCCTTTCCTATAGCAATAAAGAATAATAACCTGCAACCAAGATTGTAGAGTTCTTGCAGCAAAGGACCAATTTCTTATAGCTGAGGAACCAGTTTCCTGCAGCTAAGGGACCAATTCCTGCAACAAGGCACACAACTACCTACAATTATCCAGTAGCAATCAGCTTCCCATTTGCCAATAGAAATGAGTTCTAGAAGTAACAAGGAGAGAATGAGTCATAGTTGGAAAGTGTCCCTCTTTCATCTAGGAATGTGTGAATATTAGATAAGTCCAAGATAACTATTCTTATGTCTTTTAGTAAGTTTTCTTGTAGTACAATTCTAATTGGAATACTTCTCTTTGATTGTTCCAAGTTTTAGTTTCCTAATACAATTTTACTTTTATGAAAATAAAGATCAATTCCCCTATATAATGGGAAGTGGGTTGATTAGTTGTTAGCCTTCATTAATATATGAACTATCACTAGATGTGTATATATTGTTTTCATCTAGTGAATCTAGGATGGTTAGATTTTCTTCATGAATGTACTAGATTATTTCAATCAATAAAACAGAGTTTCTTTTATCACAGTGTGGATTTTTTTCTTTTAGAATTGTGGCAAATGAATTGATGAATTGACTTTGTTGAATAGTGTCATGCCCACATTTTCCATGTGGTCACAACACGTGTCACACGTGTCATAGCCACATTTGTCATGTGGATATGACACGAACTATCAAAAAAATTCTCACGCTTCCCTAGAAACCCCCTCGCATGCGTAAGCATGCTCGGTGGTGTATGCTCAAGGCAAAAACATTACAGTTGTCGGCGGGGTACAAGTACAATTGCATGCAACCAGACGCAAGCAGACCAACAAGGGGGTCTCTACGACGCCATTAACGTCGCTACAAGGTTTATATTATCAAGGTTCCTAACCCTAAATCTCGGCAGATTTCGGCAGCATAACGCCTTACGGTGTATGTGGGAATTACTCAACACTATACTACTTACGTGGTTCCCTGATAGATTAACAACTTCCCACAATGCTTTGTTCCGACTAAACTGACTCGTGATCTCCCTATTGGGTCATTTTTCAACAAAGCACGATTGTCTGTCTCCTCTCTTGTTTCCTGAAATATACTCCTCCTTCGACTTAGCATTCTCAACAAGGCAGTTCGTTTGCCCTCTCTTCCATTTCTCTGGGTGTTAATTTTGATTGTATTTCTATCGCTCTCACCTTAACTATTTCTCTGAAATTTAGTTTGTTTATATTCCGGTCTCTCTCTTTTAGTTTCTACGTTTTCTTTATGTTTATCCTGTCCTTTCTTCATATTCTATGTCAATCAGAGTTATCACTGTATCTACTTTTAACTTTATTCCTAACTTCCGGTTGGACCAGATCACATAGGCTGGTTTACTACTTCGCTGGACTCAGTCTCCTGGTTTTCTCCGATCTAGGATTCACCTTTACGTTTGTATTAATTAAACTTGTTCCTAAGCAAATTTAGCGGAAGGGTCCATCTACTTAGTTCTCTTATCCCAGGTGGGAAATGCCGCGCATTTTCTCCTCTGTGTTTTTCCAATGTTAGTTTTTCTTCTTCTTACTCTCTTGCAGGTTTTCTTCTCTAGACGTTTACTAACTACAGTTGAGATTAAAATGGCCTCACATGGAATGTCTGTGATGGCTTCTTAAGTTTATTTCCAGTGATCTTTTAAACAAGGTGACGCGTAATTTTCCTCTTCATTTTTCCTGGTTATTAAATTTCGTTGAAAGTTGAAACTTCTGAGAAACTCTTCCCGGAGTATTATAGTATATTCCTTTATGCTCTCTTTAAATTATAATTTTATTTTCTCTTATTATTGTAAAGAGTAAACGGCCTCTCTGGTGACTTATATCACCTAATTAATTAATGTATGTATCTATATACATATATATACAGATTGTATATATACATATATAAATAGATATACAACTATATTTATCTGGGTAATATAAGACTATTATTATTATTAATTACTATTGTTAGATTATTTTATTAATTTATTTAACTATTATTACTTTTGTTATTATTACAATTGTTATTCTTCTATTTTTTTTATATAATATAATTATATATATATATATATACAATTATATACCATTGTTATTGTATATAAGAGACTCTCCTCTTTAAAAAAAATCCAAACCATGGAAACATTTCTTATTTTATTTGGTTAATTTATTTCCCAAATAGCAAGCCCTAACCCTTTGTTTTTTTTTGTTTCCTTTTGTGAAGGGCAGAGGGATGGAGAGGCGGCGGCGCGGCCATGGCAGGGGTCGCAGTGGAGGAAGGTTGCGGTAGCCGTGGCAGAGGGACGGAGGTGGAGGTGGCCGCAGTGGTGGTGGAGTGGGTGGATATGGGTTAGGCCGCAGTGGCAGAGGTGGAGGGGTGGTTTTGTGGCGGCACCGAACCGCGAAAGGCAGAGACGGAGCAGTGGATTGGTGGGAGGAGGTTGTCCGCGGGGTGAAGGCACTGTCGTGGGGAGTGGGGAGTACTGCGGATGGCGGTGGCCGAGGTTTATATAATGGCGGGGGTGTTGTGTTGTGGGGAGTCCACGGTCACACGGCCGCGGACTGTGGTTTATCTTACGGGGGGGTGTGGGGAGGGGTGGAGCCCCCACCCACATCCCACTACGTGGGGTGTGGGAAGGGGGCTCCGCCCCTCCCCACACCCAATAAGCGCCGACGGGGGTGGTGGGAAGGTTCAAACCCTTCCCACCACCACATCACATTGTTTTTTTATTATGTGATGTGTAATACACAGCGACCAAACTGCGATCCATTGTATTTTATTTCTATTTTCTCTTATGAAATTTCCTCTATATTATTAACTCTTCAAATCACATTTTGATAAATTTATATATATATATATATATATATTTATTTATTTATCCCACAACTTTCAGACATAATATTTTTTTTTTTAAGAGAAATTTAAAAGAAATACAGAGAATTAAATAAGTAAGGCTATTAAATATAACTCTTTTTAACAATCGTATTAATAATTTTCTTTCACAGGTAACTTTATAATTACAGATAAATGAAAACAAAGAAATCTAATTTATCTTACAATCACATTCTCATATAATAATTAAACATTTCAAATGCAGAGAACAAACAATAATTCTTTCAAATGCGATTTACAATTACCATTTCGTTAAGAATTGAAGTTCTTAAATGCAGAGATTGAATTATTTTTCTATTTAACAATTCCAGTTCATCTACAAATTGCAAATATAAATACGGAGAATGAATCTCTTAATCTGCCAATTACAATTTTATTAAGATATGTATCAATGCAAATTCAAGAATTAGACTTCATACACATAATATTAAAATCAATTTTTTTCTTTCTTTTCTTCTCTTAATTTCTAACTTGCTAATTTTCAACTTAACGCATATTAGTTTAAACTGAAAATGGAAAGAATAATTAATATCACATTGGCTCTCAACTGATTCAAATTACCATATCTAAACATTAACAAAATACATAGTTTCCTCCAACCACCTCCAAACAATACTATAGTTAAACTTTTAACACCTTTGTCAAGATCAACATACAATTTCACTACTTAACACCAGTTACTCCAAATATACATAACTGTCAAAACTCATAACTAACAAACAACACTGAAGGGAAGAATTTCTCTCTTTCCCCAAACAATAAATTATACAACTTCAGAGGAAGAGAATCCCTCCATAATGAACTTAAACAGGATGTAGCTCAATGAACCAAACTCTTCTTATAGCAAGGATGAAGTTCTTTCTCCCTAATTATAGTTCTCCTCCAATTCCAACCATAAGCTTCAAGAGGAAACATGCGTATCGAAGACAAACAAAGAAGAAAACACCACTCATCTAGCTCTCCTCCCTTTCGTAGACCTGCAAGAGGGTCACCCCCGAGCTAGGGAGACCATACTCACACCTGGGAATTCAAGCACTCCACTTCACAACAGGGAACAACAACAAACTCAAATCACACAAACACCCGTGGGTAAATTATACAACACGAAAGCTCAACTACAGTGAGCTTCATAAGGGGCAGGAGAGTGGACACACTCGACTCCAAAGTGTCACCCTTATAGATAATATAACCAACACAATTTCTCTTGGCCTCAAACCAAGTTTGATCACAAATTTTCCAAGGAATTCTGTATTTGACTCTCAAGTCAAAGATCTAGTCACAAATGCATGCCCTCAAGGCTTTCAACATCCCAAAAGAAGAAACTAGGTATGCACCCGAGGAGGATCACTCCTCCCCTACCCCAAACTTGATGAGCATTTCTCCCAAGTGAGAGAAGCTCTGTCAACAACCCGACAACAGATCCCACAAAAACAAATCAAAAACACAAACAAATAAACATCTTTCACACACTTTTCATACAACATTCAGATATACGAAAGATAGGTAATCATAACCAACCTTACAAAGCCCTTCAAGGATGAAGCTGTTGTAGAGCTCCACTGAGATCTCTTCCAACCTTAGCCACCAACTCCCTCCTCCCTTCCCTCTCCCCCAAAAGCTAACTTTCTTATTTTGCAATCAAAATAAAACTCTCCAAAAAAAATCAACTAACTCCCCTCCATCCCAAAAATGGAATTCAAATAACCCAAATCCTTTTCGGTTTAGAGGAATGGGGAGGTGACACTTGTCACCTCCTCACTCTCCCCAAAACCACTATTATGTCCTAAGGGATGAGTGTTGGCTTATGTCACTCACCCATCCCTAGAGTACTCCTTATCCCTCTCCTCATGTCATTTCTCTTACGCATGGGAGAAATAAAAGGAGTTAAAGGAGGAAAAGACAGGTGACCCATGCCTCTTCTTCCTTCCTTTATAAGGATGACCCCACAACTCATGGGGAATCTCACTAATGGTGAGGGTGACTTCAAGTCAATTCTTCTATAATGGATGGGTTTGTAGTCATCTCTTACCTAGGGAAATGAAGAGGGATGGGTTGGGTGTTGGTACAACCCATCATGTCCCCCCCATACCTCCAATTTTCGCCACTTAACTTTAGGGTGAAGTTAAGATGGCCTTATGGAGGTTACTCAAGGGTTACCCATGCCAAATGGGGCCCTGGACCCATGGGTTATAACCCAGGGTCAACTTTAACCCATCCAGGACACCCATGGTCAAGGTAAAGCACAAGAAAAGGCCTCAAAGATTTAAACAAAAGAAAGAAATTCCAATTCAATCTTCTTACAACACAAATCATAATAAAGTGTTACAAGAGGGTAACCTAACACACTCGACCCTATGAAAGACCACATTACAACATCACATCAAACACAGCGTGATCTTGGTTCCTCGTGGAACCAGATCGGCTTAACAGGGAATAATAATAACAAGGTGCAGAATGATCTCCAAAATTTGTGGTTTAATTAGTAAATCCTGCACACTAAATTACAAGATCAGTTTCACATATAATCATCATAGCCGAAGCAACTTAAAAACATGCATTATCATGACATAGTTCTAATTAGCATAAATGAAATCATACTATAATTTTCCATCATTATCTAATTAACTTTTCTGAAATGTAAACTTATCCAAACATCACCCAATTAGTTTTTCCGTAATCATAATAAAGTTTAATAGTTTGACAAATCTGGGAACTATTATCCCACAAATATAAAAAGTATCAATAACAGTAATGTAAATAGTCATAAGAACAGAAGTAAAAAGGGCGGTCCTCACAAATAGTTGATATAAAGGAAAAGGATGCAAACAACTCAAATCAAGGCCCACTTGAGGTAGATTGCAACCTGTTAGCATTAATTTATGCAATCAAAATTAGATTTTATAATTATCTATTTATTTGATTATCTTTCAATTTGTTACTTTGTTTTGGTTAGAAAGAATTTAATATAGTTAGCTTTAGAATTTATAACATAGTTTTCATGTTTTCAGTCTTACATTCCTTTTTCAACTTACAAAGAATCTCATTTACTAGCTATACACAACCTAATATCCAAAAATCTTTGGTTGTACACATAGTACCGACACCATACCAAGAAAAAAGTCCTTGCATTGACAAGTAAATGTAGTATGTCATCATTCACTGAGATGCTTGATCTAGGATGGGGACATCCATTGAGTCATATGCAAGACTTAGCTACATTAGATTTAGTGGGAATTGATAATGTTCGACAATCATCAAGGAAGGTATGTGTTGATGGTTGAAATAACACACTAACTTCATGAATGGAATTGTTCCTCTCTTGAAAGAGAATTTCTTTTCCCAAGTTTTATGCTAACAAATCTTGGTTATACTAAAGCAACTCAAAGGTCTATGTGCACTATTCCATTTAAGTGACTTTTGGGTATCCTAAATGAAGTTTCTACAATTTCAAATTTATAATTTTCTTATCACATGGATTCTTTGGATTTTACCTTAATAGTGTAGATAAATATTATCAATTTAATTGATTTTTCATTCATGAGCATTGTAAATATTTGGCATTCTACTAAACTAGTTCACATATAACAAACAAGCTAAGAGAACTATTTTCTAAATTTCTATTCTTACCAAGACTTAAAAGAAATATCAAAAGTTTGATGGTTAAAGAAAGTAAAGCCTAAGTTTTCTAGAGGACAAGTGTTAGATTCACAAAGCAGACTAATCAACTAGAAAATCTCTAGTCATAGCACCATTTAACACACAATCACATTACTACTAAGATTCAATCTTCTAAGTAACTCTAAAGTTTGAATTTCAGTACTTAAAATCACCATAAGACATATGCACACCTCAAGTATTCAAATTCACACATAACAATGATATTTACTAATTTATCATTTGATAAATAAATTTGAATTATAGACACCTATATCTTAGTACTTCATACTTAAAGATAAGAAACCATGGAAAATGATAGAAAATTTGACAAATTCTATTAAAATAAATAGTCTAGCATAACACACACATGAAAGGTTCCAACCTCTTTTACAAATTCAAATCCTAAGGCTATATAAACAAATTTCTAGTAAATAAGCAAATATGGGCAATTAAATCCCATGTAGTTTATAACAAAACATAAATAACGTCAAAATTAAAATAATAGATTCATGAACCCAACAAGAAATCAAGGCATACACATTCCATCTCCTACTTGCATGCCTTGATAATGTAGCTTCCTTGTGATGAATTAGACCAGAGATTTAGAGGCTAGATCAATCTTGTATGCCTAAAAGTCCATGAAATGTTATCGTCATTGATCATCCTTATCTACACACTAGCTTTGACCTCTTTTTTTACCTTAGTAGATGCATTCCTCAAGCAAACATCAATAATGATGACAATATTATGCATTCTTTCATCTTTGGCTCGTATCTACATTATGAATTTGGTCACAACTTTTCCTTCCTATCTACTCAAGGACTTTAGTTTAGGAAATCCTTTTTGTAATCACTGACCATTATATCTAAAATTTCTTAGGTGGCTAGTTCTTCATTATTATCTAAAATTGCTTATATGCAATGTTTGTAAAGAGGGAGATTATCCTATCAATCTCCTTGATCACTTTCTCCTACTAGTGTTGAATTTTGTTCACTTGGCTCTCTGATATTTTGTTAGTATACTTGAAAAATTGTTTAGAAAATTAAATTTCTTCATTTGTTACATGTTCACATTTCTTGTTCCTACATTTACTTTCACTTGTTCAATAAATCTCACTTTTTGTAGCACCTATTTTACTTTCCTCCCCTTCTCTATGAACTTTCCCATGGCCTTATTGACATAGGTATGCAATTGCTTGGAGTATTTTAGCTCTTAGTAAAGATGCTTTAGTTTATAAGTTGTTTATTTCATTATCCATTCAATGTCTCCCCCGTAACTTTCTACTTTAGCTCTCAATTCTTCTTGATCAAATATTATAATTGATCCACTATAATGTTAGACATTGCTTTGATCATCGATGGTATTTCTTTCAATCCCTTCTACTTCTTAGATACTCTAATTAGTTCTTGTTTTGATTCTACAACCACCTCATGATCGGATGGTCTACCCTTTCTCTTGAGCAATCTCTTGATCTTTCATGGGCTTTTGTCATAAGCCACCTTAGTTGGTACTTCTTTGATATGCATTTTTTGGTTCTGTTGAAGCCTAGACTATTGGCTCATTCAAGTCATCTAATCTATGTCAAGAGATCTAGGCATTATAATTTATTATAATGTGGCCACTAGAGTTATTTGAGCAATAGTGATAGATGTAGAGCTACATCAATAATAAAATCTTTGGGTAGTCCATGAGAGCTAAACATAGTTGACAAAATTGATGAGGTAGGGGTCAATGAGAATATAATCAATCATACAAGTATCTTGTATAACACTAGGAGGAACCAACACAATGAATATAAATACTTTAGGTGTAGATGTATTTGACATAGGTGAATTTAACCTTTTAGGACCAGGTGACTTACCTATAGGTATAATTTAATCCACACTAATAGTCCCCAATGGAATGGACAATGAAATTGAGGGTAGTGGCATTCTAAAGGGTTTAGAATCCATAGTATAAATGTTTGTTCTTGACAATGCAAGAAATAAATTGATTGAAGTTTTGAATAAAGATACATTTAAAATACTTAGAAAAGGGTTGTGCAATATCAACAAACCTAGTAGAAATGGGGGAACTAAAACCCAATGTTAATAGACAAACTAACATGATTCAACTTGGATATATTTACATCTATAAAACTTGAGGAAATTGGAATAGCTACTTGTGTAGATGACTTAGTTGGCAATGAAACAATCAGTGAAGAAATACTTTATATAGTAACAATGGTGACCATGGCACTTGATGCTAGGATATTTAGCTAAGTGAATTCATAATTTGTGCTTGTGGGGTTCTATAGTGAAGACTCTGCATGTGAGGAAGTCTTGATTCTTTTTGTTTCCACTTGACTCAAAGTAATTTCATAGTAGTAATCATCTATACTCCTTGCATGTGATTGCTCATCAAATTGTATGGCAAGGATTGTTTTGTATGATAACCACTCCATGGTCAATCCTTTGACATCCCCTTGAGACAACTTAGCATAATTCATCTAGAAACTTCTCCTTGTCAATATAAGTGATATCTTTAGGTTCATCTTGTACCTCTAGCAACCCATTGTCTCTCAATCTATTCATGATGTCCTCATTATACATTCCATACTTATTATACTTTTCATCATCCAGTAACTTGCCATGCTTGTATGCAAGGTTTTTGACTTTATTTTGTGCTAGGAATTGCCAAATTCTTCCCCTATGATCATAACATCTATGTGGTGCTTGATCAAATCCCAAAGACTTAATTAGCTCACCTACCTTGGGTATTTTTATAAAGTTATACATTTCCCCCATGAGGTGAAATGGGATGGAAGGAATGCTTCCCAATATTTTCCTACTCAACATAGTAGCTATTATTTTTTTTAAAAAAATTGATAACTAATTTTATACTTTTCAATTTTAGACAAAACATACATGGTAAAATATGAGGGCCTATAAGTCTCCTCTCCATAGCTATGATGGTATGCTTAGGGTATATCCATCATGTAACTATTTTATTCTATTTTATTTCTTCAACTAACATATGTAATGTAGTCATAGTAGAAGGGTCCAACAAAGGACTATTTAGTCATATAGCCAACACAACAAACAACCACAACACCATGAGATTTCACAAAAATAGCAACAACATTCTTATTGATTTCGTACTTGCACAATTACAACCATAATTAAAACCACCACAATTTTCCACAATGGACTTCTTACATGTCAGGTCACAACTATTTGATTACTAACTAAGATTCACAAATGGATAGTTGTTACAATGGACTTCCCACAACACTATCACGTAATGATAATTCAAGTACAATTGCATTACTAAACACCACTTTGTTGTAATGACACCCACTATGTGTTCCACTATCAAACTCCTACGTCAATGTCTACTTTCCTCAAGATTGCACTCCACCAAACTCATATTCCTTCACTTTGGCTCTAAAACCTCACTCCTCTTCTCTCACTGTTGAAACTCTCTAATCTCCTACATCTCATATTCTTTTCTTTCTTTCAAACAACTCACAACCAAGTATATGTATAGCATTCTCAAGTTTTCCAAATGATCTACATCAGCTCTATGATGATGCAAAGCCCAATACCACATGAAATGTGTTGTCGACCAGAAATAACAAACTTACAAATTTAAATGTCAAAATGATAGAAAAACTCCATGTGGTACTCAACATTCATCCTCAATGGTATAATAAATCCTCACAAATATTATTTTATTGACGCAAACTCCAAATAACCTACCACAAATGGAAACAATCACAATTGTGCACAACTATCAACACAAAAGATGCTTGTGAACAAAATTACCATCTTTTACTCATCCAATTCTCCTCAAACATCAACACGAGACCTATCAATCACAACTGGAACTACTCTCAAAACTGTGAAAACCAATTTCATACTATGATGAATTGTGTTAACTTTCTCTATCATAGATTGATAACCACAAACTAACAAACAAACAAGCAAGTGAAACAAACCACAAAATTCACTTTTTTAGAATGATGCAAGATTGCCACAATGTCCAGGGATGTTCTTGCATCAATATGATTCATCTTGGCAATGGATTTCCCATGAATTTCCACATAAACAATCACTAATTGGTCCTATCTCATCTCCATTCCATTTAGTTGTTTAAAAACCATATTAACTAGATCTATGGATCCTAACCACCAGTTGGAAAATGGAGGAGAAAACTTCATGGTTGCACATATAATATCAATTAGGTACAAGGGCATGTAAAAATCTCATCCTTCCTAGGCCTATAAAAATTACTTCCTCAGAGTCAATGAAATTAGCTCTCCATAGTTTGGTACCACTTCCTTTTCTAGAATCATATTTAGTAGGGGAACCTAGATGGCATCTAGTTGTGTACAATCTTTGTTGCTAAACAATTTGCACATTAAAATAATTACTTCTTTGATGTTATCTAGGAAATTACCAATGATATATTTTGAGACCTTTCTCAACAAATCCATTTCACCAACCTAGTCTTCTAATACCTCATAGACATTGGAAATAATGGTGTCATATCTCAATGTGGGCTATGAGAAATTAAGCATGTCTCAAAATGCAACACCACTTACTATAGTTATAGGTTCCTTGTTCACATTGTGGATGCAATCTTCATCTATGGAACAATATGAAATGACCTCTTCCAATATGTCCTTGCATGGGAAGACAATAAACTTCCCTACCACTCTATGTAGATAAGATGCCCTAACTCTCCCAAGAACTATCACTATACCTAAGTTATCCTATGGCAAATTCTTCAAAAATGATACACTACATTAAAATCTAAGGTTCTGTGTAGATATTGCAGTGGGTCTATGCCTTCAAGTATCCTAGTTGTCATAGCTTCTCTTGTAGCTTATGATGTGCTCTACAATTTATTTCAACCTTCAACTCTGTATAACTTACATCTTATGTAGATTTCCCAAAAAATGCATCCAAATTCTTGAATAAATAGTTTGATTATGAATACTTTGGTAATAATGATAGCTTAATTAATATTGTTTTAACTAATAGAATTCAAGAAATCTTTCTACAAATTTAACTAATTAATTTGTCTCAAATCGACAAGAAATTCTTGAAATCCAAATGAATTAAGCATTAATAACTTTTGCTACTCTTTCACATCATCAGTGTCTACCTAGATATCCTTACCATTTGTCGTTCTTTGACATGGCTAAGCACTGTCATGTTATATTAAAATAAATTCCATGGGACCAAACACACCTTTTCCATTTGATTTTCTTGACTCCTCAATTTTCCTAATTTTAAATCTTAAATTTTGATGTCAAAAGCGAAGCCAAACTCATAATTAACTACATTTAATAGGGGATTTGGGGTCCAATGGGATTTTAGGGGACTCTAAACTTGAAATATTTTGCCTTATGGATGTAAGACCCTTGAATGAATCAAAATTTATTGGGTTTGTGGGTTCTTCAAGCATTAGTATTTACTTGTGATGGATGCGAGGGTCCCTTATAAATTGTCCTCTATAAGTACTCGAGGTCTGATAGATCCTTTGGCTTTTTAGTACCTGCCTTCGGCAGT
The DNA here is from genome assembly GCA_027924645.1 of Cunninghamia lanceolata. NCBI lineage: Eukaryota > Viridiplantae > Streptophyta > Pinopsida > Cupressales > Cupressaceae > Cunninghamia > Cunninghamia lanceolata. The sequence goes on along the minus strand of BSBN01000012.1, from coordinate 16,238,377 downwards.
ACTATTGCAATGAGTTCACACTTATCTAGTTATTAATATATTGATTGTAAACCAATCAAAAGACATGATTATTTTTCTTGTTGGGTAAATTTTATTTAAATTTGTACTTTTCCTATGTCAACATGATAAATTTTTAACAAAAAATCATTGAAAAATGATTTATCTATTTTATCATTGGCTCAAAAAAATGACCTCTTCTCTATGGATTGTCGAGAGTACAACAAAAAGCTATAAATGTGGAGAGAATTTTGGTTTGAGGGGAGGATGTGACAAGTAAACAAATTATGAACACAAATTTTGTTTCCCACTAGTTAAGTCATGCCTAAATGGATGGCGATAATTATGAGAGGAAGAATCTGTTACATAAATCTATAAGAGATATCTTATTGAATATAATCGAATGAATACATTGAGAGAGCAAAGCTCATTTTATAGAGAGGATACAGACTAAGAAAGCCTAAAAGCTAGAGTAAGGCTAAACTAACAAAGCAGAATTGAAGATAGCTTATCTAGCAACTAAAAAGCTAAAGATGGAAAAGCAAAAGCAAAAGAAAAAGATTGATCATTATCTACACAATATCTTAATACCCCCCCTTAATGATCAATCCACTAACTAAAACAGAGTTGCCCCCCCTGAATGGTGACAATCGAAAATGAGAAGGATGGGTCCACAAGCAATTGAAATAACAGGTAGTAGAGATGGCCTAGAAGGCGTAGAAAGCAAACTCCTTCTGCTTAATATGCTTTGTGACATGTGCTGATGGTGTTGAAGCTTCAGCTTAGACTGCTCAGTAGCCAAGCGTTTCTGGCAATCATTTTTCATATGGCCAAACTTGTGGTAGTAATTGCACTAGATGTTTTTCCTCTTAAAAGAGTCATGTGATGGACCCTAACTGAATGGCTGAGAGGGCTAATTGCTGCCCTGATTTTATTGAGAGGACTTGACAGTAAATGCTTGTTCGGAGGAGGAGGAAGTAGCACTACCGAACTATTGTTTCCATCGATCTTGCTGTAAGAGTTTGTTGCACAAATCTAAAAACTTCAGAGTAACATTAGTTGAAGTAATGTTAAGAGTTTCGATAACGTGTTCATAAGCAGATGGTAGGCTTTTCAAAGTGATGACTACCATATCTTCCTTGTCCATGTCTCGACCAATTGCCATCAACTGATCACAGATGTCCTTGATTTTAGTGAGATGCTCCTATAGAGACATCTATTCATCCATCATGATCGAGAAGAGCATGTTCTTTAAAAAGAATGCACGGCTCTTTTCAGACGTTTCATGAAGATCCTTCAACGGATGCTAAATTTCTTTTACAGATTTCCCAGATGGAACCTGAGGCAGTTGATCATTGGTCACTGATAACTTGATAAGCATCACCACTTCACGATTTTGCTCATCTTATTTTTCCTGATCTTTACCCAGAAATTGAGGACATGTAGTTTTCCCCTGAACTAGTTCATCAAGACACCAATATTTGGAGATAGTCATCATGCGTTGCTTCTAGGTGTTGTAATTCTTGCCATTGAACTTCTAACTGCTCTCCAACAAAATGTTGATCAAAGATACCATGCTTCACATTTTTCAAGACACGAGAAAATGAATTATAAGTAGTATGGAAGCAACTAGACGGCAGAGAGAGGGAAAATAGTAGTGTTGCATAGATTACGGAGGACTAATTTTGAAGACACAGAATATACTAACTCGATAATCCAAATCACAAATCTCAAGATTACGGATGATAGACGTTCAGAACATTTGAATGCATAATTTGAGACAGAAAATAAAAGAAGTCTACATGTCTCTGGTGGATCAAAAAACTGCACACATAATAAAAGAAGCGCTTGTCTGCTACCACATAGAACACTTTGTAGTCATCACAAAGAATATGGCGAACAGATGATGAAGAGAACAACGATTAAAAAAATCAATCTAAGCAAAACACTACTAATCAGATGTGTCCAAAAGTGATGACTAGATAATCGTTGGCCCACCCATAATCTCAGAATTTAGAAAATGTCTTCACAAAGACCAATCATGAAAAAAAATTGATGAAAACAAAATAGAACCCAACAAGTTTGCAGCTAGATCTGAAGATTCTACTAGAACCCATGCCTAAACGCTAAACACCCAGAGATTATGAAACCCTTATTCAAAGGGAAAATGGCTTCAAAAGACTCCAACTCGCCTCCAAAGACTCCACACAAAGACATGATTGAAGAGCACCAAATCTACTAGAGCCATCACCTGAGTGGAGGTCATATAGATTTGCATCCAAAACAAGAGCTAAAAAACATAGACAAATACATGAAACCCATGAGTCGTGACTTTATTCACAGAAAACGTGATTTTAGATGAGGGTGTCATTGATAAACTCCTGCTGAAAATAGAAGAGACAACCGATGCCCTCAGAAATCACCGACAAATAGAGAGAGATACCAAATAGAAGTTCACAATTTTGGAGATGTAGGCAAAACGTGAATACAAAGAGCATGAAAACTTAGCCAGAAACCTTTTAAAGCTTGAGTTTTGAATCAAACATGAAGGAATATATGAAAATTGTGAGCTCTTGTGGCAAGACTCTGAAGCCCAGAACACAAATGCGATTTCGCCAGAAAAACGATGCCAAAACCCTACAGTGAAACCGTGATTTGTAGAGAAATTGTGACCTCAGATGAAGAACCCGCAAACAGAAATCACAAAGAGAGAATCACATTCAAGGAGGTTGTATGAACGTTCGTACTACCCACCCGAACCTAGGCTCTAATACCATGTTACATAAATCTATAAGAGATATCTTATTGAATATAATAAAATGAATACATTGAGAGAGCAAAGCTCATTTTATAGAGAGGATATAGACTAAGAAAGCCTAAAAGCTAGAGCAAGGCTAAACTAACAAAGAAGAACTAAAGATAGCTTATCTAGCAAGTAAAAAGCTGAAGATGGAAAAGCAAAAGCAAAAGCAAAAGATTGATCATTATCTACACAATATCTTAATAGAATCATTAGTTTTTATGAATTTAATTTTTTGCTTTATTAGCTAGAAATGTAAAAAACTCTTTGTCAAAGGGAGAAATTTATAATATTAATAATACTATTAAAAGTATAGGGTTCTACACATTTTATTTTATGAAATTAAATTATTTTTGGGATTACAATTTTATTTACTCAAGAGTTAAAAATTTAGTATTTCAATTTTATTTACTCAAAAGTTAAAAATCTACATTATTATGAAAAATATTTAAATTATCATAGCATTAATATTATTACATTTAAATATCTTAAGCAGACATTTCAAATCTCTATACACTCAATTAGGGCTAGCTCTCCACATAAATACAAATATGCAGGCTTTGTAAAGTTTAGTTTTATAGAAAATATTTTAGTGCTGGGTAAGTGCAAGAAGATGGGGGGCCAAAAAGTGGCCAAAATAATTTCAAAAAAAATTAAGTCATAACGCGAGCGTGTTATAATGCGCTCGTGTTATGACCCAGTATAAATGAAAAAAAAAGCAATTGAATTTCATTTCACTCTCATTTTCTCCTCTGCCTGTGGCTTTCAAACCCTCAAAAACGTGCTCGCGTTCTGCAAAACGCTAATCAACACAAAAAGCTTGTCAATTCATCGCTAAAATGCCGCCGCGACGTCGAGCACGCCAAAGGGGTGAGTTATCTTTGTTTTTTTGTTTGAATTTCTTTCTAAATAGGTAGGTTTTTGTTGATTTTTGATTTATATTTCGTTAATTGTCAGGAAATGTTAATGCACCTCCTCCTCCTCCTCCTCAAAATCCACAAAATCTTGAGGAGGAAATACCTGCAGAACAACAACCTCCTCCATTCATTCCTCGACATGCCCCTGGAACACAAGATAATATAATGGGGCAAATTGAAAACAACAAAAAATAAATTGAAGATATAATTGCAAGGTTGAAAGATCCTTCCACTTCAACCTTGCATGGGTCCACGCTTGCCAAATCTCTTGAGTCTATGTTATCGAATGTAAATTCAATTAGCAAGCAAATAGCTAGTTGGACTGATAAAAAGAGAGAGTTTAGAGATTACTATGCAGACAAATTGTCATACCAAGATGTCAAAAAATTACAAATTACAAAATTAGACTTGTATTCAATTTTCACAAACCCACAAACAAATCAACCTCCACCCATTACATGCAAGAGGTTCCCTATCCATTGGTGCAAAACCAAGCGATAAGGGACAATTTCGGGCAGAGGTGGTGGATGGTTTTTGACCATCCTCCATGCAATAATAATGAGGTCCCGCAATACTTTTTGAGGAAACTCTACTGCGAGTTGTCCTCAATAAAGTGCCAAACTATTTTGATATGCGGGACTTCCAAGGTAGACGTGGGGGCTCAGCACAGGATAGACCAGGGGCACGTCTTGACCCACAGCGGGTAGTGAGACGAGTAATCAGCAAACCAGCCCACGAGCATGTTTCTATCCCTTCCATTGTAAAGGAGAGTGTTGAGGTCGATACACTGAGGTCGATTAGTGCCTTGACCCAGAGCATCATAGAGCATGTCGATCCTGCAACACAGAGTGGGTTGGGAGATAGTGCGAGGAGTAGGTTCCCACCGCATACTTGTCAGGCTTGCAGGTCAGCCTGTGGTTATGACCCCATGGACAGTCAAGACGCAGGTGCATAGGCTACATCTGTAGTTGAGCAGATGGTGATGACAGATGCCCTCCTGAGTGAGACTTTTGGCCTTGATACTCAGGTAAATATTAGCAAGTTTATTGAATTTAATTTATTAAATTTCATTTTTGAAATACAAGATTAACTAATTTAAATTGATGATTTTAATGAAATTTCAGGGTCATAGCGTCGATGCAGTTTTCAGTGGTTCTCCACCTACATTTTTCACTAGATCATCTACTGTCGAGGTATGTAACTAGTAAACAATTATAAATATTACATGTGAATAGCATCGTTATATGAATGGTATTCTAATTTATGATTTTGGATGTTGAATAGGTTAATACTGTAGATTTCATGGCAACACCTGCCAGCGGTGGTGGACTTCAAAGCTTTACGGATGTAATAAAATAAATAGTTTAATGAATGAATTGTACTTACTAAATTTTTGTATGTGATTTGTGTGTTTTATTGTGTGTACTTCCATGTTTAGATGAACGTGTGTGTATGTTAGGAGCCATGATTTGCATCACTATTATAGTTTTCGTAATTAAATAATGTTGTTTTATTTCCAGATGATGCAGGCTACAGAGACACCTCCCCATGTTCATAGGGCAATGGAGCAGGGTGTGGCCTCTGCGATTCATAGCTCCATGGCATTGATAGGGGTATGAGGCAAATTAGTAAATTTCAATTTACATTCATTGTTATAGTTGTCTATTTTTGAAAAATCAAAAGATTATTGATTTAAAGTTTAATTTCTATCTGGATGGTTTCTATAGGACATGACATCACCAGGGCCTATTCCTGCTACTGAGGCAAGCGAGGAGACAGATTATATGTTAGCGGTAAGTGATTATTTTGTTAAATGTTTCATTTTTTTATAACATGTAATTTCTATATATTAATGTCTATAGTTTTTTTTGTAACAGGTAAAGGTGCAGGAAGAACTAAATAGGAGGAGTAGCCCTCGGGTTCGTAGTAGACCACCCACATGCATGTCTCCATCCCCTAGAAGATCAAAGGCTGCTCGTGATTTATTCTCTTCACCAACCAGAGGGGAATGACTTTTTATTGTGTTCCTTTGTTGTATGCCTATATGGCATTTGTGGACATATATTTTGTATTGTACATAGTTGACATTGTATGCCTATATTGCATTCTTGTAAGCCTATATGGCTATTTTGTATATATGTTATACTTATATCGACAGATATTGATGTATGCCTATATGGATATTTGGTTAATACAAATCTTTTTTATTGATGGCGTCCATACTTGCATTATAAATCCACTTTTGAATGGATATTTATAGATGGCTACTTTAAATATTTAAAGTCCGATTGTATTACATAGGATGTTTGCATTTTCTTTGATAGGCTTGATAGGCCATGGATTACATGATGGTGTTTGATGGAAAAGTATGGTACTAGAAGACTCTAGTTCATTCTTAATAGGCTTGTGATTGATAATATCTTTGCATGATTGCACTTGATCTTGGATCATGGGCATGTTGATAGGATTTTTATTGCATTGTGATGTTTGATGGATAGGCATGGTGTAAGATACCCAACTAGTTCTACGAAAATTTTTCCTTACTTAAACAATTTTACTTGCTATCAATTCATCAACTACTTCAACAACACAAAGATATACATCAAAGATAACTACTTGAATGAATCAACCTTAGAGTTGGGTACTTGTCTAGTTATTTGACTCAATCAACTTGCAATGTCTTATTACATGGATAATGCTTTCAATAGCATGAAGTTACAACTTATTCAATGGGGATACAAAAGAAAGGCCTTGAAGCCTTGATGTTTACAATGGCGTCTACACTTGATCAACTCAATCAAACTCAATGATGTCAACTGAATGTCAACACCTCACAATATCACAAGGGAGCATCACCTTGCTTGTTGCATGGATGAACGTCATAGTTGCAAGACTCTTAGGGTTAGGTGCCAACTGAAGGTAGTAGAGACCAGACTAGGTGCCATCCTAAGCTAGGTGCTTCCTTGAGGTGGTAGAGACATGGATGAACGTCTAGTGGGGTTTGATGACTCTATATTAACACTCAAATTCACTTACGTGCAATATTAGTGTTCTTCTAACTAGGCGCCAGATAGGAGGATTCTCAGGGGTTTTGGTGCCTAGGTTACAACTTGTCAATTTCTCAAAGAATCTTTGAAACACTTGACTTCCAAGGATTATCATCTTACCCTCTAATGGAGCGCCTTGTTCCAAAATTGGTCTTGGGGACTTGCATCTCTCTTAGGCGCATGTTTGGAGTAATGTCAACTGGTATCAGCGCCTATTATCTCAATTCACACTTGACATCAAACTTTTGAAGCTCTTTTACACTAGCACCTTTATCTTCTATCAAGCACCTAACATTCTGGAGGTGAATTCCATCTTAATCCAAGTCTTCAAGGTACTTCCAAGTTTAGGCGCCAAAACAGGGTTATGGAGGAGCAGAACCACGCCTTAGGAGAATGACTGAACCCTAGGCACCAATTTGAGGTTGCAAGAGCATAGGTATGCGCCAAGTAGAGTTTGATGCTCAAAACATTAACATTATTCAGTGAAATCCTTTTTTGACTCTAGGCGCCATTTGGAGGCTAGAAAAAGGGAAGTTGACACCAACTGCATTAGGCGCATTTCTGAGGTGATGGAGACCAATAAGTGTGCCTTGTCCTCTGGCTCTATTCCTTGTTAACTTTACAACTTAGATTATCTGAACAACACTGAGAATGCTTCCCTTCTTCCTAATACAAGTTGAAAGATCCACTGGGTGCCATTTCAGGTGTCTGGAGAGATCATCAACCAAGGGCGCTAATAGAGCCTTTGGCAAATAGAAAGAGTGCCTTACTTAGATTTGATTTCTGGATGCCAGAATTGAGGAATTTTGCACCTTGGCTAGGAGTTTCTCATTTCAATCTTGATTATTCATCTAAGTGACTTTTCTTAGCTCCCAAGCCTTCAATCTATCCATTACCCCCTGCTAGGTGCTCAAAATAGAGTGTTAATGCCTTATGAAGGTTAGGTGCATTCTGAGGGTGGGGTAGGCAAGTGAGGGTGCCAGACCAGGCCTTGAGACTTCTCTCCTCATCAATAGCTTTCAATCCTAGGCACCAAATCCAAGGAGTTCCAACCAACACATGCACCTAGTGCTGTGAGTTCACCCAAAGGACATCTTTAACTTGAAAACTTTCAATCTTCATCCATCTATGCTAGGCACTCAATTGGAGGATCCTTAGAAACATGTATAGGTGCCTTGAGGTTCTTAGGTGGTTAATTTGGATGATCCTTGTGCTAGGCGCTTAGTAAGGAAAATTGGAGTGAAATGGGTGCCTAGGCTCCCAAGCTTCCATACTTAGTCAAATTTTAGGGTTCTGACCTTGTTCCTGCAAAACAAACAGATAGAGTTAGTCTGAAACCAATTCATTCCCTCATCATTTGGAATTAGCCTCCGGGAATGAGGAATAGGCTAATCCATTATACACTTGATGATCAAGCCAGGAACAGGGACATGACACATGGTACTAGGCTAATCATTTTGGGTTTTGCATGAGCCTCGGACAAGGTAATAGGCATAGGGTTTTTATCTTGCATAATGATTTTTTCAAACCAAGGGTCCATGATGGAAATGATTAAGGATGATAGAATGTTTGGATTTTGGACTTTGAGATGTTTATTGTTGTAAATGTTTATTGTTTGGACTCAAATTTTGTTAAATGGTTGTTTGAAAGAGGACACATCAAACACAACAATAAGATTGGTTTAAGTATGGATGCAAAGGATGTTTACTAGTTTACTAATGTGATGATGTTTACTAATGTGATGATGATTTTGCATGTTTTCAATGGTTGGGATCTACAAGTTATGCATTTTTTTGGGATGCACACCTCATTGATCGTAGTGGGATGACTTGAATGCATATTGCCTATATCCACGGGATGACTTTGTTATTTTTCCTTGTCTATGCTCATTTGCGCATTGGTATGTTGCATTGGGATGAGAGGATGGATGTTGCTTTGATAGTGATGTGTATTCGTCACCTAGTGATGGATGATCTTATATAGTGGTTGGGTGTAATGGTTATCTTCATGTGGTTGTAGATGTTGATCCTTGGTTTAGAGGTGTTTGGTAGTGTGTCTTGGTGGACTCTTGATTCTAGATTAGAGTATTAGCATGATACAAATTTTCTTGAGACTAGGATGTCTGTATTGGTGCATGTGATCTTCTAGGAGGAGATGTTAGATCATGATGTCATGTTTGAATACCTAATTTTATAGTTGAAGTTTTGACAGTGGTCTTGTTGGTTCTCTTGGTATTGAGTACATTGGTCATGTGCTTGGGAGCTTCATGATAATGTGGTGTTGCATTTGGAGCTTAACATGGATTGATTGGTTGTAGGTTCTCATACATACTTCGAGACTTGGGTGAGGCTAGAGTTCTCTTGGGATTAGAGACACTTGTTGAGATGGTTACCCTTTAGAGGTTTTAGTAGGAAGACCAAGGAGACTTTCACTTGGATATGAGCGTGAGTTAATTATGGACCTAGAGAAGATTCTTATTGGAGAGAGTCATTGTGGCTTGGTGTATCTTCGACGAGCATTCTCATTCCCCATTCTTGGTCTACTCAGCAGACTATCATCTAAGAGGTATTTCCCATCCTTTAGATGAATTTTTTTAATGTTTTATCTTCTCGTGGTTATGGATCTTGAGCTATGGTTATTGGTTCTAGAGGGTTCATTCGAGGGGTGTCTCTAAACATGTTTTTCTCAGGCGCTAAACTGGAGTTGTCTAGATGCACAAGTGTGCCTCCCTCAATGAAGTTCCTTTTGTTAACTTAGTTCATCCCAGTGACTCAAGGGGTTGTTATATTCTTTAGGCACAATCTTTCATAGACTAAAACATTCACTCCATGTTAAGGCGCTCAAAGGAGGCTCTGGAGATGGAAAATGGCGCCTTAACTCACTTATGTAAATTTTGGACTTTTAGGCAATTGCAAGATGTCTTGGAGGGCTCAATTCTTCAAGGTGCCCATTTTGTTCACCACTTGTAGCATCACTTGTTCAAGGCGCATGTGTGATTTGGTCAAAAATAGGCTCCTAGAGTGAATAGGCTTTCATCCTGACTTAATACACTGCCTCCTTCTGACGATTTTTGGGGCAGCAGAAAACCTTTCACCACGGGCAAATGCCTCAGAGCTATAAAAAATTAAGAGTGGTTATTGTAGAGGCACTCTACGTGATCGCGTTGCCTCAAACAAAATGTTTCTAAGTGACACAGTTTTCGAGTAACATCTCGTCAAAGATTGCTGCCTTTTTACACTTTGGACTCTTCAGGGATATCGTGGGTACAATGTAGCTCGGACTGTTTCGACATGTTTGGGTGAAAAACAGGACCATGCCTAGTGTAAATGTACCCATTCGGACACATTGGAATAGTCAGTTTGGTCACATCAGGAGCAGGACGAAAGTTACACCCCTTTGCAACTTTACACTACCTCCTTCTGATGATTTTTGGGGCAGCAGAAAACCTTTCACCATGGGCAAATGCCTCAGAGCTATAAAAAATCGAGAGAGGTTATTGTAGAGGCACTCTATGTGATCACGTTGCCTTAGACGAAATGTTTCTAAGTGACACAATTTTTGAGTAGCATCTCGTCAAAGATTGCTGCTTTTTTGCACTTTAGACTCTTCAAGGATATCGTCGGTACAATGTAGCTCTGACTGTTTCGACATGTTTGGGTGAAAAATAGGACCATGCCTAGCGTAAATGTACCCATTCAGATGCATTGGAATAGTCAATTTAGTCACATCAGGAGCAGGACGAAAGTTACACCCCTTTGCAACTTTACACTACCTCCTTTTGACGATTTTTGGGGCAGCAGAAAACCTTTCACCACGGGCAAATGCCTCAGAGCTATAAAAAACTGAGAGAGGTTATTGTAGAGGCACTCTACATGATTGCGTTGCCTTAGAAGGAATGTTTCTAAGTGACACAGTTTTTGAGTAACATCTCGTCAAAGATTGCTGCCTTTTTACACTTTGGACTCTTCAGGGATATCGTCAGTACAATGTAGTTCCGACTGTTTCGACATGTTTGGATGAGAAATAGGACCATGCCTAGTGTAAATGTACCTATTCAAATGCATTGGAACAATCAGTTTGGTCGCATCAGGAGCAAGATGAAAGTTACACCCCTTTGCAACTTTACACTGCCTCCTTTTGACGATTTTTGGGGTAGCAGAAAACTTTTCACCACGGGCAAATGCCTCATATCTATAAAAAAACTGAGAGAGGTTATTGTAGAGACACTCTACATGATCGTGTTGCCTTAGACGGAATGTTTCTAAGTGACACAGTTTTTGAGTAACATCTCGTCAAAGATTGCTACCTTTTTGCACTTTGGACTCTTCAGGAATATCGTCGGTACAATGTAACTCCGACTGTTTCGACATGTTTGGATGAAAAATAGGACCATGCCTAGCGTAAATGTACCCATTCAGATGTGTTGGAATGGTCAGTTTGGTCGCATCAGGAGCAGGATGAAAGTTACACCCCTTTACAACTTTACACTGCCTCCTTCTGACGATTTTTGGGGCAGCAAAAAACCTTTCACCACGGGCAAATGCCTCAGAGCTATAAAAAACTGAGAGAGGTTATTGTAGAGGCATTCTACATGATAGCATTGCCTTAGATGGAATATTTCTAAGTGACATAGTTTTCAAGTAACATCTCGTCAAAAATTGCAGCCTTTTTGCACTTTAGACTCTTCAGGGATATCGTGGGTACAATGTAGCTCAGACTGTTTTGACATGTTTGGGTGAAAAATAGGACCATGCCTAACGTAAATGTACCCATTCAGATGTGTTGGAATAGTCAGTTTGGTTGCATCAGGAGCAGGACAAAAGTTACACCCCTTTGCAACTTTACACTGCCTCCTTCTGACGATTTTTGGGGCAGCAGAAAACCTTTCACCACGGGCAAATGCCTCAGAACTATAAAAAATCGAGAGAGGTTATTATAGAGGTACTCTACGTGATAGCGTTTCCTTAGACGGAATGTTTCTAAGTGACACATTTTTTGAGTAACATCTCGTCAAAGATTGCAGCCTTTTTGCACTTTGGACTCTTCAAGGATATCGTGGGTACAATGTAGCTCGGACTGTTTCGACATGTTTGGGTGAAAAACAGGACCATGCCTAGCGTAAATGTACCCATTCGGACGCGTTGGAACAGTCAGTTTGGTCGCATCAGGAGCAGGACAAAAGTTACACCCCTTTGCAACTTTACACTGCCTCTTTCTGACGATTTTTGGGGCAGCAAAAAACCTTTCACCACGAGCAAATGCCTCAGAGCTATAAAAATTGAGAGAGGTTATTGTAGAGGCACTCTACATGATCGTGTTGCCTCAGACAGAATGTTTCTAAGTGACACAGTTTTCGAGTAACATCTCGTCAAAAATTACAGCCTTTTTGCACTTTGGACTCTTCAGGGATATCGTGGGTACAATGTAGCTCAGACTGTTTCAACATGTTTGGGTGAAAAATAGGACCATGCCTAACGTAAATGTACCCATTCAGACATGTTGGAATAGTCAGTTTGGTCGCATCAGGAGCAGAACAAAAGTTACACCCCTTTGTAACTTTACACTGCCTCCTTCTGACAATTTTGGGGCAGCAGAAAACCTTTCACCACGGGCAAATGCCTTAGAGATATAAAAAACTGAGAGAGGTTATTGTAGAAGCACTTTACGTGATCGCATTGCCTCAGACGGAGTGTTTCTAAGTGACACAGTTTTTGAGTAACATCTGATCAAAGATTGCTGCCTTTTTACACTTTGGACTCTTCAGGGATATCGTTTGTACAATGTAGCTCAGACTGTTTCGACATGTTTGGGTGAAAAACAGGACCATGCCTAGCGTAAATGTACCTATCCAAACGTGTTGGAACAGTCAGTTTGGTCACATCACGAGCAGGACACCAAAAATGCAAAAGTTGCTTTGTGCAACTTGACAACATTGACACTTTTTTGCAACATGACTCAGACTCAAACTGACCCCAAATGACTCAAAGTGACTTAAAATCACCTTGATTTGGTGCCCAATGTATATTATAGAGTTCGAGGTGCTCCTTATCATTCAAACATCTTAGATAAGCGCATAGGAAAGGAAAAAGCTCTAAGTTTCATCATCATGAGCGCCTAATATCAAGAGACTTTAATGGCTCAAACCTTAGCATGGAGTCCTAAGGCGCATTTCATGTCTCCTTTCATGTAGTTTGGCACCCTTATGTAGATTTTTTAACTTGATTTGGCGCCCTATATGTGAAGGAAGATCTAAAGGCATGAAAGTGGATGTCATATTGCAAAAGTTTGGATGATCAAAATTGAAAGAAATAAGTCTATTAAGCTTGGGCGCCCTTGGTCTTCTTTTCATTCATTATGAGCACCTTGGGAGAATGGTATATAGGTCATCATCACAATTGGGCGCCCTAGATCCAGAGTGTTGGAGAGATCATCAAATGGTGTCTAGTAGGGTGAGTTATGAGTTTGGTCGCATCAGCAGCAAGACACCAAAAATGCATAACATGATGATGTAAAAATGTGTACATATGTGTAAAAATGTAGGAGGAAATAAAAAAAGACAAACCTTACAAATTAATGTGCATACTTACAACTCAATGTAACATAACTTTACAAAATCAATGTGAATACTTACAAATTAATCCAATGAACCATCTGGGTCTGCACTACTCTTTATTGTGTCAAGTATTGCTTCATGGTCAGACTCACGCACCTTCCACAATATTTTGTTCAAAGGTCTACCCCGATACTTTATCAAATGAACATTGGATGCCACGACAAGGTTTGAGTAATGAAGAATCTTTCGATGCATGTCAAAGTCCTGAAATAGCTAAATATTAACACTCTTATGTGGGTACCTTCTAAACCATGTTCCAGTAATAACCACTGATCCTGTAGGGTATTCGATGTTTTCTCCATCTGTAACAGGGGCCTCTAATTTCTTTTTAGCCTCAACACAACGACATAAGTAATAATCTGTTCCCTCTTCATTATCTTTATCTGCAATAACTGCATATACGTGCCCTACATTGATATGTGTAGCAAATTAGATGAAATTAGTCAACATTACAAAAACACTACAAAGTAAGATGACATTACCTGGTTAAACTAGATGAAATTAGATGCATATACGTGCCCTATATTACCTGGTTGAACTAAATCTGATATGTGGTCAAAGTCAACTGACGATTCCATCTGTGTTAGTTCCAATGCCGTCGGGGGTCAATATGTGTCAAGTGGGCTAAGATAACTTAACTGCCATTCGTCAACCCACTCCTTTGACTCGCACTCATCCCAGACTTGAGTTTTATAGGAAGAACAAAAGCATGACATCTTCGTGTATGGATACTCCATGAACCTGCAATTGAGCTTCTGAAAGAGTGCATCTTATTTGATCCTGTCAGTGTACAATAATCCTCATATGGTGCAATGTTAGTATCATCTATCAACTAAAAAAATCTACGAATTAAAGACTTACCTTCATTACCTAGACCCATGGAAGCATTACACCACTCGACAATCGATTTTGCATTTGTCAACTTTGCATTGTCTTTATACTTTAACTCTTCTCGTGCTATGGCTCTTTTCGTACATGCTCCTGCACCATCATGCTCCCCCTTTCCATATCCGGCCTCACAAAAGTTCCACATATGTTGAATACCTATAAAATTATGCCTCCTACTTAGCCAATAGAAATTCTGCGAGTTCTTGAATTGTGATGCACAATTATCCGACCATATGATATACTAACTGAATGATATGCCCCTTCTAGCCAAATCATTGTAGAACACCTGAAAGCAACCTTGCACGAACTCTGTAGAATGCGTACGATCATCACTAATATAGAAATTATACTCCATTATGATCTTTCTGTCATCCTCTGTACTATCATTCGCATGAATGAATGCGATGTGCACAAATATAGAAACAGTTGTAATATTGTGATTGCACCTCACGCTGTGGCTGTAGACTGTAGTTCTCTGCAAAGTCGACGACTGAAACAATGCTACCAACCGGAAATGTGTCCTTGCATAACTTGAATTGCAAGTCCAACCATCGAGCTCTATGGGCATGTCTTGCATACTCATACACTATGCTATCACGAAATATAGGCATAAACTGATACACTAGAATCTTTTCAATAACTAATTCACACCTATTTGCTTCTTTACCATCTTTTGTATTGTATACCACTGTTTTATACTTACCAAACTCTACTAGTTCGTTTCCAACCGTATGTGTTATTTCCATATGTTCACATATTGGCAAATGTTGCAAGCCACCGCAACGATGACATGTGCCATCCAAGCATAATTTCTTGTAGAATATTTGACCTTCCTCTCTTTCACATAAAATTCTTGATATGAAGTCTCTTGAAGATGTTGGTGGGGCACATATAGCACAACCCTGCAAATCATTGTAGTATGCATATCTAAACATATAGACCTATAAGCATCAAAATGGTTAGAAAATTTAATATGTAATCTACAACAACAAGTAGTGTGTGTGTGATTTATCTTAACATAGAAAGGTTTTAGCGATTCAAAATATCTTTGACAAATTTTAATTTGAGGATACTTCTCTAGAAATTTACCATAAAACTATGTTTGAGTCTCATCCAAAAAATACTTTAGATGTGGCTCACGGTTCTGACTACCAATTCTCCTTCTTACCACATCCCTTTGATTCAGAGATACCCTTGTGTAATTCTTCCAAAAGTCTTCAATTAGTGATCTCAATGCTTCAACAATTGGTTTATCTTTTCATGGTAGTCTCCCCGAGAATGCCCATAATTCATTGGCATTAGTGTCCTCAATTCTTTGGCGTCTTCCAACGGCTCTTGATAAAATTTTCCTATTAATTCTCAATTCTTGACTTGTCTTTCTAATGAGACGAGCTTTCCTGGTTTGACTACTTACTATAGTCGATGTAATCACATGCCGTGTTGCATTACTATCTTTTGTGCATGAGGTGTAACCCACACTCTCATACACACTCATTAGATTCTTGACAATAGATTTTTCACTTAAAGCCTCTGATGTTCTCAACCCAAGAATCTTCATGATAGACCTATACTTTATACTTCGCATCATTTCAATGAATAGTTGACATCTTGCAGTCTCATTTAACTTTTCAAAGAACAATCTCCAAATCTTATTAGCATATCTTCTACACGTGCGTTTTGGAATCTTACCTTCCATTGGCTGCAAAATATTCTCATCAATATCAATCAAATACTTTGGCTTTCTATGCAAAATTCTAGGTGGTGTCAAGTTAGGTAAATTCATCTCAACATTAGGAATTTTATCAATATTTAAATAAGATAGGTTAGATGGCATACCTTCGATCGAAGATGGAATAGATGACATACCTTGAGGTTGAGGTGGGAACGATGGCGTACCTCCTTCATCACATGTGAATGATGATGTACTCTCAACTTGAGATGTGGTAGATGGTGTCCCTACATGTTGACTTGTAGTAAATGACGTGTCTCCAACTATGGTATTCAAATCTCTCGTACCACGAAGTTTTTGCATTCGTTCTCTTTGTGCCGCCAATACCATATCTTTTTGTGATGGTTGTGGTTCTTCTTCAATTGGTATGTCTTCATTTATCGTGTCCAATTTCCTCTTCTCATGAAGTTCCCTCATAGCCATTGCTTTCTTTGCATTCTTAGCTTCTATCTCTTCCTGTGTTGGTTTAATTCTTGATCGTTTCCTCGGCATGATGGAGAATTTGTCTGTAGCATGATAAAGAGACCAATATTAGTTCCTAAGAAATGAATACAAGATAATAGTGGGATTATATTTTTTTATGTTGTAAGGATTTATTCTTGTATAGTTTGACATCATGGTATGAACTAAGGTTTGTTTATTACACATAATTATTAAAGAGCCCAAGTGTAGAAAATATACATGGCATCATGTGAGATTGTAAGTTGCTTTCTTGATTGGGAATGTGTCTATTTTAAACATGTATGATAAAGCATGATAAAGTAATTCAATCTGAAATAAGGAAAATGTAAAGAATATGCATGTAAAGACTTGACATACCTAAAAAATGAAGATTTGAATGGAGAGAGTACCCAATTATGTAGTATTTTTATCTTCTTGCATCAAACTCCTCAACAATTTGAGTTTTTCACCACTTGCTTCCTTTTCAATGTTAAATTCCTAAAATTGAATCACAATTAACATTGCAACACTACAAAAATTGAAACTTGAATAGATATATATGAAACTTGGTGTGAAAACTATGTTATTTCCTCCTTCTCAAGTTGGAAAAGCAGAAAAGGTGGTGGAAAGATCATGCAAAGGTGGTACAATGTGTCAAATGTGCATGTGAACTTCCCCATAGCATGAAAACACTTCTTTTTTGTCAGAGCACGTGCAAAATCAGTAAGAAAATAGAGCATGTGGGCCTGGATCACGGGGGTAGCCACTTTTTTACCATTTCAATAGAAATACAAAACACGAGCGTGTTATAATGCGAGCGCGTTATAACGCGCTCACGTTTTGTCCTGCTATAGATTCATCCCATCCTTTGCATTGATCACATCTTTTTCCTGCAAGGGCTTGCCAGATGCTCCGCCATATGATAGGCATAACAATGAAGGGGCAAGCCCTCATAATCAAGTTCTTGATAGAAAATGCCCTCAATCCTCAACATCAAACCCTAATCCCTAAACCCTCAACTTTGATCCCTCGACCCTCAACCCTCAATGTCAAATCCTAATCCCTCAACCCTCAACCCTATCCCTAAACCTTCAACCCTCAACGTCAAATCCTAATCCCTCAACCCTCAACCCTATCCCTAAACCCTCAACCCTCAACGTCAAATCCTAATCCCTCAACCCTTATCCGTCATCCCTCAACTCTAATCCCTCATCCCTAAACCCTAAATGCTATCCCTAATCCTACACCCTCAACAAACTCGATACTATACCTTAAACTCTAATCCCTTATCGCTAAACCCTCCAACCCCATCCCTAATCCTTACAACCCTCAACCCTAATCCCTCAACCCTTAACTCTGATCCATCAACCCTCAACACTATACCTTAAACCCTAATCCCTTCAACCTCAACCCTATCCCTAAACCCTTGACCCTCGAACCTCAACCCTCAACCCTCGACGTCAAACCCTAATCCCTCAACCCTTAACTCTGATCCCTCATCTCTCAACCCTAACCCTAAACCCTCAACCCTCAACATCAAATCCTAATCCCTCAACCCTTCACTCTAATCTCTCAACCCTAAACCCTATCCCTAAACCCTCAACACTATACCTTAAACCCTAATCCCTCAGCCCTCAACCCTAAACCTTATCCCTAAACCCTAATCCATCAACCCTCAACCTTAATCCGTCATCCCTCAACTCTAATCCCTCATCCCTAAACCCTAAATGCTATCCCTATTCCTACACCCTCAACAGAATCGATACTATACCTTAAACCCTAATCCCTTATCCCTAAACCCTCCAACCATATCCCTAATCCCTAAATGCTATCCCTAATCCTACACCCTCAACAAACTCGATACTATACCTTAAACCCTAATCCATATCCCTCAACCCTTAACCCTTAAAACTTAAACCCTGTCCCTACACCCTCAACACTTGACACTATATCTTAAGCCTTATACCCTCATCCCTAAAGCCTCAACCCTCAATCCTTAAACCTTCAACCCTAAACCCTATCCTTAATCCCTCTACCCTCGACACTCTAACCCTAACCTCGAGATTAAATGCTAATCTGTCAACCCTAAACCCTAATCCTAAACCCTCAACACTATACCTTAAACCCTAATCCCTCAACCCTCAACCCTAAGCCTTATCCCTAAACCCTAATCCCTCAACCCTCAACCCTAATCCATCATCCCTCAACTCTAATCCCTCATCCCTAAACCCTAAATGCTATCCCTATTCCTAAACCCTCAACAGACTCGATACTATACCTTAAACTCTAATCCCTTATCCCTAAACCCTCCAACCCTATCCCTAATCCTTATACCCTCCACACTCTACTTTAACCCTAATTCCTCGACCCTCAACCCTATCCCTAAACCCTTGACCCTCAAACCTCAACCCTCAACCCTCAACATCAAACCCTAATCCCTCAACCCTTAACTCTGATCCCTCGACCTTCAACCCTAACCCTAAACCCTAAACCCTCAACGTCAAATTCTAATCCCTCAACCCTTCACTCTAATCCCTCAACCCTAAACCCTATCCCTAAACCCTCAACACTATACCTTAAACCCTAATCCCTCAACCCTAACCCTAAACCTTGTCCGTAAACCCTAATCCCTCAACCCTCAACCCTCAACCCTAATCTGTCATCCGTCATCCCTCAACTCTAATCCCTCATTCCTAAACCCTAAACGCTATCCCTATTCCTAGACCCTCAACAGGCTTGATACTATACATTAAACCCTAATCCCTCTACCCTCGACACTCTTATTTAACCCTAATCCCTTGACCATTAACCCTATCCCTCAACCTCAACCCTCAACCCTCAACTCTCAACATTAAACCCTAATTCATCAACCCTAAACCCTAATCCCTCAAACCTAAACCCTATCCCTAAACCATCAACCCTCAACACTATACCTTAAACCCTAATCCCTCAACCCTCAACCCTAAACCTTATCCCTAAACCCTAATCCCTCATCCCTCAACTCTAATCCCTCATCCCTAAACCCTAAATGCTATCCCTATTCCTAAACCCTCAACAAACTCGATACTATACCTTAAACTCTAATCCCTTATCCCTAAACCCTCCAACCCTATCCCTAATCTTTATACCCTCCACACTCTACTTTAACCCTAATTCCTCGACCCTCAACTCTATCCCTAAACCCTTGACCTTCGAACCTCAACCCTCAACCCTCAACATCAAACCCTAATCTTTCAACCCTTAACTCTGATCCCTCGACCTTCAACCCTAACCCTAAACCCTCAACCCTCAACATCAAATTCTAATCCCTCAACCCTTCACTCTAATCCCTCAACCCTAAACCCTATCCCTAAACCCTCAACACTATACCTTAAACCCTAATCCCTCAACCCTAACCCTAAACCTTGTCCCTAAACCCTAATCCCTCAACCCTCAACCCTAATCTGTCATTCATCATCCGTCAACTCTAATCCCTCATTCCTAAACCCTAAACGCTATCCCTATTCCTAGACCCTCAACAGGCTCGATACTATACCTTAAACCCTAATCCCTCTACCCTCGACACTCTTATTTACCCCTAATCCCTTGACCATTAACCCTATCCCTCAACCTCAACCCTCAACCCTCAACTCTCAACATTAAACCCTAATTCATCAACCCTAAACCCTAATCTCTCAAACCTAAACCCTATCCCTAAACCATCAACCCTCAACACTATACCTTAAACCCTAATCCCTCAACCCTCAACCCTAAACCTTATCCCTAAACCCTAATCCCTCAACCCTCAACCGTAATCCCTCATCCCTCAACTCTAATCCCTCATCCCTAAACCCTAAATGCTATCCTTATTCCTAAACCCTCAACAGACTCGATACTATACCTTAAACTCTAATCCCTTATCCCTAAACCCTCCAACCCTATCCCTAATCCTTATATCCTCCACACTCTACTTTAACCCTAATTCCTCGACCCTCAACCCTATCCCTAAACCCTTGACCCTCGAACCTCAACCCTCAACCCTCAACATCAAACCCTAATCCCTCAACCCTTAACTCTGATCCCTTGACCTTCAACCCTATCCCTAAACCCTCAACCCTCAACGTCAAATTCTAATCCCTCAACCCTTCACTCTAATCCCTCAACCCTAAACCCTCAACACTATACCTTAAACCCTAATCCCTCAACCCTAACCCTAAACCTTGTCCCTAAACCCTAATGCCTCAACCCTCAACCCTAATCTATCATCTGTCATCCCTCAACTCTAATCCCTCATTCCTAAACCCTAAACGCTATACCTATTCCTAGACCTTCAACAGGCTCGATACTATACCTTAAACCCTAATCCCTCTACCCTCGACACTCTTATTTAACCCTAATCCCTTGACCATTAACCCTATCCCTCAACCTCAACCCTCAACCCTTAACCCTCAACTCTCAACATTAAACCCTAATTCATCAACCCTAAACCCTAATCCCTCAAACCTAAACCCTATCCCTAAACCATTAACCCTCAACACTATACCTTAAACCCTAATCCCTCAACCCTCAACCCTAAACCTTATCCCTAAACCCTAATCCCTCAACTCTCAACCCTAATCCCTCATCCCTCAACTCTAATCCCTCATCCCTAAACCCTAAATGCTATCCCTATTCCTAAACCCTCAACAAACTCGATACTATACCTTAAATTTTAATCCCTTATCCCTAAACCCTCCAACCCTATCCCTAATCCTTACACCCTCCACACTCTACTTTAACCCTAATCCCTTCAACCTCAACCCTATCCCTAAACCCTTGACCCTCGAACCTCAACCCTTAACCCTCGACGTCAAACCCTATTCCCTCAACCCTTAACTCTGATCCCTCATCTCTCAACCCTAACCCTAAACCCTAAACCCTAAACCCTCAACCCTCAACATCAAATCCTAATCCCTCAACCCTAAACCCTATCCCTAAACCCTCAACACTATACCTTAAACCCTAATCCCTCAGCCCTCAACCCTAAACCCTAATCCCTCAACCCTCAACCCTAATCCCTCATCCTTCAACTCTAATCCCTCATCCCTAAACCCTAAATGCTATCCCTATTCCTACACCCTCAACAGAATCGGTACTATACCTTAAACCCTAATCCCTTATCCCTAAACCCTCCAACCCTATCCCTAATCCTTATACCCTCCACACTCTACTTTAACCCTAATTCCTCGACCCTCAATGCTGTCCCTAAACCCTTGACCCTCGAACCTCAAGCCTCAACCCTCAACGTCAAACCCTAATCCCTCAACCCTTAACTCTGATCCCTCGACCCTCAACACTATACCTTAAACCCTAATAACTATCCCTCAACCCTTAACCCTTAAAACTTAAACCCTATCCCTACACTCTCAACACTTGACACTATTTCTTAAGCCTTAAACCCCCATCCCTAAAGCCTCAACCCTCAATCCTTAAACCTTCAACCCTAAACCCTATCCCTAATCCCTCTACCCTCGACACTCTAACCCTAACCTTGACATTAAATGCTAATCCGTCAACCCTAAACCCTAATCCCTCAACCCTCAACCCTCAACCCAAAACCCTAATCCCTCAACCCTCAACCCTAATCCATCATCCCTCAACTATAATCCCTCATCCCTAAACCCTAAATGCTATCCCTATTCCTAAACCCTCAACAGACTCGATACTATACCTTAAACCCTAATCCCTTATCCCTAAACCCTCCAACCCTATCCCTAATCCTTACACCCTCCACACTCTACTTTAACCCTAATCCCTCGACCCTAAACCCTCGACCCTTAAACCTCAACCCTCAACCCTCAATGTCAAACCGTAATCCCTCAACCCTTAACTCTGATCCCTCGACCCTCAACTCTATCCCTAAACCCTAAACCCTCAACCATAATCTGTCATCCCTCATCCCTAAACCTTAAACGTTATCCCTATTCCTAGACTCTCAACGGGCTCGATACTATACCTTAAACGCTAATCCCTTATCCCTAAACCCTCCAACTCTATCCCTTATCCCTTAACCCTCATGATTAATAGCCTTGAACGTAAAAAAAATTGAGGGGGACATAACGCGAGCGCGTTATGTCAAACATGACAAAGACAGATTTGCGGGAAAGAAAAATGCAAAGCAAAACATAACACGAGCGCATTATAACGCGCTCGCGTTATTTCTTGCTTTGGGAATCCCAAGCCTTGGGCTTGGGATTTGCTTTGGATTTCCAACCCAAAGGCTTGGAGTGCCTTATGAATAGTCACCGACGTGTTTTTCTATATTCTTTAAAATTTCACATAATTTCGTTCGTGCTAACCCTCAGATTTGCATGTGTTTCAAGGTCGAACAAATCAGACACATGGGTAATGTTAGGCTTTCTCTTAGCTATTTGACGATGTAATTTTTTTCACATTTTAACAATGTTAAGCCTTTCATCTTTAATTTCTTTTGTTTGTGTGTCCGTTTTTAGGCAAAAACCACTGTTTGGTCTTTTTTTCATTGTAAAATAACTATTCATTCAAATTTCAAAAAAATTACATATTTAGAAACTAGACTCCATTCTACAAATATTAAAAAAATAAAAAAATGATTTTGAATTAGTTTTCAAAATTTATAGGGGTAGCACGGTCAAAATTCTATTTTTTAGGATGTGTCCACTTTAAAAATTAGTAAAAAATTAAATATTCATCAAAAAATTATCAGAAAAATCAAGCATAAACTATATGCTATTAGCTAATTTCTCACTAAAGCGATTTTAAAAATACCAAAAAAAAGTTGACCTTTTGAGGGAGCCACAAAACATGCTATGTTATGTTTTTTTGACAAAAACAACACCAATTTTTGTAGCTCCCTCTTTTGAACCCCTTAATCTATGTCATTTTCAAAACAAAATAGTAGTTTAGAAAGTAGACTCGGAGCACTACGAACATTGTTTTGGTTGCATCTCCAAATTTTGAGTGTAACTATGCTCAATTTCTCATCCAAGGTCAGTATTTCCTGATTTCAGAAAAAAAGTGGCCACTTAAGACTCCTTTTTGGCCCCCCATCTTCCTGCACTTACCCTGCTATTTTATTTTTACCAAATTAAATTATTTTTCAGATTTCAATTTTGTTTACCCAAGACATTTCAAAATGAGTTCACATAACTTTTTCCTTATAAATTTTATTTAAGAAATATAATACTTACAAATTTGAAATGATATTCATTTTTTTATCTTTAGAAAAAAATATTACTAAACCACAATATTAGATTAATTAAAATAATTAATATCATGTTCTCTAAAAGTACTTACTATTAATACTTTAAAAAATTAAGTGACTAAAATAAAATACTGTAGTGATCTAAATATGAATATCTTATTGTTATTAGTACTTGCCTTAGGCTGGTACTATTGCAATGAGTTCAACTTATCTAGTTATTAATCTATTGATTGCAAACCAATCAAAAGATAAGATTATTTTTCTTGTCGGACAAATTTGATTTAAATTTGTATTTTTCCTATGTGAATATGATAAATTTTTAACAAAAAATTATTTAGAAATGATTTATTTGTATTATCATTGGCTGAAAAAAATGATCTCTTCTCTGCGGATTGTCGGTTTGTCGGGAGAGTGCAACAAAAAACTATAAATGCAGAGAGAATTTTGATTTGAAGGGAGTACGTGGCAAGTAAACAAATTATGAACACAAATTTTGTCTCCCACTAGTTAAGTCATGCCTAAATGGATGACGATTAATTTTTTACTTCATATAATTTTAATTTAGTTTTTAGTATTCTACAGATTTTATTTTATGTAATTAGATTATTTATTTTATTTAGTCAAAACTTTAAAATCTATAGTATCATGAATTTAATTATATTTTTTATTTTATTCTTCAAACTTACAATATTTTAATGCATTTTAAATTATAAAAGTATTAGTATTATTACTATAATTTAGGGTTCTACACATAAATAAGTATTTCTTAACTATTCATTTGATTTTAACCATTAATGTCTAATTAAATTGAGCTAAACTACATACTTTTATTAAATGAATGCACCCAAAATTATTACTAAACCACAATATTACATTAATTAAAATAATTAAAATATGTTGTCTAAAAGTACTTACTATTATTACTTAAATAAAAAATTAAGTGACTAAAATAAAATAATGTAAATATGAATATGTTTTTGTTATTATATTATGTAATTATTTTTCAAACTTACAATATTTTAATGCATTTTAAATTGTAATAGTATTCAATATTATTACATTTTAATATCTTATGAGACATTTCAAATCTATCCACACTGTTATTATATTATGTAATTATTCTTCAAACATACAATATTTTAATGCATTTTAAATTGTAATGGATTTCAATTTTATTTAGTCAAAAGTTAAAAATCTACATTATCACAAAAAATATTTTGCCATGTTATTACATTTTTTATTTTATTCTTCAAACTTACAATATTTTAATACATTTTAAATTATAAAAGTATTAGTATTATTATATTATAAGGAAATATTTGTGTTATTTAATAAACTTTGTAAAAGTTTAGTTTTATAGTTAGGAAATATTTTAGTCCTATTTTATTTTTACTAAATTAGATTGTTTTTGAGATTTCAATTTTATTTACGTAAGACATTTCAACACTCTTCAAAAATTAAATTTTCAATTATTGGAATACAATTTGTCTATACAACCAATACCTAATTAACAAAAAAAGCACAACTAAACAAATACTATATACAACCAATAGCTAATCAACAAAAAAATACAACTAAACAAATACTATAATAACAACACTACAAGGTAGGTACTGGCCACTACGTGGCACTTGTTATATTGTGTAATTATTCTTCAAACTTACAATATTTTAATGCATTTTAAATTGTAATACTATTCAATATTATTACATTTTAATATTCAAATCTGTCCACACCCAACTAAGGTTAGGATTCTACACATTTTATTTTATTCTACACATTTTATTTTATTTTATGAAATTAAATTATTTTAGGGATTTCAATTTTATTTACTCGAGTTAAAAATTTAGGATTTCAATTTTATTTAATCAAAAGTTGAAAATTATAGTATCCTGAAAAATATTTCGCCATGTTATTACATTTTTTATTTTGCATTTTAAATTATAAAAGTATTAGTATTATTACATTTTAATATGTTGAGGAGACATTTCAAATCTCTATACAAATTATAGGCACTCTTTTGAATGGAATTTGTGAAGGATGACTATAAACACTCTTCAAAAAATAATTTTTCAATTATAGAATGCAATTTCCCTATACAACCAATAACTAATAAAAAAAATTACAACTAAACAAATACTATAATAACAACACTACAAGGCAGGGATTGGCCACTACGTGGCACTTGTTTAAGATTTGGAATATGAATGTCATCCTCCTTGTAAACTTGAAAACATAAAACTCAAGTCCATAGAAATTCTTCGGCTTCAAATTTAAGTAGATCATTTGTTAAACCCAAGGTTTAAATAAATCAATATTAATAACTCCTTGAGTTAGATGAGATACTTCGAAATTCAAAGACTCTTTACTTTGGATGCAGAGCCAACAAATTAATCATGGTACGTAGGCTCCCTTATCTACGCCAGGCTTCTCCGGGTCAAAACTTTCAAGGCATAAGACATGAGAAAAAGTTTCGGTTTTGAGGCAATCTCTCTTGTCAAAGCTCTCCTTATCGTGCTTGACATGTGGATATGAGACAAAACACTTGGGCAAAATTGTTTCATGAAAATTCACAATTTGTAGAAATCGACTAAGTAATACAAGTTGGCAAGTCAATTCTAAATTGTTAATTGTACAACATTTGATCAGATATTACCAACCAAAAAAAAATAGTTCTTGTACCGTGTGTGCTATTGCTAATTCATCCCACAATTAGCAAGGAATGCACATATTCTCCTCTGAGAGTTCTTAACTAACATCAAGTTTTAGTTTCCATTGGTTTCCTCTCAGCTTTCCCTACTACTGAGAATGATAATGGTCGTCTTTGTGCTAGTTGATAAAAAATTTTAAGACCTCAATTCGTGTGAAATATCAAAAGGCTGTCTCAGCTCAAGATACCAAGCTAAACTAATATTTGTAAAAAATGTACCCAAAAAGTAAGAGTAGTTATTTGATCCCTTTTCAGGATTTAATTAGTACAGGTAGAAAACCGGATTTAAATGGCACAGGGGGAAATCCTTATCTGAAGTGAATAAGATCTTAATAGGATTAGGATTTCATTCGACATTGTCTACTTCTTCCAGGATAGATCTTAGAGTTTTAAGATTGAAATGTAGATGTGGGTCCCAAACTGGTTTTGGAACATATCCTACGAACATTGGAACAGAAATGAATGCTCCAAGTTATTACCACATATGACATATTTCTGGCATGTCTACTTTAAAGGACAGATAATAGAGAAGTGCGTAATTTAACAATCAGAAAACTAAAACAAACCATATCGTGGTAAAGACTACACATTTCAATAGTTCTTTACCGCTTTCTGAAAACTGTTACTTCCGTACATTCCCAAATATTGGTTGATGAATGCACAGTTTAATATCCTCTACTCTTTTGATGCATATCAGTTGTAACTTGTAAGCATATGTTCTCCATTCACTGAGAAGTTATACAATCATTCTAGAATATGCAGTAATTCAACTACTAATCTGACACATTCCTTAACAGAAGCCTACAAAATTTGTTGGCAGCCTAAAATGAACAAGTACCATCAGACCACTCCATATCCTCAATGGTACCAGAATCAGCTCAGCATTCACCAAGAGGTAATTCAGCCATGAGAATAAACTCATCCCCTTTGTTTTCATCAGGCAATGAACAAACAAGATAAGATTTGGGGGAAACACAATATTGAAGCAACTAGTTCTAGTATATGTCCTACCAAAGAAATGACACGGTGTAAGTGGAACAGGTCTCACTTGAATTGCTAGGGAGAAACAGAAAAACAAAGGGAAATACATTGACCTAGGTTTTATACATGTCTCTTAAATGCATTCCATTAGTGAAGTGTTCTGATTCTCAACAAATATAACGAAGTGTTCTTCCTATAGTAGTTATTCACAATGGCAGAAATTTGAAAGGCTTTACATTTGCATTGCAACATACAGCCCCTCTTACTCTCTATCTAAGGCAAGGAATCAAATCCTATTAACTACATACTGTATTTAATACTTTATAAGTTAAAACAGATTTTTCCAATGCATTTACTGTTGATTGTTGTTAGGTATAGTGCTGATCTCCAATTGCCTTACCCCATAAAATATTTCTGATTGTTTTGTTCTTTTCATTGTTCGTTCTGTTTACTCTTATTTTCAAATCTTAAAATTTAATTGCAAAGAAAACAAGAGCACCTCTATGTGATGAGAAAGTTAAACAAATTCATTCATAGAGAATGAGGCAAATGATTCTCACTATAGTGCAGAGAAAGAATTAAATAGCATGACTAGGCATTGAAAAAGGTGGATATTGTGCGGCACTGCATTTTGCCCAGTTATGATGCATTAATGCAAAGGAAAAAGCAGTGCAAGGCAAAGAAGATGAAGATAAATTCTAATGCATATATGGTTTGAGAGTGAGAGCATGCATGAAAGTGGCGGCCTCACAAACGATTTTCTGGTTGTCTGAATTATTATTATTATTTTTTATATTAAACCTGGTCTAGGACCCAGGACCCAGGACCCAGAAAAGAAGGGAAATCCCTGGATACTGCAGGCAGAGAGCCACACAGGGCTTGAAAAACATAGACTGGATGAGGAATTGAACTAAGCAAAATGATCTAACCAGCATATATTTATATACTGTGCCACAGAGTATGAGACCGACAATAAACAAACCTGAAATCATCCCAAGCTGCCAAAGCCGGCTGAAGCCGAGGAACCCACCAGCCTAAACCCTAGTACCATATTCTCCACAGAAGTCTTCAGCATTAACAAAAAAAATCAAAGTCTATGATACTGAGGGCCAAGGCAAATTACATAGGCCCTGAGCCACCTTGATGAAAAGACTTGCATTTTTCACATGCAACATTCAGACTAGCCAAAGCAACCACCTCTACGCCATTCCATCCCTCGCTATCACAACAGTCTGAAAAAGCAAGAATAGCTTCAACCGAGAGCACCACCTTTAACCCTTTTGCAAGTTTTTTCCACCACCCTCTGTAAGCATTGTTGCCGTCACTTGGAGGCATGAAGATGCACCAAAATACACCCAAAGAACACCTCTGCCCATTGAAGGACATCCTCAATGTCATCATGGAGTAAATATGAACTGGCCGCCTTCAAAAGCAACAAGGCACAAGATAGAGACTGAGCCGCATCAAACATGCTCCAATGCTCACTCATATACCCAAGATCAAGCTACGCCACAGCTGAGCGGATACCAACTCACAGAGACCCATCCATCTCCTTAGCTAAATCCCAAATCTAGACCACCCAATGTCTGAGATCAGTATCCTTTATCTCCTTACCAACATATGCCATAAATTCTGCCATCATTTCTTCCCCACAAACATGTTGCTTCTGCTGCTTCAGGGGAGTTTCCTCATTCTTCATCTTACCCTTATATCTCCTGCCCTTCCTACCACCCCCACACCTCAAACCAGACTTAGAAGCCATCGCTCGAATACTCAACACCTGTTTAGGAGGAAACACCTGGAGAAAGCAATTACAATCTGCAACTAACATCATACATCAGAAAAACAAAGGACCTCGAAATAAAAGCAATAAATTCCCACATATCAACACCATCATCACCCTGACATCTCCCACCACCATACCAACCTGTGTAGTCTAGATTATTCTATTTGACTTAATACTAAAAGGACACAATAATTTGTATAATAAAAGTGAAAAAGAAAGTAAGAGAATACAAAGAGTATTAGAGACAAAGAAAGCACATTAAAAATTCTACCTTATAGTAAGGATATGAACCATCTATCATTATCTTACTATGTATAGATTCCCCATCACTACGAGCAATGACTTGGCACATGTAACAGCAACATTAAATTGTTCAGGATTTACTATGAACCCCAGGTTATTTTTCTTATCAAAGCCCTGATTCCTGTAACTAGACCAGACAATTGATCTATTATAACATGTTTCTCATCACCTTGAAATTGCTAACACTTTTGACCATCAAACAAGCCATTTGTCCCTAAAGCTTTCATTAACTTGGAAAATTTCTTGATGATAAGGTGCTATTA
Organism: Cunninghamia lanceolata; assembly: GCA_027924645.1. Lineage (NCBI taxonomy): Eukaryota > Viridiplantae > Streptophyta > Pinopsida > Cupressales > Cupressaceae > Cunninghamia > Cunninghamia lanceolata. Next base: position 16,208,701 of record BSBN01000012.1, on the reverse strand, counting down.
CTCCAATGTTTTTTCCAGCTACTGAGTTTATCTTGTCATCTTTTATTTTCTTGACAATCTCAAGAACTTTGCTTGCCTGTTTTGTATTGAACAATGAAGGACTGATACCTTCCCTTTCATCACAAACCTCTATGCCAACAAAGACAACAGGAAAAGTTTTGTTTGGAAGTTTAACTAGGTAGTATTTACTTTCTGAATATCATGAGCAGCACAAGAAATCAACTCACTTCCATAAAAGAGTGGAGAAGGAAGCTTTGAAACTGTAGGATCAGAGCAATAATTCCTCACAAGATTTGTTATAAACTATGCATTGTCTCCTTCAAGAGAATAAAGGTGTTTACTGCCTAAGTGGTTTAATTGGTTTCAGACAGAGTAGCCAAGAAGGATATTTGCATTATCATAGTGCACTGAAATAAATTACATTGTACGAGAAAAACAACCAAATTGGTACTCAAAAGATCAACTGCATATATTAATTCAGAACAGCAAGTATAATAACAATCCCAAAACTCCATCCCCATACAATGGCGTCACATGAACATATATAGTTTGGCCGACGGTTGCCAACCGTCGCCAACCATTGTACCGATCGGGAGTAACTACTCGCCGAAACTAAAACATAAACATACTTCCCGAACCCACTAACAAAATATATTTTTCCAAAAGTACTAAACTAATGTAAAGTACGCCTAACATCATCCCCCCCAAAAAACTTGTCGTCTTCCAAACGACTACAAACAAGAGCCCAAATGAATTAGGAAGTAGGAGGGTCAGTGGACGTCCCTGGAGGTGTGGATGCCGTCCGTGCCGATCCAGGAGTCCCCTGCTGAGGTTGAACTAACCGCCGAAGTCTGTAAACCTCCTCAGTCCTTTGTTTTAGATGTGTTGAGGCCACGATGTGCTTGTCTCTGGTGAGACGTACCATCTGGATAGCCTCGGCCAACTGCTGTTTTGTTTTCTCCTGTGTCGCCTGAGATTCGGCCAACTCCTTCCTTGTGGTTTCTAGTTCGACTCTCAGTGCCTCAGCCTTGTTCCTTTCCGACTGTGTGAGCTCGGCTTCTTGTGCTAACTACCGTTGGAAGTGCACCTGTTGCTCATCAATTTTTTCCCTCAGCTGCTTACTCATAGTTGCAGCCTCCTCCAGCCGTTTGTTGCACCGTTCTGTCTTTTGAAAATCCTCCTGTCGAGCATAGTACAAAGCTCTGAACTGGTCCTCAATGCTATGAAGGGCTGCCAGTAGCTCACTGTCTGCATCTCCCACTCCCAAGTCTAGTCTCTCTGGTTTCCATGCCCTCTGCATCTCCTCGGTAATTACTTCTGGCCAACCCTTATTCCAAAATACCCGTAAAAACTCCGTCTCAACATTCTTGACAAAATGTTCAATTCGTTGTACCTCTACACGTATTACTGGCGAAGAGTATTGGGGGTTGACCCTGGCAGCAATATCAGATACCCTCTGAAGGATGGTTCCCATAGACCCCAAATCATGTGCATACCGGAGAATGGTACCGAGTGGGTCACTCTCATCTAGCGCACCCATATGTACTGTCAACCCAGCTGGCTCAACTAAGCGAGAAGTATCCTCTGTATCATCAGCACTCTCTGTCCTGCTCGTGCCTTCCTCCTCTGAGCTGCCTGTGGCTGTGCCTTCCTCCTTGGCTTCCGAGTCACTAATCGTGATGGCAACATCAACTGCTTTCTCCTCCTCGGACTGTACCATCTCACCTTCAAGTGCAGGTGGCGGTAAGAGAGATCGAGTGGGGCTTAGAGGAGGAATGTCTGCCAACTCTGAAGGCATGCCTAGTAGCTGAAGCCAAGCATCTACCTGTAGTGAGCTGTCTGCATGTGCTATGCTCTCTGGAGATCTAGTCTCGAATGGAGTAATCTGCCCTGATGGGAGAGGAACTGGTACGGTGTTATCTCCCTTCATCCTCATGACCTGCCCCCAAGAGACATGTGTGGTACTAGGCCGAACTGGAATTTCTGCTTGAGTGCGTGTGTCCAAGTGTAAGTGTGCCTGCTTCTTTGCCAGTGAAAAATCCTATCTATTTTCCCCTACTGGTACTATAGGACTGGGGCTAGCAGGGTTGCCAGGAGTGGCTGAGGCTGACGAGGCCTCAATGCAATCCCCCTCGACACCTTGTGCACTATACGAAGCTTCTGACGAAGTCTTCGATAACTCCCGCTGCTTTCTCTTTTTGCTGCTCCGAGACTCTTCTCCCTTCCCACCCTGTGCAGGAGCCTTCAGGTTTGTCCATCGGAAGACGGTCGGCCATGTAGGGTCATACTGTGCATCTGGCTGAAACGGAGCTCGCGCCAATGAGGGGACATGAGTGCAGATGGCGTCCAAGAACAGTGCAATGGCCTGCTGAGTCATGTAGAATGACTTGTGAGTCATTTTCATGAACTCGTGAATCCTGTCGGAGAGAACTGCTGCCCAATTGTACATTGCACCCTGGCTAAGGCCAATCATATAATCTGTCATCCAAAATGGAATGTCTGACGAGCGTGACGCTCCCGTTAGCCGCCCCCGGATGACATCCATTATGCACCGCCATTCCTCATTCCCTAAGTGATCTCGGCGAAGTCCTCTATTTCCCGCAGCCTTTATTTGGTTCTTTTCTTTCTCACTCAGGTCTGGTCTGCAAACCTTTGCCATAATGCTGTCCTTGTGTCTTCTGGTCATTTTTTGTTTGCCGATTGTAAATCCTTGGCGCGGTATACCCATCACTCTCTCGAAGTCCTGTGGCGAGAATGTAATTTTGACCGATACATTCATGACCCTGATGATCGTGTGTTTTGCTCAGGGATTGTAATTCGCCACCATGTTCTTCAGTATTGCCTCAAACTCTCAGAAATTGAAATAGGGCATTTGTATTACCTTGTCCACTTGTGCCTTCTGCAGTGCCTTCTTGAGAGGATGATCGTCAGCATGGCTGTTCCACCACTGTTTGCACTCGCTCGCCGTAAGACTTTCCCACTGCAAAAAATCCACTATGATTTTGTCCTTGTCTTTCCCTTTCCCTTTTGACTGCTTCTTCTGTGCTGATGAACCCACGTCAATTTGTGGTGTCTGTGCTGGTTTTTCTTCCACAATTACCTTTGCCGCCATCTGTTTATCTTCGGCCCGACCTGTTATCTGCAGTTGCTTTCCCCTGTCCAGTGCTCTAATATTCATGTTTGACATCTCTATGTTTATACTTCCCTGGACCGTTATTTTTTTTTTCTTCCACTTGCACTGCCCAGTTTCAGGAGAGTCCGTACTACAGAAGGAATTTTAGCAACCGTACGGCAGATTCGTACTCCAGGAATCCGTACGCCAACCAGGAATCCGTACGCCAGGAATTACTTGCCAGTCTATTCCGTACGGCCAAACAGGAATCGTACCAGGCAATCCGTACGCCAAGCAAGTTCGTACGGCCGAAGTAGAATCTGTACCAGGCAATTCGTACGGCCAAAACAAGAATCAACAATCCGTACGGTCAAACAGGCATCAGCAATTCGTACGGCCAAACAGGAGTCCATACGCCAAGCACATTCGTACGGTCGAAGCAGAAATCCGTACGTCAGGAATCCGTATGGCAAGGTGAGCACGGCAGATGGAGGTTTCCGTACGGCAGGGTTCGTACGGCTGCTGGTAAATGATGCATTTTTTTTTCTTTCGTATGGCCTTTTATAGGTTCGTACGGCCCTTCCGTACGTTTTTTTTTTTTTTTCAAATTTTTTATTTTATTTTATTTTATTTTCTATTCTATTTTGCCTTTTCCCTTACCTGACTTATCGATTTCAGATTTCTCAAACTTTTCGTCCTCCCAGTTCTCCAGGATCTCAATTTCTGTGAGCTGACGAAAGATGCAATTTATGTAGCCTTTCTGTCTCAGGCAATCGTTCGAGCAACATCTATCAATTTCCTCTAATTCCCATATCTGGTCGAAGATCGTTGATTGATCTCTTACCCATGTTAGATTCCACCCCATTGGCTCCTGGACCCACTGAAATATTTTTCCGTCTTCGTTCATCTTCACATTCCCGTTCCTGCATCTATATTTTGCTTTCCAGAGCCGACTCCTTGGAAGCTGTATGTGGGGTAGTCCAACTGGCCAATTCTTCCTTCTTAATTCCCAAACTTCGTCACAGTAGGGTGATCTCTCTGTAATGAACATTGCTTCCGCCAAGTATTTCCTTCTTGGCGGTTCCCTGACCTCCTTTGGTAGTAGGAACTCAAATTTGTCCCGCACTTGATTGCATTCTTTTATCCAGTTGTTCCAATTCTCTTCCTCTTCTTCCTCTTCTTCGGGGTAGTTCTTGTTAATCTATTTACCACCATAGTCTTCATCGATTTGGCCCTCTCGGGCTACCATCCACACTGGCTTTGGTGCAAAGAATCCCGTGACTGGTTCAAACTGAGTACTTGCAAATACCATTCCGTCAACTTTTTCTATCTCCTCACGTTGTTTGCCTCTTTCCTCCTTTACGCCGTGGTTTGTTAATGCGAATCCCAGCATGTTGATTTGTATTGTTTCTTTTTTTCTCTCTTTGTAAATCTTCAGTTTCGACCCGTTTACTGCTTCGTTGATTGGACTTCCATCGAGATTATCTAGCTTTATAGCTCCATTGTCCATCAATTCCCGTATTCTGAACGGTCCTAACCACCGAATTTTGAACTTCCCAGGTTTGATTTCGTTACGGCCGTTATATTTCAGGACTAACTGCCCGGGCCGGAACTCCATTTTCCGTAGGTGTTTGTCGTGCCAATACTTCCGGCATTTCTATATGATTTCTGTCGACCATTGAGCCAAAATCCTTTTCTCGTCTAATTTAGTCAACTGGAACAGTCTTTCCTCCAGGCTCTCAGTATCTCCTAGTCTGTTTTCCACTGCAATTCTCAGACTTGGGACAAGGTACTCTGCTGGTACTACCGCTTCTTGTCCATACATCAACTGGAAAGGTGTGTGTCCAGTCGTTACCTTATAAGTGGTTCGGTAAGCCCATAACACCGCCGGTAACCTTTCTTCCCAGTCCGATCCTTCGATTCCACATGACTTGTAAATTACCGAAACGAGTACCTTATTTGTTGACTCTGCTTGTCCATTCGCCCTTGGATAGTACGGACTTGACAGGGTGTGCAGGATTTTGAATTCCGTAGTCATGAGTCGGATGACGTGGTTGACGAAATGTCCCCCACGGTCACTCGTCAATTGGATCAGAATTCCATATCTCGTCACAATCTATTCGTATAGGAACTTTGCCGTGCTTAATGCAGTATTATCCTCCAGTGCCTTTGCTTCAGCCCACTTCGTTAAGTACTCTGTAGCCACTATTATGTACCGACATCGGTGTAGTTGGCTGACCTTCAAAGGTCCTACAAAATCCAGCCCCCATCTTTCGAAAAGCTCTTGAGGTTGTGATGGCCAGAGTGGCATATAATCCCTCTTCAATGGTTTTCCTACCCTCTGACAAGTGTCACATTGAATTACCCATTCCCCGGCATTTGTGTGTAACGTCGGCCACCATAGGCCGGCGAGTAGGACTTTCCGTGCCGTGGTGTCGGGACCCATATGTCCTCCTGCCAGTCCCTCGTGGGCTTCTGCCAATACACCCCTTATCTCTTCTTCCATCACACACCTCCGGAGGATTTGATCGGGGCCCATTTTGTAGAGCAGCCCGTTTATCAGTTGAAATGTCTTACTCTTCAGTGCAATCTTCCGTCGTTCACTTGTAGACATTTCTGGCGAAAACGTTGAAGTGGACAAGTACTCACCAATTTTCTCGTACCATGGCGGCAAGGCAGCAATGTGGAATAGGTGGGCATCCGGAAAGTCCTCATTGACTCCATCTCCTGGTTCTCCAGATTTGATCCTTGAGAGCTGGTCGGCAATTACATGGCTTTTTCCCGGTCGTACAATAATGGTGAAAGTAAATTCTTGCAGTAGCAACAACCACCTACTGATTCTGCCTTGAATAATCAGTTTGTTGACTAGATACATTAGGGCTTGATGATCCACATAAAAAGTGAATGGTGTTGCCAAGAGGTAATGCCTGAATTTCTGTACAGAGTACACCATTCCCAAAGCCTCCCTTTCTGTAGTACTGTAATTCCGTTCTGCCTTGGAGAGCAACCGACTGGCAAAGTATACTGGATGATCCAACCCATGGGATCCGACCTGTGCAAGAGTGGCACCAATTGCAAAGTTTGATGCGTCTACGTGCACGTGGAATTCCTTGTCCCAGTTTGGATAGGCTAGGATAGGTGCACTGATGAGTCTTGTCTTTAGTTCTTTAAAAGCTTCTTGTTGTTCCTCCAACCAGACAAACTGCACCCCTTTCCTTGTTAACATGTCGAGTGGTTGTGATACCTGAGCAAAATTTTTGATAAATCTCCGGTAATAACCGACATGGCCGAGAAAGGACTTCACTCCGGTGACATCTTCTGGAGCCTCCATTTCTACAATTACCCGAATCTTGTCGGGGTCTGCTTTTAATCCTGCTTGGCATACGATATGGCCCAGAAGTTTCCCTTGGGACACCATGAACCAGCACTTCTTCGGGTTTAAGGCCAACCGTGCGGCTCTGCAACGCTCCATGCATTCATTGAGGGCTTTAAGGTGTGTCTGCTGGTCACTGTAAATTGACCAGTCATCGAGGAATGCCTTGAAGTTTCCCACCGACATTTTGTCAAATATATGTAGGATAATCCTCTGAAATGTGGCTGGTGCATTGCACAGACCGAACGGCATCCGGTTGTATGCATATACTCCATTTTCAATCACAAATGTTGTTTTCAGTTTGTCTTCCTCGGCGATGCTAATCTGGTTATATCCCGAAAATCCATCCATAAAAGAATATATTTCGTGGCCGGCCACCTCTTCCAAAATGGAGTCTGTGAATGGAATGGGGAAGGGGTCTTTGATTGTTACCGCATTGAGGCATCTGAAATCTACGCAAATCCTGATTTGTCCCCCTTCCTTTTTAAGTGAGATCACAATCGGTGACACCCACTCACTCATTTCCACCTCGAATATTATTCCTGCCTCAAGCATTTTTTCAATTTCCTCTTGTACTTTCGCCGCATAGTTCTTATTCATGCGGTATGGCCTTTTCCGTACTGGACGTGCTCCTGGTATGAGTGGGATTCTGTGGACGCACAGTTCTGGTGGTATCCCCTTCAGGTCCTTGTATGTCCAAGCAAATACATCTTTGTACTCTAGGAAGATTCTGAATGCTGCTGCCTTAAGTACGGGATTCCAGTCGTCGCCGGCCAGAATTATTTTAGGGTCACTTTCCTCGCCGAGATTAACTTTCTTTGTTATCGGCTCCTCGTACATAATCTTCTGTTCCGGTTCAAACTGATGTGCTGACGTACTGTCTACTTCTGCATTCCCTTCCTTATATTCCCTGTACGCCGCTGGGAACATGTGGGCTACTTCCTTCCCCTTTTCACTTGCTCGTTCCAATGTTTCACCGTCGTCTTTTTGCTCACTCGTCGTTCCCGAGTTTTCACTGATTTCTTTTATTGAAATCATGTTGCACTGTGGCGGAAAAAACTCGTAGTCTTCCATCTGCCAATGGAATAGCCCGCTGAACGAATTTGTTTCATCTTCTGAGCATTCTTGTAATTTCAGCACCCCTTCATCATCGGGCTCCATCGGCCCATTCCTACTTACTGTCGAGTCCCCTCCATCCGAGTCAGAATCTGACGCCAACTCTTCACTGACGGTTTGTGTCTTCAAGTCAATGACAAACTTCCTACATCCATTTTCTATGGACAGAGTGTTTTTCTTCCAGTTGTGGTTGGCCTTGGCGGCTATTAGCCATCCTCGGCCGAGTAATGCATCATATGATACATTTTGTGCTGTTATGACTACAAAATTTAACAAGAATTGCTGGGTACCGATTCTTACCTTTTGAGCCATTAGCACTCCCAGCGCCTTGATCCCGTGCTGGTCGGCTCCCACTAACTGGAAGTTTTGTGGCCATAAAGTAGGCTTCCCGAGGCTCTTCCAGGTCGCTTCTGGTAGTACGTTTACTCCGGATCCCCCGTCGACTATAGTATTTGTCAAATTTTGTCCAAGGATTTCCATGCGTACTACAGCCGGTTTCTTCCCAGTATCAATCGCCAGCAGCCTCGGGTCGAGTACTTGTTCTCCCGTTGGCGGTGGTTCTACTATAACATCTTCCGTTGTGAGGTTTTGGTCTTCGTGCGGGTTGTCCTCCATTACCTTGGATATTGCTACTTTTAACTAAGGCAAGCTTTGGAGAAGGTCTGCTAATTTGATTGGTACGGTAGTTTGCAATACTTGACTTGCTATGTTCTTATCTGATTCCGATCGTATCGCCTTTTTGTCTGAATTCTTTCGTTCGGTTCTCATGGCAACTTCCACGTCTTTCCGTGCCTCTCGGAGTCTTTCTTTTTCCGTACGGGGATCTGGATAAGTGGCCTTTTTCCACTGTGCTCGGGTGATAGCCCGGATTTCTTCCTCATCTTCCCTGAGATTGATAAGGTTCACTCCTTTCTGCTTCGGACAGTCTTTTTCCTCGTGATCCCCAGGTCCACACCATTTGCACAATGCATTCACTGTGTTCTGATTGTTGCTGGGGCATTCTCTGGCGAAGTGTCCCCACTCGTTGCACTGCCGGCACTGTATCATTGGTCGCCCCTTGCTGTCGTACTGCAATCTATTTCTGGGGCTATTATTGTTAAACCTTCTGTTATTCCTGTATCCTCCCGGGGATGCATTCGGACTATTTTGAGGTTTCGGTGGTGTGGTCGGCGGAGTTGATGATTCTCCTTGGGTGAACAGCACTTGCGTACTTCTTGCTTTCAAGTTGAATGGACATTCCTTGATTGAATGTCCCATTACCTGACAGATGTCACAAAATAATTTTCTTGGGCAGCTTGCCTTTATGTGACCCTCGCCATTGCACTCTGTGCACCATAACTCCCGACCTTCTCTTGTTGTCTCTTTATCTGTTTTCATTTCCTTCATCATGCGGATCATGTCCCTTCTCAGTGCCTCTATGGTTTTCGACTCGTTCTCACTGCTGTCATCCCCCGTACTGTCGTCATCTTCAGTTCTTCTTTTGCTTCGGGATGATGTTTTGCTTTCGCTTTCTATGTCCATTGCCCGGTTGTATGCTTCTGCGTACGACGATGGGGGCACCACTTTCATCTTTTTTCTTAATGACAAAACTAGTCCTTCGATGAACCATCTTTTCTTCAGTCCATCGGCTGGCTGTGTTTCCAGTTTCCCGAGTAACTCTTTGAGCCTTCTATTATATGCCCTTACGTTTTCATTCTTCCCTTGTTTGGTATTGTATATTTCAGCGACAATCTCGTTGTCGTCTCTAAGAAGTTTAAATTCGTTCTCAAAAGCTTTCCTTAGTTCGTCCCATGAGGTCTTTTGTGCTGCCTCTAGTTCTGTGTACCAGTCAATGGCAATACCTCTTAGCGTCGCTGGAAACGCTTTTACCCAGTAATCTTCGTCCTCTTGTCCGTTCGCCACCCAAATGGTTTCACACGTCTTACAGTGTCGGACAGGATCCTCTGACCCGTTCCCCATGAACTTCGGCAACTTCTGCCTTTCACTTGCCGGTGGGGTCACCATCTTTTTCCCGAGGTACCCTCTTTGTGTTTTTGACCCGACTGGACTGGTTCTACCGTGTCGTTCCAGTGTCTCCCCGACACTGCCGGCCACGTACGGTTCCTTCCCACTTCCGGTTCCGGCATCCTCTACACTTCGAGTTACCCCTGGCTCTCCTTGGTTTTCCCTCTGGGCAGGGGTTTCGGGCTCAGGTCCTCTGTTCCGCGGCCTTTCGTCTGAAATGGACAATGCCACAATCCGACGTATACTATTCTCCAGTTCTTCTGTCAGATTATTTTCTTTTCCTTTATTGGTTATTGGCGTTCTAAAACTATGTTCATCACTTCCTTGATCTACCCCTTCATGTTGTTCATTTTCTTTTTCAACAATCTGCTTCAATCTTTTTCTACGTTCTTCTTGTTCCTTTAGTCTTAATGATTTTCTTACTATTTCTTCTGGTGTTGCGTGCCCTATTGGTAATTTATTCTTGTCCTTATTCAGTTGTATGGGCATTAATTATGCTTACCCTTTCTCAATTGTACAGTGTGCGACGGCGATCGCCGTCTCGTTCCTCCTCTTCTTGTTTCAGACGTTCTTCATATCTTCTGAGAATTTGTTGTCGTCGCACTTCCCTCTCTCTTTCTTCTCGAATATCTTGAAAGGCTATCAAGTTCCTTGCCAGAAGTCGAGGAATGCGGTCCAGAAGATTATCCACTTCGCTATTAACACGTAGGTTCTCTGAAATAACCTCCTGTGGAACTTCTCGGCGGATAGACTCGTCACGTACGTATTGTCCGACTGATAGTAACCACAGTTTGACTAATTCCTGAGTTACTTCATCTTCCCGACTTCTGGGTTCATTCTCTTCTCTATCGCTTTCCTCGCGTTCTTCTTGAATTTCTTGTATTATTTCTTCTACGTGCTTTCTGTCTCGTACCTCTTCGTCGGTATCGACCGGTTGTCCCATTATGCTTCCATTCTCCCGTCTGGGTGTTTCACCGGATTCGCTTAGGCAACGGCGCCAAAATGTTTACTGCCTAAGTGGTTTAATTGGTTTCAGACAGAGTAGCCAAGAAAGATATTTGCATTATCATAGTGCACTGAAATAAATTACATTGTACGAGAAAAACAACCAGAATTGGTACTCAAAAGATCAACTGCATATATTAATTCAGAACAGCAAGTATAATAACAATCCCAAAACTCCATCCCCATACAATGGCGTCACATGAACATATATAGTTTGGCCGACGGTTGCCAACCGTCGCCAACCATTGTACCGATCGGGAGTAACTACTCGCCGAAACTAAAACATAAACATACTTCCCGAACCCACTAACAAAACATATTTTTCGAAAAGTACTAAACTAATGTAAAGTACGCCTAACAAAAGGGAGAGATCTGAAAAGTGTTCCAAATAAGCTTTTCCCATTCCAAACTTTTCAGTAATATGGGAAAGAACAGTTGGACCCAACTGCTGAGGATCACCTGCAAGAATGACTGTTGCTTTTGCATTAGCAAGATTAGCAATGGGCACCATTGTCTCTGGCTGGGTGCCTCGACCAGATTCATCCAGGAAAATGTGCATAAAATGGCCTTGAGGTACTGCTTGGGCACAAAGAATAGCAGCACTAAAGTAGGTTGTTATAATGACCTTATGTCAATAGCTCTTCCACATGGGGACAGTAAAACATTGAATTTCTATAGAACAATATGGTACAATATTGCATGGTACATCTTGATATGGCTGAGAAAAAACATTCAACTTAAATATTTCTCTCTTCTGAATAGTTTCAAACAATTTAAGCATTATTAAATAGATACAACATTTTAAGGGGCACATGCAAGAATAGAGGCCTCTGAATTTCTTCTGGGAATTCACAATATTTTCTCTACCAATGTTGCTGTCTTACCAGTACCAGGTGGTCCATAGACAAGGTAGGGTGGCAATCCATAGCAATTTAATAATTTATTATTTGATGGGATCATTTCTGGTAATATTTTCACCAGTCATTCTTGTGAAAAGTTAAGAGGGGCATGTGCAAGAATAGAGACCTATGAATTTCTTCTGGGAATTCTCAAAATTGTCTCCACCAATGTTGCTGTCTTACCAGTACCAGGTGGTCCATAGACAAGGTAGGGTGGCAACCCATAGCAATTTATTATTGATGGGATCATTTCTGGTAACATTTTCAACAGTCATTCTTGTGAAAAGATTATAGAGGGAAAAAGCACTCTTCTCTAGTCTGTTTGCTGCTTCTAGTAATTGGTGACAGCATCTGAAAATGACTCTATTAAAGAAGCATCATACCAAAGATTTGAAACATGATTCTTATGAAATGAGTCACGAATTTTTACTTATATCTCATTTGCTTCTGTTCTATGGATGTACCCCTTGTTTCACAAATTTAAAAAGGCAGGTAAACAATAAGAATGTAGATCTACATGAAAACAGAAAAAGAATTGATGTATAATTTAAACACACACCATTACATGTCAATCAGACAAATTAACATATACTTGAAACATGCACTAGTACACATAAGCCACCATGGTTTGTTTGACATGAGCAAAACGAACCTGATTAGTATTGCCCCTTGCCCCAGAAGATCTCACATATATTTGATCTCTTTGTACAAGTGAAGGGTACTTCTCTTACGATCCAGGGACCTTCAGGAACAAATATTGGCCACTGCTGTGCATGATTACATCATGCATGTCATATGCATTCATGTCTGCCTGCTTGACACAAAATTGGCATCTGGGAACAAGATTGCTTGAAAGAAACCTAACATAATTCTCTGGGCATATTTGATATCATTTAGCTGCACCAAGTATAATAAAGTGGAGAAATATTCGGAATATATTTTTATGGATAGACATTTGGAATATGTTTTTATGGATAGACATTCGGAATATGTTTTTATGTATAGACCTTCCTCAAGAACCTTAGGTAAATTTTTGATGTCAAAGTTTCTCCCAAGATTCATTGGAATACGATAAGTATTAAGCTTCTTTTGAAAAATTGGCAGAGAATATTCTAAAACTGCATGGATTTCTCTTCTGCAAACTGGAATAAAGCTCCCCTGGGGCTAGTAATTGTCTAGAAACATCATCCTTGGTAAATGGCAAGTAAAGTAACATGCTGCATGATTTTCTGATCCTGGAAATCAAAGAGAATGGAGCAACGGTGAAGTCCAATATCTTTTGCCATACATGAAAGATGAATGACAAGATCATATTTTGGTTCAGTCAGCCATGGATTCACTATCACAATGCAAAACAGATGCTATCATAGATTGCATATTGACTTCAAAAACAATCCCACTAAATGAGTAAGATTCGTTCTTACATTGTATAGATTTGACAGGTCCTATTGCATGAGAAAGTATGGATTTACTTGGTTTTAAATAAACAAGTCTTAACTAAAAACAGTTTCACAGAACTCTTTCCCTTGTAAGTAACTATGATAGCAGTTGTTTGTTCTCCATCTAACTTTATTGACCGCGGTCTACCATTCTCAAGAGGAAATCGTCAGGACACAGTATGTCACTACACACTAACATCCCATTCTCCAAGATATCCAGACACTAAATTATGATTTCCTGCATGTTTCAAATTAATTTCCCCGTCCATATCAATCTCGCCTGCAAGACAACCATGCCCTTCATTACCCTATCTCCAGCTTCTTTTGCATTTTCAAAACTCTCTCTGCCATGACGGGGCCCTTCAGTAGTCCGAAGTCCCTTTCGGTATAAGTCTTGTGTGATTGTTTCGGTTCCCCTTCTTCCAAGGCTGCACATCTTTCTTGTCACCTTGTTTTTCCAGTTCCTCACTGCCCATTTCAACACTTCCATGCAATGATCCTCTGACAACTGTTTTCCTGTTCATCATGACATTTTCATATATTTTACCACTTTTACGTGTCTGTCCCTTAGATACTCTCGAATTCTCAGTTTGTTTATCTTTATCTGAAGGCCGGTCTTCAATAGCTAAGATCTCTGTTTGTCTTATTTCATTCCTACCTAAAGCCATATTTCTTATTCCTGTATAATATCTATTTCTTTGAAGATTATTATAAATTCTGTGTGTGTTTTGTTTAGGAATGCAAATCTTCAATCCACAATCCTTCCTGGTTTCAGATTCTTTTGAGCTTTGTAGTTGCTTTAATGCAACATATCTTGGAGGAGGAGAATCTTGAATTTTTGCGTTTAAATTTGGACTAAATATATGTGATACAGAAACGACCTCCTCTCCGAGATCTTCAGACTCCAAATATTGATTTTCTGCATGAATCAGATCATCTTCCCCTTTCATATCAATCCCACTTCCAAGAGAACCATCCTTTCCATTTTCATTTCCTCCAATTTCTTTCGTGAATGCAAAACGATCTCTGCTTTGAATGAGCCTTGAAATAGTCCCTTCTGAAGTAGAGGCCCCTTTAGGTAGAATATTTTGGTTCCTCTGCTTAGAAGCCTCAATATTCTTCCTGTTAACATGCTGTTCTTGTTTCCTACTTACTTCAACACTACCATGTGATGATGATTTGACATTCGTTCTCAGAGTTTCAATTTTTTTGCTACTCTTACCTGTCTGTCCTTTAGATGCTCCTAAATTTCCACATTCGCTTTGTTTATTTTTATCTGGGGCTCCATCTTTAATTCCTGAACCGCTTGTTTGGATTACATTATTCTTATCTAAAGCTCCGTCTCCAATGCCTGTGTCCCCACGCCCTTTTTGTTCATTTTCATCTGAAGCACTCTCTTTATCTCTTAGGGACGTGTTAAAAATTGTGCAAGTATGTTGATTTGAAATATAAATCTTTGATCCACGTTCCTTCCTGCTTTCATATTCTTTTGAACACTGCAACTGCTTTAATGGAACATATCCTAGAGGAAGTGAATCTTGAATTGTCACACTTTGGTTTGGATAAAATGGATTGGATACAAAAATACCCCTTTCTCCAAGCTCTTTAGAAAATTCGCCTTTATTCTTTACATTTTTCAAATCATTTTCCCTTTCTCCATCATTCCCCATCACAAGAAAACCATGCCTTACAGTCCCAGGCCCTCTAACTTCCTTTGCATTCTCAAAACTCTCTCGACCTTGATTGGATCTTTCAGCATTTCCTTTTGAAGCAGAGGTTCCTTTAAGAGGACGACCTTCCGACCTACGGAAAGTGTACAAATCACTTGAAATCCCTCTTGATGTTTCTGGAGACATCTTTACACTCCATTTCCATGACTGGTCCACAATAGCCCCATTAAATTTACGCTCGTCATATACTTTCCGTTGAGAAGAAGCCTCCCTCTTGATTGCTCTCAGATTCCCAATTTCTACTTCTTGTTGGGACATGTCTCCCGACTCCCTGGGAATATCAAAAACTGTTTTGCTGTGGCTTGACTCTTCCAACTCTTCAGTCCTGGAAGTGGAGGATAAAAATGTGCCATGTAGCTTTGAGACAGGCTCACTTGGCAGCTTTGTCTTGCTGATATCCACCAGGTCCTGCTTGCAAACATGAAATGCCTTCTTGTACCCCTCATGTTCCATTTTCCTACCCCTAATTTCAACTCTACCATGCAATGATCCCTTGACATTAGTTCTCTCATTGCTATTGTTTTTGCTATTTTTACCTGTTTGCTCTTTACATGCTCCTGAGTTCCCACTTTGGTTCTGTTGAATTTTATCTGGAACACCATCTTGAATTCCTATTTGTTTCACTTCCTTTTTATCTAGATTCCAATCTCCAATACCCATATCCACACTCAATCTTACTCCTTTTTTATCTGGAGCAGTACCTTTTTTTGTTTGGGATTCGCTAGAAACTGTTGGTATGTGTGTAATCTCTGCCCCAAATTCCTTCCTGGTTTCTGCTTCTCTTAAACTTTTCAATTGCCTTAACGAAACATACCCCACAGGAAGAGAATCATGAATTTTCACACTCGGACTTGACAATTCAATCAATTTGTCCTGAGCTCCAGAGCACCAGCTTGTAGATGGCCCCCCTCCTAACATATTCTTCTTGCCATGCCATAATGTCAACTCCTCATGGTCTTGTGATGATCCCTGATTGCCAGCACCCACTTTCTTCCCCTTTGCAGCATACTCTTTCTCATACCCACGGTTTCTATTAGCCATTGATGTACCCATTTCATCATTGAACCTGTTCCTGCTGGCCGTGGAATTTTTCCTAATAAAACAATGTTCTTCTGGCCACATGTTCCTTTTATGCCTGTAGTGCATCTTTACTGATTAATAAGACAAGACAGCCCACTAAACTTCTTCAAAACCCTCTATACTAAAAAAGAAAAGAGTCTTCACGGTGGTTGTGGAATTATGCACAAATCAAATATGCATAGCTACATTATATAGCTAATATCATGCACGGTGAAGCGTTATAACAGTTGCTTAGATTACACCCCATACATTAACAACTCCTGATGCAAATTTAAAAATAAAATGGTTTAGTAGCATACCACAGGCTTCTGAGCAACTACAAATCCTTGCAGACAATAATGAGCTTGTAAGTTGTTAAATTAAAATGCATAATGGGCACAGGCTGCAAAAATGTATCTTCACCAAGATAAGAAATTCAGACAGAAAAAATTACAGAGGCCCATTATCCTTATACTAAAGGAAAAATAACGGTTCTACCACTTAGTGCAGAATTCATTCAAACACACAAACAGGCTTACAAATTGAGCTTGGTAAAAAGGGCATGAAACCTACATTTTAACAGCTCCACCAGTGGAATTTATGCAGAGAAATCCTTGCAACGTTGTCAGTGGGTACATTTTGGGCAATTCTCGGTGTCGGTAATTGAAAATGTTTAAACAGAAACTTTCCTGTGCCTTGCATTCAAACCAAGCGTCATTCCCAACTTCTGTCAGACGTGTCTATTCATCGTATTTTTTTCACAATGGGAGCGTTGTAAATCGACTCCAACTTAATAGGACTATAATCGTGCAAATAATACGGTAGATACCTACTTGCTCTGCGAACACAAAAATCTTGTACCGTGTGAAATATTCTTTCCAAATTTCAAGTACAATTTGGATGCACCAAAGTTACAAGAGTACGGAAATTGGTTGCCACATCACTCGCAAGTACAAGATAGCTGTCTCTGACGTTGTCAACGATCTCGAATGTTTTATAATAGATAAAATTTCTAACTAGTTTGTAGGGAAAGTAATGGAATTTTCAGTTGTCAATCCCTTTCGCATGAATTTAAAGTAGAAGTTGTATGGAGAGCAAAAGTAAGACAAATGTCACGTACCTAGTGGGAGTAGTTTGTAGGGAAAGAAAGGGAATTTTCAGTTTTCAATCTCTTTTGCATGAATTTAAAGTAGAAGTTGTATGAAGAGTAAAGTAAGACAAATGTTACGTACCTAGTGGGAGTACTTATGTAGTATTGCAATAGAAGAAAGTGTTATTTAATCTATAAATGAGTCATGACAAGTTTGTGGGAAAGAAATAGAATTTTCAGTTTTGCATCTCTTTTGCATGAATTTAAAGTAGGAGTTGTATGAAGAGTAAAGTAATGCAAGTGTCACATACCTAGTGAGTACTTTTGTAGTATTGCAATAGAAGTAAGTATTATTTAGTCTATAAATGAGTCGTGAGAATGATTTAGAGGTTTTGCAAGTGGAATCATGATTTTATTAGGTTGATGAAGATCATAGTTGTTAAAATTAATCTTCACCCCAAGTTTGATCCATAGCGGGCACAATTGTGACTAACATAGTTAAAGTTGAGTTTGTTCCTTACAATAAATATTTGTTAAATATTGATCAACAATGATTTGTTAGTAAAGAGCCTTTGTAGATTGATTGGTTGATTTTGAGTTCCATAGCCAATCCTAGTTGAAGTTGAGTTTGTCAAAATGAGAAGTGTAACAATTTCAACTTTTCATTAATATAATGTATTATCTTGATTAATATGTTAATTGAATTATATGTATATAATATTATTATATTTATTATAACATAGTATAAATGCAATATTGGGAATCAATGGACAAACAAAATCTACATTGGATGATAAACTAGTATAGAAACCTTAAATACATCTATCTAAAAACAATGAAAGATTAATTTGAGTTATTTTAATCCATAAAGACTATTTTATTTTACTTTAGAACTATTTGAGAATTATTTTATTTTACTTTAGAACTATTTGAGAATTATTTTATTTTATTTATATTGTTTACTTTATTTTTATTTTTATTTTTTTTATCACCAAGTTGTGGGATGAGGGCCCACTCCCATGTATAGAATCATAAACAAAATATTTCGAAGCTTCACACCCGCAGAACAAGGAGCATAGAGAAAACAAAGGCAGGAGAGGATCTCAATAACAATCGTTACACGAAGGAAAAAAGAAATACAAACTGAGCATCCAACCAACCAAACTTGACATTCATAAAGTAAGATCAAAACTCCATCAATAGCTATCTCGTGAACTTTATTTTCTAGGCTTATGTTTGCTCCTAGTGAGGAGAGCTTCCATAGTCCATTGTGAACCATCAACCATGGAGTCTTGAGCTTCCATCCTTAATTTTTCATCCTTTGTTTTCCTACCTCTCTACTTGGCTGACAACCCAAAGTTTGGTTTCAATATCTTACTCGCAATCTAAGTAATGGTGGTAAAGATATTGGAGACCAATTCATCCTCTTGCTCGCCACATTCTTGCGCCTCAAAAAAGTCTTGAAGGACTTGATCCTCATCTTTTGAAAAAAGATTGTTGTTGTGTTGAAGATCTTCCAAACCACCAGAACTTTGCAAATTCTCAACCATCAAAAGACTAAAGGCCACATCACAAAGAGGATTCGTAAGGCCCACACTAGAACCAACAACCACATCACGAAAGGAGGTTCTTGGATGTGATCCATGAAAATGTCATGGTTTCACCAAACAAAATCATCATCTGGGCTGCCCTTTTTGTGAACCCATTTTTTGAGGTTAACCACTCAGAAACTAGAAGCAAACTTAGCATAGCAACCAGCTAATTTGTGTCCAAGTTGGTGACTACTTTATTTTTATTTACTTTAAGAGTTAATTTATTTTATAACTATTTAAGAATTATTTTATTTTATTTACAATGTTTATTTAAAGAACTATTTAAATTTACTTAAGGGTTATTTTATTTTATTTTTTACGTAAGAAGAAATTTATAAATATTGAAATGAAAAATTACAAAACCTGGTTCAGGGAGCATACCGGCAGGAAAGAACCAGGAAGAAAACCTCTGGTTATAGCTCTGATTTACAAAAAACTGACTAACACTACTAATCCCAAAAAAACCTAATTTATAAGCATATTACATGGAGGCACCTGGATAAAACATTACACCAGGGAAAACAAAACATTTTTCATAGAAAATTAGCCAAAATTGGGCTATACCAACCCCAACCCTACTCCCGGCCACCTTCCAACCCGAGGACTGGTAAAAAATAAAAACCTTAATTCAACCGCCGCAGAGCCAAACCAGGAAAAGTGTCTGCCATCTCCTACCTTCATATGTAGATTCAATTAACTTAACAAATTAAACTGCAGCAAACAGAAAGGAACACCCAGCTGGATCACACCTCAAACCCCAACTCCCCTGCTTTGTCCTGAAACTCAGGAATCCAATTGAAAGTTCCATCATGAGGAATGATTTGCAACATTTGAAGAAGGAAATCAACACCTATATTCACTTGCTCTTGTGCAAAATAAGCGGCATGCCCTTAATGTCAAGAAGGAAAGGGAAGTATCTTACCACCGCTCCACCATCCTCCAGTAGGGGAAGATTTGTCGGCCTTGGGAGACCCACTCCAGTCTCAGCAACCTAGAGAATCTTGTCCAATCCAACTAACAGGTTCTCAATGCATAGGCTCCGAACCAGTATCCTAACTCTCGGTTTAGGAAACCCTGCATCTAGGAGTGAAGCAAGAAACTAAGAGACAACAGTAGTGTCAACCCTGTAATATTCCTCGTCCTCCAAGTACTTCTTCCCTAAAACCACCTTCATGCCTAGCAGAAGCGGATCATCATGAGCCCTCAAAATTTGTTTCAACCTTTGATCAGAGACGAGGCCCTTAAAAGCTAACTGTCTCACTCGGCTCTCCAGTTGCACCAGAGAGCCCATTCCCAAACAAATGAGACCCTCTGTGGAAACTCACATAATAAAACCAACACCACTGCCACCTACCATTGCAGAGGAATAGGGGATGGAGACGTGGCAAAAGCAAACAAACAAACAAACTGTCACTATCAACACCGCCATTGTTGCAAATATTATAATGCTACAAACATCTCAACCTTCCAAAAAGTTATGAGTACGAGATAAGGACCGTGACTGCCATCAATAAATTGAAATGTGGAACCCGCCATCCTCTCTTGTTTGATTGACATCTCATCGATGACATGGCACTCCAATCGACCTCGGTCCTTCCACACCTGAATGTGTGGAAGGACGCCTGCCCAACCACCCCCACATAAGGGTTATTTTATTATTATTTATTTAAAAGTTTTTTATTAAGCTAAAAAAATAAACTATAAAATAATTCTTAAGTAAATAAAAAAAACTCTTCAAATAAAAATAAGGTAAAAAATAGAAATAAAATAAAATAATTTTTAAATAGTTCCAAAGTAAAATAAAATAGTCCTTTAATAAATTGAGCAATTCTAAAGTAAGTAAAATAACTCAAGATTATATTATATGTATTTTCTAAATAAATATATTTAAAGGGGAGATATATTCTTGAAAACTTGATTACTAGTTGGGAGGCCTTGAGCTGGGCCAAAGACACAGGGCAAAACAAAAGTATTCTTTTAATTGATTTTGAAAAATCTTATGACAGGATTGAATGGTCTTTTGTTCTAATGATGATGAAAGCTCTTGGATTTCATGAGCACTATTGCAGTATGGTTAAAATGTTGTTTCAAGACGTCTCTATTCAAATTGAAGTTAATAGGTTTCTAACTGACTCCATCATGGAAAGATCAATTAGATAGGGTCGTCCCTTTGCCCTAGCCCTGTTTGTTATAGCATTTGAAGCCCTATTCTATATTTTGAGAACATACCGCTTGGAAGGGAATGTTAAAGGTATCCTTTTCCCGAATAATGATTCTAAGTTGAACATGCAATTTGCAAATGATACTGCATTGATTGCAATACTTGAAAAAGATAATTTAAAGAGTATGGAACAGAGACTAGACATCTTTTGTCAGGCTTCTGGAGCAAAAATCTCCTTTTCTAAATCTATTTTATTGAGTTGGAATGATGTTCCTCCTGACTGGTTTGTTCCCAATAGATGGCAATGGGAGATGCTAACAAACAGGTGAGATTTCTAGGCATACCCTTTTATGTGAATCCTTCCTTGAGCAAAATGTGGGACTAGATATAGGAAAAGATAGATAGGAAGCTGAGAAGCTAGAATAATCAATACTTATCCCTAGCTGGGAGAATGCAGGTTTGTCAAAAAACTCTATCAACATACTCCATTTATTATGCCTAAATGTGGTTATTAGCTAATTATCAAATAAACAATATTCAAAAGAAGATCAGAGATTTTCTCTTGTCTGATGGGAAAGGAAGGAAAAAAAGACGTGTTGTTTCTTGGGACTTGTTTTGTTTGAGTAAAGATAAAGGAGGGTTAGGTCTAAAAGGCTTAAAGATCCAAGGTGTAACCTTCGTTGCAAAATGGATCGTTAAGGCTTTGGTGGGAGATGAGCCTTGGAAAATTTTGTTGAGAAATAATTTACACAATGCAGTACCAAGAAGAGCAAAAGATCAGAAACTCTTAAATTTAAAAGATTGTATTTTAGGTGAATCAATGTCAAACCCTCAGGATCTGTTATTTTTTCTACTATATGGAAAGCTTGGGAATCTGTGAAGCCCTACATTGGGAATAAAGAGGTTATAAACACTAATTGTCAAACTTTACAAGAAGACATATCTATTTGGTGGAACCTAAAATACAAGGACAAGTTTCTTTCCCTATTACAGGGGTGTTCAGCAAAGAAGTAGAATAAATGGGGAATAACTAGGTTTAAAGACATCATTAGTAATAGATCTTTGAACAGTTGGAAACAAATTCAAATTGAATATGATGTGCCAAATTCACATAGAAAAACATATGTTGCACTGTGTAAGGCCTTTAAGGGAGATTTGACTCAGTTATCTATTGAGGAAGGTGAAAATTTTGACAGAGTAAAGTGGGTGGATGGCACAGATTTTTTGAAAATGAATTCTAAGAAAATGTATAATTTGGTTACAGAGTCCCAAGTGGTATTTGAACACATCAAATCTTCTTGGAATGCCAAGATAGAACACAATATGTTGTCTAAAGCCTTTAAATTCATTTGGTCTAAGCATCTTGAACCAAAAAAATCCTGCTTCAAATGGTTGTTTATCCTTAAAAAACTTGCCGTAGGATTTGACAATAGATTGTGTTCTTTTTGTAAGCAACTTGAAACTTGTCATCATGTGTTTTTTGAGTGTGATTTTTCTTGTAATATTTGGGCTATGTTTATGGGTACTATTGAGAATTAGTCTTTAGATAGCAGTCTGTGCAAGCAGGAGATCCTTTGTGGCTTTGTGAATAAATTGAATGTCAAATCTAATTTGTTTTGGCTTATTCTCTGTAGACACCTAAAATTGACTTGCTCTGCAAATCAATTTCCCGTATCTTCCCTAACCATCTATCTATTCCTTGTGATCAATTAATTCATTTAATTTATTACTTAGACCTTACAACACTATCCCTCATTAATCAAATAAATATTTCCAATATTTATTTGGTTCAATTCTCCTTTTCCCTAATCCTCATTAATTAGATACATCATGCTTATCTAATTAATCTAGCCTACTAATTGACCTACCCTAGCCTACCTATCCCCTAGACCTAGGTTAATTAAGCTAAACACTCAATTAACCTTGCTTATCCCCTTCTTCCATGCACCTTTGAATAAAAATCAATCTTTTATTCAAATGGTCAAATCCCCCTTAACCCTCATTTATCACTCTCTTACACATGTAAGAGTACCATCTTCACATCTCCACATAAAAGTGAATTAAAAATTCACTTGTCATGTCCCCTCTTCCCAAAATGAATCTTTTATTCATTTTAATCCTCCACACCTTTCCCCATGTGAATTTAAAATTCACTTTTAATGAGAGCCCTCCAATCCCATTGACCAAGTTTCAACCCTTGATCTCCCTCATCCACTCTCCTTGTGACACTTGTCACAAGGCTATGAACCCAATCCTAACCCTAACTCTCATTGATTCCTAGCTCTTAATCTCACCTTCTAATCCTGACCCTCCATCCTCATTCCCAAAACTCTATAAATGAAACCCTCTCCAAGCCATTTGAGAGAGACTCCTTCATGCACAAAACCTTGGCCAAAATCAATCCACAATCTCCTTCATCCCACTATCATAATGTCAAAATCTTGCCTCAATCCCATCTAATCTATCCATCCACCTTGACTCTCATCTACATTTGTGTTGAAAAGCTTTGAGCAATCCACATTAGTCACACTGATCACGGGAACAATCTTGAGGAGCTCTTGGGTGCATCTCCTTCCCGCATGGATTCGTGAGGTTTCAATGAAGGTATAATCATTTTGTTTATGCATTAGATTAGTTTATTATCTTCATTTTAATCTCACTTATCACATTTGGCACGCCCGGTGGGACCCACAAGGTCCCAATCTAACTATCTCGTGAGTTTTTTTGGTGAAAGACGTGTTTTTTACAGATTAGCGCTATCCACCCTACGCAGTGGCGCTATCCTTGGCTTGTTTTAGCGCTATCTACTGTTTTAGTGCCATTTTTGCAGAGCATTTTTTTCTAACTTCCACTCACATGTCTCTTTTAAAGTATTTTTCTGTTGTTTTCGTGTCAAAATGCTCTCGATTTTTGCAGGAATGTTGATTAAACAAGGGGAGATTATGCCGAAATTTCTCTAGAAGAAAAAACATTTTTTTTTGCAGGACGGATGAGTTCAGACACGTTTTGGTGCTATCATCACCCAGTTCAACGCTATCTTTCTCACTGTAGACTGTAAACTGAGGCAAAAACATAGTTTAGCGCTATCCTACCTCTGTATTGGCACTATTGTCTGTATTAGCGCTATTCATAGTCTGTATTGGTGCTATTGTATGTATTGGCACTATTAATAGTCTGTATTGGCGCTACTGTATGTATTGGCGCTATGTTACCTCTGTATTGGCGCTATTGTCTGTATTGGCGCTATTTAGTGTCTGTATTGGTGCTATTGTCTGAATTGGCACTATTATCTGGATTGGCGCTATCTTACCTCTTTATTAGCGCTATTTTCTGAGACCAACTTTTGGGTTCTGTGCAGGAACTGACATCTTGTTTGCAAGTCATCAACATCATCTTGAGGATACTAACAAGTTTTTGCAGGGTTTTTCATCTTTAGTTTAACAAACATTTTAATTGTAACTTAAAACAAACCCTTGCATGTTATCTACAAATCAAACATTTCATTTTGGTACACCTAAAAAGAATCTTTGTGTGCCTTAGTTTTAAGAACATTTAATTTTGGTGTTCTAAAATTAATCATTGCTTGCAACAAACAACTTTAGGCACATTTTCAATTTGGGCTTAAAACAAACATTAGCTCTTGTTTGTCATGTCTTGTGCACTTGCACGTTGGTGTTATCCCATAGGGTAGAATCAAAGTATCCTCTCCCCTTGCCTTCAAAAAGATCTTAGGTGAAGAGAAATGGTTCTATTCTATTTTTCTTTTTAGGATGTGGGCCTGCCCTTGAGACACATCCATTCGGAGAACTCATTAACGACCCCAAGCGGTACTTTCATCCAGTCCGCTATATGTAAATTGAGGATAAGGCGAAAGCCAAGTCTAATCGGTATGAGCGCTTACCATTCGATGCTAGCTTGAAAGGAAGTAGTACCCTCAAGGTATATTAAACTCCTAGTAGAGCTAGTCAAAACCTTAAGTGGTTTATCGGATGCTCGTAAGGTGCCGATCCCCCAGATGTTCCCCCACTACGAACCTTTGTTTTAGTGACCCAAATCCTTAAGGTTGTACATGCTTGATTGTCACATTTTTCATAAATCAAACCTTTAACCATTGTGTCTTCATGCTTGATCGTTTGTCTACTTGCCAAGAAAAATCAAATTCATCCATCAATCCAACCATTCACATCCTTTAGCGCCATTTCCTCTCTATTTCAGCGCCATTTTCCACCTGTTTTAGCACCTTCTTCATCCATGTCAAAAAATCAAATTTTCCAATCAAAAACATCAATTTTATAAGCCCATTTTCAAAAAAATTTCGGTCGGGAGGCTGCGCCCCCGAACCCCTGCAGCGGGGGGTCGCGTCCGTCCCCCCACACCCCCCTCACGTCAAGCTGAGTTTTCATCCCAACACTGCTAAACCATCCCCCCATTTATCAAACCCCACAAGTTGAGCTTATCCAATCCCTTTATTTGAGCTTGATCAAATTCTAATCCACTTCTTCTCTAGTCATAATCTATCTTCATCATCCTAATCATTCTTATCCACTTCATCCTAATCATCCTAACCACCTATCTTATCCACATCATCATCCAAATCATTCAATCCAATCTTATCCTAATCACTCTCATCACCCTTAATCCAATTCATCAACATCATTCTAATCCCATCTCATCCAAATGAAATCTAATCCAAAATCAACAGCAATCCCAATCATTATCCAAATCCCCCACATCATTATCAAACTCCAAACCCAAATCAACCCAATCAAAAATCAAGACCTTAATCGATCACCTAATCAAACCAACCCAATCAACCCTCTTGCCTAAGATCATTAGTCTATCTTAAGCATAGAGAACCATTCATCAAATCAAATCAAATCAAAACAAATCATCTTAAGGTCTTGAAATTTTCATCCGACCATCACAATCATCCATCATCCCCATCATCTCATACTCTCTCCAACGAAATGGATCTTTATGAAACAATACAACAATTACAAAGACGTAGACAAGCCTATGAGAACATGGATCCTAATGCTAAGGAACAATTCAAAAATGTAATTAAAGATATGCCCTTAGCGCACCTCATCATTGGAGAATCCCAATCCCCTATCCAACCTTCATCATATCAACAAACATCTTACACATCATCCCCATCCACATCATATCAATCATCATTCTTTCAACCTTCATACCAACCTACATCTTACATATCCACACCATCAACCTCCCATCAACCTTCATCATATCAACTTCCATCATATCAACCTCCATCATCCTCATATCAACCTTCAACATCCTACATATCCACACCATCAACCTCATATCAACCTTCAACCTCATACCAACTTCCATCATATCAACCTTTACCCTCATATCATTCACCATCCCCTTACCCATCCATGCCATCATACTTATCCAACCAATCAATACCTCCACCTTATCCATCCCCCAACCTTTGTCATGCTAACTTTGATCAAGGGAACACCAATCTCGCACACCTTATATCCGAAATCCAAACCTCATATCAACAACCAAATCCCCCATCTCCTAATCCCCATCCTCCAACCCTCCCATCACAATATCCCTCCAACCTTATCAACCTTAATCCATCACCTTATGTATCTTCCAATCCACCAGTCCCTATCACCCATCCACCATCTAATCCACCATCAAATCCAACACCTATCCTTGAACCTACCCACGAACCATCACTACCTAATCCTATCACCCACCTATCTAATCCCAATCCCATTTCTACACCATCCACCATCATTATCCATCCATTATATTGTTCTTCCACCCATACACTCATGAAGGATGTCATCCATTGGCTATTAGCAAGGAATCAAATACCCTCATGCAATCCTACATCCACCAAATATCTTGAACAATCTCCTATCATAACTCAAGAACCATCATGCAGCCATGTTCAAGAACACATAAGTCAAACACCTATTACATCCATCCAAGCACCTATCACATACATCCAAGTCACTCCCACTTCTATCCAAACACATGAGCCATGTCAAGAATCAAATCCAAAGCATGTTGAAACATCAACCCCTTCTCTTGATCAAGATCTCACCATCCCATCTAATAAGATCCCTAATCCCCTACCATCCATTAATCAACTTATTGATCTCACACCATCTTTTACCACCCCTTCACCATCCCCTTATCCACTTGGCACAAGCACTTTCATCCGTGGTGACTTCCTTGTAGGAGGCGAACAACTTCCTCCCACCACCTATCTATCTCCAACAAATAATGGATTTGCGTCTTGTTTTCGAAGAAACAAACATCCCATTGCATGTCGCATACTCCAACATATGAACTATCAAGGCAAAGGCTTAGGCCTTCATGAACAAGGCATCTTGGAGCCCATCCACACCACATTCCATCCATCCTCTCATGGCCTTGGCTATACATCCCAAGGCAAACAATCTAAACATGTTGATACCATCCACCCGCCTTCCAAAATCCATTCATCCAATCCCAAACATGGTGCATCTCATCGCACCCCCAAAACATATGTTGCCATCCCTCCTCCATCATCCTATCATTTGCAAAAGCATGTGACCATCCATCTCCCTCCATCAAAATTACCACCACTACTTCCAACTCCAAACATTCCTATTAAATCCACTTTACCTCCCATCCTACCAACTCCTAATATCCCCATCCTCAAATCTCCTCATCCATTTATCCATAAATCCACTTTTTACTCCTCCACCCATAAATCCTCTAAAATCCCCAATCAAGACCAACAAAAGCACACAACTTTCAAACATGAAGCTTCCCCCAAATCCATGGGATTCAAAAATTTGAATGCCTTAATGCATAAAGCACAAAAGCCTAAAGATGTTACCCCTTCCAAGCAAAATCAAAAATCCAAAAGGCTATCAAAGCCCACACCATCACAAGAAAAAGCAAAAACAAAAATGGTGTGGGTCCCTAAAAAAAGATCAATCAAAACAAATGAGGCATCCACATCCCAATCTACCCCAAAATCCCAAACATCCCCCTCCCTAGCTAAAAATCCCATAAATCCTAAATCTATTTGGGTCCCTAAAACCCGAAATCGACCATCCAAAAATCCTCCATCCCGATCCCCATTACTCCCAACTCCACATCCAAAATACAAGCTTCCAAATACATCATGGTGTGTGCAGCCATTGGTCTTGGTTCCCCTCCACCACTTAACATTCCCACATACCCCCATATCTCCATCTTTCATTCACTATCCTACATATCTTCCCCATCACATTCCTATGGTCCATGCTTTTGCATAATTCACATCATAATCCATTATCCACCATCCATTCCATCTTCTCCTATCTACCAACAATCCATGCAATCATCATCCATAATGCTATCCAACATGGTACCATCTTCTCCTTGCTATGGAAACAGACGCTAGAGTCCCCATCCCATAAAAAAAAGCAAAAAAATAAAAAAATCAAGAAAATAGTAAAGAGAAAAATCCGTCCAATGGTGAAAACCACTCCTTGTGGCGCCTTGGGCAAGTACCTTGATGAAAACCCCTTGTGGGCGTCATGTGTAATCCCTTCTCCATCCATTGTGTATCCCGACACTTGGGGGCAAAACCATCTAATCATCCAAATCCATAACATCCTTTTGCATATCCTATCCACTATCCCCTATTTATCTTATCATATTCCTATCTACCATCCCCTATTTACCCTCTCATTCCCCATCCATTCTATCCACTATATCCTCCTCCTTAGATCTTGATGAAGACAAGGGGCAAAATATCAACAACATGCTTTGGACACCTCTTGGCATACTCCCTTTGTAAGTATATCCTCCATCCATCTACTACAAAGACCATCCATTCAAACATGAACCCATCATGCAAAATTCTAAGCATTGGGGCATATGATTCCTTGCAACCTAGCCCTTGGAGAAAATCCTCATCCCTATCTTCCATCTATCTAACATGCATCCCTATCGCTTGTCCATTCATCTACCACAAAATAGTTATCCGTCATCCTTTCATCGCCAACCCCCCTATCCAACCCCATCACCCTCACCTCTAGACTTGGTGTTCCCTTGTCATTGCTATCTAGCATAAAGGTCATCCACACAAAAGCCAATGCAACCATCTCATAATAAACCATTCCTTTTCCAAAATCAGAAAATCCAAAAAACATCAAAAAATTAGAAAATCAAAAAAAATCAAAAAATCCTTAAAATCCCAAAAATATCCATCATGAAATCAACATTGCTCCATCAACATCTCATCATCCAACACATCATTCAATCATTCATCACATCATCACATCTATCATCATCTCACATCATCATCACAAATCAGAACTACATATCATCATCACCCGCATCTTAATGTGCCTTGATCCCGTGGATACAGGGTATGTAGGTAGTCTGGAATATGAAGGAAGTTTCTAGTACTCAGGTACCTAAGATGCACCCATCTATCCTCAATGAGCTTACACTAGATCCAAGCATCACATCACCTATCAAAGCATCATCCCTTATCAAAAGTCATCAACTATCAAATCAGCATCAACCTTAACTTGTCACCATCATATCTTGAGCCAATCTTGCAACATCAACAAATCATGATCCAATCATCAATCGATACCTGCCTTAGGATATATCTTTCCTACAATAGGCAGAATTTGTCCAATCATCATCCATCTTGGCAAGAGAGACAATGGCTACTTGTTGGTTCGTTGGTCTTTTTGTTTTTGATTTTTATCTTTTGTCCTATTCGAAGATCACATCAAAGCTACCTTGATCTCACTATATCATGGTATGTGGCAAAAACATCTAGAATGGGGCATAGTCTTGCTTGTGGTATGCTGTGCTTGTGGGTTGGTTTCATTACTCCAAGCTAGTATTCATATCTTATTGATCATAGGGTCGGTTCTAGCATATTGATCCCCTTATGCATCTAAGGTTCATCATACCTTTTGTGTACTAAGGACTTATGCTATGAGTCCCCTTCCCTCGTCAGGACAAGGTTGTACTATCTTGGGCATGCATGGGATCATCCCTTTGTTTGCGTGTCTAGTCCATGC
This sequence comes from Cunninghamia lanceolata, assembly GCA_027924645.1. Taxonomy (NCBI): domain Eukaryota; kingdom Viridiplantae; phylum Streptophyta; class Pinopsida; order Cupressales; family Cupressaceae; genus Cunninghamia; species Cunninghamia lanceolata. Next base: position 16,179,053 of record BSBN01000012.1, on the reverse strand, counting down.
AAATGTTGGATACACGTCATCACCCTGGTCTTCTATACCTTGGTGAACATATCCACTTTGCTATATCAAACCTAGGATTGATCTAAATCATTTTTCAACACAATGATCGTCCACCAATCAATTTCCCACCATCATCATCCTTTCATCTCACCACTTATCCTCCAACCACTTCAGCCAATCTCTTCCATCCATTTCGAGAGCACAATCGTGTTCTCGCAACCCGCCTATCCTCTAGAGGGGGCATCACCCTTACCAATTATCCCCAAACCTTACCCTATTCTTCTAAGCCAAAATCTTTTTTCTATCCAATCCAACTCTATGTTTTACCTTCTTTGAAATGATGTTACTTAGCCGCAACATCATCTCAAAGAGGGGCAAATGTAGACACCTAAAATTGACTTGCTCTGCAAATCAATTTCCCGTATCTTCCTAACCATCTATCTATTCCTTGTGATCAATTAATTCATTTAATTTATTACTTAGACCTTACAACACTATCCCTCATTAATCAAATAAATATTTTCAATATTTATTTGGTTCAATTCTCCTTTTCCCTAATCCTCATTAATTAGATACATCATGCTTATCTAATTAATCTAGCCTACTAATTGACCTACCCTAGCCTACCTATCCCCTAGACCTAGGTTAATTAAGCTAAACACTCAATTAACCTTGCTTATCCCCTTCTTCCATGCACCTTTGAATAAAAATCAATCTTTTATTCAAATGGTCAAATCCCCCTTAACCCTCATTTATCACTCTCTTACACATGTAAGAGTACCATCTTCACATCTCCACATAAAAGTGAATTAAAAATTCACTTGTCATGTCCCCTCTTCCCAAAATGAATCTTTTATTAATTTTAATCCTCCACACCTTTTCCCATGTGAATTTAAAATTCACTTTTAATGAGAGCCCTCCAATCCCATTGACCAAGTTTCAACCCTTGATCTCCCTCATCCACTCTCCTTGTGACACTTGTCACAAGGCTATGAACCCAATCCTAACCCTAACTCTCATTGATTCCTAGCCCTTGATCTCACCTTCTAATCCTGACCCTCCATCCTCATTCCCAAAACTCTATAAATGAAACCCTCTCCAAGCCATTTGAGAGAGACTCCTTCATGCACAAAACCTCTGCCAAAATCAATCCACAATCTCCTTCATCCCACTATCATAATGTCAAAATCTTGCCTCAATCCCATCTAATCTATCCATCCACCTTGTCTCTCATCTACATTTGTGTTGAAAAGATTTGAGCAATCCACATTAGTCACACTGATCACGGGAACAATCTTAAGGAGCTCTTGGGTGCATCTCCTTCCCGCATGGATTCGTGAGGTTTCAATGAAGGTATAATCATTTTGTTTATGCATTAGATTAGTTTATTATCTTCATTTTAATCTCACTTATCACATTCTCTCTACAAATATTTTGTGGTTCCTATGGAAGGCTAGAAATGAAGAGGCATATCAGGGAAAGGAGAGAGTTCTTACGGAATCATTTAAATGGCTCACATTTTCTACTATTTGTGAATAGATAACAACAACCATGGAGATTCCTATTGACAGGTTTATGAAAATCATTAATGAGGGGTCAGCTACTATCTATAGGTCTGATGTGAAGCTAGCTGAATTCTGGCCCCATGAGCACAGGAAAGTGGACCCAAAGTTTCATAAACAATACATGGAATTTCACAATTACTACTCAAAAGTTCAAAAGGCTGATGATAGTAGGGAGGATGGAGTAATAGAATTTACCTACTAGAACTTTAGCACTAATAGTGATCTCTTGAAAAACTCACCACCCATAGGGACATTCAAAGAGTGGGCCTCTTTTAAAATTAGTGATAATAGAGGACATGTGAGCAGAGAGGAAAGAGAACAAAATGAGCTTCCATCAGAGTTTACAGCCTAATTGATGAAAGGTATAGAGGACCAGAGAATGTGGAGCACCAAGCAGAAATGATTGTTCCAGAAAATGAAAATGAGATGCAGTAAAGGGAACTTCTGGGGATGTAAACTATGTAACATGTTTATAATATGTTTAAAACTTTATGATGAGGTTGTAGTGAAAATTTTTGTTACTGTTGGATGGTAGTTTTGATCTATATGGCATAATAGTTTAAATGCTTTTATGATCTATTTTGTGGTGTGGATTGCTTGGCCACCGATTGTATATATATATATATATATATATATATATAATTTTTTTATCTACTTAAGAGTTATTTTATTTTATTTTAGAACTATTTAAGAATTATTTTATTTTAATTATTATTTTCAAAGTAGTTATATTTACAACCCTTATAAAAAGTGGTTGTGTTTATGAAAAAAATGTCTTGAATTGTGAAAATGGTTATTTTTAGTATTATAATTTGGTTACATGGGCTTATTTATATGAGTATTTTTTTATAAATTTTGCGATAATGAAAACATACGTGCAAAAGTGATTGACAAAGAAGTAATTTTGCTACAGAAAAGTGCTTTGGGATGTACATGTTTCTAGGGTTCATAAACATGTGGTTTTTTTAATTGAACAAAGTTGGTAGTTCATAGAATTGCAAGTTAACAAAAGAAAGCATTATATTATTTTGTGTTAGTCATTTCAAGAAGTTGGTTATTGACAGGAGTTGGTTAAGTGATGTTTGATGCTAACTAGTTTGTGTTAGTCATTTCAAGAAGTTCAAGCATTTTTGATGTAGGATGTTCAAAGAAGATATCAGGACATAAGTTTGTCATGATTTCATGCCATAAGTTATAATCAGGATTGAGTTGAAGTTTTTAGAGCCATCACTTGGATAACTCATAAGAAGTTTTGTTATACCTCTTGTTATGATTCATGATAATCAGTGTGAAGTTTTCTTCAGGTTGTTTTTAGTAAGTCTTCATACTTTGTTCATGCAATGTTGTTTGAGTTGATGCTTCAAGAGGTGCTCAAGAGATTTGCAGATAGCACGTTAACATGGTTGCTCTTGAGGATGTCTTTGTTCATTCTATAATTCAGATTGCTCTCAAGTTAACATGGTGAAAATCATTACAATATTGTTGAATTGGCTTGATAATAAGACATGATTACATTTGGGAGAATGAAGATTCCTAATGAAGAGTTCATCATTGATGACTTGTGTTTGCACTTTAGTTGCAGGTGTGGCAGCCTTATATAGTGTTATAATCTTCAAGTACATCATCAAGGAAGTCAAGTGTATTTCATTATAGTCTTCGGGTATAATGTGTTTTTAATGTGATTTGAAATCTCCATTAATTTGCTAATATAGCTCTTAAGACTGCCATTGAAAGACATGCACTTTTTGATATGTTTGATTGGTGACTTGCTATTGCAAGTCATAGCATTTTAAGTAACAACCTTGAGGGTTATTTTTCATCGGGCAACCTGCCCCTTCTTATAAGTTGACTGGTAGTGTTGGTTATCGTATGCAATGCAGAAGCAAAATTAAAAAAATAACATCGAATGCCTTGGTCATAAAGTCTTTTTCAAAGGAAGTGTATCGAAAGTTTTTTTAAAGCTTTATACTAAGTGAAAAGCCATCGAATGCTTTAATTAAAATGGAGACCATGAATAAAAAGGCATCGAATGACTTTGAGGAGTACGGGCTATATGGAAACCATCAAATATATTCTATTTAAGTGGGAGCTATTTTGTTTTTAGAAATGTTTTTTGGCTTTTTAAATGCCATTGTTTATGGGAAAGATGTTAGTGAAGATTTTATGCCTTTTATAAGGTGTTTTTTATTTTTTAAAAAGGGCATAAAATGTGGAAGCTTTTATAGCATTTTTTTAAGGAAAGTTTTTTTAATCTTTTTGAAAGAAGAGGATGAGGGCAGAGAATTTGAAGAGAACATTTTTCTCTTTAAGAAAATGATTTATTTTTTCAGGGGATGATGAATTGAAATTTATTGATGAGGAATATGAAAGATTTTTTCATTGCATATGCAGAGGTAGATGAATCAAAATATTATTGAAATTTTTTTATGATCTAATTTTTTTGTGAAGATGGTTTGTGCAGAGAAGAGATGTGATTTGAAGAATATGGAAGATGTTTTTTTTAGACATATTTTTGTGGAAATGATTTTTACAGATTGAAAAATATTGTTGAACCGAGATGGAAAGACAATTTGATGTTATTTTGCAGTTAGAGGAAGATGAATAGGCTTTCAACAAGGAGAGATATGGTTTTAGTTTTACAATTTCTTCATGAATTGAAATGGATGGAAGTTGTTTTGTAGAGGAGAGGAATATCAAAAGACATTCTTTTTATCATTTTATTACAAGTGCTTGAAAAAAATATAATAGTAAGAATGACATATGTAGATAAAAGGAATGTGATGGCAGAAAATCATTATTATGATGAGAATGAGATTTTGAGTTGAGATGAATCTAATACAAGAGGTTATTGAAAACTAATTGATGGTAGAGTAATTTGTAGTTTGAAGACATACACACAGAGATATCTATTTTGATTTTTGAAGGCAAAAATAAAAGATGAAATTATAGATGAAGAAGTTTGTGTTGAAGAATGCAGAGATAAAATAATGAATTGTCTGGAAACAGAGTAACCCTCTGATTTTGTTTATATCTTCTAATGGTGATTTATTTGCCAGTGAGGCATATTGTAGCCAGTGAGGCTTGTATGGTCAGTGAGAGCTATTTGTATGTATTAGGGGTTGGTGCTCCTTGAAGTTGGTGCTTCTAAACATTGTAACCGGTGAGGTTTTTGCTTAAGCCAGTGAAGCAATTTTGAGAGGTTTTTCTACCCCAAGAGGGTTTTTCTCTTGTATAATATTTTATGTCTTGGTCTCATATCTTGTGTGTCTTCATGTGTTCATATAATTCATGCCTTCAACATTATATTTGTGCATATGTATGTTAATGTATTTCTCTCTCTTTACCCTGTAAGTCAAAAGGTGTAAAAATTGTAAAATTTATACAACATTGATTCACCCCCCCTCTCAGTGTTGATTGTACTTCTACAACTTTTACTCAGATAGTACAAGGCATGAGATTCAAAAACACATGTTGAAATATTGAAAGTTTTTGAACTAAATATTCATAAGTTAGATTGTGACGTCAAATATACTAAAGATTAAATAAATTATATTATGCATGCAGGGCACTTTCCTCTCTAGGCAATAGTCTAGGTGCATGATGTCACAACATATCAAGGCGTGCAAGTTCACAATTTCAAGGGGTGCCCCCTATTATACTTCATACTTCTGCACCAACATATCACTCAAAGCTTTACACTTGATCGCTCACAGAGGTGTGAAAGTGAACCAGTTTGCCTTGGAATTCAATGTGTCACGATGGTGTCTAAGAAAATCTTAACAACTCAAATTATGCATAAGCCATAACGAATGAATAGAGAAATGTACTTATATTGAAGACACACTTAACACAAATGAGACATCAGCCATTCATCATAGTCATTCAAGGTGGTCATAACATTAGTTCCATGTTCTTCTCACAACATCTTGTTATTTTGAACAATAAACATTACAATGTTTATCTTAACTATTACATCAAAAGCTCTTTATGAGTAACAACTAAGAGTAACAAGTTTGTACCAGTACTACGTACAACATTAACAACAACCTCTTTCCCAACCCAAAAGAGGAGTATATATTACTGGGGTATTGCCCTTCACTAATTATAACTAATAACCACCCTCTTAGCTTCCCCAAGTTTGTCATTATCATGGGTGCCTAGAAAGTCATTCATGATTCCCTATAGTTGCACTCCATGCTTTATTTACCTTGTGTCCCCTGTATCTGTGATAACCTTTTATGTACACTGGTAACAATCTTGTGGACATCCCTGCTAGATTCATGCCACCTTCGTCCACTTTTTTCTTGACTCATGCACAATTCTTTGGTCAACCGTTATCTAGGTCTTTTGTGCCAAGTGTAAGAAGGTTGCTATGTCATGCCACATATCAAATCCTTCATTGGTTCTTCCATGCCCTTGAATTCTTTAAAATTAGCACCACGTTCTGTGCTCTTCTTAAAACTTAGGCCCTTTAGACAAAATTAGATTATAAGATAAATCTTGTGTTCTAACTAATTGGGATCAACATTTACCCCATACTAATTTCCAGTTAACCACCCTTGGTTAACTTATGCTTGGCTTTTGCAAAAAGATCAGGGATTTTTGCGTGCACAATGTTTAACAATGTCTCTCACTTCAAAATAGTTGGTTGAATGATGCTATGATCACACTTATTTTAGTTCCCAATTCTTTTATCTTTACCAAATCTTGTGACTTGAAAGTAAGCTCTCTTAGTTCTTCAAAAAAAAAAACTCTTTTGAACTTGTTTCTTGAAGCTATACCTCCTCAAATCTACGATTGGATTATGAATTTCTCCAAACTACTCAATTTTTGTTAGGATTAAGGTGTCATCAACCTTGTAAATTTGATATATTTAATTACTCCTAACATTATTTTGTAAATGCATTCCATAAGGGATGAAAGTTTTAATAGAAGTATTAATTATTTAATTATGGTGATAGTAATTTATGTTATTTTACCTCGAGATAGTAAATAGGTAAATGTGGGGCATCCAAATTTATTAATGGTTTATGATAGGTAGAAGAGCATCTACTTAGTGCCTTACATGTAAGAAATCATCTATAATTGGACCATTATCATAGAGCATCTTATGACAACCTGTAAGAAGGTGTAAGGGGCTATTTTTAGCCTATTGTTGACTTTCCCAGAGGTGGGCGTGGGATTTTGTCTATCTTAAGTGCAATATTCTGTAAGGTGGTTTTATGACATATATAAGAGGCAAATAATAACTTGATTGTGAGATTCCCAAGATAGGGTGTTGAATATTCCCAAGTTTGGGCACTATGTTTGAGAAACTTCTATAAGCTTGTATTTCTATTTAGCAGAAGCTTGACAAGTGTAGAATATGAGTTGAATATTTTATAGGGACATAGGTGTAGTCAGATTGGTTGCAAGATAGAAGGAAGTGGTTGTATTATAATCTCTTTTGAAGATTACACAGACTTGTCCTCTTTTCTAGTGGATTTTTTTCTTGAAAGGTTTCTCCACATAAATTGCTGTGTAATGTGTTATTATTTTAAGTTTGTTGATTTCTTAATTGTTGATTTACATTAGTTTAAATCTCTATTTTGATATTCTGCTATTAAAATTCAATTTTGCAACATAATTTTAGATTTCTATATTGTAGTGTTTTGCCTTCATTTCTAACATTTGGTATCAGAGTTTGACCAAATTTTCTTCTTGGATGGAAGAGTGAAAGTTTTTTGTGCTGCAGTGGGAGTTTTGGTTAAATTTGTTTTACATAATTGTGTGTGGAAGCCATGGTTGCATCTACATTTTGGTTGGATATTCAAAAGTTCAATGGAACTAACTACAAGTTGTGGAAGCTAAGTTGGAGGTTTTCCTTGAAGAGAGGGATCAATGGTTGGTTGTGATAAAGGGGTATGTGCATAGAAATGGGAGACCAAAAAAGGGTCAAAAGTGGCTTTTTTTTTAATCAGTAAAAATTGATTTTGGATGAGAAATTGAAGATAGCCACACTCAAAATTAGAAGATGTGATATGTCACATCCCATTTAGTTTTGCTTAGATTTAAATACATGATTATTGCATTAAAGTGTTAATAACAAACAAATAGGAAGGATATTTGATTATTGATTTAAAATGTTAAATCAAATGAAATTTTGTAAAGGACTAACTACTTCTTGTTGTGTTCCTGAGTGCAATAGGGAAAGGTCGAAACTCGTGTGGTCTTAGAGAGAGTGTATCATCAAGAAGAGGGTTTCTAGACGGTGCTAAGTTGACATGAAAGAATCGATACCTCCACACACACATGTAGGATCATTTGACAATTTATGCATATTAGAAGGTAGACATTGGGCTGGTTTTTGCTCTCCTTGTCTTCTATGATTCCAACAAATAGACAAATATTGTTTAGTCACATAATAGCAATAAATAGCGAATTGATTGCTTATATCTATTTCATATTTTGCGACCATTTAAGTCCATTCATATAGTCATAATAAAGGATTTAGTTATTCTTTTTATAATTATATGTATAGAATAAATTTAAAAAAATAATAGAATAAATTTTATATTTTAATTACTAAAAAGAATATTAAGTGTTTTTCATTATAAACATATATTCATATTTCTATTTTTTTTTTAAGAAAAGCTTTTAACGAATAGTTACTTTATTATAATTACTTCGGTTTATATCCTCTTTTAAGTAATAGATTTAATAATTGATGGTTTAGATAATTTTGAACGAATTAGTTAAGAAGATTATCATTTAAAATTAAAAAAGATAGGCTTGCGAGTAGAGGAGGATAAGAGATAAAGAGGGTTTAGGCATATGCTGAGGAGAAATTTCTGGCATGTTGAGTGAGGAAAATTTTCTGTCATCGCCCATGGCCATACTTCTAAAAAAGAGAAGAACCGTTTTCTATCATGCTCTGGGAACGGCAGTTAGGGAGATAGGAAATTAAATATAGGAATTTGGAGAGGAAAGCAGGGATTTTATGCATATCCGCGTTTGGAAACTGGAATTTTTTTAAGGAGAGTTATATAAATCACAGTTTGGAAAGAAATCTATAGAAAGAAAACAACCTCTTTCCCAACCCAAAAGAGGGGTATATAGTAGTGGGGCATTGCCCTTCCCTAATTATAACTAATAACCACCCTCTTAGCTTCCCCAAGTTTGTCGTTGTTGTGGGTGCCTAGAAAGTCATTCACGATTTCCTGTAGTTGCACTCCATGCTTTATTTATCTTGTGCCCTCTATATCTGCAATAACCTCTTATGTACATTGGTAACAATCCTGTGGATGCTCTGCTAGATTAATGCCACCGTTTTCTTGACTCATACACAATTCTTTTGTCGACCGTTGTCTAGGTCTTTTGTGCCATGTGTAAGAAGGCTCCCTTGTGTCATGCCACATATCATTCATTGGTTCTTCCATGCCCTTGAATTATTTAAAATTGGCACCACATTGCGTGCTCTTCTCAAAACTTAGGCCCTTTAGAAAAAAATAGATTATAAGATGAATTTTGTGTCCTAACTAAAATGGGACCAACATTTACCCCATACTAATTTGGTTGACCACCCTTGGTTAACTTCTGCTCGGCTTTTGCAAAACCTCAGGGATCGAAATCCAAGCAATTTATGAATATTTGCCTGCACAAATTCAGACGTGGACAAGGTGAACTGGCTATTCCCAAGCTCAAAACAAGTCAATAAAATTTACAACCCATATTGTTAGTGTCGACATAGATCAAGGACAAAAACCATACTATCAAAATTTTAAAAAAACTCAAAACCAAAGAACGAATTAATTCAAATTACCAGGAACACTATCAAAGCGAACAGGGCATGGACATCTATCAAAGCCTAAAGCAAGCCGGATTTCAAATAAACTATACACCCGACACCAGCAAACTACAAAGTGAATACAAAAAACAATCACGCCAAATCTATCAAAAACAACCTGATTTTTAAACTAATATCCTGTCCCCTTCTTGAAAATGCAATACAATAAGAATTGATTATATTGACAAATATTTTTACACCCACCACATTGTTGCATTCCCTGAAGAAACGAAGGGATCTTGATCTGTGTAAGGGGAAAAGAACAAGATGGCCTTCACTAGCAAATCCATGAAAGAAAGAAAAATACACCATGAAAATGTTGATAAAAACCTTCAAGCCAGAAAAACAAAATAACCCCCACAACCTTTTGAAATTAGATTTTTTTGTATTTGCCCTGCTAGAAGGGAGATTGTCCGGTGTAACTGCCCTAGCAAGCATGTAACATGTGAAAGCATAGACAGGGCAGGGGAATTGTTTAACAAATGACGACTTGTATGATAGGTGTCCTCCATTTAAAAAACAATCCTGGGATGTTTTCGAGGATGAGCCAACGCTGGGAAAACATTAAAAAAACAACATTAGAAACATTTAGTCCATGAAAAATTTATCAAACATTTTATGAATCTTAAAAATCAATTCCAATGGGCTTAAAAAGCCATTTGCCAATCACAAAATTAGTTTGCCTGAATTTTTGTTGCACAAAATTACGAGGAAAAAAACAACCTTAAGGAGAGCTTTAATTTTTACCTTGGCACCTGTAAAAAGGTAGGATTAATATTTGCTGGTGAAAACAATAGTATCCGTGCCTATGTCGAAAGTAAGCTCTCTTAGTTTTTCAAAAAATTTATTTGCTTTTGAACTTGCTTCTTCAAGCTATCCCTCCTCAAATCTAGGATTTGATTATGAATTAAATTTCCAAACTATTCAATTTTTGATAGGATTAAGGTGTCATCAACCTTGTAAATCGGATATATTTAATTACTCCTAACATTATTTTGTAAATGCATTCCATAAGGGATGGAAGTTCTAATAGCTATAGTAATTATTTAATTATGGTGACAGTAATTTATGTTATTTTAGCTCGGAATAGTAAATAGGTAATTGTTGGGCATCCAAGTTTATTAATGGTTTATGATAGGTATAAGAGCATCTCCTCAGTTCCTTACATGTTGTAAGAAATCATCTATAATTGGACCGTTATCACAGAGCATCTTATGACAACCTGTAAGAAGGTGTAAGAGGTTATTTTTAGCCTGTTATTGACTTTCCCAGAGGTGGGTGTGGGGTTTTGTCTATCTTAGGTGCAATATTTTGTAAGGTGGTTTTATGACATATATAAGAGGCGAATAATAACCTAATTACGAGATTGCCAAGATAGGGTGTTGAATATTCCCAAGTTTGGGCACTATGTTTGAGAAACTTTTTCTGTAAGCTTGACAAGTGTAGAATATGAGTTGAATATTTTATAGGGACATAGGTGTAGTCAGATTGGTTGCAGGATTGAAGGAAGCGACCTTGTATTGTAATCTCTTTTGAAGATTACACAGACTTGTCCTCTTTTCTAGTGGATTTTTTTCTTGAAAAATCTCTCTACATAAATCTATATGTAATGTGTTACTATTTTGAGTTTGTTGATTTCTTAATTATTGATTTACATTAGTTTAAATCTCTATTTTGACATTCTACTGTTAAATTCAATTTTGCAACATAATTTTAGATTTCTATATTGTAGTGGGTTGTCTTCATTTCTAACATTTGGTATCAGAGCTTGGCCAACTTTTCTTCTTGGATGGAAGAGTGAAAGTTTTTTGTATTGCAATGGAAGTTTTGGTTAAATTTGTTTTGCAGATTTATGTGTGGAAGCCATGTTTGCATCTATATTTTGGTTGGATATTGAAAAGTTCAATGGAACTAACTACAAGTTGTGGACGTTGAAGATGGAAGGTTTCCTTGAAGAGAAGGATCAATGGTTGGCTGTGACAAAGGGGGTATGTGCATGGAAATGGGAGACCAAAAATGGGTCAAAAGTGGCCATTTTTTAAATTAGTAAAAACTGATCTTAGATAAGAAATTGAAGATAACCACACTCAAAATTAGAAGATGTGATATGTCACATCCCATTTAATTTTGCTTAGATTTAAATACATGATTATTGTATTAAAG